>OW119934.1:40447657-41647657 GCA_933210815.1 Meta bourneti
CGAAACGAATTAGATTAAGTGCCAAATGTTGCCAAACGGCGATGAACTGCATTTTAAGACAACCCGATCTGTATCATGCGAGAGAATTTAGACAAAAGTCGAATCTTAACAAACCTGCTGTTTTGTTTGTATGCACCAAATATTTTTCTCATAGGATGAACTTCCGGCTATGAAAATAACGGATTGTTGATACTGGATCTTTTTATTCATTTTATCTTTTTATTTATACTGATAGAAAGTACTGATAAACAAAATAATCGCTACTCCTGGGACTCTCTGAAACCCTAGTCGTTATTTACTCGAATGCCTCTTGGGCTTGATTTGCTTTAGCTTGTCCTCTATGGTCATTTTTACGAATGTCTCTTAACAAACGATTACCACATGATTAACACATACACCCTCTGAAGGGTACACAATCATAATAGAACCATTACTAATATTCTATTCACTGCTTTGATATTAATAGATTAGCACTACACGAAAAATTAATGGTCACTCTCCCAGATGCTTATAAATATAAACTTTTTTAACCTTGATTTTTTAACTTAATTAACCCACCGAGGAATTCACACGCATAATTCAACCTTGCAAAGCTGAAGACTTCCCCTTATGACGTCTAACCAATTTTAACCTTCCTCTCAAAGGATTCGATTCTGAGGAGACGAGCAAGTATTAGTTGCGACTCAGATTTCGATGTGGAGTTTAGCTCTTCCGAGCAACAATGACGCAAGTTCTGCTTGGAACGATTATATAAGAAGCTGTGGTTAAATTTAGCTGGAGCAAACACGTAAGAGTGTGTATTTTCTATTGATAATTTAAACTTTAACGCTTCATGATGTAAAGAACTGAATGGATAAACATGTTAACAAAAATATGATGAAAATAATATTATAAATAAATGATAAAAAGGTTTCGCATAGTTAGTGAGTTTGTGTTGAGTACTTCATCCCAAATTTTAGAACAACGCAACTGCAAAATTGATGGTGAGTATTTAAAATACACCTCCTTCTCCAGTGGCTACTCAGTGGCATCATTTATAAGTAACATGAAAATGCTATTACTAACTCCAATTTCATTGCCATCAAAATTCCTGGGACCGCGTGATCCAGTTGGTAGAGTCACGGATTGGCAACCGAAGGGTTGTGAGTTCGAAACTCGATCCATTCAAATACCGTCGTGTACACGGGGGCTGGTGCACGTTAAATCCGCCGTGGCCTCAAATGTCTTCACGTTGGCGTGGTGTGGATGTGTGCCAGTTCAATATCCTATTGTGTATCTCCAATTCGACGTAAATTCAACTACTTACCTACTATCAAAGTTCCTCGCATGTTGTAACTAAAATTAATCATGAACAGTAATCCTAGTTTTCGTTTTCTGAACAAATCGACGAAATTCTTCCAGAATTGTGATATGAACTTTGGTATCTCACACTTGATTTACGAATAGTTTAAATTTTGTTTTATGAATTTTATTTTAATTGATGAATAGTTAAAACAATGTTTATTGCATGCTTTCAACAACAAACTGAACTGTTTATACCGATTTTTATAATAAAGCATTACCCTGAGGTAGAAAATCAAACAGTTTGCGCTTTTTCAAAGTGTTCCTGTTTTTGTTTCCAAGTTTTGGCGCAATCGTTTGATATAAAGGATTCCGTACTATAATGAGCTCATAGAGCCTAGTTTCTTTTAAACTTTCGGAGCCCCGGAGCCACATCAAATTTGTAGCGCGCAAAGCTGACAGGAAATTAAACTTAAAATACCGATCCATAGCATTTGGGGCAGTTTAAATTGTTTTCTTCCGGTCCTTTAAAATTTTTTCATCATTAGAAGTCCTTCTTTGTCAGTTACGCTTGTTAACGGATGGTTCAAGTTGCCTTAAAGCTCGTGACTCTGGTTACCTAATCCGTTAAGGATAATGTTTAGACCAATCTCTGTTGCAGCGGCGGCGAAAAGGGAAAAAACTACTCTAGCGGTAAATACGAAACTGATTGATGTTTGCCTGTTTACTTTCTCCTTTTCTGGAATTTTTTAAAAAACTATTTGTCTCTTGGGTCTATAGAAGTCCTCTTGAAAAAAGGATAGACTTGATGGTGTATTTGGTTCATCTTACTCAGTCATATTTAATAAGCGCGTCTTTTGACGTAGTTTAAATGAAATGAAAGCAGTCGTTTTTTGGTAACTTCTTTAATAGAATTTGTTTAACTTCAAATACGTAATCTTGTAAAAGCGGCAATCTTGGTAATGTAATTGGTTCATATTATTCAGTCATATTTCCTTCAAAATGGGGGTCTTTTGATGCAGGTAAATGAAAACAATTGTCATTAAATATAATTTTAAACATAGCAGCTTTATTTAACTTCAAATAGTAGTCTTATAAAAAGTAATCTCGTTAGTGTAATTGGTTTAATATATTGAGTGATGTTTTTCTCAATAAGCGTGTCTTTTGTATGTGACGTAGTGTAAATTAAAACAAGGTAATGTAATTGGTTCTTATTAGTCAGTCATACTTCCTTCAATAAGAGCGTCTTTTGATGCAGTGTAAATGAAAGCAATTGTTTTTAAATAACATTTTGAATAGATTTTTGTTTAACTTCAATAAGGTTGTCTTGTAAGAAAGGTAATCTAATTAGTGTAATTGGTTTAATATAGTAAGTGATGTTTTTTCAGAGAATGCGTCTCTTGTATGTGCCACAGTATAAATAAAAACAAGCAATCTTAAATAAAATATATAGAGATTTCGTTTAACTTCAAATAGGTAGTTTTGTAAGAAAGATAATCTCGGTAATGTTATTGGTTTATCTTATTCCGTTATAATTTAACCAGTAAGCGTGTCTTATGTATTTGGGACGCAGCGTACGCCATTTAACATCATAGATCAATCGTCATTCAATACGTTTTTAATGTAATTTTGTTTAACTTCAATAAGATGTGTAAAATACAGGCAGTAGTGGTAATGAAATTGCTTCATCTTTTTGTCATTATTACTTCAGCAAGCGTGTCTTGAAAACACCATAGTGCAAATGAAAACTATTTAATATCTAGTCATAATCGCTATTTAATATGTAGTTATTGGAATTTTTAACAGTTTAAACAAACTTTTAAAGTAGGACATTTCATTATTACGTCAAATATTTCCAGAAAATTTAGTCACACCTAGTTAGATTAATGTGTAATTGAAGTGAAATTTGATCCAAGGACCTAAGTTACTTAATGTTTAGTAACACATTATGCTTCTTTAAAAGAGGCTTCCACTCAGCCTCTGGCAGAATTATGGATTATCAAGAAATACCTTATCTAGTTTTAAGTACAAATTATATAGTAGTAAAAAATCTAGACTCCTCAACGTATTCGCAACAACCACTAATTCAAGGGTAAAAATTCAAGAATAATTCATATTATAAAATCATTAATACTCAGCATCATAAAAATAGAAAAAAAAATAAAACTCTTAAATAAAAATTCACATGGAATAACAGGTAACGAAGAAACAGATAAAAATGTTGAAGATTCCTTGCTAAAAGAAGTAATCTATATTGAACAAAAATATCTAAAATGCAAATAAATATATTCTTAAAAATATTTGCAGATGAATGCCGGACAAGGCAAACAATTCTTCAAAAGGAAGGCACGGGTATAATTTTTACCAATTGTCAATAAAGACAGAATTTTAACCATTTTTTCATAAAACAGATACTGACTTTACACGGAGTCTTTCAAGTCTTTCTTTTCGTCAATAAAAATAAATTTAACCCTTCTGGTGGTTGTTTCGACGAGGTATGTTATCATTAATAAAACTGACCAGATCCTGATGGACGAGATATCTCGTCATTAGAAGAAAACACCATCACGATCATTAGAAGAAAACTGACCAGATCCTGATGGACGAGATATCTCGTCATTAGAACAAAACACGATCACAATCATTAGAAGAAAACTGACCAGATCTTGATCTCATCATCAGACAAAAATCGGCAATATCTTGATGAATAGATAATTCGTTATTAGTAAAATTAATAAGATCTTGATGGACGAGATATCTCGTCGAAACCACTTGGAGGGTTGGAAAAGCAGCATCTGTAAATGTAGAGAAGGCAAGGGTACCGTTGGGAACATAAACTTCAATTCCAGACTTTGGAGCAAAGAACAAGATTGGTTCTTTCCTTGGAATAGAATCTTTCGGAACGATTGTATTGACCCATTCTGTAGAATAGAATCATTTGGAACGATTCTATTGGTGTTCTTTCCTTCGATTATAACCTTTTGAAAGATTCTATTAGTCAATTTTGTAGAATAAAATCCTTTGGAAAGACTATTGGTCAAAATGGTCAAAATTGGTAAAAAATCATGTAGATTGTACTATGGAATTATGCACGTGAACCCCTCAGGAGGTTAACAAAGTTAAAAAATCAGGGTTAAAAAGGTTATATCTGTAAGCACATCTGAGATTAACCATACATTTTTCATGTATTTCGAGCAGTGCTAATCTGTTTATATCGAAACCGTAAATAGAATATTAGTAATAATTCTATTTATGTTTTTATGCTAAGATTCAGATTATCGATACTTCAGTCCCAAACTTCGGAATGTTTCAAAATAAAGCCCCTGAAATCTGCAATTACAGCGAGGTATTTATAGAAATTGTCAATGAACTGAAATGCTTTCGGATACTCATATGAAAATTTTGCTTTCTCCCAAAGGGGGGCAGCTAGTGTTTATTGAAATCCGGATTGAAAGCTGATGAATTTTAAAAGGTACCTATAATCCGTTGAAACACGAGATTCCAGCTTTAACAAATGCGAGGAAAGGAAAAAATATTCCAGATAGGAAAACTACTAAAAACGGTCTTTTTCGTGAACTCGAGGATCCATTAAAGGGGAAGATTAAAAGACTCAGGAATAAAATGCTGAGTCCTCGGAAAAAGGTTTCATTCGATTTTCGTATCAACTGAAGCGACTGATTCTCTAGATTTGAGTGATTTGCCCGACTTTCTTTTGCCGGTAGTTGAATAATTCGGATTGCTGTTTTCAGTCACTACTTATTTGCTTTAGACTGTTAACATAAGAAGTTGAGTGAAACTTTTCGCACTAAAATATTGTATAATTTTCTTTATTTAGCGTCTGGCTTATTTAACATTTACCTTTTCATTAGTACGCCATTTTTTATCGCATCACAAAAGCAAAATTTATTTACGGTCACAAATGGATTCTACTAAGTCGTTAAATAGTTTTATATTGTGGACCAACTTTCTTTTACTGATAGTGGAATAATTCGGATTGCTGTTTTCTAGTCACTGCTTATTGACTTTTAACATGAACATGACTGTTATGCTGAGTAAAACTTTTCGCAATAAAAAATATTGCTTCGCTTTTTTTCGTAACGCGTCTGAGCTTATTTGAGATTTATCTTTTCATTAATACACCATTTCTATCGTATCATGAAGGCAAAACTTATTTGCGGTCATGGTGGGATTCTACTGAGCATTTAAATAGTTTCAGATTGTGGACTGACTTTCTTTTGCCGGTAGTGGAATAATTCGGATTGCTGTTTCATTCACTACCAATTTGCTTTAGACTGTTAACATAAATTGAGTGAAACATTTCGCACTAATATATTGCATTACGTTTTTTACTTAGCGTCTGGGCTTATTTAAGATTTATCTTTTCATTAATACACCATTTCTATCGTGTCACAAAGGCAAAATTTATTTGCGGTCGTAGAAGCATTTTACTGAACCTTTAAATAGTTACAGATTGCGAACCAACTTTCTTTTGCTGGTAGTGGAATAATTCGGATTGCTGTTGCTACTACTAGACTGTTAATATCAAATGCGTGAAGCTAAAATATTGCCATCGTTTTTTACGTAGTTTCTGAATTCATTTAAGATTTACCTTTTCATTAAAATATCATTTCTATATCACGAAGGCAAAATTCATAAGCGGTCATAGAAGGATTTTACTGAGACTTAAATTGTTTTAAATTGTGGACCGACTTTCTTTTGCCGGGGGAATAATTCAGATTGTTTTCAGTCACAACTCATTTGCTCTAGATTGTTAATATAAGAAGTTGAGTAAAACTTTTCGCATTAAAATATTGCATCACTCTTTTTACTTAGAATCTAGGCTAATTTAAGATTTACCTTTTCTAAATATACAATTTCTATCGCATCACGAAGGCAAAATTTATTTACTGTCATAGAAGGATTTTAATGAGCCTTTAAATAGTTTTAGAATGTGGTCCAATTTTCTTTTGCTTTTAGTGGAGTAATTCGGATAGCTGTTTTCTGTCACTACTTATTTGCATTAGACTGTTAGCATAAGAATATGAGTGAAACTAAAATATTACATCACTTTTTTCCCTTAGCGTCTAAGCTTATTTAATACTTACCTTTCAATTAGCAAATAATTTTTATTGCATCGCGAAGGTAAAATTTATTTGTAGTCATCGAAGGGTTTTACTGATTCTTGATATTTTGTTAGATTATGAGACAACTGCTATTTCATTGTATCAGCTGATTTTTTTATGACTAATTAGTAAAAGTATATGTCTGTGTATGACGATTGAACAGCAACTGAATATTGTAGCGTAGTATGCTTTTCAAGATCATTATAGATAATTTAAATTTTAAGATTCTGACAATTTTATTTACAAGCAGTTTCTTACTTTTGACATAGATTGTTGAATGATCATATTTGAAACATAAATAATATTTTCCGGATTTATTTTCTATTTTGTATGTTTCGTTTCATTAAATAATTTGCTTTGTGTGATCCATTTTTGTATTCAGGATTTAAAGCCTTCCGTTAGTTGTATCTTTTTGTTTGTTTGTATTCCTTTAATCAATTGAACTGTATGTTAACAATACAGGGTATTTCGAAAATATCTGCCCAAATTCTAAGTTGTTGTAGAAGGGCCCAAACTAAACATTTTTGTCGAAGAATGTGCTTCCGTAAATGTCTCGTTTATTGGTAGAAGACGCTATTGAGGTCAGTCGATAACATTGTTTCTGTGGTCGAAGGCGTCATTCCCGCTCGGATTTTCAACGGCATGCATCGTTACACGAATCTGGAGCTCGCAGATATGCATCTGATGTATGGGGCTGCCAACGGAAACGGTCGTTTTTTGTTTACTTTTAAAATATTTTTAAATTAAATTTTTAATATTTCTTATTTATTAAAATGTCAATTTTGATCCAATCTACAATCATTTACAATTTGGCCGAATATTTTTGAAACACCCTGAAAATATAATAGTGGATTAAACGTTTATTTCCGATTGCTAGTCTTTTATTTAACTACAATATTTGAAAAATGGTAATAAGAAAATTCATAAAGTTTTGAAATGAATCGAATTTCTTCAACCAAAATTTCGATGAGTTTTTATAAATATAAAATTATAGTTTTAGGAGACATTAATGTAAAAAGTATATGGCCTATGAAACACTCATAGAAATGCATGTTACGTGCATATATCCAGTTTGCGTGGATAAGATAAAATGCTTTTAGTAATTAGATAATTAATAATAAATAAGAGAGAAAGCGTGCATGACTAGTTATAGTTACGAGCGTGATATGTAACTGTTTCGTGCATAATATTTTTAAAGGGAAAATGAAAAAGAACAATGCACATACCACGCCTCTTTTTTATATATTATATGAAGCGAAACAATACGAAGAAACCCCAGTACTTAAAATTACCGTTTTATAAAAGGAGAAATATTAAAAATAAACTAATTACAATAAAAGTTATATATTTTATTTTAAATCAAAATGTGATCAAAGTTCGAATAGCGGTCGATATGAATATGTTATAATTAAATAAAAACCGGTAAAAATAGGTTTTTAGAATTTCCGTTGGTAGTTCACCGGAATTGAGAATGGCTAATTCAGTGTCTCTCGCAATGAAAAAAGTAAAAATAAAAACCGGTACAAAAGAGTTTTAATTTCAGTCGGTAATTTAGCTATATTGAGAATGTCATTAAATTTCAAACCCTAAGGGGAACGCATGTGGTGAAATGAGATTACTACATGCATCACAGATTTTTTCACATTTCCGATAGGAAAAGCGGTGTAGATAAGAAACTCTTTGTAACTATAAAATGGTATTTAATCCAAAGTGATTGGAGTGGTCTTGCGAACTGAATGTCAACGTCATAATAGACAATATAAAAATAAGCTCAACCGGTAAACAGTAATTGCTATTGAACAGTCTGCATTCCGTTATAAACTGTTAATTATAAGGATTTATGAAATCATTTATTTATTTATTAAAATTATCTTAAGTAATTAAAATGAGTAATAAAAAATAATTTAATGCTAAGGAATCCAAAATAAAAATTACCAACAAAATTAATGAAAATTCTTCAACAATTAACTCAAATCTTAAATGCAAATACGTAAAAATGAGAACTAATAAGTGCTATAAAAGTTAATCAAAATGCAAATAATTATACATGTACACATTTGGAACTATTGCACTGGTGTGCAAAACTTAAGGAACAATAAGGCTTTCAACTGCTACTATGCAGTGAAACGACCTGGATTTTGGAAGCTGATGCAAAAGTACGTCGAGCGTTATCGATTGTAGGTAGGTATTTTTATAAACGTCGTACTGGAGCCACACAATGGGCTATTGGCGATGGTCCGGGATCAAACCCGAAAGGAAAGATCCGGGACCAGAACCACGTAATTTTGAACTAGGGTCAGATGACGAGGTCACCTGAGCTGGCACCCCAATCTCCAAACTTCCACATCGCGCCAACGTGAGGACATTGAGGCCACGAGAGATTTAACGTGGACCAGCCTCCTTTGTACACGACGGTCTTCGAACTCGCAACCTTCCGGTTGCTAATCCGTTACTCTTCTAACCGGGCTACCACGGCCCCCGAGCGTTATCGAACCGATGAGTAAAAACTAAACGATAACAATTGCAGAAACGAACTGTAAAAGAGTCTGAATTGAAGTGATGATAGTGTACTGGTATCATGAGACAAAAAGGTAACGGTGAAAACTTAAAAAAAGAGGAGATGGAACTTTGTAAGTCGTATGATCACCTCGTACACTGAGACACAGACTTTGCACTACTTAGAACCCCTGACTTCAAGATTTAAAACTTACATATGCACCAGCTTTCTGCTAAATACCATCAGTTATGCAGCAGTCTGTTTCTCGTAATTTTGAGGTTGTAATCTTTCAAAATAATGGTGTTCCTTAAGTTTTGCACGCCCGTAGTATAAAAGCAGTTTTTGAACAAAATTTAACTTCAATTAAGTAAATGAACAAAATAATAGACTGTAAATAGTTGTATGCTCTATGCAATGCAAAAAAAGCCTTGCTTAAACTTTAAAAGATGAAATCAATGGATAACCAAAACGGTTCTGTATTGAAGTTAATCAATACCGTTTCTTGAGTAAACTCGGGCCACTGTAGCCCGGTTGGAAGAGTAACGGATTAGCAACTAGATAGATTTAGTTCGAATCTAACCAAAGATCATCGTGTACAAAGGTGGCTAGTGCACGTTAAATCTGTCGGGGCCTCAAATGTCTTCACGTTGGAATGGTGTGGTAGTTAGGAGATGGGTTCCAGCTCAAGTGTTATCTCGTCATCTGACCGTGGTTCAAAATTACGTAGTGTTGTCCTCGGATCTTTCCCTTGGGGGATTGATCCCGGACCGTCGCCAATAGCCCTTTGTGTTGTGCTCCAGTGCGACGTTAATTAAAATATTTACCTGAGTAAACTCTTTATGAGTAATTACTTGAGTTTCTATCGCGTTTAAATCAATTCAGTAGCAATAAATAATTGTTTAATAAGTACTTGATAATTATACTGTAATACTTAATATTCTAAGTATTTTTTTTATTCTGAGAGCTTCTATTATATAATTATTTAGTAAGACAGAGTAATAGAAAAATATTTCTTTGTCACACTTCACTCTCCCCTTTATGTATCTCTTCTCACTTCGTGGTCATTAAGGATATTATGAATCATTGTTAAGAAAGATCCATCAAGAAAGATGTTAACTGGTGATTGAAATTCTATATTCATAATTTAAAAAGTCTTTTACGTTAATATTTCGTTTAGTATTTTCTTAATTCAGTTAACCATGTACAGCTATTCAAGTAGTCCTTTTGCACTTTAAATCATTTTCACGTCTTTATATGTTACGAAACTTAAAAGAACTGAGTAATTTTGATGTATATGTCTATCTATCTATCTATATATATATAATAAACTTTAATTTCACTTTAGAAAATTATCCTTTAGAAAATGACTAATGACTTCCTTTACAATTTTTTTATATTTACATATCTAGAATCTTTATATAATCAATTAAAAATATTTTTTAATTAAAATAAGCTTTAATTAAAAATAATTTTTAATTATACATCTAAACGAGGCGCACATATTCTTAAGTAACTAAGCGGCACTTACATTACATTGCTTATAATGTAGAATATGCTACACGTGGTCTTATGCGTTTAAGGATTCAAAAATTTGTACACAAAAATTTTCAAAACATCCTTACTATTACTACTATTTTACAAAAATGTGAATTTAATGTATTACAATCAAAATTTTAAAACATAAATGTTTGATTTAATGCATATTTTAATTTGATGTATGAAATGTAGAAAAAGAGAAAGCATTGATATAGTATTTATGTAACAATATTAACAAACACGTAAATTAATCGGCTAACCACACTATTACGCTCTTTAATATTTGAAATAAATTGCAAAAATTCTATAACACGCCTTTGTAAAAATTATTGAAAAGTTTTTTTATTATCATCTGGGTAGAAAAACCAGGGAAACCCTTTCTAAGACAAGATTTTCGAGATAGCTTAGAATTACTATTTTTCAAGAGAATTTTGTTGAAGCTAAAAGTATAATTCCAAGTTCTATTCTACCTCTCTCTAAACAGTTTGTGGTGTATATGATAGTATGCTCTGGTATTTATTTTATAATTTAACTCTCTGGGGACTCATATTTCACCTTGCAACCTCTCTGTATGACTTCTGACCAATTTTGACCAATAGAACTCTTCCAAAGGATTATATTTCTTAGGAAATCCGAAATATAATCTTTCCAAAGGATTCTATTTTAAGGAAAATGAAAAATAGAATATTTCCAAAGTATTCTATTCTATAGAAAGGAGCAATCGAATTTTTCGAAAGAATTCTATTCTAAGGAAGGGGACGATAGAATTGTTCCAAAAGTTTTTATTCTAAAGAAGGGGACGATAGAATCGTTCCAGAGGATTCTATTCCAAGGAAAAGATACTGTATAATAAAGCATTTAATATTTGTTTTGAGAATTCTAGTGTTCATGCACTTTCTAAACGCGGAGAGGGTTAATCTATTTAGAGCTGGATGTGGAAATAGCTGTCTGAAAAAGTCCCAAAATTCATTACTTCATTGAAAGACACCCAAGAGTAATTCTCTTAATGCACAGGTATAAAGTATAAATAAAATTTGAAAACGAAAGTGAATTAAGGCTGCCTCCTGTGGTATGAGAAGAGACAAACTGAAACAAAAAATTAAGAAAAAACTTAAAACTTTTGCTTTTTTAGAAAACTATTGGGAGATAATTATTCTGGTTTTAAGATTTTTAAGTTGTTTATTAAAGGTGATATGTGATCTCTGTAAATATGATTAATTCTATGGATATGATCATACATAATTTTACTATAAATATTGATAGAGATATCAGAATCCCAGGGAACTAACTTGTGTGTATGTGTGTGATATTACATTAAAAAAATAATTTCTTTTATCATAGATATCAATAGTTAATTTAGTACTTGCATCAATATGAATGTCCAGAAAGTTGGTGGAGAGAGGTGAACTGTTTTTAGGGTTAATTCTGTAGAATAAATTTCTTTCCAAAATCAGTGAAGTCAGGTGAATTAAAATAATCAAGTCATCATTACAACGATAAGAGTTTGCAAATTTAGATAGGTGTGATCTTTCATAAAAATGGTGGTAAAGATTAGCTAAAATAATGGAAAAAGAGATGCCCTGTGGCATTCCCTGTATTTGTTGGAATTTATAGTCATCATTAAAAATAAAGCCATTGAAGACAGAAATTAATTAGGCCATTCCTGTATCGTTTAGATATGTCAAGTAAGGAATTAAAATCACTATAGTAGGAATTTAGGGCATTAATAAGACTATTAAGAGGAATACTGGTGAACAGATCTTTAAAATCAAAAGAATACCCTTACGAAAAATTTCTATAGAATTCTATAAAAATTTCGATATAATTCTATAAGAATTTCTATAGAATTCTAAAAAAATTTGTATATAATTCTATAAAAATTTGTATATAATTCGATAAAACTTTCTATAGAATGTAGTCTATAGAATCCTAGGCGCATCCTAGGCCAGGAGAATTATGGCTCATTTTTATAAGCTCTATCAATTTACCTCTTACAGAACGTCATAAAAAATCTCTATAGAATGTAGAAACCTCTATGGAATTCTATAGCTCATTTCTTTTGTTTCACGATTTTATTTTTTATAGGACCTTCTGTATAAAATTCTATGGAAATACATTTATATAGAATCAAAGCTCGTTTTCTCAATCTCTATAGAATTAATTCTAAAGCATTTTTTTCTATAGAAACGAAATTTCCTTTCGCTATAAAAGTCGAGAATTCTATGGATATCTATAATATTTTTTCGTAATGGTATATTTGGTATGTATTGTTATTATCAAATATAACATTTAGCATTGGGGTCTTATTACTAATAATCGAACTATTTTCTGTGAGCGAAATAGCTTTAAGAATAATGTTTATTAATTTGCAAAAGATTTTTCCTGGTTTTTTTTGGTTTGTATCACAATTAATATAACAGAATTATGTTTTTTTTTTTTTTTTTTGAAATTTAGCGGTGATGGTTATATATAGGGGAAGTGAATGTTGTTATTTTTAGCAGTAGAGTTTTGGTTGAAAGCAATGATTTTTTAGCAATTACATTAAAACCTATATTTGTCTTTTCATACGTTGTAATCTTTTAATACTGAGTCAAGCAGGTATAAGTAGAATTTTTTGCAGAAGAAACCAAAGTTGCAGTTAGCATTATCAGTAGGGATTTTAATGAAAACTGACTGCCGGGTTTTAATTGAGTTTTTAATTTAAATTACATCTAAAGTGTTAGTTTTAAAAGTTGTAGAAGTGACGGATTTAAAAAATAATCCTATAGGCTCCATTTCCACTCTGGGAAAAATTCCAGGGATAAAGAAAAGTTCTGTGACATTTTAAAGTAGAAAGGTTTAATGTCGTTAAGAAAAGTTTTAAGAGCAAATGAGTTTTTAGTTTCAAGCATTGACCTGAATTTAGTGCCTGTTCACATAAATTTTCTTATGAGGAATTCTGAACAATTTTGAGATTATACCAATTATTATTGTTTGCTGTGGGGATCAATAAATTCTGTATAGTTTGTCTTCATAAATACATATGAAGTCTGAACAGATTGGTGGATTTGCAAAATTTGTTGCAATTAAAAATATTTCCACAGAGTGTTGTGTTAAATTTAACTTTTTTTAATTTTTCCATCTTTAATAGGCAAAAATGTAACAGTTAGTTAAGAACTGTAGGAATTCAAAATTGACATACGTTGGGTTTTAAATTTTTTGGTGAAACATAGAAGATCAGGAATCTTATTAATATTAAAAAAGGTGTACAATATTTTATAAGGGATCGTAAATGAAAATTTTAAATTGCATATTTTTGATAATAAAGTTATCAATATTTTCCCTTCTTTGTTATTGAGTGAGAAAATGTAATTTTTTAATTTTCCAGCTAACCCTCCTGGTGGTTATTTCTACGATGTATCGCATCTTAGTTAAACTGACCAGATCTTGATGGGCGAGATACCACATCATTAGAAAAACTAACCAGATCTTGACCCCGACTTCACACAAAAATCGACAAAATCTTGATGACAAGACATCTCGCCATTAGCAAAGTTGGTCATATTTTGATGGACGAGATTTCTCGTTGAAACCACTTTGAGGGTTAAAAGAGATGTTGAAGCATAACTCCATGTATTTCGGATTTTTTGAGGTTTTTGGCTATTGTATTACAACCTTTATTTCTATTTTTTTCTTCTCTCTCTACAACCGCAATTAGTTTTTATTACAGTTGTATGGTATAAAAAATCCGAGACGTGTTAGAGTTTGTGTTGTTGATATGTGTAAAAAATGTATTAAATGTGTATTAAAAGCATCATTAAGGCCAAAAGACAAAATGGTTTTAAATTTATTATTATAAAAGTTTTCAAACTCTAATCTTTTGTTGAGGTCAGGGAAAATATCAAATAGAAATTTTAACATGAGTAAGGGCGCCAAAACTCACTCTATTTATAGTTTTTTAAATTTCCTTAAGAATGCATCCCTGTTACAAAATAAAAAATTATATAAATAAAAACTATTTTCTCTCCTCTTTTTTAAAAATCCTTCATCTGTATACCAATTTTCTCTACGATACTACATTTCAGTGCCACTTTATTTTTTGTTACCAGATTAAAAAAACGAATTCAGTAGTTAGCTGTATCGGTTATATCTACGGATAACGATTTCTACTCGTATTTAAGTTTATATTTTAACTTTGATCATCTTTACGGAGATTTTTGACAAATGCGACCATATATTTGTTATGTTGTATTCAAATCAGATAGTTTCACAATTTGCTTACATTGTTATTGATTTTGAGTTCTAAATCATATATTAAAATAAAATTTAAAAATGAAGAGCTCATTACTTTCTTTTCGTACACAGGCGAACTAAGGGCAGGCAGACTTGTAGTAATAATTTCTGTGCACTAGATGGCGACACTGAGCAGCGTAATTTCTAGATCAATTAAATGTGAGGAATTGAATAACTTGAACAGAACATATTGAATGAGATTTAAGATTATTCTAGTGCGGATCTATTAGGCATTCATTCAATGTCTTTCGAAATTTTTACAGTATTCACCCCTAATTATCTGGGTTAAAATATTCGTACAAATGGAATTTTGGAAAATTTTCTAAGATCGAAATCGAAAATTCGTTACAGGACAGCTGAAAGAAAGATTTATACTACGAATTTTTTTGTATTAGAAAGATGCACACTGGCCCCCTTTTTTTTGCATTAGAAAGATTTATACTATGCATTTTCTAAAGTCGCTTTTTTCACGTTAAATGTATATAATTTTACACACAGGTTCAATTCACCATCACAGAGTATTTTAACGAGGAGTTTGTTAAAGTATTTCACAATTTTGATTTTTCTATTTCTTCGTTTAGAAACTACACAAATACAATCTTACACTTTTCTTTCAATTTCTTACTCCATATCGCACTTTGTTTTACACGAACAATTTCAAGGTGCATTATTTACGAAAAATGAAAGCCTTTTAAGTAGTTGAATAACACAATGTGTCATTTAAGAGTCTTTACATGAGATGATTTGAATAGTTGTGGAAGGATTGTTATAAAGTTACATTTTTCTTTTCATTGATTCGAAAAATATTCTGTTTAAAAAATATATTGATGCAGTAGATTGTTTTGTATTAAAAGCATGCATTGTAAAATAAAATATGATTAGGAAGTTTGTATTAATATCTCTCGGATTTTTTATATACAAATGTTTAAAAAGTTCATATGAACATTAGAAAGAAAAATGGAAACAATAACTTTAGACAAGATTGTTATTACACATAAAATAATTATTTATTTTTTGTATTAAATATTTTTAATTAGTTAGTTAAATATATCATGTCATAGGTCGTTTAAGTAGATCTAGTTTTCTTTTTTTAGAGTATGAATTTCAGACAAAAGACTATTTTTAAAATATTGAGATATATGTACTTTTTCGATATCTCCTTTATCTTTTGAAATCTCTGAGACAAGAGTTTTTCCTTCGAAATTTAAAAAATGCATAGTTTGCTTTTAAAATTTAATTTCATGATGTTTACAGGATTCTAATCACAAAATACGAAATTTTCACTTAAGATTTTTAGTTTAGCTTTTAATTCAAAGCTTTTTTAAGGGCACTTTTTAAAGATGGTGATTGCTTTTATTTCAGAATGTGATCTATTGACGAATTTGTTATTTTGAGTATTTTGCAATCATGATATTTTATTTGACATATTTTGTAAAATGTCTTAACTATATAAAGAATTGTAATTCTTTAACATTCTAATACGATTAATTGCTGAAAAGGAAACCTTTAACATGTGGTTACAGTTCTCATGGAATCCGTCGCCATTGTTACCGGCGTGGGGAAAATTGCCATACTTACTTACTGGGATTCACGGGAACGGAGATACTTACTTTCCGAAAGGATTCCTGAAAGAAATTCAACTCGCAGAATAAAGAGGCCTGGTTGGGCTAAATAATCTTTTATTCTGGGCTGTACACATGTTAAATATACGGCCAAGGGGTATTCCGAAGAGTACACCGGCCGATGTTACAGAAGGGAAAAAATGGTTAAGACAACCGCCTCACACGAGGTACGAAGATCACCGCTACTACTTTTTAAAAACGACGCTCCGCTCCAAGTCGTCATGACGTCACTGGACAAAGAGCGCAGTGCCATCTGTCGTTGGCATAAAGTACCATCTACTACAGACTCCCCCTCTGCTTTCGACGCCGTCCCGACGAGGAAGCAGGGAGAGTTTTGCGCGGTCTGCCTCTTCTTCTCAAAGGTACCACTGGTTGAGTGTCTGCCGAACTAGGAGAGTTCACACAGGGTCGAAGTGCTGACGCATGATAAACTCCCACAGGAGTTTCTGGTGATGCAGGGTTAGCAATCTCGTAGGATGTTGCAGACCGTTGAGTTAAGACCACATATGGTCCATCACGCCTAGGCATGAATTTAGAAGTTCGCTGCTTCTGTGCATTGCTTACAGGATGTGAAGCAACCCACACCTGGTCACCTGGTGAATACTGTGGACCTTCTCGTCGATTCTTATCAGCATAGGTTTTTCGCTGATCTTGCCTTTGCTCCACCAAAAGTCTGATTTCCTGAGAAATTTTAGCAAACTTTTCTAGGTTGGGTGTTATCTCGGGAACAAAGTTGTCATTGGAGACCACAGCTCGAATATCCTGATGCACATCATCTACTGTTTTCAGCTCTCATCCAAATTGGAGGAATGCTGCTGTTTGGCCAGTTGTAGAGCACTTGGCTGTGTTCATAACAAATCTGATAATAGGCAATTTATCAGCCCATGCACCATGGTTTTTTCCAACAAGTATGGCCAGCCTAGGTTTTAAGTCACGATTCTTCCTCTCTACTGGATTAGCTTGAGGATGGTAGACAGGAATTAGTTCCTGTTTGATTTTTAGGATAAAGCACACTTGTTGCATAATTGCACTGATAAATTGTGTGCCATTATCACTAATCAGTCTCCGGGGTAGGCCATAACGCATAAAGACCTCTTCTATTAAAGCAAGGGCACACTCCTTTGCTGTTGCCTTAGTTAGAGCAAAGAGTTCTATCCACTTCGTGCTACAATCTTCCACGATAAAGATCCATCTTTTCCCGTCCTCTGTTGCAGGTAAAGGTCCAAACAAGTCTATTGCTAGGGTTTCGAACCGTTGGTTGTAGATGGGTGTTCTTAAAAGACCAGCAGGTTTCTGATTTGTTGCTTTGTAACGAGCAGTCTGTACAGTTTTTGACATATTCAGAAATGTACTTGCGCATACCAGTCCAATAGAATCTTTGGGCTATCTTGTGGTAAGTGCCTTCAACTCCATAATGACCCGCTGTTGGGGCATCATGGTATTCGCTTAGAATTCTTTCACGCTCTTGGACAGGAACTACTAGTTGAGCATCTTCTGAATCAGAATCAGGTGAATATCGATAGAGGACTCCCTGGGTCATGATGTAACCGCGGTCAGTCCAGTTGGCAAAATCAGCACCTTTATTCAGGCTCTCAAAACATGAAATTATTTTCTTCAGTTCCTCGTCTTTCATCTGCTGTTCTCTGATGTCTGCCGGGCTACGTGTGGGGATATCAATAGAGACCATGCACATTTCACAGGAGGCTTCTGCATGTTGACATACAGGACGTGACAACATGTCTGCTATTACGTTGGCTTTGCCGGGTACATATTCTATCTTCAGGTTATATGACTGAATCGGAAGAGCCCATCTCGCCAATCGTCCGGAGGGAGACTTTAAACTCATTAACCACTTTAACGGTTGGTGGTCGGATGCCACAGTCACTTCCACTCCTTCGACAAAACCTCGAAACTTGTTTAAGCCCCAGACTACTGCCAGTGCTTCCCGTTCGGTAGTCGAATAGTTTCTCTCAGCAGGATTTAATAAACGACTTGCATATTCAATTGGGTGCTCTTCTGCACCCTCACCCTGTAACAGGACTGCTCCAAGGGCATAATTACTTGCATCTGTGCGGATGACAAATGCTTTGGTTTCATCAACTTGTTTCAGTATTGGAGTTGATATCAAGCACTGCTTCAATGTCTCAAAGGCCTTTTGTTCTTTATCGCCCCAAGTCCAAGGAACATTTTTCCGAGTTAGGTAACTCAATGGTTGGGAAATGTTTGCAAAGTCCTTGATAAATCGTCTGTACCAGGAACAGGTTTGAAGGAATGACTGTATTTGTTTCACAGTTTTTGGCGGGGGTATCTTTACAATGGCTGACACCTTGTCCGGATCCACCTGAACACCTTGGGGAGTGATCCAATGTCCAAGATATTTCACTCGAGTGCAAGCAAAATTGCATTTCTCTCTGTTGGCAGTCAGTTTGTATGTCAACAGCCTCTCAAATACAGCTTCTAGGTCTGTGAGATGTTGTTCATATGTTGGAGAGAGAATGATGATATCATCCAGGTATGTAAGAAGATCTACTCGTGGAAGTCCACGTCGGAAGTTGTCCATTAGTCTTTGAAACGTGGCTGGTGCGTTGCGTAACCCAAAAGGCATGCGGGTAAAACGAAAAGTTCCAAATGGACAAACAAAGGCAGTTTTATCCTGATGAGGTGGATAGATTTTGACTTGGTGGTATCCAGACTTTAAATCAATCGTGGACATGTAACTCAGGTGTTTTGCATCATGCAGTAAGTCGTCCATTCTAGGTAATGGGTAAGTATCAGGTATAGTGTTTGCATTTAGCTTGCGGTAATCAATGCAAAGGCGCACTGTTCCATTGGGCTTTGGAATGAGTACCACAGGTGCAGCATAAGGCGACTCACACTCTTCAATGATGCCTTTTTCTAGCAGATCATCTAACTCTTTCTTTAAGAGATCCTTTTTGGCTGGTGACATTCGGTAAGGAGGAACCGAGACAGGAGGCTTGTCTCCCGTATTTATTTGGTGTTCGGTAAAAGGAGTAGCTTCTCCCCCTGGTTGAAACACAGTTTCATAGTTTCTTAACAGGTTATTAAGGGTCATCCGTTGGGTTTCACTCAACGGTTTTCCTTCTTCATCCCTAAGGACACAGGAGTTGATCTCCACATTGATGGGGTGATGCGATGCGACTGGAACATCCTTTATGAAGGGAAATTGGTGATGAGGGTCGTTCCAAAAACTCCACCTTCTGTTTTTCAGGTCCAGAACTACTCCAGCATCCTCTAGAAAATCTTGTCCCAGGAGACTTCGGTTTCCAGTTACCTCAGGCATCACCATAAAGTTGGTTTTAATGTGTCGTCCCCTCAAGGCAATGGTCACAGTGGTAGTGTACACCTTGATGGTGGATTGGTGTCCGTCAGCCAGTGTCATGGTGACGACTTCATTGTCAAATTGGATCCCTTTGCTGAGGAGCATCTTGTATAGGCGCTCCCCCGCTATGGATCGGCTTGCTCCAGTGTCGGCACAAATCACTGCTCGTACTCCACAAATAGTAGTGTCCAACAATACTATTTGACACCTTTTGGTGTGGCAGGTGAACATGGGCTCTGCATTTTCAGAAGAATCCTCTCTTTTAACTGTTGGGGTGCAGTTTGGGCATTTTGGTTTTATCACGCCAGGCCTACCACATCCGTAGCAGGTCACCTGAGGTCGTGGCTCTGAATGCTGATGAGGCCTGGGTTGGAAAGCATTTTCTTTCTTGTAGTAGTTTACCCTTTTTGCAGCTCCAAGTGGTAACTTAGGTTTACCCTCCTTCTTGTAAGTGTTGTTTTGACAGGGCTCCTTCTTGTGGCTGTGGACACGGATGTTGTCGTATTGGTCTAGCTTATCTGCTAACTCGCCAGGAGAAGTCAATGTAGGCCAGTCGTCTAGGAAATGGTCTTTTGCCTCAGGAGGGCACCTCTTCTTCATTTGGTCAGCCACCATCAGATCTTGCAGCTGCTCAAATGAGTTGATGTTAAGCTCTGACAGCCAGCCGACCAGATAACTTTTCAACTCAAAGAAGAAATCTTTCCATGTGCTTTGAGGAGCCTTGCGGTGTTGGGCGAAAAGTTGTCGGAACTTTTCTGCATTCAATTTGAAGCGTTGCAGAAGAAGGGATTTTACATGCGAGTAGTCGGAAGCTTTTGATTCATCTTCCCTTGCAATTAACATTGCAATATCAGAGGGTAAGTTACCCACCAAGTATCCGACATACAAGGCTTGAGGTATTTTTAGCAATTTGAGTTGCCTCTCAAATAACACGAGGTATAAACTCATGTCATCCTCTTCTGGATGGAATTTAGGTAACAATCTTTGAACATCAAATTTAGGTATGTCCGACACCACAGGGGAAATCTGCGTCATTTCAGCACTCTGTTGTGATTGCAAACTTAAGAGCTGTAGGTCACCTCTTTCTTTACGCTCTGCCATCAGGGTGGACAAGAGTTCTTTCGTAAAGTCCTCATCGTAATTGGGGTCACTTAAAATCAGATCCCGTAACTCAATGATTTTTAAGTCATTTGTGACTTCTAAATTTAGCTCGACGGCTAATGTTTTGAGGTCTTCTTTTCGACCTTTTGCCAAGAAGGCCATTTTCACTTAAATATCACCTTATACTTTAAGTTTTAATTTGTGGTATAATTAAAGGGATGGAGATATATGTAAAAATATGCAAATGTGTAATACAGGTACAATATATACAAATGTGTAATATAGGTAAAATATACAAAGGTGTGTAGTATAGTATCAATATGCAATTGTTTCCATAAATCACATAACACAAGAAAATCAGAATTTAATACTAAAGTGATACTGTTAAAAAATAATACCTATGTTTCACATAAATAAGAAATATTCTTAATGGCTAAATGTCATGTGCCATAGAAGATCGATACAGCAAAGAAAACTGTCAGTATGCGCTTATGGTAAACACAATATACCTAACTGAAATTGCTATTCACAGAAATGCAAATCCAAAGAAACTTAATTTTGGAAAAATTCAGATCAGTTGTAATAAACAATCTTACTTAACAAAATTATTATATACAGTACAATCATTACACCTGTTACATAAGCCTAACCAAAATCTTTAAGCCTAAGCAAACTAACTGCGCTTCACTAAGAAATAGAATTAAAGTAAAATTCGCAGCGTGGATATGAAAACGATAAATACGCAACTAAAAGAAATGCAGCATGGATATGCTAAACGAAATACAGCATGAATAAGCTCAATTGCTATTCAGACAGCGTGTATTCGAGTCCCACGTTGGGCGCCACTTTAACATGTGGTTACAGTTCTCATGGAATCCGTCGCCATTGTTACCGGCGTGGGGAAAATTGCCATACTTACTTACTGGGATTCACGGGAACGGAGATACTTACTTTCCGAAAGGATTCCTGAAAGAAATTCAACTCGCAGAATAAAGAGGCCTGGTTGGGCTAAATAATCTTTTATTCTGGGCTGTACCGTTACCACCGAGATAACAAGGCCAGACCGCTGTGACGTTTCAATCACGTGACTCGCTTACTAGTAGTCATAACAAACATCGCCGCATGGTCGGCTACTTGTGGATTACCTTTAATGTAGCGTAAGAAATTAGGGTTTTTTATACTATTTTACCGGAAAGTAAGTACAGCTGCAGTTATATATTGTTATATAACATTTGTGGAACATTACAGTGTCGAGGTGTTAAAGGCTTTCGTCAAACAACACGTTTAACGTGTGTCCAGACCGATTTCTTTAGGCTTACCACGAGGTTATCCAAAATGCCTTTTAGATGCTGTGTACCTTCTTGCTCTGGAAATTATATATATGGTGATGCACCAAAAGTGGCGGTTTTCTCCTTTCCAGAGGATGAAAATATTAGAAAAAGATGGCTCAGGGCGATTCCACGAGCCGACTTTACACCATCAAAACGCAGCAAAGTCTGCGAACTTCATTTTCAAAACGATGATATCGTCCGGAATGTATCCAAATTCAACAAAAAAACTGGTGAGTGTTCTACCTTTTCCATGAAACGTCTCCGCTTAAAAGTTGGTGCTATGCCAAGTATATTTCCGAATTGCCCTAAATATCTCTCGAAAACTTGTCCCACAGTTCGTAAAAGCAGGGAAGATAAAATTCGTGAAACTGAGGAATCCAATTTATTGAGAGCTATCAACGAAAGCAAATCTGAGTTCATTGCTCATCATGAATCTATTTCTTTTCAAAATTTTAATAGGCTATTAGAAATTCTGGATTCATTACCTCATAAACAAAATTGGTTTAAACTAATTGAGGAGTCAAAAGTTACTTTTTTCAAAATTTGTTTTAATCCAGGACCTACAACAAATTACACTGTTGTAATACATTCAAATCTGAAAATGGAAACATATTTATATGGCCAAGAAATTTCTGTAGATAACAATCAAATCAAAACACCCTGCCACGTTAATAATTTGGAAGTTATTGAAAATTGTTTGAATTTTATAAATGAAATATCAATGAAAAATTCTTCAGCCAACTATGATAATAGCTTCAAACAAATTATACATCATTTAAGAAATGTCTTGGTTGAAGTAGAGTGTGATGACCTTGATAAACGTGCTTCTCTCAATTTTCTTTCAGAACAGTTAAATTTTCTTGTTACTCCAAAAGAGAGATATCGTTATTCTGCAAATACAATGATTTTTTCATCCGTTATGCACTCAATAAACTCACATGCATACAAATATTTACGGCACTACAGTTCGCTAATTTTACCTCATCCATCAAAAATAAAAACTGTTTGTAATAAATTTTTAACCGATCCAACCGATGAAGATAGAAAATTGTTTCTCGCGTACGCACGTTCTCTTTTCAGACTTTTAGAAGAGCATGAGAAAAATGTCATACTGCTTATGGATGAAATTCATGTTCAACCTTATTTGGACTTCAAAGGTGGAAATATTGTAGGGAATGCATTTAACGGCAATTCTTTGGCTACATCCGCTTACGCATTCATGCTATCCAGTGTCACATCGAAGTTAAAGGAAGTTATTCATATATTTCCAACTTCAACCATCAGCAGTGACATTCTTTTTGATTGTATTCGAACAATTGTCACTAAATTAGAAGAGATAGGCTACAAAGTATTTTGTATTATCAGTGATAACAATGCACTCAATGGCAAAGCTATGAGGAATTTTTCACCGAAAAACCAATCAAGCGTAGTTTATCCACATCCATGTGACAACACACGCCCTATTTTCTTCTTGTACGACTCTGTTCATTTACTAAAATGTATAAAAAATAATTGGTTGAATCCTAAGAGTAACAAGATCTTAACCTTCCCAGACTTCGAGACAGGTGAGAAAAAAATTGCAAATTTCAATTCCTTAATATTGTTACATCAATTGGAGCATGATAAATTATTGAAATTTGGGTATTCTTTATCGCTGAAAGCATTATTTCCAACTACTTTTGAACGTCAGAATGTCAGTCTATCTTTAAAAGTTTTCAATCCGTTTGTGAAAGAGGCCCTATTGAAATTTGGAACGAAAATAGAAAATTCTGAAGAAACAGCTGAATTCATAGATATTGTATCAACCTGGTGGAAAATTGTCAATGTGAAAACACCATTGAAAGGACAGCGACTTAAAGATAATTTCCAAACCCCTCTACTCGAGAATCCAGATGACCCTAAATTGTTATTTTTGCGGAAAATGATTCTCTGGCTTGATACTTGGAAATCCTGTGATTTTCCTCATAAACTTTCACCCCAAACCCATACCGCTCTTTCTCACACAATTCATGGAATGTTGGAAATTACGCAATATTGTTTACAAGAACTTAAAATGAATTATGTTTTGTTAGGAAAATTTCAAACAGATCCTTTGGAATATCGGTTTGGAAAATATAGACAATTATCAGGTGGTCAGTACAACATATCGATCAGGCAATTATACGAATCGGAGAAAAAATTAAGAATTCAATCTCTTTTGACCTTGTCATCACAAACTTTTGGAAATATACCCATAACCAGTTTTTCAGAAAACTTAGATTGTTCTTATGAAGAACAAAAACAGTGGGACAACTCATTTAATCCAGACATACATCTCGAAGTAAGTGATTTTCAACAAGTTGAACATGAAATGTCAGTGATAACTTATTTGGCAGGCTATTGTTGTTATAAAATTTTAAGAAACATAAAGTGTGAACTGTGTAAAACAGGGTTGGTGTATGATGAGCAAATGGTTGTTGAGGAAAATTATGATTCAATTAAAAATTTGAATCGAGGTGGTTTATCGTTTCCAAAAGATGGTGCTGTTCGTGTGGTTTTAATTAATTATATATTGTTCAACAAACTACTTAAATATTACGAGGATGAGTTTCTGAGCATTCATTACAAAAGAGATTTTATAATAAATTTTGTTTTTAAATACTGGCAGCTGCATGAATCAGAACATTACAAATTCAATACATGTGCAAATCATAAGCATGAAACCATTTTAAAATTCATTATTAATAGCACAACAAACACTCTATTGAAAAATTATTGTGAAAAATCCAACGATAGATTGGGCAAAAATAAAAAAAGGAAGCTGGATACTGTTTCTAATAAATAATTTTATTTTTATATGTATTTTTGACATTTTTTATAATGGTTTGCTTTGAAATTTCGTTTTCCATTTTACAAAAAAATCGAATGGGGTGCGACTGAGGGTTCAGTTCACGACTGGCAGCCCCGTTTAAACAGGAAACCCTCATTTACAATCTGTTTATAAGAATAAAAGAATAAATTTATTCAACTTATGTACAGTTTTTTGTAGTACATCTGTTATTTCTGATGTTATATTGACATTTTTGAGGTTAAAGTAATGTTGACTGGTGATTATGTTGGAAATGTATGAGAGCAGAAAACTATAGCTTGTTATGAGACTCTCCTCCAGATAGGTAACATACTACATAAATCGTATTTTACAGTTCAATTGCTTTGATTTCCCATTTTTACAGATTTAATGATGAAGAAAACATTAATTGGATTTCTTTAGACTATGAGAAAGGGTTTTCTTTTCTTTTTGATTTATGGTCGCATTTGAGAAACTATGATATTGAGCGGTATTAAGCTTGATTGACTGTATTTTAGCGATTTTAGTTAATAAAAGTCATAAGCGAGTTTTTCACTATTTTTAATTGAATTTACGATATAATTTTGGCTGGTTTTTTAATAAGTTAGTGCTTTTACTATTTACGCACACTCTCTGTTATCGTTTGTAAATAAGGAAGAAAGACGCGAGGGTGTGGAAGTTTCATTCTGAGATTATCATAGTTTTGACTAGGGAAAAACCATATTTACAAACTGCTATAATAATTTGCAATAACGTATAACAATATTTTCCTGTGGTCTCGACGTATATAGAATATATTATGTATCGTTGTAGACGGATTTCACTGTATTAAGCTTTGAATATTCCAATACGGCTGTGGTCGTTCGTATCGCACGTATGACTACTAGGGAGACGCCATGACGGCAGCGGTCAGGCCTTGTTATCTCGGTGGTAACGGCTGTACACATGTTAAATATACGGCCAAGGGGTATTCCGAAGAGTACACCGGCCGATGTTACAGAAGGGAAAAAATGGTTAAGACAACCGCCTCACACGAGGTACGAAGACCACCGCTACTACTTTTTAAAAACGACGCTCCGCTCCAAGTCGTCATGACGTCACTGGACAAAGAGCGCAGTGCCATCTGTCGTTGGCATAAAGTACCATCTACTACAAACCTTAATTTTATGGTTTTAAAACGCGTTTATGTTATAGTTTCTGGAATTTAATGGCGATACATGACAAGATTAATTTTGATTTTCGTAACAGAACTGGTACTAATTGCAACTAAATTAAAAGTTGTTATTTTCATAAGTAAGTTTGATGAAAATATTTTATTTATACAAGTAATTAAAGATGTTTTTATTTATAACCCGTTTTCTCTTGATCTAAAAACATTTAAGTTAAAATAGAAGAGTATGACTTTCATGGAATGAAAGAATAAGACATTCAGTCCTTTAAATGTATATTTTCTATTCATAAAGCTTAAGTCTTCATGTGTTTGAAAATTATTTTCTTTGTAGAATGAAAATTATTTTCTAAATAGAATGAAAAATTATATTCTAAAAATGAAAATTGTTTTCTAAATTGAATAAAATTATTTTTTTAAATAGAATGAAAATTCCTATTCGTTACTGTATGTTTTAGTTATGTATAGAAAATTTGCCGGATGTCTTTTTTACATTATTCATGTCCTTGTATTTGAAACTTCAAACGAAAAGTATTGTTGAACTCAGAATAATGTATGTTCCATAAATAAACATGCAGGTTTGATTTTCATATTTATTTTGATATTCTGAAATTTCAAATTCTGTAGCATGTTTTATGTTTCAAAAGATCTTACATCGTAACAACTCTAAATATTGATTTCTGTGGAAATATGATCACAATGGCTTGCACGTAAGAGCGAGAAAACAGTTCAGGATCCATCTCAATATATTGGATTTCAAAACGAAAAACTAACGTACAATTATTTGCGATCCTTAATATTCAGTTAACTTATTTGCAAATATGACTAAAATGATCTATATGTAAAAGAGAGAGAGAGAAAACTATTCACGGTCCATCTCAATATTGAGGACTTCAAAACGAAAAACAAGCATAGAATTATTTGCAATCCTTAGTATTCAGTTAACTATTTTGCTCTTGATTCTCTAGTCTTTGCGACCGTGGTTCAAAATTACGTGGTGTTGTTCTCGGATCTTTCCCTTTGGGATTGATCCCGGACCGTCTCCAATAGCCGTTGTGTTGCTCCAGTGTGACTGTTAATTGAAATACCCCCTCTAGTTTTTGCATTTTATGTTATGTTTTCGTTAAAAGTTATTACAACTATTTATTTGAAAATTAAAAGAAATAGTATACATTGGTTTTGGTTGTTTGATAATTTAATGTAAGAAATTTGTTGTGCATACTAGGACTGTCCGGAAAGTATCCAGCAATTGCTAATATAAAGATAACAGTTTGTGCGGCCTTGACGTAAGTTTTGCAATGACGGAACGGGCAGAGCAGGAATTTGCATCGCATTTTATGTTAAACTTGAAAATTCGTTCGCAGAAATTATTCAGATGATTATGAAATCTTTCCAGTGTGGGACGATTAGTTCTTCCCGCCCGAAAAAGAAGCGACAAAATCTCAGAAACACGTAGACCAGACATGTCGACTGTATTTTGTGATTATGAATGTGTTGTCTATCACGAGTACGCTCCTTCAAGCCAAACAATTCATAGACTACAACCACGATATTCTTCGCCGGTAGTGTGAAGAAAATGTCCGCAGTTGTGTGGAATTGGTGATTGACAGTTTCATCACGACAACGCGCTTGCCTATTCATCACGTCTCGAACAGGGTTTTTGACAGAAATCCAATCACTCAGGTGACTTACCCCAACAACTCGGATTTGATGTCCTGAGACCTTTGGCTTTTCCCAAAGCAAAAATTACCTCTGAAGAAGAGATTTCCGATCGTGGATGTGATTCAGCAGAATACGACGATTCCAACAATGGACTGCAGAATGTTTTGAAAAGCGAAGAAGACAGACATTGGGTGAAGTGTGTGAGGTCCCAAGATGCTTATTTTGTAGGAGACTTGGCACATAAAGTCCCAAGTATTGTATCCAGTTTCATATTACATAGCTGCATGCTTTCCGGACAAACCTCGAATAAGAATTGTTTATATCAGCTGATTATTTTGGAAGACAAAGAATACTTCTGCACTGATTTAACATTACGAGAGCTAAAAATCCTCCAACGAAATCCACAAGCCATAACTCAACTTCTGTTTGAGTATAATGAGGTTCGATTACTTTCTGAGTGTATTTATATCTTCTGTGTCAGTAAAGCTTTCCTTTCTTTCCTTAGGTCTGTGTGCCCATTGACGTTGTCTGTTTTGTGTTTGGTACAGATTGTCCAAATATGGCCCTTGCGTCATAATATTCCAATCAACCAAACGAACAAAATTTTATAATGCATCTCTGCCACATTTTTAGAATTTTCTTTTAAAAAAATGTGTATGATGTATCTTCCATTCTTACTGTTTTTCCTAATGTTCAATTTATGATATTGCTTTGCCGGTTTGTAGATGCAATGTAATTTGTAGTAGAGATTCTGAGTTTAATAATGCTTTTGGTCTGATGTATCGACTATAGGGCATGGATAACGAGATGATTTTCGGTACTTTTTGACCAGCTGTACATAATACTGTATTCATATATATAGGTGGATTTGGAACTCATGGGACAAACTTAAAGGGGTGTTAGAGCACACCGAAATAATTACTTTTGTAAAGCAATGTATGGGCGTGTATAACACGTTTAGGCACAAACACAAGAAATGAAACAAAATGTTTATTTACATCATTATTTTATAATTATTTATTTCCAATGTTTTTTACAATAACTGTTCAAAGGTGCCACCACCAACATTAATGCAAGCTTGGAAGCGTCGATGCATGGAATGGCGGACTTTTTCGCCCGCTAGAGTGCACTGTTTGGTTTGGCTCGCGGGAACATTATTCCTTTGCTGGAAGCCGGCTGTTCAAAGACAGGTTACACAAGCTTGCTATAGCTATAAAAAATGATTATTTTAGTGTGCTCTAACACCCCTTGAAGTTTGTCCCAAGAGTTCCGAATCACCCTGTGTATTTTATAGAGTGCCGAAATTCTTATGAAAATTATTCTTTCCTCGTAGTGAACTTTAGTTTCAAATTTGGCTCGTCATAAGAGAAAGGGTGAACCACTAGTCTCTTGAGTCATTTCGACGATAGGTACTTGGACGCGGGACAATTCACTTCAAAATTATGAACGTGGACTGTTTGTGTAATACTGATAAAATGGCCTGAATATCTTAACTAGGTATAAATATTTCCATGAGAATAATAAATGCTGATAAAACTTTTGTCTAGGAGGAAGTGACTTAATACTAAGAGTGAAATATCTTTCTTCCGATGATACAGAATATATTTGTTCAAAAAATATCTAATTTATTCGTCAAACATTAATATTTAGAGTGTATATGTAAATTCAAGCAGAGTTCTTGAATCCTTGTTTACTTATTTTATGACTGAACGTCTAGCGCAATAAATCGAAGGCTTCATCTTTTTATTAAAATCTAAGGATATTCTATCCATGTCTCTCTCAAAGGTCTTAGAAAGTACTACGAATTAAAATGATTGATATTTTGATCAAAATTGGCAATTGTTTTTTACAAATTTGATTAGGTTTGAGAGGTATTTTCTGTCCAGCTGGGAGGTGGTACCGTTTTCCTGTATTTATTCTGGTTGGTTTTGGGTTTTATGGCACACGGGCCTGTTTGGCTACGTTGCGCGAAACACAAGATAGTCAATGTCAAGTAATTATGAAAAGAAAGGATGGAGTGAAGAAAGTAAAAATCTCTTGGGCATCCTGGGCTCGCGACGTCAGTAAATCCCATGGGAAAAGAATAGATCACTAGGGTACCTCGAGTTCGTGAAGTCCGTACACACCTAAAGATGTGCCCGGGAGGGGGTACTTCTGTACTTTACGTCAGATGACTTGTTTTACTTATACGATTTCCCCACTTTGTTAATAAAAATTTCAAATAATTGATTCCGAATTGATATACGACATTTGATTGTTCAACACTTGGATTAAACACCATAAGTTTCCATAACGGCGATAAACTACATTAACAAAGCTGATCAGATCTTGATGGACGAGATCTTTAGAAGAAAACTGACCAGATTTTCATCTCGTAATCATAAAAAGATCTGCAATATCTTGATGACGAAATATCTCGTCATGAGCAAATTAGTGAGATCTTGATGGACGAGATATCATTTGGAAACCACTTGGAGAGTTAATACAACTCTAACGGTCTCTGGTCTCAATACAACTGGTTAATACAATTCTAACGGTCTCAATTGGCAATCTGTCAAGCTAGAGGTAATATCAATCGAATTCAGCTAAATTCTGGAAGGGTAGTATTATGGTGAACTTAGCCACATCTACAAAGATTAACAAAGAAACCACTTGGAGAGTTAAGCTTTTGCGGCATGGGTCTATTGGTTGTAATGAATAATATTAACTCTAAGGTGTATAGAGATATTCTAGATAACTCTGTGCTACCTATATGTGACATTTCTACGGACGTGACAAACATTTCTTTCAGGAGGACAATATCACGTTTCATGCTTGGTATGGTATATCAGGTAACCCGGATTAACTAATCTATTCAGAGTCTGACCCACTCCAGTGATAACATCTGGAAGTGACTGGTGTGGTCTTGGCAGACCCGACCTGTTTCAGATACAGTTGGTCACTGCACTTAATTCAGAATGGCTAAAATAACACGTTTTCTGTCGTCAATGGACTTGGGAGATTTTTTTCTTGGGAAAGGTGTCTGCTGTAATCACTGCACGCGTGGTGAACTTACAAAGTACCGACGTATGTTAAACATATCGTCTTTCGTATTCATGTCTAAAAATTGTTTATCTATTTTCCTTCAGTGCTCATTGTGTACTTTATCAGTATTATTAAAATGTATATCAACCCTCCTGGTGGTTGTCTCGACGAGATATCTCGTCATTAAAAGAAAACTGACCAGTTCTTGATGTGAAGATATATCGTCATTAGAAGAAAACTTACCAGATCTTCATCTCGTCATAATAAAAAAGAATCGACAATATCTTGATGAAGAGATATCTCGTCCTTAGCAAAATCGGTCAGATCTTGATGGACGATATATCTCTTCGAAACAACTTGGAGGGATAGGGGATGTGTTTGTCTGACATAACTTAATATACACTGGCATACTAAACTTAAGGGACCCCATTATTCTGAAAGGTTACAACCTCAACATTAAACCATATAGTCTGTGGTGATATGCATAACTGATGATACTCTGTAGAAAGATGCATATTGAAATTTTTGAATCGCAACGTCAGAAGTGCTAATATAGGAATGGGTTCTGTTCCAGCAGGAACTTGTCCACAACCTCATTCTCTGCATGCAAACGTGGTGCAAAGCCTGCGTCAGTGTTCGAGGTGGTCATACAGTCTACTAAGGACCACCTCTCTGTTTTCAAGTTTTCAATTACCCCTCTTGTCTCATGGAACTCATTGCATCAACCATTTAGTTCAAAACCTTTTTTACTGTTTGCTTCTGTTCTTGATATCACTTTGTTTTTACTCATTGGTTAGGTAAATCTCGACGTACCATTTGTATCATTTTCCCACAATCAGATCACTTCACTGCAAAGTAGCAGCTGAAAGCGTTACTGTCCCTCAAGTTTTTCACGCCCCAGTGCATAAAAAATGCTTCAAAATTTTAATATTGAATTATACAACCCTTCGAGTGGTTTCGACGAGATATCTCGTCTATCAAGATCTGACCAATTTTGCTAATGACGATGTAGGTAGGTAGTTAATTAACATCACACTGGAGCAACACAACCGGCTATCTGCGATCATTCCCGAAGTGAAAGATCCGAGGACACCTCGTAATTTTGAACTATGGTCAGATGACGAGGTCAACACCAAAGCTGACACCCCATTCTCCAAACTTCCTCACCACACCAAGTGAGGACATTTCAGGCCACGGCAGATTTAACTTGCATCAGCCCTCGTGTACACGATGATCTTTGTCGATCTTGCTAATGACGAGATATCTCGTCATCAAGAATGCCGATTGAATTCTGAATGACGAAGATATTGTCGTTTTTTGATGATGACGCGATCATCAGATCAGTTTTTCTACTCATAAGGTATCCCATCCATCAAAATCTGATCAGGTTTGGTAATGACAATATACCTTGTCGAGACAACTACCAGGAGGGTTAAAATTATACAAGAGATATTTTTTATAATTGACATTTTTAATACATTTTCATCTACATCTATGAAGAAAGTATTTCCAACGATTGTACCTACACAGGTAAACATTAGTAAGTCAAGGTCTTGCAGGAGTTACTAATTTAGATCTAGTACTTGAATTATTAATTTACTGAGTGGCATGGAAATGGTTGAAAAACAAATAAGTTGAATGTGCGAACATCTGATGTTTCAGAATACAGTTTTGGGTATAATATTAAACCACATCCACTTATTGGGGAATGAATCAACCTAACCATCCCCAAAATGCTAATCTTTCTGCAGTTTTCTCCGCAAATGTCATCCCAGGTAAAAATAAAAATATCGGTATTTTTTCTTTCTAGAATGTGTTGACATGGGAGACGACGTGATTTTTAAAAATGTCCGCAAATTATCTTCCGCATTTTTTATGTTTCCGTTAAAATATTCTCCCCAAGCGAAAGGGAGCCGAAAAATTGATTTTAGCAGTCATCGACTATCAGCATGTAGGGTAATCAGGCTCCATAAAAATGCTCAATAAAGCATTTAGACTCAGCGAATTTCTTTCTGTTCAAATTGAAATTGAATTATGCGTAGGAAAATTATATCTTTGTGGAATCTTTTTGGATACGAAGTTATCTTCATCACCTTCTTGGGAGATCTAAATATAGACTCATTAAAAATTATTTTGATGGCAGAAAAATGTAGTTCTTGTCTGAGATGTATTTAAGCATATTATTAAGTAATGGATTTATGATTCAGTTTTAGTAACACTTAAGTAATCAAGGTATGAATCGGGATTTTTCTTTCTGTTGACAAAAGTGGAATTTCGAGGAGAGAAAATATTTTTATGAAGGATGTATAACAAATGAGATTTAATTTTTTTACTGAATTACAACTAATTTTGGATATGATGAAATATTATAGGAGAAGCATGTGGGTAGAAAACAGGAATATGAATAGTCATATATCATGGCAGTCTTTTGTATAAAATAATTCGCAATTTAGAATGCGTCTCTCCATTATGCATACGCATTTTATTTGTCAGAAAACATAAACACACATCTTAAAAACATGTTAACTTAGTTACTTTATTTTATTTGTTATTTCTATCTATGAACATAAGTTAATAAAATAAAAATTCATTTTCACATATTGGTTAATTCATTTCTCAGTGTCTGCATGTGTAAATTCTTTGCAATTTGTACTTAGTATAAAGTAATGTGATCTACCATGCTTGATTACGGATGTTATCCGAGAAAAAGATATATTTTAAAAAGTATTAAAGATAAATTTTCGTGTTTGGGCAAAACGGTTAAGTCTGACTTGATGAGTCCAAAGGAGCCAAGTGCATCATTAATATAAATATAATATGCTTAAAACGAAATTAAATGAATCTACGAATCTAAATTACAATTATTTTATCATGATATGCTTCTTTTTCTTCCTGAATACTTGTGTGAGAAAGAGTGAAAATTTTCAACTTAAGATTCTGAAAAGTAGCCATTTTGACGTAACCCCTTTTGCCCTGACATGGAAGAAATATTAACAGATGTAGGTATAAATAGCAGATTCTAAAAACAAAATTTTGATGAATGCTTAGTCTCATAGGTAAATATGACAGATTTTTAAAATTTTAAATTTAGACGTAATTAGTTATAGATATTTATAAATCAAAATTTCTTTTAATCAAAATTTATTTTGTCGAAGATTCTTTTATTAATATCTGTAGAAAGAAAAACAGTGCTTTTTGTATATACATGGAATAAATTAGTTCCATTTCAAGTTATTTATCCGTTTTGAATACTTTTAATGCAAAATCAGTGGTTTCCTCGTTTCTTGTCTGTCTGTATGTGTGTGCCCACACTACGTCCCAACGACTGAATATATTTTCATGAAGTTTTGTATATATTATGAGGTAATTACATTAACTTAGTGACTGATTTTCACTGAGTCAGTCTGTCTTCCCATTTTATTTCTGTTTTGTGTATGTTTGTGTACCTATCGCACAAAAGGAATTCAATATATTTCCATAAAATGCTATGCACTTAATAATAAATATTAATTCGTAATGAATAAATTATTTAAAATTCCTGTCTGCAATTTTATGCAAATTTCATGCTAAAATGGGTGAATACCCTTCACCAATTTTAAATCGAACTTAATCTGGCAGTGTAGAAGCTGAAATATAAATTCAGTATTGCGATTGAGGTTGAAACTCGTCCTGCTAGGAAACAAATAGTTTTTCCATAAAATTATTTTGAAAGAGCTTAAATTCTAATACTTCAAGTGTTGAAATTATTTTGTTTGGGGGAAAAATCTGATTATTTTTTGGACAAATGATATAAACAGAATAAAATATTTAATTTTGTATAATTTATTCACGTTCACTAAAACCTTGGTTGTAACTGTTTTTGGGTCCAATATTGCTGAAGACGCGTGTTCATTTCTTGACCGCATGTCTATATTTCTACCAATTTCCTTCAAAAGTCAGTTGTTTAACACGCATACACTAGTAGAATTCCGTTTTATAAAATTCCGGACCTTGCCACATAAAACCCCAAATCCAATCCGTTTTATAATATAAAGTAAACCATGCACACAGTACAAAACCTTTTAAAATAAGACTGGTGGCTAATCGAATGGATGTTGTTACTAATCCCCTTGGTCAAAGTATAACCTAGACCAGTCCAAAAGGCTATGTTTTGGATTTGGTCATGAAGTCCGTGATTACATGGGAAACATGGTCTTGAACTGTATGGGGCCCTACTGTTCATTTAGGAACTCCCTCACAGAGGCTCCGATTCAATTTAAGATATGGGAATAATTTAATTTGAAATTATTCAAAGTATTTTAAAATTTTGACAAAACGAGTAAATTCATTAAAACTAAATTTGTTACCCGTTTCAAATTAAATTACTTGTTTTTATTGTAAGCTGTACTCAATAGGAAAGTAATATCCTAATTCTAAGCAGGTATATTGTTTTCATTCAGAAACAGTCTCTAAATTGAAAAAATTCTTTAAGGTTCGATTTGAAACTCCATGGAAGTTAGTGTAAAGCAAATTTTAAATGGAACTTTGCCGATATTGGAAGAATAGTACTGTTAGAAAATATCTGAGCTAAGGACTAAAGTTGAAGCTATTTTTAAGCAACTTATTGTACTTCTTAATAGCTTGTTGAAAACGGTGATTTTTGAGAAAAAAAAACGCTGTCAAATCGACCTACCAATTTTTAAAATAGCAATTTGTTACCCTTGCTTGATCTGCACTGGAGACATTTAATTTTAAAACAAGTTTTGCGTTATCGCACGGGCCACTCAATGGAATCTTCAAGGGGACATGCATTAGCTTAAAATATTAATCATGAATATCTCATCAAATTAATTTGTCATCCATCCCTTAACATTGATGAAATTTGTAAATGCCATATCCTTTATGCAAGAGTGCCATAAGTAAAATAATATTGATAAGAAAACTGTAAGGGGACAAGACTATTCGCCGTAGATTCATTACTTTTACGATTTGAGTTACAGTAATTTTACAGAAGTCTTACAGGAAACAAACTGAAGAGGTATTCATAATCACTCCCAAACTCGAAGTCGACTTTTGTAGTAGTCATTTCAGTATCACCTTTTGTAGTTTTGTTTTATAAAAGGGATGCAATGTGGAACTGGATTATTTGTATGGATATGCATGTATATGATTTGAGTCTGAAGTAAATTGTAGAACTTATAAAAATGTCGAATCGACGTTAAAAAATATTTTTCAGATACTTAACCCTCTGGATACGGGACCGGCCCAGAGATTCTAGTACCCTGGATACGGCTGCCTCGGATTCTTTTATACCTCAAGCTCCTGAAGGATTGGCCGAAGCACATTACGATTCCCTTCCCCTCTTTTCTGTACAACAAAGATACCCGCGCGTGAATAGCCTTATCTCCGTTGACAGGGATGTCGGGATTCTCGACGGGAAGCCTCGCAAATCGTCTGTCGATCTGTTCCCGTAAAAATGGCACCGAAGACAGTTTGCGGGTTCTTCGAGGGTTAATACCTTTACATATTGAAGTCACCGCAGTCCTTTCAGTTTACCCGGGAAGTATCTACCTTCTAGGCATACCCACGACCCGACAATAGAAACTGCAACATTGGGTGATAATGGGATGACACACACATCCCCTCTCCTCCTGGGGGAAAGCATTGTGAAGGCCGGTTTCGACAGTTTCAGTAAGTTGCCTGTAAGGCCGTTCGGCCGGCTCCTGTAACCAAAGAAGGAAACAATTTTCTGCCGCGTCGTATGTAAAGGGTATCAGTGATATTTGCATTTTTCATATTATCTGGTGACTTTTTCATTCTACTGTTAATCAATTCAGCCCGAGTAATGCTGAGTAATTCTGCTAGTAAAAAGTAAAATTGTCAAAACACTTTTTAACACCTAAAAAAGTTTTGATTCATTTGCGGTTAATGTTCTTTCAATGTTGATTTTATAAATTTGATAACAGTATTCGTAATATTCTCATTAAATTTAGAGAAATTAAATTCTATGCATCGTACGTTTAAGCAAAACTGTTCTCATAAACATGAAATGTACGTGTTCAGTAATTTTCTTATGATCAAATGGCGTAATTATAAAAACTCGTATAAGGTTATGCATAATCTGTGTGAATACATAATTTGAGTAATGCATAAATTATTGAAGAAATAAGAAAATTGTTGTGCGACAAATTATTTAACAGGCTTGAGTTCGATTTCCCATTTGTTTTCATATGAAAAATCTCGATTAAGGAATAAATATCAAACAAGAATAGAAGAGAGATACGTTTTATTTATTAAAATCACACAAGCTTGAATGTTATTTAAAATCTAGACTAATGGTCAGAACTTCAAAAGATCTCGATTGAGATTCTACATTTGTTCAAAGTGCTCTAGAAAAATAAACTCATTTTGCCGCTGTTCTTAGCTTACAATTAGAGCAAAATTTATTTTCTTTAAATTTGTAGTTGATCTAAAAATACAAATCTCTAGTCGTGCTTTGCTTATATTTAGTACTTTCACCCCGATATATAAATTTGAATAGGGATATAGGAGAATTCGATAATATAGTGTATCTAATAATAATATATATGATATTCATTTCAATAGCGCTTATAATTTGAAGGGAGTGAAGCATATTTGAAATTCAGAGCTTGCGAACTTCTTAGCAAAGATTTAGAAATACAGCATAGCATATCGTAATTGTTTTGGTAAACTTTGCATAGTCTAAAAATTTATGTTAGATATATTTTTAAATAGTGGATACATTTGTGGTTATTATAGCTCTTATATAAGATTTTAATGAACTCCTCGAACAAACATTTTACTAAGTTGTAACCAAATGGTTAGGAGATTCCATCATAGTAAACAGAGCCCCAAATAAAAGTACTCTAAATCGTAATATTTCTTGTTTGATTTGACACCCAATAATTAAATGTATATAAAATAAGTGATACTGATTTGAACGTGAGCATTATTTTTAATTTACAATTTTATATCTAATCCCTTTCGGTCATTCAATCCTTAGAACTTGTAGGTTATATTATTATTAGGGATTTTTGTAATAAAACAGTCACTTTAGAACCACAATTTTAAATTTTTTTTTAGATCGAAGATAGTATCACCCCTTTTATTTTATAGAAATCTATCTAATCTCATTTCAGTTATTAGAATAAAACTTAATATGGCAATGACGACATTTCATTTATTATTACTGGTGCCAAGTTTGTGAACCAAAAACCACGCGGTTTATTACATATACATTTTTTCCCGGTTACTTAAAATACAAATAGGACATTTCTGTTACTATCAATATAGTGATTTTATACTCAATTGTGCTATCTGAAAATTTCCATCTAGGAAATCACTCCAAGTACGAGTCGACTATTGTTTTTGGCAGTACCAAATTTTGAAATTTATGCAGTACAGGAGAAATCACAGCTATTTTCCTGTCATTTACCATTATATGTGGTCTATATATGAAGCTAAATATAAGGTCCATTTTTATCAAAACAGCTCGAAAGTAAAGATAGTTAGGAACATAGGGAAAACTAACGTTTCTTTAAAAGAACTTACTTTCTGAGATGAAATATTATCTCGACATTTATTTTTATGGGAGTTTGTGTATGAGAGACTTTTCTGTCAAGATAGATGTAGATGGCGTTAGTGTTTTTGCTGCGACACGGGCTTCCTGTACATATTCCGGACGTGACGTCACATGGCTTGTTTTTAAAATACGATTTCGGACGAAGCAGTTTTGCATATCATTCTTAAACCTTCACTCCTAGGCAAAATACCACTAAACGTGCATGTGATTTTTTCTGCCCCACTTAATAGATTCAACCCCAGGATGCTCAAGTGATCTTCTACTTTATCGTCTCCTCCCTTTTCCTTTCTATTCACAATTACTTGACGGTGTCTGTTTTGTGTTTGGCGCAGTTTTATCCATTTATATTACCTTTGCACCATAAGAAACTCAATACAACCAACCTTCAAAAGATTAATTCAAATATGGTCACATTCTTTTAAAAGTAAAAAATAATCGTTAAAATAGTATTCCACAGCCCATAGGATCATTTCGGAGATAGAATCCGTAGACAGACACTTGTTATGATTAGTCCATTCTAGGATACGTTGAACTCCGCTTGCGGCGTCAACATCACCAATTAAAAATTCCAAAGTATGAATACCGAATTGATATATGGGAAAAAGGTCTTTTTAGACCCGACACTAACCGATTTTTGTAAAACTTGGCTAATTTGTTTTTGAGTCACGTATAAGGAATTCTAGAAATTTTTAGCTTACTCCTTGCATAGTTTTTAATTTATATTAATTTTATGTTTAAAAAAATTCTGCAATTTTTCATGATTTTAGACTCACTAAATCTATTCTCTCTAAAACTAGTAGTTTAATCAGACTGAATGATAGCTTAATTTGTTGATAAATGTACAACCTTTCTAATGAAGTATCATGACTTTTTTAATTTCAAGGTCATTCAACTTGACCTTCGACCTGTAATAATGAAAAAAGCATAAATATATATTGTTTTCCTAAAAAATATATGTTAAAGGTACATTATTTATCTTTGCTTTTTAAAAATTTAATAGTGGGGCACACATTGGTTTATAGTTAAAATTTTTTGAAATAAATAGAATGGCATAATCAGAGCCCATTAATATCTGTATCTTTCGACCTGTTTGTCCGATCGAAATGAAAGAGGACTCATTTTGTAGAAAATATAGTTCAACCTTTCTGGTGATATGTTACACGATACTATACGTGACCTTTCTGATTTTAAGATAACTTGATTTGACCTTGAATTCCAAAAAAGTGTTTTATTATTTTTTTCTAAAATAATATGTAAAAATATTTAGTAAGTCCAAAACCAGAAAACATTGTCCAGTTTTTCAAAATTAAAAATAATATGAATAAAAGACTATTTCAAGTAGGAAGCTAAAAATTTTCAGAATTCCCTGTGACCGGGCTACAAATTAACCAAGTTTTAAAAACATCGGAGCGGGTCAGGTTGTGGACTACGCGGTTTGACATGGAAAGACCCATGTTGATTGGTCAACGCCCGTTAGACTAAATGCCAAAGCGGCGATAAACTACATTTTAAGGTAACCCATATATGTATCATGTCAAAGCATTTGGGTAGCGGAAGTAAAATTTCCGTTTGTCTTGTTTGCACTGAAAATCGCTCCCACATTTGCCCACTTCCTCGCCATCCCATTCACTTGATCATAACTACGTCAATTCCTAATTTGTGACTGCTTAAGTCAAAAACTCAAAGCAAATGTATCACCGTGATTGAACACAATGATGTCAGAGGGTAATATCATCGGGAATTTCATCGTCAATAGTGTATAAATACAGCGTCCAGTAGAGGACATTGAACACACCGAAGGCGCAAGGAAACAGCACTCGAGCGTAGGCATCGATACGGCTCCCCCTGTCTGGGATCCAGCTTTCGTCGATTTTGTTTATTTCTCTGTAGCGTTTCTTCTTTTTCCATCGGAAGGGGCGGAATTTTCTGGGGCAGTTCAGGGGCCTTTCTTCCACATCACAGGATTCCGAAACTGCTGTCAGGTCGTCTCCATTCTCCTTGTGCGTTTCGAGAATCTGCAAAGCATAGGTTTTAGAAAATGCTGACATATAAAAATAATTCTGAATTGCTAGTTCGTCATAGATCTACTTTCGACCCTTCAAGTGATCTCAACGAGATATCTCATCCATCAAGATCTGGTCAATTTTGCCAATGACGAGATACTTTTTTCATCAAGATCTAATCAGTTTTGTTAATTACGAGATATCTCACCCATCAAGATCTGACCAATTTTTTCAAAGACGAGAGACCACGCTAATAAAGATGTTTTTCTAATGACGATATACTTCATCAAGATAAAATTGCCCTATTACTCCAAGTAGGAAAAACAAATTATCCCTTGTCTTGAACTGATGACAGTTTGGAATAGGTTTTTGTATCAGAGGCTGCCACTACTGGGCATTTTTCGAAGCTAAGATAAACCACCAGGAGAGTTAAGCAACATCGTAACCCTATTGGTGGTTTATCTTCGTCGAAAACTGTCCTTTTACTCCAAGGGAACGGAAATCCAAGTAGAAAAGCAGTGTCCCTTCCCCAGAACAGGAAAAAATAGGGAACAGTTTTCTTTCCATCAGGGGCTAGTGGTGTTCCAATAAACACGGCGCAGCCAAAATTACAAATAAACTAATGTTTATTTCACAATATCTACAATCAGGGAATTGTGTCCGTTGGCTTTGGCTACAAAAAGGAGGAAATGGGATCTATGTACATACTCAAACGGCCGGGTCGAACGAACACCAAAAAACACCTTTGATCAGCTCGAGTTCTGCAACACTTCTTGTCCCGCCAGTTTCACTGTGAGACAGTTCAAAACCAGGGTCTTGGGTTGGGCTCAGAGTCCAAGGTCCAGGGATCCCATCCCAATACAGAGTTGATCGTCCTACAAATCACCTGAACGGCAAATAGACCACCATGAAAGACCATCCCGATAGATGTTTCGGAATTTATGGCCGGAGGTCAGTGGTGTTGACCTCTGATCCCATGCCGTTGCTATGGACGTTACAGTGGTCCCTTTTTCTATTCGTTATATTTTAATTGAATGTCCTGTTTTTAGTCATCAAATACTTTTCAACACCTCATTTTTAAATCTGCGAGATTCGATTGGGAAAAGACCCCATTTGAATCTTTTAACATTTTATAAGCCATAACGTTTTCAAACTCCATCTAGTGTTTATCTACATTTCACCTTTTAAACTCAGCATATAGTCAAACCTTTTGGGGGTATCATTCACTAGTTATGCTGCAAACCACGATGATCTTATTTTCCCTTGTTTGTTCTACTGATTATGTATTTTAATATTTATTTTTATTTTCATGTTCAATACATATCAAGTTTTTAAATCTACCTTTAAAAGTTAGTGGGATTATTAATTTTAGTATTAAGTATTAAAGTATTTATCTAGTTTTTATTGGATTATATATTTTGTCTTTTGTTTGGTGCAGCTTGTTCGCAGGACCTTGCGCCATAAAACCCAAACCAACCAACCCAAAGTGGGGACTGAAAAAATCTTGTGGGCAATGCTGGCCACAGGGGAAATAGGAGTGTGTTTGGGAGCAAAATTGGGCGCAATAAGGTGATACTAGTAGGACTATATCCTAAAAATGTTTTAAGCAAACACTTGTCCCCTTGACCATACAGACACATTCACTACTGTGTCGCAAGAGTTATACGTTGTAAATCGCAAGTTGCAGCTGATCCGTCCAAAATCAAAATAATAGGACGTAACAAGTGAGTATTAGCATGTATGTATTTGAGCGTACTTCCGACTAAAAATTTTATTGTATTTCCATACATTGCATTATATTGGAATTATGAATAACTGGTGTAAATTTTTTATTCAAAGCTATGTTGCAAACTGCGATTCAAAGTTAATGAACAAAGTTAATTCATCAAATAATGATGGAAATGGAACCGTTTTGAGAAAATAAATCTGAATTACCCTCCCCAACGTGAGACTGAAATCTTCCTGCCTTCTTTATCTTTATACCGTGATGAAATTATGAATAACTGTTGTAGGCTTTTTGATTAAAATCTATGTTGTATACTGCGATTCAAAGAAGTGTTTATGAGCAAATTTAAATCATCACATAATGATGGAAACGGAAGTGTTTCAGGGAAATAAATCTGAATTACGCTCCTAATGGGAGACTAAAATCTTCCTTCCTTCTTTATCTTCATACCTTGATGGGGTTATGAAGACCTGTCATAAGTTTTTCGATGCAAAGCTGTGTTGCAAGTCTGATTTATCTATCGCTCAGCATCTACTGCTTGAAGTGAGCACGGTGCTATAATTAAAAGTGTCTCCTAATCAAATTAATCCTCTTAAACGGGTCCCGTATTGGTCACAAGGAGATGGAATCAGGAAATTACTCCAGGAGATGCGGAAGTAATGTTTTTATCGAATAAAGTTCAGATGGTCCCTTGAGTAACACGCGGTATGGGGAAGCAGCTCTTGCGCAACGTCAGGTATTAGATGGGGTAGAATCAATACCATTATGGAGGTTTGAACCTGCTTTTTGATGTCTTCAATATGTACTCTGGCTATAACTAAGACACGTAGGGATATGAAACTTGTGAGATTTAATTTGGTGTTACCGGTTACTCTCGTGAATTTTTCGTGTGAGTTATAAAGTGGTTTCACTAAATTCATTTTATTTTTTAAAGTGCAGCACTTCTATAAATGTAGCGTGTGCATGAATAGTGTATGAAAGGGCAGACTTTTCATAAGTGTAGTGTGTATATAAATGTGGTGCAGAAAATTACAGGGTGTCTACAAGTTTAGCTTGTGTATAAATAAAGTGTATAAAAGCGTAGCGTATCTATAAGTATAGCGTGTGTATAAATATCGTGTGCAAAAGTGCTGCGCTTCTGTAGGTGTAGCGTGTGTATAAATATAGTGTATAAAAGTGCTACGTTTCTATATGTATAGAGTGTGTATAAATATCGTATAGTTTATAATTGTAGCGTGTGTATAAATATAGTGTAATATAAGTGCAGCGTTTCTACAAGTGCAATTTGTGTATAAATATACTGTATAAAATATCAGCGTGTCTAAAAGTGCTACGTCGTATTGTACACCCAAAAGATACAATTATTATAATTTTCATTAAAATAATAAAAAATAATTTAAAGATGTCATTTAGATCATTACAATACACTTAGAAGTAGTGGAGCAATCATCACAAAATATTAACTTGACATCATCGTGAAATTCAGGAATATCCTGTATATAAATAATAAGGTTCACTAGCTAGTTTCACTAATGTGTCAAATAAGGTTCACTAGATATTTTCGCTGGTGTGTCAGATAAGGTTTATCTGACGCACTAGTGAATGATACTAGTGCTTCCCCACCTTTACACATGGCCTGGGATTGCTGAATTTGAAAAAAAAGAGATGACAACACTATTAGAATATAACATGTTTAAACCGTATTTAAACTCGAGTTTTTTCCTCTAGTATTTACTTTGATCCTGATGAATTTAGACGTTTTGTTTCATTGAAATACGCTATAGACTACATTTTCACCTTCTATTTGTCTTTATTAGTCATTTTGTGAAGCTTACTAGTTTGGGATTACACGAAATACTTCGGGTTTGATTATATTAGATAACTTGAATCGAGAGAGAGAATCGAAAAGTTTCTCAAACTTCAATAATCTAACTAACCGTGGAAAAATGTACAATATGAAAGTGATAAACAGTTAAAAAACATTTCTCTCTAAATTAAGCAGGTGTAACTAATTATACCTTTACCCCGTATATTCTACTGAAAGATAGAGTAATTAATAAACAATGTTGCTTATTTCGTTTTCTATTAAAGCAATATGCATTGTATTCCGTTGTTTACAAATGGTTATGAGTAATTATTCATAATAAATGCTTTGATTAATTACACCAAACACGTGCATGTAATTATTTAAACGATGCCAGCTATTTACGTTCTAAAACTATTTGAAATGTTTCAGATGAAAAGTATATACATTTTATTTAATTAAAAATTATACGTAATTAAAGAAAGACAGGGAAATCGAAATTTATTTTTGTGTACATTTTCCAGAGCAAGCGCATTGGCAAATAATTTTTATTATTTCATGTCTATAGAAACGACTTTTCTTGCAGTATTTTGCGTTCATATTTGCACATTAATTCTATTACGAAAACAAGTAAAAGAAATTCATATTCATATTTACTACATAAGCAACAGATAATTAATAATACTTTCACATATATTTAACCCTATGAGGGGTTCACACGTATAATTCCCTCTTGTAACTTGGAATCTTCCTTGCATGACCTCTAATTTTTATCATCTTGACCAATAAAAATCTTTCCAAAGGATTCTATTATAAGAAAAGGAGCAATGGAATATTTCCAAAAGATTCCCTTCTAAGGAAAGGAGAAGTAGAATCTTTGGAAACGATTCCAATTTAAGAAAAGGGGAAATTAAATTTTTTCCAAAGGATTCTCTTCAAAGCAAAGAGCAACGGAATCTTTCCAAAGGATTCTATTCTAAGGAAAGGAGCAATATTATCTTTCCAAATGATTCTATTTTATGGAAATGAGCAGTATATTCTGTCCAAACTATTCTATTCTAAGGAAAGGAGTAACGAAATCTTTCTTTCCAAAAGATTATTGTCTAAGGAAAGGAACAAAAGTTTTTCAAAGGAATCTATTCCAAGGAAGGCAGCAAATAAAATAGTTTCAAATGGTTCTATTCTAAGGAAAAGATCAATAAACTTTTTAGAGGTTGAAAGATTCCGTTGATTCTTTCAACCTTCCTTTATCCACAATAGATCTGGTTATTAAGTTTAGTCGTTGAGTGTATTGTGGTATAAAAGCAATACTACAATACTCGGAAATCTCGCGCCACTCAGAGGGATACAATCACTTAAATTATCATCACACTGGCGTCATTGTGTCTGCTAGAAAATGGGAGGGGTCAGAAAATCAGAATAAATGACAATAGGATGAGTGGACTTGCTGGCATTAGTCAGGGCTTTTATTATCAATCTGGGGTTTAGTGGGGGTGGAGTTAACAAGAGAGAATAATTGTAATTTTTAATGCTAACAGGGATACATATATTTTTCTGCTGGAGCTTATGAACATCTCCTGCAGGTTGATTGGTTGGTTGTTCTTGGTTTTATGGCACAAGGGCCATATTTGGCCATGCTGCGCCAGACACAAGACATACAATGTCAAATCTGCAGGAATCCAGAAGTTGGAAGTAGCTACCTCTTGAGACCCAGTGGCATCGAAACAGGCCTCTTGTAGCAGACCAACGATACCCCAACCCAAAAGAAACCAGAAGAAGATGAGTGCACTCTCCTAAAAATTTTGCCATAGCAATTTGAAATTCTTTGGCCACTCATCAATTTAACGAACTGAGAAACTAAAAAATCATTCTGTATGGCATCCGAATTCTGCTCTAAACGGATAAATGAAGTTTATTGCCCTATATTGTTACATGTAAGTGCGGAATAACTTATCTGTAGAATTATGTACCAGAACTGTCTTGACTCTGAATTAAAAGGTTAAACTGTTAACTCTCCGGGTGGTTGTCTCGACGAGGAACCTCGTCATCAGCAAAACTGTCCAGATCTTGGTGGAGAGACATCTCTTCATTAGGAAACAATTGATCATATCTCGATCTCGTAATCAGAAAAAAATCGACAATATCTTTAAGACGAAATATCTCGTCTTTTGCAAAATTGGTCAGATCTGGACGGAGGAGATATCTCGTCGAAACCACCTGGAGGGTTAAATTGAGATAGTAATTTCCAGTACAGATCACATGACGAATGTACACCTCTATGACGATTACCACATTTTACTTGAGTGTTATATATATGTTACGGTTCATGTAATAAATCCAGTAGTATTAATAATAACCGGATAATATTAATAATAACCGCATTTTTTATATTAATAATAACCGGTTATTATTAATACGGCTCCCCCATGTGATTAATCGGTAATATTAATAATAACCGACTAATCACATGAACCGTATTACATACACTTGAAAACAGTGATTAAAAGTATGGTATTTAATTTACTTGAGCTTGTTCCTTTTCTTGTTGAAGCTTCAGCGTCTTCTGCAGTGTCAAAAGGTCGTTCCTGTCCACAACATTGACACATGCGTATTCGACCATAGCAGCAAATACAAAAGAAAAGCATAAGATGACGAACCAATCTATCGCAGTTGCATATGCAACACGTGGAAGTGACGAACGACCACCAAATCCCATAGTTACAAGAGTCAAAACCGTCGTAGCTCCTACAAGACAATGTTACTGCGATATAACTGGTGAAGATGATCAACATCGTATCTTTTGCATTCTTATACATTATAACACAGTAAGACAATTTTATATATTATCATAGAATTATTTTATGTACTATTACTTTCCATCTATTAATTACATTCGTGGGATGACAATAAGTAAACGCTTCTGCTAAACTTCTCTCTATGTATATAAACTGTTTTAATATTTTAAAGATACATTTATACCATGGAAAGATTGTCAATATTGCGAAAAATTACTTAAACCACATAAACTTTCATAAGAACTGTTGGGTAATTCTTTCGATGTATTGTTACAACCGGAATGAAAATCGACAATACAGGATGCAGAAAGTTTAATACATCAATTAAAATTATTAGTTAAATAAAAGACAAATAACTTATAAGTGTACTTACTATACAATTTAAATAAAAGTTCGTTTACAATTTGATATATTCAGTTTGGGGTTTTATCATCTATTGTATATTAATAAGCAATATTCACAATACTTGCAACATATTTAATGCAAACTTACCTACAGCTACTCTACCGGGTGCATCACTTTTGTTGATCCAAAAAGATACCCAAGAAGCTCCTACAATCATAGCACAAGGGGCATAGATTTGCAGAATAAAGTAGCCTCTACGCCTTCGTAAGATAAATCGGGCAAGCAAAGACGAAGTTCCTGAAATAAATGCATTAAAAATACGTCAGGTTCAAGAAAAATTCAACACAAGATATTTTATTTGTTTTCAACCGTACGAAATTCTGACTATCTTTTCTATCAATTTGATTTGCTATTCAAGGAGCTTTCGTGAAATTTCAGACTTCTTAACTCAAATATTCAGTATTTTTGAACTTATGAAAGAAAGCAGAATATTATTTTATTTATTTTATTATTTCAATTAACGTCACACTGGAGCAACACAATGGGCTATTGGTGACGGTCCGGGATCAATCCCAAAGGGAAAGATCCGAGGACAACACCACGTAATTTTGAACCACGGTCAGATGACGAGGCAACACCTGAGCTGGCACCCCACTCTCCAAACTTCCACACCACGCCAACGTGAGGACATTTGAGGCCACGACAGATTTAACGTGCACCAGCCCCCTTTGTACACGACGGTGTTTGGCTGGATTCGAACTCGCAACCCTTCGGTTGCTAGTTCGTTACTCTTCCAACCGGGCCACCGCGGCCCAGAAAGCAGAATAGAAGATATTTGCTCATTGAATGATTTCCTCTGAGGGGTTCAAGCGCATACTTCCAACTTACAGTCTTCCCTGCATGACCTTTAACCTATTTTGACCTTAAACAGTAGAATCATTCCAATGGAATCTTCAGATTCTATTCTAATAAAGCACCAATAGAATCTTTACAAAGGATTTTATTCTAAAAAAAACACTACTAAAATCTTTCAAAAGGATTATATTCCCGAGAATGGGCCAATAGAGTCATTCCAAAGGATTCTATTCCAAGGAAAAGACCAATGTAATTGTTCCAAAGAAACATACTATTCTAAGGAAAGAAGCAATATAATCTTTTCAAATACTTCTACTCTATAAAAAGGACGAATAGAATCTTTTTAAAGGTTAAAAGATTCTGTGAGTTCTTTCAACCAACACATGCGGTCATTAGTAGTCAATTGTGTTGTGAGGTGAAAATAAAAATACACTTTTCTGAAATCATGTGACTCTCAGAGGCTCGTTTTTCGGGTTGAATGGTCTAGTATAGAATCAGCACCTAGTAGGTATTTAATCAACGTTGCACCGGAGAAACACAACGGGCTATTGACGACGGTTCGGGATCCATCCCGAATGGAAATATCCGAGAACACCAGCACTTAATTTTAAACCACGGTCAGATGACGAGGTAACACCTGAGCTGGCATTCCACTCTCCGAACTTCCACACCACGCCAAGGTGAGGACATTTGAGGCCACGACAGATTTAACGTGCACCAACCCCCGTGTACACGACGGTCTTTGGCTGAACCTAGTTTTGAATTCGCAACCCTCCAGTTGATAATCCGTTGCTTTTCCAATTGGGCTACCGCGAACCTTGAATCAGCACTTGATTTAGGTTTTATAAACACAGCCCATCAGAGCCTCCCGCTGAAGAAAAATGCTCATTAGAGCCTCCGGCTGAAGAAAAATGCTCATCAGAGCCTCCCGCTGAAGAAAAATGCTCATCAGAGCCCATCAGAGCCTCCCGCTGTAGGAAAATGCAGAACTAAAAACCTGAATCCTGCAAACTTCGATCGGTAATTTACCGATACTGAGAAATTTCGGTAATTTTGAAACCCCATTTACCCTTAATATGCAGGAATGAGATACTGATTGCTCATGTTCAAGAATAGAAGGTATACACTGTAGCCCGAGTTTATAGATCGGCACTTTTCTGGTTCTGACTTTTTGTTTTGAAATCCTTAGCATTCAGGGCCGCGGTAGCCCGGTTGGAAGAGTAACGGAGTAGTAACCGGAGGGCTGCGAGTTCGAATCCAGCCAAACACCGTCGTGTGCAAAGGGAGCTGGTGCACATTAAATCCGTCGTGGCTTCCAATGTCCTAACGTTGGTGTGGTGTGGAATTTTGAGAGTGGGATGCCAGCTCCGGTGTGACCTCGTTATCTGACCGTGGTTCAAAATTACGTGGTGTTGTCCTAGGATCTTTCCACTCGGGTTTGATCCCGGACCGTCACCAATAGTACGTTGTGTTGCTCCAGTGAGACGTTAATTAAATACCTACCTAAATACCTTCCTTTAGCATGCATTCGTGATTCTTTAAAATATTTCGACATACAAAATCGTAAATTGTGTGAATTAACCCACCAAGTGGTTTAGACGAGATATGTCGTCCATCAAGATCTGACCAATTCAGCTAATGACAAGATATCTCGTCATCAAGATATTGCCGATTTTTTTCATTTTGACAAGATCCAGATCTAGTCAGTTTTCCTATAACGAGATATCTCGTCCATCAAGATCTGGTCAGTTTTTCTAATCACGAAACAACCTCATCGAGACAACCACCAGGTGATTTTAACCTCTTTGCTATTGCTCCCCCGTTTACTTATTATTTACGTCATCATGGCCTCAAAATTATGTTCTCTTTTAATGAACTATACCTATTGTTGTTTTGCTTCAAAATTAAACGCCCTCAAGGGTACATTTTCTATAGGTGTGTATGGCATCACAACCCCAAGGTGCCCAGTGATCTTTCCACCCTTTGATTTTTCCCCTTGCCTACCCTATTGCTTTTTGCTTTTTCTTGTGTTGTATGCCTTGTATTTGGATTAACTTTGCCAAATATGGCCATAAAACCCGAAATTAACCAACCATCAAAATTACAACCTCCCGGGTTGTTTTATTCCAGGAACAATTCTCATGAAAACCACTAATGAGTTTTATACCACTAATGAGTTAGTTTTATATCCTTGCGATAAAATATTCACAGGCTGTAGTGTTTGGCAATGTACATTTAAATATTCTGGTGGTGATTTAGTCATTTCGGTTTATTTATTAGCTTGAGAGTTAAAACGTTTTTTAGCCGTGACTAAAACCATCTGCCAATAGCAATGTTTCCAAAACGCAAATTAGGGGTCGTCTTGGTTCATTGGGTATGCCCACTGCGCTAGCAACCTTCAAGTTGTAGGCGGCGCAGGCTCGATTCCTGTCAGGTGCATTCCTCCCTGGGTGTAATTCTCTCTTCTGTGTCAATAAAACTTTCATTGTGTGTGTATGTCCATTACTTTATTTTGTCTTGTGTTTGGCTCAGAATGGCCAAATATGAAACTTGCACCCTATAAAAACCCAACGTACCTACCTTAATCTATAAATTAATTCGGTTTCATTACTTTGAAGCTCTATAGAGACATTACTTTAACGAAAGTTTTTTAGATCCTTAGCAAGCTAGCAAAATTGATTCGTCCTATTTAGTTTTTTGTACTGATTTTGACGTCCTCAGGTATATATTTTTAGCAAAAATAATTTATATACTGTTTCCGTTTATATACCTGAGGACGCCAAAATCAGTACAAGAAACTAAATAGGGACAAGAATGTATGTAACAATTTTGCTCCAAATAGATTTTTTAAGAGATAGATTGTGTTTGTCTATAACTTGATATTGTATGTCTTGTGTCTGGCGCAGCATGGCCAAATATCACCCATAAAACTTCGAAAACAATCAACCAAAACGCAAATCTGATATTCAATAAATAATTGCATTTAAAATTTAGATTATAAAGATACATTCAAATCCTTTAAAATTATGAAACCGTTGTAGCCCGGTTGGAAGAGTAACGGATTAGCAACCGGTGGGTTGGGAATTCGAATCCAACCAAAGACCGTCATGGGCATGTGGGTACGTTAAATTTGTCGTTACCTCAAATGTCCTCACGTTGGCGTGGTGTGGAATTTTGGAGTGAGGTGCCAGTTCAGGTGTGGACCTCACAATCTGACCGTGGTTCAGAAAGACGAAATGTTGTCCTCGGACCTTCCCTTCAGGATTGATCCCGGACTGTCGCCAATGGCCCATTGTGTTGCTCTAGTGAGACATTAATTCAACTATCTACTTACCTTTAAATTGATTTTAAAGAATACCAGTTTTCAAGTAAAATGCAATGCATTGATTTTTTTTTATGAAAATACACATTTTTTCAGCAACTGCAAATTATTGCAAAGGAATAAGATGAATTTTAATTAGGAAGATAATTAAGCTATTTATAATAGCGTTCAGAGAGAACATGCCAGTTTGTTAACATTGTTACCTCTTGGTTCTACTTCAGTATGATTTGCTAGGGTGATATTGAGATAATCATACTGTGACAAAGTAACATCATTAGCTACAGCCACTGGATTAGGTCCATTCCATTGGTAAAGTACGTCTCTTGATGTATACGCAACTGAAAAAAATTATTTTATTTTTAATGTCAATCAGAAAAGAATAAGAGAAAAATATTTGACTTATTCAAAAATTAAGAAACTATTTTTCTGGAAAGAGAAACTGCAACTTTTTTTATAGAAATGCTTATTTAAATTTTTAAACTCACAAAAACTGAATGCGTAAAATGACATGGAAATTAGCACTTGAATTATAGAATGCATTATAAAACAAGTAAGAAATGAAATATTTTTGTTAATTAGTTGTGCAAATTTAAAAGATGATACTTTAAATTTCTTATATGTTTATCGGTTCAAAAATTTTCGCACATATTAAATAAATACCGAAATTACGTTTAGCAAGCAAAATATTTCATTACTTCTTCAATATGATCAATTAGACAATTCGTATACAATCCACTCGAATTGCTATTTGTCACTGAATTTCGTTAAAAGTACTTCAATAAGATCTTTTAATGTCTTAAATATATTTTAATTTTATATAAGTATCAATTTTTTCTTGAACAATTATTTTTAAGGTAAGACTTGAGTATGATGTAATGGAAAATACTTTGCTTCTTATTAGATTTTCTTCTTCATTGCCAAATGCATGTATTTGGGGATTTATCATAAAAAGAAATACATAAATATATGTGTAGTATCTAATTCCGCAAGAGTCCACATTTTGATTAATTAAGTTATGTTAAGTTATATAAATATTATGTTGTCTATATATTATTTATCCATTTATTTTACATGGTTATATTCATAATCCATGAATTTTGTCCTTACCTTCTAATAATTGAAACTCAGAAAAACAGTTAGATTTGATAAAACTTTGATAAAACACAAACAACTGCTGCATTATTTGATTTAATTTCATTACTTGAAGCTCCGTAAAGACATTTCTTTAGCAAATGTTTTACAACCTCCTACATAACAATATGTAGTCGCCCGTTTTAGTGTATTTTATTAATTTTAAAGACCACAGGTATATCACAAGAAACTGGAAACTGCTTTTGTTAAAACCTTAAAACAAAAATGTATGTAAACATTTTGCTACAAATAGATTTTTTAAACTGTTTGTTTCTGTCTCGGAGGTTGATATATGTATATTAATGATTTCAATTCAATAAGCAATCTGCTTCAATGAAATGTTTTGTTTTATCTCTTGTCTAAATGTATTTGGAGTGTCTTTCTCTGGCATTTCTTGGATAATATATTTTTCTCTGTAATTGAACATTTTTCTGTACAGAAACAACAATTAAATAAATAAACTTCTTGCAATTTGATGTGTCCTTAAATAATGACTGAAACAATAACTTACAACTTCCAATTACGAGAGGACACGCTTGTTTGTCCAATGGATACTTTCTCAAATGCATCGGGCAATTTGTTTGGATTGTCAGCCTGTCAAAAAGAAGTACATTTAACATAAAGCTATATACTGAATTTAAAAAATCGACCTAGCGTTTTGAATTATCGTACTCACCTCATAGAATACTTTAATTGGCCGTCGTATCTTACTCTTACGAATTTATTAGGAACAGACACCTTATGAAGGTATGAGCTTTTCCCATTCAGGAAATAAGTATCAGGCGTCCAAACACGCTGCAAGAATTTCCAGTCCATCGACAGAACAGTCAAGTTGCCACTCCGAAACTTTAGGCGGCGATCGAACCACGTTTGGCGAAAATAGCAATCCATTGAAAAGAGCTGCAAACATATTCATTTATTCCTTATCTAATGCATTCAGTAGAATTATAGTCTAACATGAACTATAAAAAGGGAATGCATATTAGATGAATCATTACTAGCCCTCTACAAGTGGTTTTATTCAGATCTTGATGGAGACATCTCGTCCATCAAGATCTGATCAGTTTTCCTAATGACGAAGTGTCTTGTCATCAAGATATTGCAGATTTTTCGGCGATGAGATCAAGATTTGGTCGGTTTTCTTCTAATGACGAGAGACGGCGAGATCTTGATGGATGAGGTATCTCGTCTATCAAGATCTGGTCAGTTTTATTAAGGTTCCTGGTGGTTGTCTCGAAGTGTCTCGTCATTAGCAAAACTGACTAGATTTTGATGGACAAGATACTTCGCCATTAGAACACTGAACAGATCTCGATCTCGTCATCATCGAAAAATCGTAAGTATCTTGTTGACAAGATATCTTGTCATTAGCAAAATGGGTCTTATATTGACGGAAGAGAAATCTCGTCATCGGTAAAATTGGTTAGGTCTTGAGGGACGAGATATCTCGTCCAAACCACTTGGAGGGTCAATGACGAGATTCCTCGTCTAGACAGCCAACCAGAAGAGTTAAAAAACGTAATTTTGCTGTTTTAGGTACATACCATATTTCGTTTTTTTTTCTTCAATTACTATATAAGATCTTTAATAAAATCTGCATTCTGAAAATTTTGTTGGATCAAGTGAAAAGCAAGAGATTTTCGTAATACTATCACGATAATTTTATCATTTACTGTTTGTTGTGTGCATAGGTATTTAAATATTCATCTATAATTTGAAATTCTTGTTACAACTACCATATCATAGATATAATAGTAGTTGTTAGTTGTCTTGACGAGGTATCTCGTCAATAATAAAACTGGCCAGAACTTGATCTCGTCATCACAAAAGAAATCGTCAATATCTTGATGACGAGATATCTCGTCATTAGTAAAGTTGGTCAGATCTTGTGGGACGAGATATCTCGTCGAAACCACTTGGAGGTTAAGAGTTATGAATATCTTCAGGTTACATTCTCTGAATTGCGAAATCATTTAGATTTCATTACTTTGAAGCTTCTTTGAGATGCGCACACGCGCGCACACTACTCGTCAAAAGCAAATTGATTTGCACTAAATTAGGATCTGTGACATAAAAATAATGTTGCAGCATATCTTTTAAAAATATCCATATTTGCTTTATATATTGTTCTTAAAAAATTTCTTTCTTCCTTAGTACTGATTTATTTTTGTATTTTATTTCATGGTTCTTCGACAATTTGAAAGTTATTAAAATATTGTTTTGAAATTGAGCTACTTCAAAGTTTTTGCAGTGAAGTAGCCGATTTTTCAATATATTTACTAGTACTTAATATTTTTTACTTTCAATGCCGAGACGTGCAGCAGTAGTTATTGTCACCAATGGTGGTTATACAAAATATGGATTTCTTTGCGTTCCTCAAGTCAAACGGTGCCGCAATTTTAATCATTTCACCCTTTTGCCTTATGTTATTTGTATAATAAATATGGCTTTGGTATCTTTTCCCAAGGTGTTGGAAAAAACCTGTTGTATTTCCGATGACCAGAATTATTACTCATTTTACTGTAATCAGATATTTATTTAGGGTTAACCTTCTAAGTATGCATATTTGATTTATTATTCTTAAAATTTCTTTCTTGCTCAGTAGTTGAGGTTTTTTTCTGTATTTTATTTAAAGGTATTTCGACAATATTTTAAATTATTTAAGTATTGTTTTGAAATTGAACTACTTCCAAGATTGTGCAATGATTTTTTCAGTACATTTACTAGTTGGTATCATGGAACTATTTCACGTCCTAAATTAAAAAACTTTAACCCTCTAATCGTCGCGATATTTCCGATTTGTGCAGTGTTGCATTTTCCCCACAACACAAGTAATGACCACTCAGCCACATCTATTGGTTGAAAATTCCTCGAAAAGGTGCCATTGGTCAAGGAGGTCAAAACTAGCTTAAAGCCATGCAGAGAAGACTGCAGGTTCTAGAAAGGATAGATACGTGCGAACCCCTCAGAGCTTTAACCCTCCATGTGGTTTCGACGAAATATCTCTTACAAGATTTGACCATTTCTGCTAATAACGAGATATCTCGTCCAACAAGATATCACCATTTGTTGCATTTTCCCCACAACACAAGTAATGACTACTCAGCCACATCTATTGGTTGAAAAATTCCTCGAAAAGGTGCCATTGGTCAAGGAGGTCAAAACTAGCTTAAAGCCATGCAGAGAAGACTGCAGGTTCTAGAAAGGATAGATACGTGCGAACCCCTCAGAGCTTTAACCCTTCACGTGGTTTCGACGAAATATCTCTTACAAGATTTGACCATTTCTGCTAATAACGAGATATCTCGTCCAACAAGATATCACCAATTCTGCTTATGACGAGATATCTCATCAAGATATTGCCGATTTTTTTATGATGACGAGATCAAGTTCTGGCGAGTTTTCTTTTTTGACGAAATATCTTGTCCGTCAAGCTCTAATCAGTTTTGCTGTTTGACGAGATACCTTGTCGAAACAACCACCAGGAGGGTTAAAACACTTTTTATAAAATAAATTTCTCAACCAACGGGCCGCGGTAGCCTTGTTGGAATAGTAACAGATTAGCAACCGGAGGGTTGCGAGTTCGAATCCAACAAAAGACCGTAGTGTACAAAGGGGCTGATGCACGTTAAATACATCGTGGCCTCAATTGTCCTCACGTTGGCGTGGTGTTGAAGTTTGGAGAGTGGGGTGCCAGCTCAGGTGCGACCTGGTCATCTGACCGTGGTTCAAAATTACATGGTGTTGTCCTAGGATTTTTCCCTACGGGATTGATCCCGTACTGTCGCCAGTATCTCGTTGTGTTTTGCTCCAATTTCGAAGTTAATTAAAATACCTACCTACAACTTCTCGACCAACCTAGTTAGGAATATATATTCATTTATCTCCAATTTAATGCGAATGCAAAATTCATCCAATGTCGAAAAATACTCAGGAAGTTTAAAATGGAAAATATAAGCGGTGCATCAATCAAAACCTGTTTATTTTGGTTAAAATAAAAAACCCTCCGACGAGTTTCCTACCAACACAAAACACAAGAAACAGGTTGCGAGATTTCTTTTAAAGAGCTCTTCTTGGGTACAAGAATCTTTAAATGGGTTTAAATTTTCGCTTTGTAAATAGAACGGAGTTCGCATGTAACACGCAAGTGCAGAAATCTGTCACTTACCACGCAAGTCTCCAGTTCGCGCTTTCCCGGAAAAAAAAAATTCCGGAATTTAATAATATCCGTTATGGTTTGTGTGTAGAGACACGCGTGCCTATCTTTCCTATTATTATTAAAGACTCTCTGTTTTGACCAACCCCTTGAAAATCACCCTTTCTAACGGAATATATGTGTGAAGAGAGAAAAAAGTTGGTCTAAGATTAGCGTGATCTCTGAGCTTGCAGGTGCAGTCTGTGTTTTTCTGTTTCCATAGAAACCACATGAGCTGCCAGATTGTGCAGCTTTAAAAGTCACATGACGTATCGTACTAGTATTACAAGTTTCCGGCGTAACGTATTGGAATTCAGGACGAGTGCTACGGAATTAGTGACTTTTAGTGTGCTGTCGCAGGAAATAAGCAATATTTTAGCTCCTTGGCAATGAGAACATCTTATTTTTAATTGACGCATAGGAATATAGTACACATATTTCAATTAATAAAACGATCGTTTTAATAAATTTTAAAACATTCATGCCAATCCTACTATATGACTAACTATAAAATTTATACAAAATAGTAGAAAGTGCAAGATATATTTATACAGAAACATGAAAAAGCACATGCGGTAGCATAATTAAATTATTAATAAGTATGTTTTCTATACTTGCAACGAAAGTAATATGTTAAATTTTGTAGTTCCATTTATAATAATGAATTGAGATGTAGTTTTGAGCTGGGAGTTAAATTGACTTATTGAGCTTTTGTTAGATTATCACTGATTAGATGTATTTCTGAGTTGTGAGATTTATTGACTTATTTTGAGTACTTTGAGTTGTAAATATTCATGAGCAGTGTGGCATATCAAAGGTGTGTTCATTTTATTGACTGTACAGCTAATAAAATGTATTACGTAAGAAATCTGTACGTACAATATTTTGCTAAACCTATGCACTTCAAATTTCATTTCATTGTATATCATGCGATATTTGAGTGGCACATAATATTTGTTTAATAAAAGTTTCCTTAATGCTTTGAAACTTTCTTGTTTTCCTTAATAGTAAAATGTAACTAAAGCAAGTAAAACATTGATTATAGATGTCATGATGATATTAATTGTATAATTGCAAATTATAAATATATTAAAAATAATCTCGCGAAACTCATCAGAAATGTTTGCATGATATCTGAATATCTGAACATTACCATTGGTGTAATTAGTTCGTTTTCTTGGTTACGTTAGAAGAGTAATTTTACAATTAGTGATAGTTTTGGTAAAATCAATAAATTTTGTTTATGAATTTGAAGTAAATCATAATCACTTGTAAGACATCGTATGCTGCTATTTATTTGGAAATATGTTCATTTAAATAAATAATTACTTGTAACGTGCTTGGAACTTGGATTGAAACCCACTTTTATGAAAATCAAACTTATTCTTAAAGAATAATTAGTAGAGAGAGTTATTTTCTAAGTATCAATTTCATATTTGATAAATTAGCAGTAGTCTATTATAATTAGTCCTATGAAATGGCTTTAAATATTTTTGTTTCATTTATCAATGTATTTTTATTGTTGTTTTAAAATGAATTAAAATACTAAAATAGTATGTACGAGGTCTGTACGGAAAGTATCTAGCCATATAATATGAAACACGATACATTGTATCTAGTTTACTGCAAAGTAGACACCTTGGGACCTCACACACTTCTCCCAGAGAACTTTTCACTTTTCAAAACACTCTGCAATGTTCATTGTTGGAATCGCTATCAGTTCCATGGTCGTGCTCTCCTGAATCGTATTCACGATCTGAAATATCTTCCCTTTCAGAGGTTATTATAGCTTTTGGGAAAATTCAGAAGTCGCAGGACCCCAAATCTGGGCTGCAAGGGGGCTGAGTCACTCGGTCATTTGATGTTTCGCCAAATAACCCTGTTCGAGACGTGATGAATAAGGAGAGCCTGCTCCGTGATGCACCTACCAATTACCATATCTCCTCAGTTGCGGCCGTTTTCATCGTATTGCATCCCTCAGCTGGCGAAGATCATGGTAGTAGTTATCAATTTGACCAGGAGACAACTCGTGCTGGACAACACTTTCATCGTCGTGCTCTCCTGAATCGCATCCACGATCTGAAATATCTTCCTTTTCAGAGGTGTTTATAGCTTTTTGGGAAAGCCAGAAGTTTCAGGGCGCCACATCTGGACAGTAGGGGGATGAGCCACTTGAGTGATTTTATATTTCCCCAAAACTATGATCGAGATGAATAGGTGGAAGCGTGCCGCGATTTACTTGCCAACCAACATATAAACCCACAGCTGCGGAAATTCCTTTCGTACTGCATCACTCAGTCGGCGAAGAACATCGAGGAGGTTCTTTTTAATTGTTTGATCTAAAGGAGAGAACTAGAGATGGACAACGCATTCGCAATAAAAAAGCACAGTAAACATGGTATTGGCGTTGCTGCGACTGTATCGCCCCTTATTCGGAGCAGGACGAACTAAGCTAAGGAGCTTCCATTGGAAAGACTTCTTTGTCATCTGAATAGTTTTGGGTGACGGATTGTTAAGATTTACCCTCTCCAGGTGGTTTATCTTCGTGATAAAAACCAACCTTAGTGGTCAGCCTTTAATGCAAAAACCTGTTCGAAACTGTTACCAGTTCTAGGCTAGGAACAATCAGTTTTTCCTACTTGGATCTTGAATCTCCTTGAAGTAATAGGGAAGTTTTGTCTCGATAAGATTAAAAATAATTAAAATTGACCAGATCTTGGACGAGATATTTCGTTGAAACCATTTGGAGAGTTAAAGTTAATTTTCAAGCTCAACTTAAATTTTGATGCAAATTTGTTGCTCTACTTCCTCGGTCATTGTGAATGCGACGGTCTCACGCAACATTGCTCACTCTAGGGCGTCTAGCACCAAACGGATTAGCTCAATGGGTGACTTTTCACGCATGTGCGTCGATGTCCCATCTCTTTGGCTGCCAAGTTACATCAAGCCGTATTAACCGCTCTCGTTATATCAGCAATGGCTGGATATTTTCCGCACACACCTCGTACATGTATATTGTTTTTCATGTTAAAGAATTTCCATAAAAGTAGGATACCATGTCAGTTTCAGATATAGAACCGAAGCTTCTGATTTCTATGTCTGTAAGCACAATCGTTGGTGGTCCTGTAAAATAATAAAATGCTGAATTTAGATAATTAATCATAAAAAATAATTCACAATCAATAGTTTATGAAATTCAAGAAAGATTTCCATCTCAGATGCGCCACCTTTGAACTGATATTCGAAGTCTAAAAACTTCAAAAAATGACTAATAAAAATGAAAAGGTGAGAACCGTAGACATGAACTTTTTATAATCTTCGTTTCATCTTTAGTTTTCCTTTTTTGAAGCTTTTAGACTGACTCCTGCATATGTCTGGCTTTCTTAAGGGATCCTCCTTTTTTTTTTAATTACCACCTTTTGGGGACTTATGATTGATAAAACTATGCGAAATAATTCTAAACTTTCAACATCTATTTATTATTACTTCAGGTATTCACAAAATTAAAAAAAGAATTTCATGAAAAATCACTTCTGCTAACCCTCTACGACCATGACGCCACGCGAAGTTCTATAATGGTTAGTTGGTATGATTACCCAACTCCAAGTAATCTTAAACAAAAAATGAACGTCGCTTTACTTCATACTCATGTAGTATCGATTGGCGATTCAGAAATCCAAAAAAAATATTTGAGGAAAAGGTCAAATCATCCATTTAGCCCAAACAATTGACCAAGTTTTTGCTATAAAAATATAAAAACATGACATATCGCTCTTCTGGTTCATCAAACAATACAAGGATCTTTGCTCGACACGCTGTAAAACTTTCAAGTTTATCAATCCAATAGTTTTATAAATATCATGCCAACCACTTTCTAAAAAGCTGTTTCGAGAAAAATGCGTTTAAAGTTTCAGTGCAGTTACAGGAAGCATATTCAGTACTTATAGTATTTTCCTTCTAATCTGCTATAACTATACCATGTCATAGATAAGTTTAGATAGCTGTAGGAAGGTGTGATGGTCTTTTGATAACAGTTATAAATTGGCTTTATAGAATTGACATCTTTATGAAGTGGTACATGTTCCACATTCTACATCTTCGGAACAAATCTGTTAAAGGTTTATAACTGGGCTAATTTTGAAATTTTCGACTTGAAATTCGGCACCCATATTCTTTAAAACCGAAAGCATAAAATTACATACATAAAACAGAATAGATTCTTTTTTTGGCCGACAAAAAACCCCCTTAAGACATGATGTTTTTACAAATGTCTTCGTATTTCAAAAGAAATTATGAAACATTTGTTATACGTAAATTCACTGTACCATTTATAAATTCCCTTTATAGTAAAATTTGTATTTATAAGTTGAGGAATTCCCATTTTTACAGAAAATTTCAATTTTTATCCAATGAAACACAGGGACGCGGTAACCCAGTTGGAAGAGTAACGGATTAGCAACCGGAGGTTTGCGAGTTCGAAACTTGTTCCAACTAAAGACCGTCGCGTACAAGGGGGCTGTCACACGTTAAATCTGTCGTGGCCTCAAATGTCCTCACATTGGCGTGATGTGGAAGTTTGGGGAGTGGAGTGCCAGCTCAGGTGTTGATCTCTTATCTGACCCTGGTTCAAAATTACGTAGTGTTGTCCTCGAATCTTTCCCTTCGGGAGTTATCCCGGACCATCACCAATAACCTTTTGTGTTGCTCCATATTAGACGTAAATTTACTTCCTAACTTAACCAATGAAACGCATAAATCATTGCTATCTAATTACTTTATAGCGGCTAAGCAACTGTGTTTGAAATGTATACCGTAATATAATTGTAATTAGAAAAATTTAAGAGTTATTCAAAAGCATATTTTATGAAGTTTCCGAATAAGTAATCGTTTTGAACGAGCTTGAAATTTTGATGAAAGACGTCGAAGTCACAATCTTTCTTCTATTGAGAAACCACTTTAATTAGTACAAACCACTTTTCGGAAGATTGAATTTTATAACACAAGCTATTAAATTGGAAATTTCTTTGACAGCTCTTGAAAAGTCACTCAGTCTTTTGATTAAAGCAACTGAAATTGAGTTTAAGAACTTTAGAAGTCAATATTTCGGTCTGAGTATTGTCATATATTCGATTTAAAGTAAACATTTCCTGAATCATTCGTCGCAACTGATACATCAAATGCAGATAGCAAAAGAGAAGTTACACGTGATCGATACGCCATTTCTTAAAATCTAATTGAAATTCTACTCGTTTTCATCAATTTCCAGCTTTTTGGGATAGAATATCTCTTAGAAAGCACCAGTTTTGTACTTTCCACTGCATTCTAACTATCTACACACGTCAATGGAAACTTAATAAGAATGAAACTACAAAAATAATTGTTGCGATCTTTCAAAACAGCGAATTATGCAACGGGTAGATCAATTTAAAGTACATTATTAACGAAGGCATTGAATTTCGATACACAGCCTTAGCAATGGGTGATATATTGAGGGATTCATGCCGTGGGAAAATAAAGTATGATTCTAAATGCAACTGTTTACATACAACAGTAGATTGACGAAAGCATATGGATTGGCATTGAACAAGTTTGATCGCATCAAATCTGGACAATAAACTACAAATATGAGTTTATTTGAAGTTAATACTTTAGAGTGTCACTAAAATGCTAAAACTCACTGAGAGCATACATTATAGTTTCTAAAAAACAACCCCAAGCACCCCAAAGAGCTTCGGGTTGCGGTAGCCCGGTTGGAAGAGTAACGGATTAGCAACCGGAGGGTTGCGAGTTCGAATCCAACCAAAGACCGTCGTGTACAAAGGGGGCTGGTGCAAGTTAAATCCGTCGTGGCCTCAAATATACACACGTTGGCGTGGTGTGGAAGTTTGGAGAGTGGGATGGCAGCTCAGGTGTTGCTTCGTCATCTGACCGTGGTTAAAAATTACGTGTTGTCCTAAGATCTTTTCTTTGGGATTGATCCAGGACCGTCGCCAATAGCCCGTTGTGTTGTTCCAGTGTGACGTTAATTAAAATACCTACCTCAAAGAGATTCATATGGAAATTTTGAGTGCATCCGTATTGCTGTGCTCTTCAAAAAAAGCATGTCACATATGGGATCTGTTTTAATACTACTAATTTCCCTTTGTAACCCGGGTTGAATTGGTTTGCTAACTTCCAACGTTAATAATTTCTAATTCCTATTCATCACATGTTCCAACTACCATACTCTAAAAAAGGGTACACAATTGTTAAATACACAATTTCACAAATTCAATAAATGACAAATTTAACAATTTTGTATAACTTAAATTTTTAGTAAGAGAGAAAGTCTTTATAGTGTGCCAATTTTACCCAGAATGAATAGAATAATAGATAGTATGCATAAGCCTTGTATGTCATTTAAAAACAAAAGCTTTTCTCCAGAAATTATACATGATTCAAAAATGTTTAAAAACTAATCATACTTTTACCTTACCTTGATTAAAAATATCAAACGAAAAACATCAAATTTAAAATCCAGAGATACATCTTAAAACAGTTTTACGAACGAAAAGCAATGTACGTGTTTTTTAACTACAAAATGAATTCCTGGAATATAAGCTAACGGGGGGATTACAGAAATTAAAAAAAAACGATTGGTAATGATTGCTTTGAACTAATTCAGTTGCGAATGCCAAAAATAATTTCTAAAAACACCAAGGCTGCCATATTAGCTACCAGTTATATTTTAAAAAGTTTTGTGATACATAAATATTTTATTCTCTTTATCGTCTGTCCCAAATATTCAGAATTTTTTTGTATTTCGCGAAGGAAAAATAAGATTCAAAATAAATAAATATAATTTAAATTTCGTAAAAACAATTTTTGGAAAAATAATTGCTTTTTCAGCAGTACTGGTAAAACAATCCAAGTAATCGCAATGTTCAATATGCATTCCAGCTTCTCCCAAACTACCCAAACTATGGTTGATTTATGTGTAGTTACTCAGATATTTTAGAATAAAACTTATCTAAATATGTAAAAAAGGAAATTTAGAAAACGAATTCGTTAAACTAAAATATGTGTAAAATAAATGATATTGTATACAAATATGTGGAATAAAATTTGTGATACTTGTATAAACAGACACAAAATCAGATGTAAACCTGGAAGACGGAGAGACTAACGCAACCAAGCTCAGTCACTAAATGAATGTAAGTACTCAAAGTATGCAAAGTTTCATGAAAATATAATCAACCGTTTGGACGTCGTATGGGCACACACATACAGACAGATGGACAGACTTGACACCAAACGTGCAAGAGACGGTATTTGCATCAGAAGGGTCCACAGCGGATAGAAAACATGAAATGGGTCGAAAATATTCAATGTACAAACACTCCATTTTTATTAAAAAAGAGATGTCACCATGACGTCACATGATCTAACTGAAAGTAGAACACATGTCATGGTGGGTGGCTAATTCAAATAAAGTCACACTGGAGCAACACAAAGGGCTATTTGCGATGGTCCGGGATCAATCCCGAGGACACCTCTTAATTTTGAACCAGGGTCAGATAAAATGTCAACACCTGAGTTGGCACTCCACTCTCCAAACTTTCACATCACACCAACTTGGGAATATATGAGGCCTCGACAGAGTTAACGTGCACCAGCCCCCCTGTACACGACGGTCTTTGATTGGATAGTGTCGAACTTTCAACCCTCCTGTTGCTAATACACTACTCTTCCAACCGGGCTTCCGACTTATGTCTTGACGTAAGTAACTAATTCATCGACCTTCTAATGAAACAGTCGGCGCATGTGCGCTTAGCTTCACATTATTTCTGCCAATTGCTCGGTTTGAAATTCTGTCACGTGGTTGAGGAAAACGTATGAATCCTAATGTGGGAAAAATTATTGATTGGTTTAAGTGATTATCCAGCGTGATTAAAAACACGAGTATGCGCTTCGATAGCCAGTCGGTCCAAGTCGATTCGTAGGCTCACGTGACTTACCTTTCTGATATCTTATGACACTAACTCCGCTCACATGCTGTCTATTTTGTTAAAAGGTCGATGTTCTACTTTCTATTGGATCACGTGACGTTACGGTGACACTATACATAGTGACACCCGGCGACACTATAAGTCATGGTCAATTTAACTGGATTATATTTCTATTACAAAGAATTTTTACTACAAAACGGATTCTTGTCATAAAATATAGTTCTTGGAACATTGCATATTTATCTTGGAATAAATAGGCCACGTCAGTCCTGTTTGTAGAGTTGCGGATTGATTGAACAGGATGGCTGTGATTCATAAAGTCGATCCAACCAAAGATCGTCGTGTATACGGGGACTGGTGCATGATAAATCTGTAGGGGTTTCGAATGTTCTTATATTGGTGTGGTGTGGAAGTTTGGACAGTGAGGTACCAGTTCATAGTTGTCCTCATCATCTGACCGGGGTTCAAAATTACGATGTGTTGCTTTCGGATCTTTCCCTTCGGTATGGATCACGAACTGTCGCCAATAACCCTTTTTTTGTTCCAATGTAAGTTAATTTAACCACCTATTTCCTTAATTAGACAGTGGTTTACCACTTTGAATCTGGCTTTTTAAGTCTATATCATGCTTTGTTTCCGAGTTCAATTTCGGATTGTAGAATGACAAACCTAAAAACGAATCAATAAAATATTATATTTGAATTTGCTTTCGATCACGTTAAACCAGGAAGTATTTTGGAAATTCAAAACTAGTTTGATATAGTCACTGCTATATACACTGCTGGCCACCCAAATTGCAACACCAAGAAAGACAAGAGATATCACAACAAAATTTATTTTGTAGATAACATGTTGACCAAGTATCAAATGATTAAATTTATAGACTTCTGTGAAGTGTGCTTCCTGCCAAAATCAGTAGCCAGAGTAGCCGCCATTGTTGGAGATCACCGCTGCCACACGCCTCGGCATTGATTCAAAGAGACTTTGGATGTGTTCTTGGGGTACAGCAGACAAAGCAGCTTCCACACGTTGCCAAAGTTGATCTGGTGTGGCAGCTGGGGATGTATTCTGGGTCAATCGTTGAGCAACCATGGACCACATGTTTTCTATCGCGAAAGATCCGGAGAGCGAGCTGGCCAGGGAAGCAATTCAATCTGGCGATTGACGAAGAACCCTTGGACAATGCGTGCCACGTGTGGTCGCGCATTATCCTGTTGAAATATGGCTGTGGGCAAGCCCTGAAGTTAAGGAAGGACAACTGGCTCCAACACCTCGGAGATGTAGCGCTGGCTGTTTAAAGTACCGGCAATGCGTACTAGAGGAGTGCGAGAGTGATATCCAATACCGCCCCATACCATAATACCCGGTGCAGGACCAGTGTGGCGGTGCATAACGCAGCTGTTCAGCATCCTCTCTCCACGGTGTCTCCAGACTCGAATCCGACCATCGTGGTGTTGCAGACAGAAGCGTGACTCGTCAGTAAAGACAATTTCATTCCATTCTGCCGTCCACATCCTTCTTTCATCGCACCATTGGCGGCGGAAACGTCTGTGGTTCTGCGTCAAGGGTAGACGAAGCAATGGACGTCTTGCGGACAGACCACTCTGCTGTAAACGGCGTCGAATGGTACGCGCAGACACTGGATGATGCGGTACAGACTGAATGTGCTATGCTATGGTTCGTGATGTGGCTGAGCGATCCGTCACTGCCATACGCACAATATGCCTGTCATCACGTGAAGTGGTGCACTGAGGTGGATGCGATCGAACACGTCGGTCCGTCGTACCCTCCTGCATCCAACGATCACATATCCGCATTACAGTTGTTTGGTTTCGTCCAACACGACTACCGATTTCCCTGAAAGATAATCCACAATCTCGGTAGGCCACTATCCTTCCTCTGTCGAACTCGGATACTTGATCAAAAGATGATCGCTGTTTTCTACGAGGCATAATTGATCGTTTTTTTGAAAAAACCACAAGAAAAACACAATTACCGTACTTGAAATCGTCGAAATCTCCAAGCCTTAAATAGCGCTTTGAAGTGGCGCCACAGGCGCGCGTGATGTGCGTCTGCGCTGAAATTCTAATCATTTGCATATCTCACCTCCGCTAATGCATGTTGTAAATTTCATATTATTTGCATGCTTCCTTCAGGGTTTTGCATTTACGGTGGCCAGCAGTGTAGATAGACATCGGGAACTCAATGACCTTTTCGTAAAAAGCTCTTTGGGTGCGTAAGACTTGCCAAGGAACAATGTCGTATTCGATTGAATACAATCTGTGGTATTTGAATTTTATTTTAATCCTGTTAAATTGTAGAAAATATTTTGTAAATAAAGTTATACAAGATTTCACTCCTATCAATTTTATTAGAATGGACAGCTTTACTTTTCTGTGGATAGACCTAGCCTCTACTCTCAGGGACCTTTCCATACAAAGTTCTTAGGGTGATTTACTCTCCTGGTAGTTTGCTCGAGGTATCTCATTAGAAAAACTAACCGAGATGAACGAGAAATCTCGTCCATCAAGATCACGTCGTGTCTGGTAATTAGAAGAAAACTGACCAGATCTTGATCTCGACATCACAAAATACTCCGCAATATCTTGAAGACGAGATATCTCGTCTTTAGTAAAATAGGTCTGATCGTGATGGACGAGATATCTTGTCGAAACCACTTGGAGGGTTGAAACTTTAATGTTTATAAATGTTCTATCTTTCGTGTAGCAAAAAGGAATGTAGAGTGGCAAAACCAAACCAAAAACCTAATCAATGAATTTTATAGGTTTTAATTTGCTTCTAATCACTTTAAATTAGCATGTAATTTGGAAATATTAGACTAGATCGGTCATGGCCACTTAGCTGTAGATAGACATCACTGGTAGGTGATTAAGACCTTTCCTAGCAACCCTACTTAATTAAACTCAGAAAAATATTTTGATTATTGAATTTGATTTTAATAATGTCAAATTAGGAATTATTTTGTAAATGTAAGACTGCACAAGATTTCATTGAAAATAACTACGATTTTGCACATTTAACGAAGCTTTTGCACTGTTTGAAGAACCCACGTATTAATGTTTAATGTCTACTCCATTTTTATCAAGACCAATCAGTTGACTCTGATAATCCATTGCAGTTTCATTTCTCCTACAATTCCGTCCTTACTGCGATGAATCCATATTTAATGCAAAAGTTATCTTTTACGAATGATGATACAAATGACTTCCGTCACTATCAAATGAATTATTCAAATAATTCTTTTCAAAGTTAGTTTTCTCTGAAACATTATGAATAGGGAATTAACCCCATCCCATACTTTCTAAACTTAAATGTACCTCATCTTCTTGTTCCATCTATTCGATAGGTATATTATTAATGCTATTAGCATTTGAAGATAATTGGGATCTAAATCTCATCTGGTCCTCTGGATACTAAATAAGGTGCTTGTTAGAAAACCCGATAAATCTTAATTCAAAACCGAAGAATCGTACGATTTTTTTAGTTTTTAATAAAGTACACCTACTTTAACCCTCCTGGTGGTTGTCTCGGAGAGGTATGTAGTCATTATAAGAGAACTGAAACCTGATCCTTGATGGTCCAGATATCTCGCCATAAGAAAACTGACCAGATATTGATCTCGTCATCGTGTAGGTATTTTTTTATCTTACGGAAACATTTTAATTTGAAATAACTTTAAAATGAAACGATTTTAATTTAATTTTCACATTATTTAGTCCGTTAATGCCATTATTTATGGTTGGTTGGTTCTTTTGGGGTTTTATGGCGCAAGGGCCATATTTGGGCATGCTGCGCCAGACACAAGACATACAACATCAAGTAATAGACATACACATATGAATGCTTTACTGACACAGAAGAGAGAAATACACCCAGGTAGGAATGCAGCTGACAGGAATTGAACCTGCGCCTACAATTCGAAGGTTGCTAGCGCAGTGGACATACCCACTGAGATACGACGGGCCCCATTATTTATGGAACATGATATCGATCAAATGACTTCCTCTAGCAGTTCTCTAAATATGGGCTCCTTCGACTGCATTTTCCATTTCGTTTCAACACAATTCCAGGGTGACATGTTAAATTTATTCGCGTTTGGTTTGCTTAAGCTGTTGAATCATTGTTTGCTTGTTAGTGTTAACATTATATGAATGTCTATATGAACACGGTCCTTTATATATCCCCACAGAAAAAATAGCTACCTAAATTAGGGAAATGATGGGGCCAAGCGAGTCGATATCTAAGGAAATCAGATCCTCCGTTGAAACAGAAACTCCAAACTCAAGGCCCAGCAGTTGTACGTGACGCAAGTTCGATTCTTCCCAAGGTGAATTTCTCTCCTCTCTGCGAGTAAAACTTTCGTTGTGTGTTGTCCATTTACTTGACGTTATTTGGCGCAACTTGGGCAAAATTTGGCCCTTATATTAGAATAGTTTGAAAAGATCTATTGCTCATTACCGTAGAATAAAAAATCCTTTGGAACGATTTTATTGCTCCTTTTCTTAGAATAGAAACATTTGGAACGATTTTATTGCTCCTTTCTTAGAATAGAATTCTTCGAAACAATTATATATATTGGTCCTTCCCTTAGATGAATCCTTTGGAAAAATTATACTGCTCATTTCCTTATCATAGAATTATGAACGATTATATTTTTCATTCTCTTAGAATTATTTGGAAATATTCTATTGTTCAAAGAAGGCAAGCAAGATGGAATTATGCATGTAAACACCTCAGATCCTTAAAGGCTCTTGAACTGATTATAGTTCGGAACTATTTCTGTTTTGTAGATATTTAATTTAAGTAAAAATCTAAATTCTCTGAACGTAGTAAAGATAAGTAACACAGGAACACATTACATAAAAAACACGTACAAATTTTTGAAGTTTCAATAGTTTGTTCGAAATCGGAATTTTCTTACGTTCTGATGCTTATGTGGTTCAAACTTATTTACCATTATTATGGTGATATTTTTCTGACCAGATTGACTTTTCTGCTTATACCACTTTGGTTTCTGTTATGTAAACCAACTATCAATCTTGGTACAGGGTGGCCCAAAAGTCACTAGATCATCTTAAAATATAATAACTTTTTTAGCTATTAATTTTTTCAAATTTGTTTTCAAATTATTTCTGTGTAATTCTTTGAAAATAGTTATGAAGAGATTCATGACAGAGTAACGAATAAAAAGAATCCAATTTTATCTACAAACTCAACGGGCGATTGTGCTAACCCAAAGAGCTTACATTCATCATTTCGTGCGTCCTGCAGTTGAGAACACACCAGAGGTACGGTGGCAGCATACAGCAGCTCCCCATACAGCTGGACGGACGATGATGCTTGTAAGGCAATGTTTTGGACGGCGGTTAATTTCGCGAAACTGAATTTAATTGACCCCCACGCTCACCTGACCTTACGGCTACATACTTTTCTTGTGGGGATATCTAAAAGAAAGAGTATACCTTAACAAATCACGGACCATCCAGCAATTTAAGGCCAACATCCGTGTATGAATTCAAGGAATAAGCCAAGAAACATTACGGGAGGTGATGGACACAGTTTAGAAAGAGTCCGCCACTGACAAGAACAAAATGGTGGCCATTTGAAGGACATAATCCACAAAATCAGTTAAGAATAATTTCCAATAAGTATATTTATTGTTTATAAAAGAATAAATGTGTGAATTTTTAATATACAAAAGAGTTATTCTATTTTTAAATGGTCTGGTGATTTTTGGGTCATCATTTTTATAGATAGGCAGTTGAATTAAGGTCGCAACGAAGCAATACAACTGACTGTTGGAGTCGGTCAGGTATCAATCATGAAGGGAAAGATCCGAGGACCCACTTCGTCGTTTTGAACCACGGTCAGATGACGAGTATTCTTGAAGAACAGCATTTATATGAAATATATTTAAATCGGATATTTACATAAAATAAATGTTTTACAAATACTTATTTAATTTGGGTTGATTTAATTTTCAATGTGAAAGTCTTAAAGAAATATATACTAAAAATCTGAAGTTTGTGTAAGCACTATACGCCAAGAGTCCAATGGTCAAAATAGTTTACTAGCTTTATCTATGTAAAGTCTGTTCATCTTGTATGAATTTCTTTATCCTAGGACAACACCTCGTAATTTTGAACTACAGTCAAACTGCCAATCAAATTTACATGTTATTTATGTTATTATTTGTTATTCTTATTTACATGTCACGTTAAACAAGTAAACACATCTAAAATTCCACAGAGAAAGGATGCGTTTACATATTCAAAGACAACAGTGCTAAGAAAATGAATCTGTATATGATGATTCTCATATCAAATATGAATCTGCTTGAGCAGTGAAAACTGATTTTCAAAGGCTTTCTTTAAAAAGTAAAATTTTGTTTTATGACGCAGGCTAATGCTCAAAATCATTTTTCTCTTTTCCTTTTTATTCACCCAAACTTAAATACATTTTGCCATCTGTTTGTAATGGTTATGCGACTCTCATTTTGGTCTTCATAGGGAGCATTTTCTTTTAAAACGCGGCATTCATTAAGTTAACGGCGCTCTCCGTTAAAAATAGAACTGTGTGACCAGGAATGATCCGGCCCGTAGGTGTGAAACTCCAGAATTAATTAAGGGGATCTTCCGTGGGTATATTTGATGTCTCTTGGGCTAATGTGACTAAAAATAGTTTAGATCATTTGTTTCTCGGAGCTATAGGGACGATCGTAAAATGTGTGTAGATTTTGGAATGAACCGTTAGAATCCAATGGTAATTGATACTTTTTTGAAAGCTCTATTGTACATTTATACGGATTACAATAATTTAGAAATATAGCAAACTTTATACGAGTTCAGTAGAGAACGGAATTATTGAAATAAAAATTGAATTTAAAGTTTATTACCTATTGGTTTAAGCCATTGAGAGATACCTTACAATCAGCAGTCTTCTCAACATGACTTGTAACTAATGTTGACTTTCTTGACCAATGAAATATTTCCAAAGAATTATATTCTAAGGAAATGAGAAAAATGTAATCCTTCCAAAGAATTTTATTCTAAGGAAAGGTCCAATAAAATATTCCAAAGTATCTGTTCTAAATAAATGACCAACAGAATATTTCTATAGGGTTCTATTCTAAGGAAAGGAGCAATGCAATGTTTCCAAACGATTCTATTCTACAAAACGAGTCAATAGAATATTTCCAAAGGATCCTATTCCATAGAAAGGACCCACGGAATCGCTCCAAAGGATTGTATTCTAAGGAAAGACCAATATAACATTTCTTTATACACGGGTCGGATGGAATTTTGAACTCACAATCCTCCAGTTTCTAGTCCGCTACACTTCCAACCGGGCCACCGTAGCCCGAATAATTTTCCGAAATCGTGGAATCTATAAAAACTTTCATTCGAATAGTTTTTGGGGTCCCTTCAACTTTGAACTATCCAAGTTTTACTATATTATTCTTAGGTCAAAAATGGAAATTATAAGTAATTTGATAGTCTTATGCTTTCTTTCAAGTATAAAATATGACACTGCATTTCTCATCATTACAAAAATAAGCATTTTTAGTGTAAAAAACGCATATCAGAAAAACATCAGTTAATGGATTTCTGTTCCGACAATATATTCTTTTGACAATTCTGAATATATATGCTTCAACAATATATTCCGCAAATCGCGTCGCTCCTTATTTTTAGTTTATTATCCTTAATTTTTATCAGATCTTACTTAAGGCACTTCGAATGAATTTACTTTGTTACTCAAAGTGGAATAACGTTAATATATTTCCCTCAATATTATGCAAAATGCCAAAGGGGCAATTTTATGCGTTATAACATAATAAATGTAAAGCATTGGGCACATTTTTTTTTCAAAACGACAGAACAAGTTGATGCCTTAATAATGCATCAGGATAAACGAAAGGTGTGACAACTATATAAAGCAGAATGCTATCTCATTCTTGTTGGGAATCTGGCCGTTGGCCAATCTCTTTTATTTGTACACTAGATAAAAAGGGAATATTTTCTACGCCTGCGATCTTAACATATAGGAAGTGCGAATATTTCTCCATTTCTATTATAGTCTAGTGAATATTTCATTCTTCGACACAAAACACGAGATGCTTTTGCATGAATTTAAAATGACTGAAGGAATTTACGAAGGGAAAGCCTTTTGAAGTGCTCGAAATATAATAACTGCATTGCGAAGTTACCAGGAATGAGATGGAATTAAAATGGAATAAATGATGAAATTCGTATTAATAAAGCATCCATTACTAAAACCAATATGCAATAGTTTTCTTTTAGTTTAACTTTTTTTAGTTTAATAAACCTGACAATTTTATGAATATTCCAGATAACACTGTTTCTCAATCTCTGAGTCCTGGCATCAATTCCCAGTTGGAAGAGCAATGGATTAGCAACCGGAGAGTTGCGAGTTCGAAACACTGTCCAACCAAAGACCGTCGTGAACACGGGGTCTGGTGCACGTTAAATATGTCGTGGCCTCGAATGTCCTCACGTTGGCGTGTGTGGAAGTTTGGAGAGTGGGGTGCCAGTTCAGGTGCTGTTCTTGTCATGTGACCGTGGTTCAAATTTACGAAGAGTTTTCCTTCGGGATTGACCCCGAACCGTCGCCAATAGCCCGGTGTGTTGCTCCAGTGCGACGTTAATTAACTACCTACCTACCTGGAATCAATTATATGGGTCCGTGAGAGGGTCTCCTGGAATCTGTTACTTGTTTCTTTAAACATTTTTTATAAATAAATTTTTTTCGCTGAAGGTAATTTATTAACAAGGTACTGGAGCAACACAACGGGCTATTGGCATCGGTCCAAGAACCATCCCGAAACGAAAGATCCGAGGACAACACCTCATAATTTTGTACGGCGGTCAGATGACGAGGTCACATATGAGCTGGCATTCCTCTCCGAATTTCTACACGAAATCAACGTGAGGACATTTGAGGTCACGACAGATTTAACATCAGCACCAGGTCACGACAGATTTAACGTCATGCACAAGCCCTCTCGTACATGAGGGTCTATGTTTAGATCGAGTTTCGAACTCGCAACCTAATGCTAATCCGTTACTCTTCCATTGAGCTACAGCGGCCCATTTTTGTTGAAATATTCCAAGGTTAATGATATTCTGATATGTCGGAAAGCTCATATCTAGAACACCTAAATAACATCAGTGTAGCAAGTGTAAGTAACAAACGCACGGAAATATAATAAAAGTTTCTCACTGAAATTGAAGATAAAGATGTATTCGGTTCTCAAATCTCTTTTCTGAATATTGTTTCTTTGCAAGTTCGCATTGCTGTAAGTTCTTGTTTTAATTTTTTAAAAGTAATAGGCCTACAGATTTAAATTTAATAAAATGTTTACTAATTAATAAGAGAATAAGGGGAGACACGGAGTTTAATTTTGGTGTCAAGAAATCACGTATTCAAGACGTTTGTGACGCAACAAATGTAAATTTTTGTGATCAAAATGAGGTATGTGTCCATAATCAGTTAGCCACGGTAACCTGGTTGAAAGAGCAACGATTAGCAACCGGAGGGTTTCGAGTTCGAATCCAACCAAAGACCGTCGTAACAAACGGGACTGATGCATGTTAAATCTGTCGTGACCTCAAATGTTCTCACACTGACTTGGTATGGAAGTTTGGAGAGTGGGGTGCCAGCTCAGGTGTTGTTCTCGTCATCTGACAGAGGTACAAAATTACGTGGTGTTGCCCTCGGGTGTTTCTCTACGGGTTGGATCCCAGACCCTCGCCAATAGCCCGTTGTGTTGCTCCATAATACGATGTTAATTAAAATACCTAAATATCATAATCAGCACAGACTAATTTAACTACTACAGCAAACTGAAATCATCACAAATTAATTTAAAGATGTTGACTCGAGCAAACTACAATACGCCAGAAGATTTCTTTAGTTCGATTATTGATAACTATTTAAATATAGTTTGTCAGCATGGTACAAAGTATACATAACTGTAGTAATAAACATTATGAATAAGCCTCAATTAATAATTGTTGGCATAATGTATGAACGTGAAAAAATTGGAAAGGTAGTTATGAGTAAATTTGTTGGGACCGTGCACTCGTCTTTATTTTTTCAACTATCTTGTCTTTGAAATTTATCGGAACGAGGTCACACAAAGGTTAAGAACTATTAGATAAAGTTGCGGGCAATTACTACTCCTGTGATCTTTATAAGGGTGTGAAAATTAGGAATAATTTTCTATTCTCATTATAGTCTACTGAAATTTTTATACTCCGTTTATAGGTAGCTGGTTGGTAGTTGAATAAACGTCGCGACCAATACAGCGGGCTATTGGCCGGTCGGGGATCAATCTCAAAGGAAAGGTCCGACAACAATACCTCGTAATTTTGAACCACGGTCAGATGACGAGGTCAACATCTGAGCTGGCACCCACTCTCCAAACTTCCACACCATGCCAATGTGAGAACATTTGAAGTCACGAGTGATTTAACTTGCACCAGCTCCACGTACACGACGGTCTTTGGTTGGATTCAGTATCAAACTTGCAAACCTGTGGCTGCTAATGCGCTATTCCACCAATCGGGCTTCCCGGCGAGGTCCCTATTCTCCGTTGCGAAATGCGAGATGGTTTATGCATAAATTTAAAGTAACTAAGAGAATATGCAGAAAAGTATTTAAAGTAGGTGTGAGAAATAACTACATTGCGTTGAGTTACCGAGAATATTATCCTCAGAGGTGCACGCACCATATTTCCGTTCAGTTCATCTATCTGCAATCCTTCACACATGTATGCCTTTTAACCAATTCCAAACTTATTGAACAATATAAATTTCCCTATGATTCTTTCCGTCATCTGACCGAGGTTCAAAATTATGACGTGTTGTCCTTAGATCTTTTCCTTCGGTGTTGATCCCGGATAGTCGCCAATATCCTGCTGTGTTGCTCCAGTGAGACGTTAATTCAACTACCAACCAACCTATGATTCTTTCAACCAATATATAAATGTAGTCATTAAATGTTATATTTACCGTAGAAAACAATACTACATTACTTTGAAGTCTCGTGGGGCCGCGGTAGCCTTGTTGGAAGAATAAAGGATTAGCAACCGGTGGGTTACGAGTTCGAATCCAAATAAGGACCGTCGTGTACAAAGGGGGCTGATGCACGTTAAATCGTCGTGGCCTCAAATATCCTCACGTTGGCGTGGTGTGGAAGTTTGAAGTTTGGGGTGCCAGCTCAGGTGTGACCTCGTCATCTGACCGTGGTTCAAAATTACGTGGTGTTGTCCTCGGATTATTCTCTTCGGGTTTGATCCCGGACCTCCTCAATAGCCCGTTGTGCTGTTCCAGTGCGACGTTAATTAAAATACCTACCTTGAAGTCTCCTGACTCTCAGCACTATATAAGCTCAGGTGTTGACCTCGTCATCTGACCGTGGTGCAAAATTACATGGTGTGCTCCTCGGATCTTTCTCTTGAGGATTGATCCCGGACCGTCGCCAATAGCCTGTTGTGTTGCTAGAGAGCGACGTTCATTTATTGCCATTACCATTACCTCAGTACCATATGTTTACAATACATAAGCCCTTGAACAGTATCATGATAAATTTTTTTAAAAGAACTTTATGGGTGAAGATCATTTTAAAGTGGTGAGATGTCAGACTTCCTACTCCGTCCAGCCAAAGACCGTCGTGTAGACGGGGGTAGGTGCACGTTAAATCTGTCGTGGTCTCAAATATCCTCCCTCGCGTTGGGGTGCTGTGGAAGTTTGGAGAGTGTCAGCTCATGAGTATTGATCTCGTAATCTGACCGTGGTTCAAAATTACGAGGCGTTGTCCTTGGTTCTTTCCCTTAGAGATTGATGGAAGCACGGATATATATGTGTGAACTTTTCGTATGGTAAGTATTTTGATTGTTCTATGGTGTTATTGTAATTAAATAGTTATGGTCTCTTGAAAACTGTTACTTATAGATTGGACTTTGGGGAGCGTAAAATATTTACCCTCTGAGTGTTACGATATTTCTTAGAAGTGTAGTCATGTTTCTTCCCCACACACGAGAAATGACTAAATAACTACATCTATTTGTTGAAAGAATCCCAGGAAAGATTCTATTGGTAAGGAAGATCTAAACTTGTTAGAAGTCATACAGGAAATATCGCAGATTGAAGAACAGATTTATGCGTGGGAATCTCTCATAGGGTAAGGTTGATTGGTTTTGGGGTACCTTACCTATATTACCTATTTAATTCCAATCTATTTCTGAGTTACTTCAACGAACAAGATAATTAAACGAATGGAAATTGCAACAGAGAAAATATTTTAAGACCAGATTTAGGCAAGAATAAATAACAATCGTCCAAAAAATGAATACTAACTTGTACGTACTTAGAATTGTTCTTGAATGTATGAAATAAAATACACTTCCACATCCGAAGTTTTCTTGTTTACCTTTTACGATAGTCTACAACACCTAATTTACCAATTTAGTTCCCGTCTATTACTGTGTTTCGTCAACAAAAAAGATAATTAACACATAGAAATTGCAACAGAGCAAATATTTTAATATTAAGACCAAATTTAGGCAAGAATAAATAACAATCTCTCCAAAAATTAATACTAACTTGTCTGTACTTAGAATTGTTCTTGAATGTATGAAATAAAATACAAGTCTACATCCGAAATTTTCGAGTTTACCTTTTCTGATAGTCTACAACATGCAATTTACCTATTTAGTTCCAATCTATTACTGTCGTCATCTGACAGTGGTTCAAAATTACTTGGGTTGTCATAGGATCTTTCCCTTGGGATTGATTCCAGACCGTCGTCAATAGCACGTTATGCTGCTCTAGTGCGACTTTAATTAATTAACTACCTACCTACCAGTCTCTATTACAATATTACTTTAACTACCAAGATAATTAAGCAAATGAAAATTGCAACAGAACAATTTTTTAATATTAAGATAAGACTTAGCAAGAACAAATAACAATAACCCCAAAAATTAGTACTAACTTGTTTGTACTTAGAATTGTTCTTGAATATAAGAAGTAAAATACACATCCAAGTCCGAAATTTTCTTGGAGTTTACCTTTTCTGATAGTCTACAACACGTAATTTACCTATTTAATTCCAGTCTATTACTTTGTTTCGTTAACGAACAAGATAACTAAGCAAATGAAAATGAAAACGGAACAAATAATATATATTTAATATTAAGACCAGACTTAAGCCAAAATAAATAACAACCTCCCCAAAAATTAATACTAACTTGTCTGTACTTAGAATTGCTCTTGAATATATGAAATAAATACGTCTACATACGAAATTTTCTTGGGGTTTACCTTTTCTGATAGCCTGCAACACGTAATTTACCTATTTAATTCCAGTCTATTACTTTGTTTCGTCAACGAACAAGATAATTAACAAATAGAAATTGCAACAGCACAAATATTTTAATATTAAGACCACACTTAGGTGAGAATAAATAACAATCTCTCAAAAAATGTATACCAACTCGTCTGCACATAGATTGAAGAAGGCATAAGTACCTAAAAGAAGTAAAGAATAAAGAAATACTTACGCATGCATCTGTTTTTAATTAGAAGTCAACTAATTCATCGAGGAAAAATTTCCGCTTACCTCCAAAACCAGGTCTAATCTGCCTGTCGTAATTTTCCGCCGAAAGGAGGCTCTCTAACAGTTTCGAAGTGTTTGTCATAAAATCACTCTTTTCCGCGGTCCTGTAGAGAAGGTGAGAGATTAGTCTATCAAAACCAATTTGCTTTTCATAATTGAGCAGCATAGAGAGAGAGCGAGTTCTTAAGAAAGTATCTTTTTTATGGCTGTACGCGAAATGTAAGATTCGAGCAGTATGGGACATTTTAACGCGGCGTCGCGCTTGAATCAGCCTGACAAGTGATTTATATCGGCGCAATTAAGTTGCGAAATTTCAAGCACAACATGAGTTACGTACGGTTTCATTAAAGCTTGAAATAGGAAAGTATGTTCTAGACATATTTTCCTACATTCGCACGCTTTTGCTGGAATTCGTATTAAACGGTGCTTGATTCAAAGTGGATGATGGTTATGATGAAACTGATGTTAAAATTGTCTGTGTGGGTGGGTCTGATGAAAAATGGATTAGGTTTGTAAGCTTTGGCCTCTCTTTTTGATGATTATGTTTTGCTGAATTTGCTTATAATAAAGGTAGGTTTTCCATCATATATACATTAGTTATATACATCATATCATCGATACATGTAAAACAAAGTCAAAAATTTGCAATGAAATGTTTTAGTTTTTCTACACCAGAATGCAGTGATATTCATACACAGGTGAAGTCCACTCTAAGTAACTTTTGTCTGCATAACGGTTGTATTACTTGAAAAAACACACTTACAAATTACAATTGAGAAACATAAATCAAATGAATAAATGTACATAATTCCTTACAATTTTATTAACCTCCTGGTGGTTGTCTTGTCATTAGCAAAACCATTAGCAAATCTTGATGGACGATATATCTCGTCATTAGAAAAATTAGTCATATCTTGGACGAGATATCTCTTCGAAATCACTTGAAGGGTTAATAAGTGTTGGTATGGTATTATAATCATAATTAACGTACTATTATCTGAATAATTGATAAATTGAGTAAATACAAAGCATAATAAAGAGATTTCAAAGTGACAAAACTAGAAATTTAATCTATGAAAATTTAAAAAATCCACTTCATTGTCATAGAACTGGTTTTTGATTTAGTGTATTTCACTTCCAAGCCGTTGATTCATACATTTAAGTTTTTTTTATGTAGTTTTGATTTTTAATTTCCACTTCTTTTTTTCTGGAAATATTTACTGCTTAAGAAACAATTTTCTTTTAACGTATACAAAAGAGCTGTTAAAAGAACTTCAGTTCTGTTCATTATTTTTAAACATGTGATAAAAATTTTAAAGTTAAAAAAAACTATCAAATGCCTTGAGTACGGTTTCATGACAAAAGTATGACACTAGGATTCATAGATAAAATGCACTTAAAAACAGAAAAATATTGAACTTAAATATCAGAAAACTTGTTACTTGAATACGAAAAGTTTAAAAAAGTACTTATAAAAACTTACACCTCATCCACTAAAAAATACCCGCAAAATATAGCGACTGCAACTAATACAATACAATAATACAAATTGTTGAAGTATATAGTTCATAAATATGAAAGTTCAGCAATATGTTGCTACAACGAATAATTTTATTAAGAATTCTGATAGTTTGAAGTATAATTATTAAAGAAAAATTAAAATGTTTGACATTTTTGGGTTCAATTTTAATTGGAACCTTTTATTTTGCACTATATACTAAGTTTACGTGTTCAAGACATAATTACTACCAAAATGTCTCCTACAGGATGGATTTCTGAGAAGTATAAATAATTAAATATAATCAATCTTTGATTGGAATAAGATTTGCTATTTTAAAAACCTTTTCTTCTAAGTACCATCGAAAGGGTGATAATATTGAAAGGTTCATTAAAAAAGCAAGTAGAATATTACGGTTGGAACATTTACGAACTCGAAGAGGATTGGACCACAGTAGCCCGGTTGGAAGAGCAACGGATTAGCAACCGGAGAATTGAGATTTCGAAACTCGGTCCAGCAAAAGACCGTTGTGTACACGGGGGCTGGTGCACGTTAAATCTATCGTGATCTCAAATGTCCTCACGTTGGCGCGGTGTGAAAGTTTGGGAAGTGGGGTGCCAGCTCAGGTGTTGTTCTCGTGATCTGACCGTGGTTCAAAATAAAGAGGCGTTGTCCTTGGATCTTTTCCCTTCAGGATGGATCCCGGATCTAGTCACTTGAAGAAAAAACTGACCAGATTTTGATCTTGTCATCATCAAAACATTGACAATATATTGGTGGCGAGCATCTTGTCATTAGAAAATTTGATTAGATCTTGAATGAGATATCTCGCCGAAACCACTTGAAGAGTTAAAATCGCATATCTCAGGAACATTGCTTGTAACAAGGTTTCGAGGATCAAAATTATTGGCATGGTGAGATTCATACAGACTCATCAGGACTTGACTATCCCAATAGATTTTTTCTTTTGCATGTTGAATACATAGAGTGTAATATAGTATGATGGTATACGTATATGAAATAACTATACGTGTAATAATGTACATATCTAATAATGTACCGATGTAACAATGTACAGATGTAGCAATGTATAGATGTAATATGCTCTAACATTCTGGATATGCTCTATCATTCTAGTCTGCTCTAACAGTCTGTTTAAGTAAGTGTGGTTGGACTGAATAGAGTATGCCATCTCGGCGGTATGCTCTCTTTTCATCCCAACCACACTTATTTAATCTGGTACGGCGTTTCACGACACCAGGCATGGGAGTGTGTGATGGTGTTACTTAGTATCAGTTGTAATTGTAAGATGATAAAGTGTCCAATAACTGACCCTATTTGGACATTTTAAACAGTTTGCTCTGATTCGGAAAGCCAGACATGGAGACTCGCTCCCGCCTGGGAGAAACCATTTCATGCACGTTTGCAAACAAAAGATGAGAAAAATGACCTATCAGAATAATAAAGTGACACTACCTCCATGCATCAGTTAAAAATAGTATGTTGTGGTAGAAAAAGTACTTTTCCATCAAGCAGATGAATCGCTCATCGCTCTTCATTTATTATTTGCATCACGTAAGTCGTGCTTTGAGTGATATTGTATAGAACACTTGCTTTTTGTGACCATTGATGCGTTTACTGTGCTTTTTGCTTGTGTGTAAGAGAATTACCAAAGGACCGAGCGTTAAATGTGACATCCCATGGGAGGTAGGATAAGGAAAAAAGACATTAGCAGATGAACAAAATAGGGGATATGTAATGCTTTTAATACTACTCAAGCAAAACCTACTGGCCGTAAATGTTCCTGATGTGTATTCAAGCGGTTGGAAAATTGGTATTGGTCACAGAGCAATGTGATGATACTTTTTACCGTTCACATTTATTTATCTAAAGACGAACTGTCATCTTGATTTACTGACAAAATAATTGGATATTGATAAAGATCAAGTGTACTAGTTCTCCGTTATAGTTAAAAAGCTCAATGCAACATAGTGATAAGTCTCAGAAATTTGTTCTTCTATAAACAATTTTAAGACCAAAATGAAAATCAATCATTTCTGATTGTATGAATGAGTTAGAATTAATACTTAAAAGTTTAACTCTTTGGGGTTAGGTGGGTTGAAAACTGTCCTACCATTTGCTTAGCTTTTTATGCATGGTGGGATATTTTTAACCCACCTCAAAATGTTGACGTTACTCATAGTCATACAGTTTAATATTTTATTTAAAGTTTTTCATTGAGTTGAAAACGATATGAACTGCTAAATGTGTAAATAAATGAAAACAAAAATTTAGTCATGTCAAAACACATTAGTAAGTTGTCGACACTGTTGTGATTAAGGTTGGCGAATTGTGTGGTGCAGTGAATTTTTGTCTTTCATAACGGTTAATGTTTTTTTGTAAAAATTTATTATGAGTGAATAAATCGTTTTGTAATAAAAAAAAGCGTTATTTGATGCTTTATACTAATTTTGAAGTTGAATAAGTGAATAAACAGATCCGAGGAACTTGTATTTTTTCTTTAAAATCGTGTGCCTCAAAGAGTTAAGATAACATGACCTCTTAAGTAGTATATAAATCTGCAATGAAAAATGTGTCAAGAACAAAATGTGAATCAAAAGAATTTCTGATTGTTTGAACGAGTGCTTAATACTTGAAAGTTTAAGATAACATGATCTTTTAAATAGTGTATAAGTCATAATTTTAGAATCTTAAAATTTGAAAATTGCTCTCCTGAAAAATCTGAACAGTGGCGTTTAATTATGCTGACTCAATCCCATAGATTAATCGTTGCAAAATGACAACCTATATCTTGAAATGTTTTAATATGAAAATATAATGAAACTGTTGCATTCGCATTGCCTGCTGCTAGATGCACTAAGTATCCTCTTGTTTACTTTTGTCCTGATGATAGACATTTTGTTTCACTGAACAAGCAATTCACATTTATCATCTTGTTTTCAACTCTATTGCTAATTTTTTGAGCTCTTTAATATCTATCTACTCATCTGCTACTAATTTTTAGTCGATCGAATTCCCTTCCTACAATATTATTTCACCAATTACATAGTTCAAAATTATATTTCATTTAATTTTTGACTATTGGTCAATGAAAAGACCAGCATGATTTACAAAGGGACCTTTTTTCAATTCTAGGATTCAATTAGCATAGTGACTCTAAATTCACGAAGCAATATTACACACTTTAAACATAATTCTAATCACAAGTTGACATTTCACGTTGATAAGAGTTTTTTTACGTGTCTATATAAGATAATGTAATATAAACGCTTATGCAGTGATCAGAATTACTCTTTCACTACTTGCAGATTGATAATGCAGTGGGAAAGATGCCAAGTAAAACCATTTTCGGGATATCTGAAGAAGTCACCCACACGCAGTCGTTGAAACGAGGCAATATGATTAACCCTAATGATGATGCATGCCATTATAGGTATTAACTTTGGTCAAAACCCCGTAAGTGTCAATGCAAGAAAATAGGTTTGCTACTCTCTCCAAAGACATGTATGGACCATTCTAGATCAGATTGGTTGATTGTCCGAATCAAGTCTGGGTCACCAGTCGTGGGTCAAGAGCTTTGGATAGTTTTTACAGTATTTTAAGGATTTGAAAACACTTATTAACTAATAATTAATCATGGATTTTTGAATAACATTGGAATAAATTACTTTGCAATTGGAGGACACGAACACGTTTGTGTCGCCACCAGTAAACCTATTTTTCCTGAATGAGGTAGTAACCGGAGGGTTGCGAATTCGAAACTCGGTTCAGTCAAAGACCGTCGTGTACACAAGGGCTAGCGCACGTTAAATCTGTCGGGGCTTCAAAAGTCTTCACATTGGCGTGGTGTGGAAGTTTGGAGAGTGGAGTGCCAGCTCAGGTGTTGACCTCGTCACTGATTGTGGTTCAGAATTACGAGGCGGTGACTTTGGATCTTTCCCTTAGGGATTGATCCCGGACCGTCGCCAATAGCCATCTGTGTTGCTCTAGTGCGACGTTAATTAACTACCTACAAGCCTACCCAAATGATATGGTTAATGTATGTAAAGCAGAACTAGACTTTGTAACGAACATGGTGAACTTGTCTTAGATGAATCAAATACCATAAAGCTTAGATATACATGATTCAGTTGACTTTATTTTTATTAATTAAAATTATCAGTTCCTTAGAGGTTTTTATATCGCTTATTAGTATCAGATTGATTGAAATATGCACTCTCAAAATTTTGTATCCCCTTTGAAACAATATCTATATAGTGTCTATATAAACAGAATTTGTAGAAATTTCAACAATCCGAAGTACAGATATTTTACATGAGCCAAGATAATAAGATGCAAATAATTAAATTCACCTTTTCAAATCTTTTCATGAATTGTTATGTAAATATTTAGTATATTTATATTGCACTCAATAAAAATGCTTTTCAGGTTCATAATTATAGTCGATTAAAGGATACGCTTTCTTTTGACTTCAATCTTCATTTATTAATATACTAGAAATGTGAGCTAATTAGTAATGCATAATGCCACATTTTGTTGGGCACAATAATTAAATGTGTGTAAAATATAGTGTCAGTAGAATTTCCATGACGTCATGAGAATGTACTAAGAAATAAATTAGAAGTTAAGTAATTGTACATTCAATGTGTGTTGTCCCAAATTCACAGGGGTGAATTTGGGACAACATTTAAGACCTAGTACCTTCAGAATAACAGGTGAGGAACTTTTATTCAATGTTGTACTATAAGAGTAGATTGAGACCGTATTCAATCTCTAGTGAGATCAAAATAAAGCACTTTATACTTTTATTTAAGGTTATAAAACAGAGGTGTACTGGGAGGATTTTATTAAAATACTAAATTCACCAAGAACCGTTTTAAAATTTTGACTAAAAATTACATTTTAAGTTTTATCGCCTTTCCTCAATTGACTTCATGACTTTTCCTGAAATGCTTATAGAATTAATTTAGTAGTATATATTTCTTTTCACCTCTCCCTGCATCCAATATACGTATAAAGTATATCTACTTTTACAGTGACGGGTCATTTGACCTGTTTAATATTTTTTGTTTTTATAGCATTGTCAAGTCTAAAACCATTCGGTATATACTGATGTGCAAAATAATAAGCATACCCACTCTGCAAGAAGTTTTGGGGCCACGGTAGTCCGGTTGGAAGAGCAACGGATTAGCAACCGTAGGGTTGCGAGTTCGAATCCAGCCAAAGACCGTCGTGTACAAAGGGGGCTGTTGCAAGTTAAATCCGTCGTGGCCTCAAATATCCTCACGTTGGCGTGGTGTGGAAGTTTGGAAAGTGGGGTGCAAGCTCAGGTGTGACCTCGTCATCTGACCGTCGTTCAAAATTACGTGGTATTGTCCTAGGATCTTTCCCTTTGGTATTGATCCCGGACCGTCACCAATAGCTCGTTTTGTTGCTCCAATGTGACGTTAATTAAAATACCTACCTACATTTATATATACTGATGTGCAGAATAATAAGCATACCCACACTATAAAAAGAGTTTTACACTTCCTTGAATCCTAGAGATAGCAACGCATGAATTTCGAATTTTTTTTCTGAATGGAGTAACGGTATTAATTCGAGATAACCGAGCAAATAATGGCTTCCATTCAAAACATTTTGTACACATACACCCGTGCCTATTAGTTTACACAGCATTGTTTTTATGTCAGCACGATAAGGCAACACCGTCTCAATTCTAAACATAATTTGTGCATTCCCTGCATCATTTTTTCAATTTGCTTATTTGGTTGCATATGATAATGCAATTGCAGCAGTTTACTGTAGATCTTCACAGTGGTAACTTTTAGTAAGTTCAATTAACATTACCGAATACTAAAAAAAAGTTAAACTACTGAATAAGAAGTCTGAATAATATCTTGTGTTATTTTGTTTGTGAGTATTAAATTATTATTTTAAAGATAATTTTACTTCTTATTTCAAACACTAATTCCACTGTTACCTGTATCCAAATGGAAAGTGGGTCATTTGACCAGTTTCGGGGGGTGGGGGGTAAAAATAGATACATACAAAAGGTCGGTAAATTTAATTTTAAGCTCTAGTATCTTAAGAACAACCAGCCTGATACTTTTTATCCAACATTGTATCAAAGGGGTAGATTTAGGTCCATATTTAAGCTCTAGTATCTTCAGAACAATTGGCTATGTACTTCTATTCAATGTTATACAAGTCTGCGGTAGCCCAGTCGGAAGAGCAACGGAGGGTTGCTAGTTCGAAACTCAGTCCAGCCAAAGACCGTCGTATACGCTGGTGCACGTTAAGTCTGTCGTTGCCCAAAATGTCCTCACGTTGGCATGGTGTGGAAGTTTCGAGAGTGGGGTGCCAGCTCAGGCTTTGTTCTCGTCATCTGACCGTGGTTCAAAATTACGAGGCGTTGTCCTTGATCTTTCCCTTCGAGATTGATCCCGGACAGTCGCCAATAGCGCGTTGTGTTGCTCCAGTGCGACGTTAACTACCTACCTCAATGTTATACTACAGGGGTGATCTGGGACACTATCCAATCTGGTATCTTGAGAACATCTTAATACTTTTATCCAATGTTGCAAAACAGGAGGAGGACTGGGGACAATATCCAAAAATAATATCTAGTATATCAGAACAAACGGTTCACTTCAACTACTATGAGAGTGTTGACTTGCATTTTGTTGGCCAAAACGATAAGTCTCTGAAAAGGTCCCGAGGAAATTGAAAATCGGGTGGGAGAACTATCCGAAAATGTACCTAAAGGCTCTCCTGTTTCGATTTAGATTCCAATAAAGAAACCTGATTTTGTGGAAATAAATTAGAATAACCCGGAGAAATCGGCACAAATGATGCAGACAATACCCATACTAATTTGTATTTATATCATTCGGGACTCAGAATGGAAAATGAACAATGGGTGACTGATCGATTTTCTGCTAGAAATAATTTTCGCGAAAGTAACATCTACTAATTTTGTCACGCAAAATGTCAATGAGTAAAAGCTCCAAAGTTATAAATCAGAATCGGAAATTTATCTAAAATGCAGGAAACTTGTAATTTATGCGTGACCAACGAACACACAAAACGCGTTGTTGGGGCAACTACCTGGTGCTAGGAAACTAGAAGAAATAGTTTATTACTGAATAAATCTTAAATATGATATGTATATGAAAATTTGGCAAATTAATATTAAAATTTGTATAAATATTATCTGCTGTCAAAAAACAAAAAAATATTTTCAACTAAATTTGATTGCTTTATTTTATTTCGAATTTGACAAATGATTTGTTATACTTTTTTGTGGTATAACACTCAAAATATATTATAAAATAAATATTGTAAAATGAGCTTAATCCTCTGAAGAGTTCTCACGCAAAACTCCACCTCGCAAGCTGTAGTCTTCTCTGCATGACTTCTAACCAATTTTGACCTAATTGATCAATATAAATCAATCTTTCCATAGTATTCTATTCCAAGGAAAGGAACAATAGAATTTTCCAAATGTTTCTTTTATAAGGTAGGTAATTTTAAATAACATCGCACTGGAGCAAGACAATGGCCTATTGACCACGGTCCGGGATCAACCCCGAAGGGAAAGAGACAAGAACAACACAATGTAATTTTAAACCAAGGTCAGATGACGAGGTCACACCTGAGCTGGCACCCCTCTCTCCAAACTTGCACACCACGCCAACGTGAGGGCATTTGGGGCAACGACAGACTTAACGTGCACCAGCCCCCTTTGTATACGACGGTCTTTAGTTGGATTTGAACTCACACCCCTCCGGTTGCTAATCTGTAATTCTTCCAACCGGACTACCTCGATCCACTACACCGACCGATGTCTCAAAATAACAAGAGTGCCTGCAGTTCTAGTGTTAAAATATTTTTCAGCTGAATGCTTTAGTACGGGGCTGATATCTGACTTAAGTGCCATAATCACATGAGTCAGTGATCCCTCTTGTTGAAGAAAAAAGTAATACTAAAAAGAATATTCGTCGGTATTGAAGATTATTGGGAATTTTCGTCGGTAATTTAAAGGTACTGACAATTTCGTTAATTTTCAAATCATGTTCGTAAGGTACACTAACGTGCAAAACTTAAGGAAAACTTTTATATTTGAGTGTTATAACCTCAAAATTAAACAAAACAACTTGTGACGATTTGCATAAACGAGGATATTCAGTGGAACACTCGTGCATATTCAAATTTTGGAATCGTGACGTCAGAGACTCTGACAAAGGAATGGCTTTTGCTACAGCAGAAACTCATCTGCAAGTACTAAGGACAGCCTCTCCTCTTTATTTAAGTTTCGCCGTTCACCTTCTGTCTCATGGTACCGAGTGAGATATCACCACTTCAGTTCAAAGACTTATCGGTTCCGTAACTTTCGAAGTACCTTTTGTAAAATTTTTCCACTTCCAGGTCATTTCTCTGCAAAGTAGCAGCTGAAAGCCTTGCTCTTCCTACAGTTTTTCCAATGTATTTTGTAAGAGATCAACCCAGTGACATTAACTCTCCTGGTGGTTGTCCCGACAAGGTATATCAATCAAAACTGATCACATCTTGATGGACGAGGTATGTCGTCATTGGAACTAAACTGTCATCACGAAAAATCGGCAATATCTTGATTACAATATATCTCGTCATAGGAAAATTGGTCAGATCTTGACGGACGAGATATCTCGTCGAACCCACTTGGAGGGTTAAACATGTGTCTCCGTGTGACAAGCCGCTTGGGAAAATTTGTGCGGCAAACTCCGAGCTCACCTCCAAGGGTTGAAAGAATGGTTCTGGCATGAGATCATGCTAAGGCGTGTAGATTCACGTAGGTCGAATCCTATGACGATCACTGAAATGAGACATATGCCTATGTGGAAATTTCGAATAAGTTATGGGCAAGGGACAGTTTGTTTTTCCTACTTGGAACTTCATTCCCCTGGAGGAACAGGACAGTTTTGTCTCGACGAGATATGAGCAAGGGATTATGGGCAAGGGACAGTTTGTTTTTCCTACTTGGAACTTCATTCCCCTGGAGGAACAGGACAGTTTTGTCTCGACGAGATATGAGCAAGGGATTATGGGCAAGGGACAGTTTGTTTTTCCTACTTGGAACTTCATTCCCCTGGAGGAACAGGACAGTTTTGTCTCGACGAGATATGAGCAAGGGATTATGGCCAAGGGACAGTTTGTTTTTCCTAATTGGAACTTCATTCCCCTGGAGGAACAGGGCAGTTTTGTCTCGACGAGATATTTCGTCCTTAGCAAAACTGACCAGCTCTTGGATGAGATATCTCGTCGAAACACTCGGAGTGTTAAGGCAGAACCCCTTTCCCAGTTCTTATCTTGATTAAACTATGAGCGAAATGGAAATCTGACGTGTTGAGATTGTATCCTGGAACTCACTAATGAATGTAGGCGGAAAAGGTCAACATGCATAGGAAGAGAGTAATCTACATAGCGATGTTTTTGATGCTGGCTACTTTGAGAACATTTATTTAAAAATCCTACTCGCGTTTACTGAGTTCCTAGACACGCACTCTAGACACATAAAATGAAAAATTGTTGCGATTCTCTATTCATTCTAATAACGTGGGGGAGTGGGTGTAAGCAATTTTCTTTCAAAATTCCGTATAATAAAATTCAATAATGCAATTTATTACTTTCACAGTAATAAAAATACCGTGCAAGATATATTTATGATTTCTATGAATATACGAAACAAGCCTGGAAAGAAGGCTTAAAAGATGCTCGTGAGGTATATTTTGTAGGTAGGTTGTTGAATCCACGTCAGATTGGACCAACACAACGGGCTATTGGCGACGGTCAGGGATCAATCCCGAAGGAAAAGATCCGAGGACAACAGTTCCCAATTTTGGACGTGAATAAGGTTGTAATTCGTTGGTTAAGTTGAGATTTATGGCGCAAGGGCCATTACTGTCCATGCTGCACCAAACACAAGACAGACATCGTAAAATAATGGACATACACTCGCAAGGAAGGTTTTACTGACACAGACGATAGAAATACACCCAGGGAGAAATTGAACCTGACGGGAAACGAATCTGTCGTGCCTACGACTCGCATGTTGCTAGCGAAGTGGGAAACCCACTGAATCCCGACGGCCACAACGTTATAATTGGAATAACAATTGTATCCGATGCACTAATTGAGTTGCAAACAAGCTAGTGAGACTGACCTATTTGCTTTTGTAATTGAATGTCAAATAAACGAATAAAGAGTCACAATTAAACTTAATGTCCGTTAGAAATCTGATTGGTTTGCTATTTCTACGGACAATTTTTGCTAAACGGTTCGATGGTTTATTGGTAGTTAAATTGACGTCGCACTAGAGCAACACACCAGGCTGTAGGCGACAATCCGGGGTCAACCCCGAGTAAAACGATCCGAGGACAACACCTCGTCATCGGATCGTGAGACGATGACGAGGTGTTGTCCTCGTGTGTACGTGGTGGCTGGTGTAACGTACACCAGCCCCCACGTACACGACGACCTTTGATTGATTAAGTTTCCAACCCCCTGGTTTCTAATCTGCTATTTGGTTGATCAAATTTTTGCTGAGCGAAAGCTATATGGACCGAGAAATCTGCCTGGTGCCAAAACGACACCAGAGGCCATTCTAGGTAAATTTAACTGAACAATTTTCCTAAATTGACCTGCAAGAAAACATTTCCGCTGTGTGCTCACCAAGAAAAATTATTGAAAGTCCCTAGAAATTATGAAAGCACGACCAGAATTGCTAAAGGGAGACAGCGACGGTAACGATCCGGTGTGGAAATGACATCAATGAACGTTCAAATGATAAAACCTTTCCCACTGCCTGAATCCGGAGCGTTCCGCTTTAAAGCACCCGAATCAACATTAGTCAGTTTCTGCTGGATTCAGATTGATTCGGATTAACCCGGTTTCTGTTGGCGGGAAGGGGCGCTATGGGTCAACGAATGACATTTCGCAGATTAACATATCTTTTTTAAACGCGACAGGATGGCATAACTACAAATGTCAGTAAAAAGCATATCCACGTACTGAAAATATTTTCATTTGAAAGTTTAACGCGCTATTAAAGAAATTCGACAGTGTCGTTTCGTACTTCGATTTAATCACTAAAAGTTATGACGTAATTCTTCTAAGGAAAGGTAGGTACTTAATTAACGTCGCACTGGAGCAACACAAAGGGCTATTGGCGACGGTCCAGGATCAAACCCCGATGTTAAAGATACGAGGACAACACCACGTAATTTTGAACCACGATCAGATGACGAGGTCACACCTGAACTGGCACCCCATTCTCCAAAATTCCACACCACGCCAATGTGAGGACATTTGAGGCCCCGACAGATTGAACGTGCCCCAGCTCCCTTTGCACACGATGGGCTTTGGTGTATTCTAAGGAAAGGAATTTTCATGAAAATTGTGTTATGACATGTGCTTTAAAAAAGTTATTACATTTCTAACCAAATAATTTGGAATTTTTTGAATAGTTATTAGCGATATGAATTGGATATGACAGGTGTCAGTTAGAGGAGATAGGATGAGAGTCTAATAACAAACCGGGCGAATGGGTGAAGTCGGGGTTTGATGATTTGACATTGACGGCATTCCTTTCCCCTGGCGAGAATACTACCTTCCTAGAAAGGGGGACTCTCCCAAGGAGATCTCTAAAGGGTTTTTCTTTCTTGTGCTAATTAAGATTAGTAAGACTCATCAAAATAGTTTTTTGTGAATGGACGTGTTTATTATCATCTTACGTAAGGGACCAATAACTTAAGCCGGGATACTAACGGCTTAATTTTATTAACCCTCTGAGCGTCTGGAGATTTTCGAGTTGAGGAGTATTGCGTTTACCTAGCAGCACATTTAATGCCTCAATAACCAGATCTATTGGTTGAAAAGAATTCATGGATTCTTTCAACCTTTTAGAAAGATTCTCGGGATCCTTTCCTCAGAATAGAATCCTTTGGGAAGATTTTATTGCTCCTTTTCTTAGAATAGAATCCTTTGGAACAATTCTGTTGTTCCTCTCCGAAGATTAGAAACATTCGAATAGATCACATTCCTTAGAATAGAATCCTTTGGAGAGATTCTATTGGTTCTTTCGTTAGATTAGAATCCTTTTGAAATATTCTATTGCTTCTTTCTTGGGAATAAAATCCTTTAGAAAGATTATATTGCTGATTTTCTTAGAAAAGAATCCTTTGGAACTATTATATTGGTCAAGAAGGTAAAACTTGTTAGAAGTTATGGCGGGAAGACTAATGCATGTCAACCCCTCAGAATGTTAAAATTAGTAACACTCGTCCAAATAGTTTTGTGTGTATAGGCGTGTTTATTATCCTCTAACGAGAGGGTCGCAAACTTAAACTGTGCACTAGGGGTTTAATTTTATTAAAGAATTCCTTACAACTGAAAAGGCCGCCATGGGTAAGTGGATTTGCTCTCTATGCTAGCATTATGCCAGCTGTAAGCGGCGCAGGTTCGCTTTATGTAACTACCCTAGATGCATTTCTCTCTTTGGCAGTAAAATTTTCCTAGTACGTGTATGTCCATTTACCGAAGTGCAAAACATTGTTTGGCGCAGCTTGGTCAGATCCGACCATGGTGCCATTAAAAGCAATCAACCTTACCTCAAGAATTAAATCCTTTTTTAGTAGATTGAGTAGCACATGAAACTTAAATGGATGTAAAAATGGAAAGATTTAGTCATACGGCATCTTGATCCATAAGGCACTATTTTAGTAATTATCTTAAATGGATGTAAAAATGGAAAGATTTAGTCATACGGCATCTTGATCCATAAGGCACTATTTTAGTAATTATCTTAAATGGATGTAAAAATGGAAAGATTTAGTCATACGGCGTCTTGATCCATAAGGCACTATTTTAGTAATTATCTTAAATGGATGTAAAAATGGAAAGATTTAGTCATACGGCATCTTGATCCATAAGGCACTATTTTAGTAATTATCTTAAATGGATGTAAAAATGGAAAGATTTAGTCATACGGCATCTTGATCCATAAGGCACTATTTTAGTAATTATCTTCACAACCAGTATGGTAAAACTGATGTTTGAGAAGATTTTTCATATTTTGAGAAATCTAAAGACTTTTCCACGGTGCACGTGTATATATATATATTATCAGCTTTCAAAACTAAATCTTATTCCATAGATTGAATACAGTACTAAGTTACAAAGTTTAAGAAAACTAAATACAATTATGATTACGAGAGTTATCAATTTTATCAATTATGATAAATATACTTACGCTAATTTACCTTGACCAAACAAATATAAAATTGGAGGTTTGGCGGGAGCCATCACATCAGAATTTTGGACAAATATTAGTAAAATAAGTTTTACCTGCATCAGTCTTCAAAAATGGCAAACGAATAGGTAAGTCACCTATATAATTTCAGTTAATTAATATAGTCAAAAGTCACCTAACTCCATCACTAACTCCCACTTACGATTCTATTATTAGTGCATCTGATGCTATTATTGTGAATGCATCTAATACAATCAGGAGTGTTTAAAGTAATGATCTCATCTAATTTCGCCACTTAAGTCATCTATTTTCGTAACGAATTCCCGATTAACTAATATCTAAAATGCACCTAATTTCTTCACTAACTCCCAGTTACTATGCTATTATTAATGTATCTAATGCTATTATTGAATACTTCTAATGTCATCAGGAACTTGAAATAATGATCCCCACAGAAACATCACCAACCTCTCTAGATCATATATTCCTAAGTTTAACCTGAGTCAGTCTTCAAAAATGACCAAATTTATAGGGTCGCGAGTTCGTATCTAACTAAATCCAAAAATCGTCGTGTATAAGGGAGGCTGGTACACGTTAAATTTGTTCTGAACCCAAATGTCCTCACGTTGGCGTGGTTTGGAAGTTTGGAGAGTGGGGTGCCAGCTCGGGTGTTGCTTCTTCATCTGACCGTGGTTCAAAATTACGTGGTATTGTACTCGGATCTTTTCATTCGGGTTTGATCCTGGACCTTCGCCAATAGCCGGTTATGTTACTCCAGTGGGACGTTAATTAAATACCTACCTACTACCCAGTTCCGACGCTATTATTGAATGCATCTAATATCACTTGGAGTTTGAAAAAATGATCTCTACTGAAATATCAACACAACCACCATTCTAATGTATACCACCTGGTATACATTGATTGCAGGTTTACTACCATGCATTAATCAATGCAATCCCTATTCAATGTGTCAAGAAGCGCTAGTATTTTTAAAACCTAATTAAATGTTTCTTGCAATAATGGGCACAGTGAAAATTAAGTCTCATGTGAGGAAATATGTAACTTTTTATGGCAATCATGATTTTCTAAAATAGACAGGGACCAGATTCGTCTAGTATTCACCACCACTTGAACGTATTTTGAAAGTTTTGTGATGGAAAATTGGTAATTTATTAGATTTTATATACATAAAATCTATGCACGTCTGAAGACGATTTTTCAATTGTTTAAAAACTGTAACGATTTGACTCTAAATGCATATATCTTATTTATGCAATGCTTATCGCATCTCAGCTGCAGTACCCCATAATTAAAAGTGTATTTTTAGTTTTATGAGTCATTTCTTGCAGCCTGCTTTATTTGCGGCATGCAGAAGCATGCATTCAGTTTTTCAAAACATAAAACTAGAAATCAATTTTTGTTATTGCGTTATTGCAACCGGGTGCGATATGTTCTAAATAGACATATTTCGATAATTCGCGATAAAGAAAAATTATAGTGAATTCCATAACTTACTTAATCTTCTGTGGGGGTTAAAGCACATGATTCCACCTTGGAACTTGTCAGTCTTACTTGCATGACTACTAACCAATTTTGACCTTCTTGGCCAATAGAATCGTTCCAAAGGAAACAATTTCAAGAAAATGAGCAGCGTAATCTTTTAAGGTGTATGTATACAATAGAAATCACGAAAATAGATCAGAATATCGATACTTTTTATTAATTCAAAATATTTTCCTACTCCTTAGATTTCAAACGATACCAACCAAGATTGTGCAAATATTCGAAATAGTTTTATAGTTACAAGGGTTTTCGTTAGGTACTCTATCCCTGTACAAACATTTTTTCAAAACTTTAAACTCAATTTCTGAAGAACTGTGTTTTTGTAATATGAAGCTTTGTTTGAACAGTGATAACTCAACAATGAATTGATCTATTATAATTATTTTTATCAATATAATCTCTATAATACAAAGGATGTTTTGACTCTCCCTCAGTTATTAGCTAAGAAATGAATTTTTAGTTAATTTTAAATGTTAAAATTCCTGAAAAATCTGGATTTTATAGACTTCCTTAGTGGAAAAAGCAAAAAACCTATTCCCTCTAGGAACTTGATTAAGGGTCAAAACATGAAGAATAATATTAGGAATTATTTCCAACATTAATTGTCTTTCTGAACAAATTAGAATTTGAGATATCACTCTTAAAAAACATGCTTATTAGCTAATTATATCTAAATTAAATGATCAATGATTCGCTTAATATGATTTTTTCACACTGAAATTAGTTTAAGTACAAACCTATTGTTAACAATTCGATTTTTAAAGTCAAATTTAAAAAAATCTTCTAGTGTTTACGTACAACTTAAGGGTATTCTAATCTAAAGAAAATAGTAATAGAATCGTTCGAAAGGATTCTATTCTATTGAATGGGCCATTCCAAAGGATTCTATTCTAAGGAAAGGACAAATAGAATCATTCCTTATGTTTCTATTCTAAGGAGAAAACGTATGGAATCTTTCTATAGGTTGAAAGAAACAATGTATTCTTTAGAAAAGTAAACTCATTGTATACAAGATTGTAATTAATGTACGACTAGAACGCAGGTATATAAACTGTTGTAAAAACAAAATAATAAACCTATCTTTTTTACCTGAAATTTGTTGGTACAGGTTTCATGTAAAAACGTGACAATTAAATACACAATTCGAAGTATTTTTATTACTTTTCACTCGGATATGAAAGTGAACCTACCTTTAAAATTCTTGTTTATACTCCGAAATTTCGTGCCTCTTTTTTGAGAGGGTTAAATCATATTTTGTGTTGATCATTACTTGGGGTTGGTTGGGTTTATGGCAGAAGAGCCACATTTGGCCAAGCGAAAATTACTTGTGATGTGTGCATAATCTATTAATTTTAGAAATTTTGCAAAGTATATTTAGCTGTCTAACTTTAATTATTGCATGACACACGCAGGTTTATATGTGTCGTTCGACCACATCTCGTGGGTTTAAATTCAATCTTTCAGTTTTGATGATTAGGGACTGTTTTTATGATTTTATACCCAAATCTTCCACAAATTAAAACTAAGAAAAATTTTTAAATTGTATACTTACTTGCGTAGTTGTTTCTGTTCTATAGCATCTTGGTGTTGAATGCAAATGTATTTTCAAAATAAATTATACCAACCTTTTCGATTTTATGATAAATAATGCCTTAACCTTGAGGGAGCCACATGTAAGTAGTTACATTTATTTTTTTTTCAGATTTCAATGAATGTAAATAAATGTTTACAACCTTTACATCTAAACATTTTATTGAAAATTATTACAAGTTATGTAAAATTAAAAATTTTGTGTTGCCATATGTAAACCATGTAGCGCAAAGCAATGAAATCAGAGCAAAATTTCACCATCAGAATTTCTGGCAGAAAATTCTCTCTCTGCCAGAAACTACTTACAAAGATAGCACATAGTTTACAAGGCTAATAATCTTGGGGAAACGCAACATTTCAAAGCAATGACTAATAAAGATAATAAACTTAGGAAATATGGCCAATGACCATTTCGGTGGAGCAAAACGTCCACCATCATCATAACAGAAGTAAGTCACGAGTGGAAAACTAGGGTTGAAATATGTTGTTCTAGAATAATGTTGCCACATCTCACTTTAATTAAGCCTTTCTAGGCCACGTGTAAAGACGGGAAACATTAGCGTTTTTCAGTCAGACGTGGAATATAAGTAGACTGAGCATTTCTATAGAGAGGAGCTTCAAAAAGTGTGACCAACATGTTAACTAGTAGTCACGTGACTGCTCTTTGAAGAATTCACTTGGCTGACCGATCTGTCACTTTATTCTCGTTTGGCGATGCAACATTTTATAACAAAGTATGTGTGTGAATCCGCATTTCTATAGATTGGCGACAAAAGTTGTGAAATCGACAGTCTCCTACTATCAATTGATCAATTAATGAACCAATCAGATGATGAATCAATGCATAGACGTCTTCTCTTGTCCCGTGTACCAATTAGATTATGAATGTTAGTTTCCACCCAGAAAACGAAAGCAGACTAAGGGTCACGTTACAACTTGTTTTGGTCACATAAATAGCACATGGGTAAAATTTGTTTTTGTATATTTGCCCATAAAAATTTCAAAGATAGAAGCTTTGAAGTGAGTTCACTTTTAAATATAACATCTATACTATAATAATTCTAAATTTGAAAAGAATTCGCCAAAACAAATTTTTCTTACAGAACTTTGAGCCTTTTTACCCCTTTTCACTGAAATTTGAGCGTTTATAGGTCCTTTTCCCCTTAGATAATGTCTTTTGGGTTCCATTATTGAGTTCTGATACCGTGCACACAAAATATAAATTCAACAGCTTTTTACTGCGTCCATAGGAAGCTGAAGGTAAAAACCCATTCAGTCTCGATTTCTTAGACAGCAAAATTTAACAAACATAACGATACATTTCCATGGAAACTTGCACTTTAACGTACATGGCTGTTTAAAAGCTACAAAATTTACTAAGAGGTTTGCTGTAACGACAATTCTAATGAGGTCAGTCTGAAATGGATGCAAGGGTGGGTGTGGTTCTGCTTCATGCTTAATGCTTTGTTTTCATGTTGTGTGTGATTTTCTCGTTGCTAACCGTCAAACAGCACGTGATTTTCACACTAATAAACATCAATTTAAATGGCGTCTTTCACGAACAAAATACCAATTTATGAGTATTTAAATACTTATTTCATTTTATTGAAAGTAATGTATAAACATTCCCTAATCACTTTACCGTTGTTTCGACCAACATATTTTAAATAGTAATAAAAACAGTACATCATTCGATATGCAATTCATTAATTCCTAAGAACATGTCGTTGGCTTATAAGTGAAACATATTAAGTCGAAAAACATGGTTTGGAGAAAAACGAAGGGCGTGAATTCTAATCATTATGCTAAACTCACTGTGTTTCTAAAGAAGAAATCTGGCCTTCATGCAACGAAACAATGACTTAATGAAGTATTTATGGAGGATTAGCAGTAACAGGAAGGTTGCGAGTTCGAAACTCGATACAACCAAAGACTGTCGTGTACGTAGGAGTTGGTGCACGATAAATCTCTCTTGGCCCCGTATGTCCTAATGTTGGTTTGGTGTGGAAGTTTGGAGATGGGGTGCCAGTTAAAGTGTTGAACTCGTTATCTGACCGTGGTTCAAAATTACCAGGTGTTGTCCTCGGATCTTTTCCTTCGGAATTGTTCCCAGACAGTCGCCAATAGCACGTTCCCCCACCAGTTGTGATGTTAATTCAAATACCTTATTTGAAAATTCTGCCAGCGTGTTTCACTTGACCAAGCAAATCAATTATTTTATATAACCCAGACGTTAGTCATCTTAATACTTTTCCAATGCGGCACACATTTTCTTTTTTATATTTCAAAATCCTACTATTGTTTTAATGTGGAATCGTATTTTTTAAAGTATGGCTTGTGTTATATGTCCAGTAATTTGTGTTTTTCCACTCGAAAATCAATCATATTTTCAACCTACGACAAGTTTCTTTAATGTAAACATAATGTTGAAAAATATGATCCTTTGAGTGGAAAAAAACCCCACAAATTAGAGAGTGAACATATCATCATAAACAATACTCCCGTCATTTTTTTCTTCTACACCCGTCTCGGGCTTTCAAAAAAGTTCGATTCCACCGTAATTGTATTGCTACATTTGGAGATTACTTATACGTAAACTCCAAAAACTAATTAATTTTACTAGGAACAGTTTCTGATTAACTTGTGCTACAGACGTGTTACTACAAGGGTTAATATTGTACAAGAAATTGAATCTGGAAAGTGTTTTGTGTTTTTAGAGAAGTACGTAATTCTTTCGAGTAAGTATAATTGTTTCTCAAAAGAATGTTACATTACTACGTGTTTTCGGCATGTAATGACTGAATTGTTAGTAAATTAGTTTTCAAGAAAACATTGTATTCATTTTTTTTATTTGAAGGTATTTTTTTCCTATAGCAGTACATTCTCAAACACGTTTATATTTAAAAGGAACATTCATATTTTTCTACCGTGTTAATTGACAATATTTTAAAGCAATTTGAAAAACTGAAAAATAATATTTTATCTTCATGTATTCAATCAAAACGTCGTATTTGGTACTACAAATTCAGTTAAATTTCAATGTGAGAAGTGCTTGTGTAACCCATCGTTAAATGATTTACGTCATTTTGGCAGACACTGAATCTCTAACTTATTTCCTGAGTTGAATGAAAATTCTCGAAAATGTTTTAGTATTCCTTATCGGATAGGAGCAGAAGCTAAAAGAATCAACGAAAGTACGATAGTGAAACTGAAATATAAGAGCAATCAAAAATATGCGAGGAAACACTTGTTCCAGGGTAATATATCGATGAAATATTGAATTGGTATCACGCCAAAAGAATTGATTTCTCCAAAAAATGGAATTTAATATCGTAGTGCCAATCATGCATGTTGTCTTGTACTTATAATGATATATCGTAGTGCCTATCATGCACGTTGTCTTGTATATATAATGGCAATTAATTAACGTTGCACTGGGGCAACACAACTGGCTATTGGCTACGGTCCGGGATCAGTCTCCAAGTGAAATATCCGAGGACAACACCACGCATCTTTGAACCACGGTCAGATGACGAGGTCAACACCTGAGTTGGCATCTCCCTCTCCAAACTTCCATACCACGCCAACGTGAGGACATTTGAAGCCAAGATATATTTAACGTGCACCAGCCCTTGTGAACACAACTTCATTTGGTTGGACCGAGTTTCGAACTCGCAACCCTCCGATTGCTAATCCGTTACCCTTCCAAATGTCTATAGCGGCCCCCTGTACTTATAAGGAGTTATGTTGAAGCAGAGCAATTTTAAATAGAATTCTACACTGCTGGCCACCGTAAATGCAACACCCTGAAGGAAGCATGCAAATAATATGAAATTTACAACATGCATTAGCGGAGGTGAGATATGCAAATGATTAGAATTTCAGCGCAGACGCACATCACGCGCGCCTGTGGCGCCACTTCAAAGCGCTATTTAAGGCTTGGAGATTTCGACGATTTCAAGTACGGCAATTGTGTTTTTCTTGTGGTTTTTTCAAAAAAACGATCAATTATGCCTCGTAGAAAACAGCGATCATCTTTTGATCAAGTATCCGAGTTCGACAGAGGAAGGATAGTGGCCTACCGAGATTGTGGATTATCTTTCAGGGAAATCGGTAGTCGTGTTGGACGAAACCAAACAACTGTAATGCGGATATGTGATCGTTGGATGCAGGAGGGTACGACGGACCGACGTGTTCGATCGCATCCACCTCAGTGCACCACTTCACGTGATGACAGGCATATTGTGCGTATGGCAGTGACGGATCGCTCAGCCACATCACGAACCATAGCACAGCACATTCAGTCTATACCGCATCATCCAGTGTCTGCGCGTACCATTCGACGCCGTTTACAGCAGAGTGGTCTGTCCGCAAGACGTCCATTGCTTCGTCTACCCTTGACGCAGAACCACAGACGTTTCCGCCGCCAATGGTGCGATGAAAGAAGGATGTGGACGGCAGAATGGAATGAAATTGTCTTTACTGACGAGTCACGCTTCCGTCTGCAACACCACGATGGTCGGATTCGAGTCTGGAGACACCGTGGAGAGAGGATGCTGAACAGCTGCGTTATGCACAGCCACATTGGTCCTGCACCGGGTATTATGGTATGGGGCGGTATTGGATATCACTCTCGCACTCCTCTAGTACGCATTGCCGGTACTTTAAACAGCCAGCGCTACATCTCCGAGGTGTTGGAGCCAGTTGTCCTTCCTTACCTTCAGGGCTTGCCCACAGCCATATTTCAACAGGATAATGCGCGACCACACGTGGCACGCATTGTCCAAGGGTTCTTCGTCAATCACCAGATTGAATTGCTTCCCTGGCCAGCTCGCTCTCCGGATCTTTCGCCGATAGAAAACATGTGGTCCATGGTTGCTCAACGATTGACCCAGAATACATCCCCAGCTGCCACACCAGATCAACTTTGGCAACGTGTGGAAGCTGCTTGGTCTGCTGTACCCCAAGAACACATCCAAAGTCTCTTTGAATCAATGCCGAGGCGTGTGGCAGCGGTGATCTCCAACAATGGCGGCTACTCTGGCTACTGATTTTGGTAGGAACCACACTTCACAGAAGTCTATAAATTTAATCATTTGATACTTGGTCAACATGTTATCTACAAAATAAATTTTGTTGTGATATCTCTTGTCTTTCTTGGTGTTGCAATTTGGGTGGCCAGCAGTGTATACTATTTGCAATCGTTTTTTATATTATTGTTACAAATGAGCGTGGTCACAATTTATAAAATATCATGAAGTGTTACCTGTTGGATCAGTTAGTTGTCTTTCTTTTATCTCCCTAGAGTGTTTATATTTACCTAACTGTCTGGTATACAGCTACAACGATGTTAATTTGAATAACACAATAGCCTTATTTTTAATCTTTGGCAACATCTAAATTCAGGTATCAGGAAAAACTTATGGGTAATTAAATCAATAATAGACACATATAATCCCAAGTCATCCCAGCTTTCAAGGCGTTTGAAACGTTCGTTTTAAAACAATAAAATAAAAAATAACTGAAGATTGATACGCGCGAGGGAACAGTGATTTAAGGAACGCCGAAAACTTTATTTTTATTCGGTTTTGAAGAGAGAAATAACTTTTATGGAAGCAAACGGAAATTTTGTAAGCATTTTTATTTTGTTTACATTTTGAAGAATATATAAGTGGATACTGCTGTTCATAAAATTTAAATATCAAGTAACCAACAAAGTTCTGACGCTTTTCATTAGAGATCGCTGCACTGGATGATTTTATCTTAAATAAATTTGCATAGTTCACCTTTTTGGGTGCTTCGTAAAGATATAATATAGGTCTTTCAGTCAAGAAAGGTTCACTGCGTTTATTTTTTGTTTTCGGTGTATTCTAACGCTCTTGAAGACCTTCGGTCATTAATCACGAAGATTTGAAGCGAAGAAACCATTCGTTTGCAGCTGCCTCAACTTGGAAGGCGTGGAAGTTCAGTAATGGGTCTCATAATATTTGTCAGCAAGCAATACATTTCAAAGGCCAACCATCTGCTCTTCACTTATCTCCCGTCATAAAAATGAACAGGTTTTGGATTTCTTGTTAACGTGTGGTGAAAAATGAATGGATCCACTACTCCTGCAACAAACGGGCACATCATTGGTTGCGAAGGAAAGACCGAATTATCCATTTGCAGAGTCCTAATTTCCTACTCCCCAATAATTGCTGGAAGATGTACCACGCTCTTAAAGACTCTGTCATTAATGACGAAGATTTGAATTGAAGTAACTAGTCGCTCGTATCTGCCTTAACATGGAAGTTCTGTTATGGGTCTCATATTATTTGCAAAGGCTTACCATCTGCTCTTCACATCTCCCGTCATAAAAATGAACCGTTTTTTGATTTCCTGTTGACGTATGATGAAAAGTTGATCTAATACTCCAGCAAAAAACAGACGCATCAGTAGACGCAAAGATCCAATTCCCTATTCTCCATAATCGTGGAAGATTCACCAAGCTCTTGAAGAACCTTTCATTAATGACGAAGATTTGAAGTAAAGAAACCATCCGTTTTCCTTTGCCGCAATTTAAAGGCGCAGAACTGAATTTTTAGGTCCCACACTATTCGTCAGTGACATTAGATTTCAAAGGAATACCATTTGTTCTTCACTTGTCTCCCGTCATAAAAAATTAATCGGTTCAGAATTTATGATTGACGTGTGATGAATAATGGATCCTATACTCCATCAACAAACGGACACATCACTGGCTGTATCTGAAAACATAATTCCCCATTTGTCTCCAACTCCATTACATTATGTTTTGCGTATGCTGGACTTCGGTCGGTATTGTGTACCACTTACTTTCCCCCAAAGGACAAGCATTTGAGGCTGAGATCTACCCTTTTCAAGTCGAACATTTACATGTTGCATTGACTCTTATACAGACAGCACTGGGGAGGGGAGAATAAGGGAGGATCTTACAAGACAATGTCAAAATGCATACAGCAACAGTTGATAAAAGTATTAAAACCTTAGACAAATGACACCATAAACCCCGCTTATGAATACACGTGTACTTAAATCCACATGGAGTAGTAATCTGTAATCCGGGTACATGGATACTAAATATTACACAATTAAGATATACGAGTAGTACGGATCCATGTACGAGTAATTCCAGGCACACAGATACTAAAGATTACATGGATGAAGATACGGATTCACAAATACACATGTAGTGCGGATCTGTAATTCTGGGTACACGGATGCTAAGTATGTCATCGTGAATATATTTGAGGCCGCGACAGATTTAACATGCACCAGCTCCCATGTACACGACGATCTTTGGTTAGATCGCGTTTCGAACTCGCAACCCTCCGGTTACTGATTCGCTACTCTTCCAAGCGGACCGCGGATACTGAAGACTGCACATATAAAAATGCGGATTCACAAATACATATGCAGTACGGATCTTTGAGCCAAGCTACATGGATTAATATATGTATTCATAAATACACCTTTAGTACGGATCTGTAATTACGGGTACATGGATACTAAAGGCTATACGGATTCACAAATACATGTGTAGTACGATCTTTGAGTCAAGCTACACGGATGAATATATGGATTCATAAATACACCTGTAGTGTGGATATGTAATTCCAGGCATACGAATACCAAAGACAACACGAATTAATATACAGGTTATTAATACATGCTTACCCGCGCCAGCTAAGTAAACATGAAACCGTGTTATCTAATTCCTAAGTTATATGTTCATATACAAACGAATCAACTGATGTAGAATAAGTAATCACTCCCTCTTAAGTTCTAATCTTTTTCAGTCAGGACTGTTGCCTTATGGATATATTACCCGAGAGACAATTCCAGTCTTAGGTATTAACGACAATTCTCATGTGTTGCAGCGTGATTTTCATACAAAGCACGACGTCTATCAGTCTAGTAAGGACCGTGATTTTTAACTGCACGCAAAGTTTAATAATCCATCTGCATTCATTTTCCTGTAATCTGTATGGAGAGCACACCCTTATGATTTTATGAGTCGATTTTCATGCGAATGGTACAAGCTAGTGGGGTAAAAGTACGTTTATGGGCAGTGCAGAATCTTTTAGTGAAAGAACAAATAGCGAAACTTACCAAGCATTTCTAAATCCGATAAGGAATATTTTATGTGGATTGGAACACTTGCGCAGATTTTCTCGTAATAAAAATGACGTGTTTCTTAAAAACTGTTGATCCAGAAATAAGAAACATTTGCGTCTTTAAGCGTTTCTGAATACCAGATATCGTCATCTGTCCTTGGCTCAAAATTACAAGGCGTTGTCCTCGATCTTTCCCTTCGGTATTGACCCCAGATCGTCGCTAATAACACGTTGTGTTGCTTCAGTGCGATGTAAATTCAGACAATGACCCAAACAACTACTATATAAAAAATTCCATATAACATTCAGGTAGGTAGTTGAAATTGCGTGGCACTGGAATACCAGATGTCGTCATCTGACCGTGGCTCAAAATTGCGAGGCGTTGTCCTCGTATCTTTCTCTTCGGGATTGATCCCAGACCGTCTGCTTACCCGTTGTGTTGCTCTAGTGGGACGTAAATTCAACTATCAACCTACCTGAATGCAAGATGGATTTTTTTATATGGTAGTTCGCAGGGTAATTGAATTTGTATTGCATTGGAGCAACACAACGGGTTATTGGTTCGGGTTCGGAATCAGTTCCGAAGGGAAAGTCTGAAAACAACACCGAAATTTGAGCTATTGTCAGATGACGGGGTCAACACCTAAACTAGCACCCCACTCTCCTCACTTTCACACAACGCCAACGTGAGGACATTTGAGGCCACGACATTTTTATTGATTATTATTTCCACGAAATTTGCACACTTAAAAAATTGATCTTGAAATCAAATGAAAAATGTGATTTTTAATTACAGTATTATAAAATATTTCTTATATATATGAATAATTTCATGTATGAATCATTTTTTATTTATCTTACTCTTCATCTTACGAATAATTCATTTTTATTGAGTTAGAAATTCGTTGTATCGAGAAGAATTGTTAAAAAAATTGAAGAGAGGGAAGTTTTACAAGGTTTTATAAGTAGCTGATATTTTATATTAATCATTAGTTTCTAGTTTATGAGTATTGAAGTCATGATAAAAAGTATTGTGAATCATTTTAGCATGTTCACTACCAGATTTCACGCGTATTTATTTTCACATTTTTAATGTTATTTTTATTACCATATTAATAGGTATAATTATGAATTTTCATGAAAAGATGATATGAATGATATACAAAAGAAAACTTTCAAAAAATATCATACGCACTGAAGTTTTACATTCATCGGCTTACAAGTGAAACACACCAAGTACACCTTTTTTGAGATATGAGTTTTTTAACCTTTTTATTCCAGAATGTGGAGATATTTAGACTGGTGAAGTGTCCGCAAAGACATTTTCTTTCATGAAGGCTATATTTCTTTTTCTGTTACACACTTATATTTAGCTTAGTAAGTAGAATTTTTCCCCACTTTTTATCAGAACTATATTTTTTTATACTCAGTGTGTTTTACTTGCTGTAACCAATGGTATACTACATTTATATTTTTATTGACAAAGCTCGGAATAGCTATTCTGAATTCATTCTAGGTGTTCTGGGTTCGAATACCGGTCTTGTCATGGATAATTATAGTGGTAGGGAGGCCCTTTTAAGTCTTATTTCCTAGCCAAATCAGCCCTCATATAGCCAAAAATGACCGCCGAGCGACAAAATAAAAAAAATGAGGTGTAGGTTTTTAAACGAGAAACTGTTACTTCAGTAAAAACAATGGTGTTAAGTTAATGCATTTTCATAACTCTAAATAAAGGAAATTTTATTGCATGAAATATAAAATACATAAAGTTTCAGTTATTACAGATGATATAATTAACACATGTTTTTAAGTAAAAAAAATATATATTATTAAATATGCCCGTTACTTTCTAATAGTAAATAATTAAAATTAAATATGGTAAATTTGAATTCCGAAAATACTTTTACGATTGTAATATTTAACAAGATATAATTATACATTTCATAAGGCTATTATTTATTGTTTTCATCAGAAACTATCTGTAATGCAAAGTTAAGTTTATGTCATATTCATAGAGTTAATCCTTCTCACTTTGGTTAGTATAACTTTAACAGTTATCGTAACGTAATTTAATGTACGTTTACAGCAGTAAAATACAAATTTTTGTTTGAACAATTGTTATTTCAAACACTAGTATAAGTCAAACAATTATTGTAAAGTAATTTCTAATATCTTTAGCTTACAAAATAGAAATGTTTGTTTGAAAAATTGTTTTTCTTGAAACTTTACTATAACTAGAGCAATTACTTTTAACTCACAAAAATTGATTTTTTGTTCTCAAATATTATAACTCGGGCAATTATCATAACACAATTTCCAGTATATTTGATTCAGTAAAATAGAAATTTTCGTTTAACTATTATTTCATTTCAAACGTTAATATAACTCAAAAAATTATTGTAACATAATTTCAAGTATCTTTAGTTTACAAAAGAGAAATTTTCGTGTGAACAATTGTTTTACTTGAAACGTAAGTATAACTCGAACAATTATCGTAACGTGATTAATTTCAAGTATCTTTAGCTTACAAAAATAGAAATTTTCGTTTAACAGCTGTTTTATCTCAAACGTTAGCCTAGCTCGGACAATTATGGCAACATAATTAATTTCAAGTATCTTTAGGTGACAAAAATAGAAATTTTCTCTGAAAAATTGTTTTACCTCAAACGTTAGTATAACTTGAACAATTATCATAACGTAATTAGCAGTGTCTTTAGCTCACAAAAATAGAAATTTTCTTCGATCAAATGTTTTATCTCAAACCTAGTATAACTCGAACAATTATCGTACCATATTTTCAAGTATCTATAGCTTACATAAAAAGAGAAATCTTTTTGCGTAAACAATTATTTTATTTCAAACGTTAGTATGACTCGAACAATAGTCGTAACATGATTTCAAGTATTTTTAGCTTACCAAAATAGAAATATTCATGGAAAACTGTTTTATCTCAGGCCTACCTATCCGAGGGAAATATCAACGTAGGTATTCAAATTGACTCTCAGTTTTTATCTGTACAGTAAAAAGAACACCGTTTAAGAGTTTCCGTTCGCTGACACTGAAACAAGACATTTCTAACCGTCACGTTAAACAACATGTGTGCGAGTTAAAGCATGAAAGTGCATATTTCTATCTGAAAATGCGTTCTCCAAATCTATTATTTTTACAATTTCTCATGTTAAAGTGCAGTACTAACTGCAATACATTGCAGCTCCATCCTACCATTACGCGACACTCAAACGGGAAAAGGTCGAAAATTGCTGATAAAACGTTATTTGGTTTTAGGCGTTACATTATAGTCAAACGTTTGTTTTATAAACTTATTCTGGCGCAACATTCCTTATTTTACTCCTAAATAATAAAATAAGTAAATAAGGAATCCTTCCCCAAGATAAAATAACGGAACTGACTTTCTTACTTACAATAAGCAGAGACAACCTAAAGTTAATGTTACAACAATTAGTGGTTCATTCCCTTAAATTGCCCATTTAAAAAGAACATTTATCCCCGTGTTACGGGTTTTATGCGTTCCAAGTAAATATGTTCACAGAAAGCTTTGAAGGGAATGCACATATTCACTAAAAGTCTCTTGAGGTAGATAAACGCTCTCTGGTGATGCTCTTTAAACTTGTATTTCTCACATTTAATTGCGAAGTCATGAGTGAGGCATGAAAGTTATTCATTTATTGTTGGTCCCCGTTGAAAATCGCAAGTAGTACAATGTATTTCTTGATATTTTCTCCGGGACTGAAATACCAAAATAAGAAAACTAGGAATTTTAGAACTCAAAGAATTTTTGGCAAAATTAACAAATCTTTTTTCCGCTCCCTTCGTTGCAATGGAAACTCAGCTGTAGTTCAGATCCCCAGATATGACTATCGTCTACCAATTAACGAAAACAAACCAAGAGCCATTATGAATCATGCTAAAAATGTAAACAATAACATAAATACATACTTTGATTTAAAATTCAAATTTGTTAAAAAGAATCTAATTTCCCTTTGGAAAATCCTGTAGTTTTCCAAGCCCCTTCTAATTAATTCATAATTTTAATGCTACTTTTAACCGCAGTATCCACATGTATTCTGAACTCTGATATTCTCTGAGATCTCACTGGAGCGATAGGTTTGCCTACCACTCATTATAACGCCTTCTCCTACTAAACCAACTTCAGCTACAACATCCTTGAAAACCTGACACCAAGACTTTGCTACACCGCGTTGAAAGTTTCTGATAACCTAAACGTATTCGGAACACAAGGACTTTGTTATCTGGAGACAGAGGGCCTTCGGAGCAGGTGCTCCATGGAAAATTCACTCTCTCTCTGGAACTTTCTTCCATATACAGATTTAATATTTTACTTGCTTCATATTATTGAATTTGCTAAAAGGAACAATAGACATGTGTTTTATAGTCGTACGAGTGTAGCTATTTGCACTAGGCTCCTTTTAGCAACCGATTTCGAATCCAACCAAAGACCATCGTGTACAAGGAGGGCTGGTGCAAGTTAAATCTATCGCGGCAATAAATGTCTTCACGTTGGCACGGTGTGGTAGTTTGGAGAGTGGGGGGCCAGCTCAGGTGTGACCTCGTCAACTGACCGTGGTTCAAAGTCAAATAGTATTGTCCTCGGATCTTTCCCTTCGAGTTTGATCCAGGACCGTCGCCAGTAGACCGTTGTGTTACTCCAGTGCAAAGTTAGTTAAATACCTACCTACCTTTTAGCAACTTTTTAAATATTTATTTTTATTATTGAGTTTGCTCATCATTTATATCCATATCTTGTCTGTGGGGCGTATTCGGAAGACCGTAACTGGCTGATGGGTTGGTTAAACTTTTTAGGAGGGACGCATTTGAACTAATTTTTTTCCATCATTTTCATAATTTTAGTTCAGTTTATAAATTACACAGTAGTTATATAGAAAGCGCATCTAAATGCCCTTTATTTATGATTGATACATGCAGTTACATGTTCATCTCGTAAAGAAATAAATCCATGAGTTACTTGTGATGTTCCGCATGAAAATACTCAATATCGAAAAGTTGGTTTATTGGGTTTTTGTCGAGCATGGGGCATACTTGGTAATGTTGCTCCAAACACAAGACAGGTAGCCTCAAGTAATGGGAAAACACATACAAATAAAGTTTTATTTACACAAAAGAGAGAAGTGCACCCAGGGAGGGATCGAATTTAACAGGAACTGACCTTTTTGATACCGGAGAGAAAACATCATTTAGAACATATTACCAGAAATAAACTATAAAAATGCATTGATCTGAAATTGCAAAATCTTGAGTGTCAAGAGATTTCCGAGTTGAGTAGTATTGCTTTTCCCCCGCAACCCCCACAAGTAAAAACAAAACAACCACTTCTATTGGTTAAAACAATCCCACAATGTCACACTTTGAAGTCCGCAAGTTCAAAACTGGTTAGAAGTCACACAGGAAAGACAACGTGTTACAGAAGGGATATGTGCGTCCAAACCCCTCAGAGGTGTAATATTTTACATTTTCTATAAGTAGAAGTAAAATGGTGCGTCGAAGAATATGAGATTTGTCGTATGGATAATTAATTCAACCATCTGGGGTTAACATGCATAATTTCACTTGTAACATGCTATCTTCCCTGCATGACTTCAATCTAGTTTGACTCTCTTGACTCTAAAATTGAATTTTACCATAGCATTTTATTCTAAGGAAATGAACAATAGAATCTATAAAAATAATTGTTTTCTAAGAGAATGAGCAATAAATTCTATCAAAATAATTATATTCTAAGAAAATGAGCAATAGAATCTTTCCATTGGATTCTAATCAAATAAAGGAGACCAATAGAATATTTCCAAAGAATTCAATTCCACAGAATGGGCCAATAAAAAAATCCTGCCAAAGAATTATTTTCCAAAGAAGGGACGAATAGGATATTTCTAAAGATTGAAAGAATCCATGAATTCTTTAGAAAAATGTGGTTATTTGGTCATTAAGTGTGTTGTGGGATAAAAGCAACAATACGCTACTCGTAAATCTCGTGACGATCAGAGTGTTAAGTTCTCTGTGAACTGTTTATGTATTGATGATAGGAATGGAAGCATATTTACTTAGTCTTCTTTACGGATGGAGAAATCTTAACCGATCTCTACTTTTGAAATACTTCTTAGTAATCCATAATGTCTTACCAGTCTTACTTACCAGTATTTGACCTTTTAGAATATGCAATATTTTTTCTTACAAAGTTCACCAACGGCAATTTTTAAGAGAAAGGTAGGGTTAAAAAGTAAGGAGAATAATTCGACCAACACATTTAGTCACCCTTATGAAAGATATATCTACAAATACACACCCGTTGAATAAAAAATCACACTTTCAAGTCAATAATACTTATAGATGAGTCTATTATAGATACCGACCATACTTATCTATTGTATATCTTATGTTGTTATTGTAACTCCGTCAAAAATGATCCTAGTTGAAAATAATTCTTTTTGCAATATAGTTTGATGTCAATTAACTAGTTAGAAAGACCGATTTTTCGATCAACTTTGGTGATTTTGAAATGCCACTGTCCCTCTCTCAGCTAAACGAGACTTCCGAGTAGCGTATTAATGCTTTTGCCCAACAGCAGACATAATGACTGAATTACCACACCTATTGTTGAAAGAATCCATGGGTTCTTTCAACCATTTTTAACCTTCAATCTTTTGGAAGTATTCTGTTGTTTCTTTGCTTAGGAAAGAATCCTTTGAAAATAATCTATTGATCAAGAACATCAGAACTGACCGAAAGTCTTGCGGGGTAGGTAGGCATTTTAATTAACGTAGCACTGAAACTACACAAAGGGCTATTGGCGACGGTCCGGGATCTAACAGGAAGGGAAGATCCTAGGATAACACCACGCAATTTTGAACAAAGGTCAGATGAAGGGGTCACAGCTGAGCTGGCACCCCCTCTCCAAACTTCCACACCACGCCAACGGGGAAAGTCATGCAGGAAAGACTGCAGATTGCTAGGTGGAATTATGCGTTTGAACCCCTCAAAGGGTTCTCACTCACAATTATTCCAGATATTTCCATACCAGTCGCTTACCACTAGCTTTTAGATATAAAGCAACTACACCATATTCATAGAAGATTTAATCCTCTAAATGGTTTCGACGAGATATCTCGTCCATCAAGATCTGGCCAGTTTTCCTAATGAAGAGATACCTCGCCGAGACAACCACCAGGAGGGTTAAGAAATCCAGAGTTGGTTCAAATGTGCTTTTCACGTACATCACAAGCTAGACAAATTAAAAATGAAATACTTTCCACTGACTTGACTTTTCAAGTGTGCCTCAATTATTATGAGTTATCGGTGTACGTGAAAGTGTAGAAATGTCAGGATAACTGTGACGAATGAATGCTTTGAATGTTTAATATCGAAAAGGAGCATTAAACTCCAAGACTGGATCAGATACTTCAGCCTGCAATGATCCTTGAACTCTTTTTACGCTGAATTAATAAAACCCCAAAACGAGCGGGTATTTTAATACACATTTTTTTCAGTTGGTCTGCAAGATAAAAACTCAACAAATTAACGCGAATCCAATACTTTCAGTGCACACAAATCTCTCAGTAACAGTTGAAAGTACTTTTTCTTCGCAAATATGAATAATGAAGCAAAAGATTTTAAACGCATTTCTTCGAAACGTTTTGAGATTTTTAAGGATTTTGAACAACCACAGAACGTGTTTCGTGAGCAACAGTGCTTTTGAAAAAAAGTTGCATGCTTTTAACTCAAGACCCGATTACGCTCAAAACTGTAAAGCCTCCCATTATAAAAACTCATTAGTTTCTATTTATCCCTTTTACTTCAGCGGATGCGGCGAGTTTCATTAAAAAGATTTGAATTAATTATTTTCCTCTATTATGTTAATAACTCTCCGTCCGCGAATAAGAATCAATTAATAAAAGAACCAAACTGCTTTGCGCGTGTTTATAAAAATTATAAGCTAATGTCCATATGATAAAAAACGTTTTGTTCGTCCTTTCACTAGTCTTCGACAGAAAGAAAAAATGTTTTGCTCGTAATAGTTTCAAAAGAAGTTGTAAACCTTGGTGATACATGAACAATTAGAAGATACTAAATGTGAGTTTACTTTGTTTTTGTTGCATGGCGATTCTAAATGCATTCGTTTAATTTGTTTAAAACACAATCCAAAACTTCGAATTAGACTAACATATTGTATATTTTGAGTACATACAGAGTTTTTTAGTGAGGTTTACTGATATTTAACCCTTCTTGTGGTTGTCTTGACAAGGTATCTTGCCATTACCAAAACTGACCAGATCTTGATGGACGAGATATCTCGTCGAAATCACCTGGAAGGCTAAAATTATTTTTCTTAGTTAAAAACGATTATAACAAAATAAACAAGGTACATAGATCCCTATTATATCATCGGAGACATTTATGTCACGGAATCTGTGAACGAATTCATATATTGAGTCCTTTTTCTTCCGTTGTAAGGGGTCTCTTTATAATAACATAGCTATAAAGCTTTTATGCATAATATTTTAGAATATTAGAGCTTAAATAAAATTGCAAGATTCGCTAAATATTTTTCTAAATATTCTTATATATGTTTTTATAATATAATGATTTTTATGAATCTATATATATACACAATTTATAAGCATTTTGATGATTATTGTTAGTGAACTCTTATATCTGAGTATGTAAGCACTACTTTAGAATATGCAGATACTCTAGCTTATACACTTAAAAGTAAGCCTGAAATGTAATGATTCTTTTTTCTTATTTCTTGCATAAGCTCTTTTAGAGAAACATCAGTTTAATTGAATTCAAAGTATCAGATGAGTTCAACTGCTTCGAGTTGTAGATTGTGCTTTAACTCTCTCTAATCTTAGGTTTATAATAATTCCAAACCATGAAACCATTAGTTGCTCACATATATGTAGCATTTTACAAGTACAGAATATTGATCAAATCGGACCACTGAATATTTAAAACAAAATGATTGTTAAATATGTTTAATATATAAGAGTAAAATATGTTTTAACCCTGTGAGGGCTTCACACGCATAATTCAACCTGCAGTCTTCTCTGAATGTCTTCTAAACAATTTTAACCTTCTTGATCAATAGAATATTTCCAATTCCCTATTCTAAGGATATGAGAAATAAAATCTTTCTAAAGGTTGAAAGAATCTATGGAAAGATGTGTATATTTAGTCATTAAGTGTGTTGCGATGTAAAAGTATTCTTTTGCTACTTGAAAGTCTCACGAAGCTCAGAGGGTTAATCATAAATTTGCATTTAACATTAAATATTACATTTGTGTATTATTAATTGGGTTAAGCTAATAATGTTGTTTTAAGCTAATTTTATGCACCAACCTAATTAATGTATGACTATATAATGAAGGTATAAACTGTAGAAAAACAAAATTATAAATTTGTCTTTTTTATATGAAATCTGTTGGTACAGATTTCAAGTAAAAATGTGACAATTAGAGACATAATCAATAGTATTTTCAATCATCTTCACACAGATATGAAAAAGTCAACCTACTTTCAAAATAATTTTTCATGTGAAAGATCAACTATTAACAAATACTAACTAATGCTAAAGTGACTGAAACACTAGCATTAAATGTAGTAAAACCTAACAAAAATAACTATACCATTTTTTGTTTAATGATTCCATGTAAAAACGTAACAACTAAAGATACCAAACAGTAATATTTACATTCATTTTCACGTAGATATGAAAGGCATCGTAACTTCAAAGTACCTGCCCATGTGAAAAAGATCAACTATTAACTAATCCTTACTTACGATCCTAACTAATGCTTAAGCGACTACACTAGTATTAACTGTAGTAAAACCCCACAAAATAACCATGCGGTTTTGTTCACTAATTATTCCATGTAGAAACTTGACAACTAAAGATACCAAGCAGTACTATTTTCATTCACTTTCAGATATGAAAAAGTCAACCTACCTTCAAAATTCTTGCTCATGCGAAAGATCAACAATTAACTAATCCTAACTTATGCTTAAGTGAACTGAGACACTTGTATTAACTGTAGTAAAACGGCACAAAAATAATTATGCGGTTTTGTTCACTAATTGACAACTAAAGATACCAAACAGTGGTATTTATATTCATTTTCACACAAATAGAAAGTAATCATAATTTCAAAATACCTGCTCATGTGAAAGATCAGCTATCAACTAATCCTAACTAATGCTTAAACTACTGATACATAGTATTAAATGTAATAAAACCCACAAAACAATTATGCCGTTTCCTTCACTAATGGTTCCATGCAAAAACTTAACTAAAGATACCAAACATTAGTATTTGCATTCATTTTCACAGATATGAAAGTCATCGTAACTTCAAAATACCTGCCCATGTGAAAGATAGCGTGCCATACAAGAAACGTTCCTTTCCAAGAAACATTAAATGGTTTATATGTATCGATGTCCTTTAGAATCAGTACATCTTCATCCGAAGTGAGTAGAATTCTCTGAGTGTGTCATTCACCAAGCATGTCAACTAGATTGGTAAAACTATCTATTTTTTCTTTAAAAGCAGAATAAGAACATCGCTGGAGTTTCGTTCAATTACAAGATGGAATAACTCGACGAAAGATTTACGTGTCTTATTGAACGAGAATATCCTATTAGCTATTCTCTGTACGGGAATGTGATTTTTCTGAAGAAGGATTTAAATGAAGGCTTGCTGTACTTACAATGGGAAGGCAGAGTGGCTTAGAGCTTTTTAAGATGATGTACGTTGGGAAATATTTGGGAGGATATTTCTGCTCGCAGTTTTTAAATTTAAATTCACTACAAAATACACGATTTATTTAGAAACTGTAAGCATTCGTAGTTGTGTCAGGGAAACAACATATTTTAGGTATCGCAAGCAAACAAAAACATGGGTTACTAGTTTTTAGAACTGATAATTAGAAAGGTATCGCGTTATATTTTCCAAAGCAATTCGCAATTTTGAAAAATGACATTACAAGCAACTTTCGAGAAAGAGCTTGGTGTGTTTAGCATTTGTGCTCATGTGAAGTTATGTGTTTGTTCTTAAAACATAAAAATTTTAATTTCACCAACAGCTATTTTAACAATTCAAGTTTAATTTGAATTATTTTGAAACGGAAAATAGGTATGAGTTAAACTTGAATTCAAATTTGAGGATATTTTATGCTGACTTTATGTAATGGAGATGAATAGGTAATATTAAAATTAAATTTCAAATGCTATTTGGAACTGCTTTTTAACCCTCCTGGGTGATTTTGACAAGATATCTCGCCCATCAAAACCTGAATAATTTTGAAAATGAGAAGATATATCATCAAAATAAAGTAGATATTTTTATGATGACGAGATGAAGATCTAGTCAGTTTTCTTCTTCTGACAAGATATATCGCACATCAAAATATGGTCAGTTTTGATAGTGACGAGATTACTCATCGAGACAACCGCCAGAAGGGTTAAAATCAAAAGATATTTATATAAATAAATTTAGTTATTGGTTATTTAGTTACTCGCTTGGAATTCAGACACGATTCAGTAAGTTAACTTAGTAATACTCTATTTCTGCACAGTATGTGTTGATAGATATCTTTAGTTTTTGAACAGACTTTTTAGTACTTGGAGTTTTGCTGTTATTTTTAATTATGATCTTTAATATTCACAAGTGTGTGCAGTTAAAAACTAACTTTTTTAAAGAAATGGAAACAGTCAAAACTCTATCCATAGAAGGTCATTCATACAATATTATTTTCTTACTATCCTGACTTGTAATTTTTATCTGTAAGTTAATAACTTTCTACAACAATGATGCGATGTAAATTTAATCATCATTTACATAGCTTGAATACATAAGTGCTAGATATTGTTGACCAATCATGTGAAAATGTTATAGATTAATAAATTAATTATATAATAGTATATATACATACAAAATTACTTTTAGAACTAACATTTCAAACTGCAAGCTTACTTCTAGGATCCATTTTAATTTTTATCGGTAAACGCAACAACTTTTCTAGAACAATAACATAATGCAAATTTAATCATCACTTACATAGCTTGAATATATAAGCGCTAGATATCATTAACCAAGCGCATGAAAAATGTTCTATATTTGTAAGTTAATTATATACTTGTATATTTACATAAAAAGTTAAGACAAGTCTTAAAAACGTCAACTATATTTTCAATATGCAAGGCATTTTTTGCTTACTACTAGGACTCGTTACAATTTTTATCGTTAAATGTAATAACTTTTCTAGAACAATGATGCGATATAAATTTAATTATCATTTATGTAACTTGGATACATAAGAGCTAGTTATTGTTAACCAAGCATATGAAAATGTTATAACTTTATAAATTAATTGTGTACTATTATATATACATACAAAATTACTTTTAAAACTAGCATTTCAATCTGCAAGCATTATTTGTTATTACTAGGACTCGATACAATTTTTATCGGTAAATGTAATAACTTTTCTAGAGAACAATAAAGCAATGTAAATTTAACTATCACTTATATAGCTTGAATACACGAGAGCTGGATATTATTAAACAACATGTGGAAATTTTTAAATTAATTATGTATATTTACATGCAATATACTAAGGCAATCATTAAAAATTTTAATTTTAATTCTGTATACTATATTTTGAAGTACTAATATAAGAATATGTAGTGTGTGTGTTGCTATTAAATATAACGCCAGTGGAGATTAGTAATCAAAGATATAAATTAATCACTTAAATATATGCATCCAACAATTTAAACTAAAGAAGTATGAACTGTAAGAATGCTTTTCATATCTTGGGTTTGGTAACTAACTTTTTAAAAATATATAAAACATTTACTTTATAATTATTTGTAAAATGTGTTTTTAATTTAATTCTATATGGAATTTTAACACATTCATTGGTATTTTTGTGATGCAAATAGTTAGTACCGTGTATAAAAGTTCGGAACTCCACTCCAATATTGATTTACTTAGTTATTTTTAAATACATTTTTGAAGGTTACTTATTGTTCCTGTTTCCTACTATTAGTACTCAATTCATAATGTATAAATGAAATTTACAATGAAGTATGCAAAATATAGGTAAAGACAATTCGTGGGTACATTAAAATAGGTGAAAGGTTTTAAAATTCTGGTCAATAGCTTGAAAGTGGTTGACGGAAATTTGCAATGCACACACTGATACGATAAAAGTACATTTGTTTTAAAAGTGTATGTTTCAAATAAGATTTTCAAGAAGCTGGAACTAAAAAAATATACGCATCGCACTATATTTCATTTTATGGCAATGTTCACAAGCACTAACGAGGCATTTAACAAGTAATTATAACAGAAGAACACGTTATCTACTTTACAACACATCTGATAAGCTTCTGAAATATTATAGAGGTAAACAAGTTGTACTCACGTAATATTCTGGACTAGTAGTATGGTCACGTAGAGCAAAATCCAATTGAATGCGGTCTGCATTCGGAAAATATCTACTTTTTCTAGAAATACGTGTAAAGCTTGAAGACACAGCTGTAGGCAAATAAGCAGAGACTTCATGATGCCCTGTCATTCTACCGAAATTAAAGGCATTCATTTTTAATCAAATACATCGTGATTCTTCCTGGGGCTCCAACTATTCTTTTCGTATTTCTATATGAAACAAAATTCTTGTAAAGTATCGAAATAAATAAACTGCGGTTCTTAAAAGCTTTCACTCGATTGTTTTAGAAACACTAAAACTGAACGAAATTTTTCAGATTTTAATCTGCTATACAGGTATCTTTTTGTTTTGATACAAATTGCCAGTTTCGATGTGTTTTTATGATATTCAATTAGAAATATTATTGCAATCAAAACTGAAATCTCAGACTTCGAATTGATAGAAAAAGATTTTTGGTGAAAAATTCAAGTGGTTCTTCATGGGAATTAGACCTGCTTATAATGCTTAAAAGTAGTAAAGGCTGGATTTAAATTGCAGGGAAAAATACAGTAGTTTAAATGAAGTCGTGAAACTTTTTGCCCGCCTACTTAAAAGTCCATGCGTTATGAGGATCCTACACCTGAATAGCGCGATATTTTAAGTATAACTCACGTTTTCCGAATAGAGAAGGATCGTTTCGTACGTGAAGAAGCGACGACAACGTGTGATATGAACTTTCGGTTTTTGAAGAGAGCCAAAACACGACAGGAGCGCCCTCTACAGGCAACGGGAGCGGGAGATTTGATGCTTTTTACTGCTCCTCCAAACAACTACCTTGGTTGCTTTTTTAAATTCAATCGACTTTCTGAATTTTATATAATATTCACTATTTTTATCTATCGCTTTGTAAAGACTCATCACTCATGTTGTTCTTTAAACTCTTCGAACTTCACTATCTACTTGAAGGCTGTCGATCAACATGATTTTATTTGCTATCCATGTTCAATATGTTTTTAACTCCACTATTTATCAGTTTCATATTATTGGTTGATATATTTTAATGATATTTTTAATTAGTTTGATTTCTGACGCACACATACTATATAAAAATAACTTTCTTTTTGTGAAGTTGATGAAAGTTTTAAATGCTTTAAATGTTAGTTCAGCATTTTACTTTAAACTTAAATCTAACTGAATTTCTTCGTTACGCTGCTTTTTAATGTTTTCATTCTACATTTCAATGTCGTTTGGCTACTTATATTTGATTTATTTGTATATATCAGTTTTTACATCTTGTGCTTGGCACTGCATGTCCATGATTGGACCTTGCTCCATAAAACCCAAACCAACCAAACAACTTTTTCACTCTAATACAGTGAGGGTAGGTAGGTATTTTAATTAACGTCGAACTGGAATAGCACAACGGGCTATTAGTGACGGTCCGGGATCAATTCCAAACGGAAAGATCACAGGAAGACACCACTTAATTCTGAATCACGGTCATATGACGAGGCAACACCTGAACTGGCACCCCACTCTCCAAACTTCAACACCACGACAACGTGAGGACATTTGAGGTCACGACAGATTTAACGTGCAACAGCCCCCTTTGTACACGACGGTCTTTGTTTGGATTCGAACTCGCAACCCTCCGGTTGCTAAACCGTTGCTCTTCCAACCGGGCTACCACGGCTCCGTAACACAGTGAAGGAATCGAGAGTCCAGTTGAAAGAGTGGTGGATTAGCAACCAGAGGGTTGCGAGTTCAAAACTCGTCCGTCCAAACCAAAGACCGTCGTGTTCGTGGGAGCTGGTACACGTTATATCTGTCGTGACCTCACGTGTTCTAACGTTGTGGAGTGAAAGTTTGGAGTGGGATGCCCGCTGAGGTGTCGACCTCGTCATCTGGCAGTGATTCAAAATTATGAGGTGGTGTCCTCGATCTTTCCCTTCTGGATTGATCCCGGACCGAAGCCAATAACCCGTTTTGTTGCTCCAGTGCGACGTTAATTCAACTACCTACCTCTATCAATGAAGCACAGAGAAATTGTTTTGAGCAGAGGTCGAAATGAAAAATAGGGCAACAATATTTTCAAAACGGGGTAGGTAGGTATTTTATTTAACATCTCACTGGAGAAACACAAAGGGCTATTAACATCGGTCCGGGATCAAACCCGAAGGGAAAGATCGAGGAGAACACCTCGTAATTTTGAACCACGGTCAGATGACGAGGTCACACCTGAGCTGGCACACCGAACTTCCATACCTCGCCAACGTGAGGACATTTGAAGCCACGACAGATTTAACGTGCACCATCCCACTTTGTACACGACTGTCTTTGGTTGGATTAGAACTAATCCCTTACTCTTCTGACGGGCTTCCACGGCCCTTTCAAAGCGGAGAAAATTCTTCGAGAATTATTTCTGTTCACATTCCCCATACAATGACAGCTTATTTGAGAAAGATACCGAAGTTTTGCCAGTAAATAGTTGTTTCCGAAGTCCATGTTTTTCGGACATTAAATATATTTCAAACAGTCAGAACAGGCAGAATAATGTATAATAGATATTTAAAACAATTTAATATTAACTATATAATAGCATTGTAGTTAACTTACAGATATAACATGATTTAGAGATTATAAAACGGAATTTTTTTTGTTATCTCTATTTTACATTCTCTTATTATCTCTACTAACAAAATAGTGGTTAACCCACTGTGGGGCACCCACGCATATATCCGTTTTGCAAAGTGCAGTCTTCTCTGGGTGACTTCTAATCTATTTTGATCTTTACCTTTAGAATTTTTTCAAGGATTCTTTCAACCATGAATGTGGGTATTTAGTTGTTATGTGTGATGTGGGAAAAAACAATGCTACACTATTTTCAAATCTTGCGATCTTCAGATGCTCAACAAAGGGCTCTTGAAAATATTTCTCTAATCATTAACAAATTTTTAATGTGTTTTTAATATTTAATGGAAATTTTTTAAATGATATGTCAATCCTAATTTTCGATCGATCTGTATCCGTGGAGACAAAATATAACATTAAAAATGTCTTAACTCTTTTAGTCTCACCAGATTTCTGAATAGAGTTACATTGCTTTCATCTCAAAATACATATGGCTAAATATGCACTATTGATTGAAAGAATCCCAGGAAAGTTTCTATTGTTCAAGAAGGTGAAAACAGGTTAAAAATTATGCAGGGAAGACTGCAGGTTGCAGAACGGATATATGCGTGATAACGGATATATGCGTGATAACGGATATATGCGTGATAACGGATATATGCGTGATAACGGATATATGCGTGATAAAGGATATATGTGTGAATGTGTATATGCATTCAGAGGCCAACTATGCATTGACTTTAGTGTACAAATATGACATGAATTATCTCTTTAACTACCTAGAGAATTGCGTTATTTTTCTTAATCTTATACATCGAGTTATTAATAATTTTCTGACGCAATCTGTTTAATATTTAATTTATTGCCTTTTCAAAATATTGTTTATATACTTAGAAATATTTACATTTTTCCCTGGATGCTTGAAGAAAATTGAAATGGAATTCCCTTAATGGAAGAACAATTACTATTCATATGTACCAATAGGGCATAACGTTATATCTTAAGTACTCAATTTATGTGTAAATCAATAACGCTTAAATGGAATAATAAAATGGATAAATAATGCTTAAATGGATAAATGGAATTCTTAAGCGGAGTAATATCTGTACTTTTTGCAATTTTTACTCTGGTCATCTACCTTGTATGGTGATCATACCGTTTTTATTCCACCCTGTAAGTTCCGGGTACAAACCTCTTTTCTAGGTAGATATTTTAATTAGTGTCTCCCTGGAGCAACTCAGACGGCTATTGGCGACAGTTCGGGATCAAACCTGAAGGGAAAAATCCAAAGCCACGTAATTTTGAAAAACGGTCAGATAACGAGGTCAAATTTGAGCTGGCACCCCACTCTCCAAGCTTCCACCCCCACCCCGACGTGAGGACATTTGAGGCCACGACAGATATAACGTGCAACATCCCCCTCTGTACACGACGGTCTTTGAATTCGAACTCGCAACCCTTTGGTTGCTAATCTGTTACTCTTCCAGCCGGGCTACCAAGGCCCTTGTTTGTCCTAAATGCAGAACTCACAGGCTTCCCAGGTTCACATGCATTCGTGTGTCGGTTTGGATTCCCATGACCTTTTTGAGAATCCTGTGATGGTTTTGGACTTCTTGTAAAGACGAGTGGTTTCATGGACTTGGTCCAGCATGTGCTAGACTAAAATGAATGAGAAAAAACAACTTGACATAAATAAATTCTACCAAATTGATTATCCTGCGAAATTGGAGATCCCCAAAACCCAGGTCACGATGGCGTATAAGCCAGCCTGAGGGACAACCGAGGGAGAAGATGTCCTCGGGCGAAGCCTGAACTGAATTGTATTTAGAGCAGCGATGGAAATGCTTGCAACGCGATTCGATCTACACTATCTTAGTGTCCCCAGCGAAGCCTAGAGAGAGAGAGTCTAGTCTTCTCTGCTACCCATTTTACCCAGGGTGGTAACGGACTGAGTGCAGATGATACATGAGTTGGAGGAATCTTCTGAATTCAGCTCACACGCACTTTAGTTTTTGAAGCGATTTCATCATATGTAAGTCTGACGTTAGAGGGTAACGCAAATAGACTTCCCTTCTTAGCCAAAAGTACGACGATTTCATTTCCTTACAGACTATCATATGGAGATGCATCATGTGCATTTCACACAAAAGTATCAGTTCCAACTGCGCTTAACCGATGTACCCTCCTCTTTTCAGATCGCCTTTTGTAGCGCCGAAGACCTAATAAGTGCGAGTAGTCAGGCATTATATACATGTAGATATAATTCCTTAAATTCAAAACACAGAAATTTAAGAAAACCAAGAAAGTTACGAAAATTTCAAAAAAATTAAGTGGTGTTGGTGGATTAGGATGTCACGCCTGACACTCTTTTAATTATTTATATATATATATATATATATATATATTATATTTGCCGCTCACACGCAGAAAACACCATATTGTGTTGACTGGGTGAGGCTCCTCCCTGATGACGCCCTCATCCACCAACACTTCATCATTTTGTTCGAAATTTTCTTAAATTTCTTAATTTTAAAATTTTTGGTTTTCTCTTTGTTTTAGTTTGTAATTTTGAATTATATTATATATATATATATATAACCAAAAATTTTAAAATTAAGAAATTGTGGTTTGGGTTATATAGGTCAAACCAGTAACTCCTTGAACTTACGTATTAATCTACACCGCTCTAATATTAAAAATTATAACTCCCATTCCCTTTTAACTTAGAGTTCCATCACTTCTCATTACATGGCTTTAATAATGCAATTATTAGTATACTTGAAATTATAAACAATACTGAATTACGACTGGCTAAAGAAAATATTTACATCTTAAAATATAAAACACTTGCTCCTTATGGTTTAAATGATTTATTTCAAAATTCACAAGTTAATTTAGGTAACTGTAACACATATACTTTATTCCACACTTCAAGAATCAAAACGAATAGAGGTTGTAGGGGTAGCGGTATTAATAAAAATTAAAAAACTCTGAAAGCAATAAACAATTTGCAGACATTACAAAATATCCAAAAACTTTAGAAAAAATTTTATTGGGAGTTTTAACTTTAAACCCTTAAAAAAATTATTTTTTCTTTGAATGACAGAACTTGTCTCAAATATAAAAATTTGTTCACAACACTAGACTTTCTTAATCCTCATTTTCTACTTTTACTGCATGATATTTACAAAGCTCGACTTTCTAAAATTAATATGAAAAAAAACTATTAGTAATGATAATTTAATTTACATGAAAATAGGATTTAAGCACCCAATCTTTGATAAATTTAATTTTAATAAAATTGTAAATAATTTAATGAATATTTTTCCCATAAAATTCCATACTATAAAAAATGCTTTAAATATGATGTACCTTTGGGTAGAAAAATATTTAATTATAATCATTTTTGCAGTAAGGTCAATTTATATAGGGATAACTGTGAATGCTTTTGCAACGACATAAATTATAGGCCTTATTTAAATGATAGTCTAGGACATATTGCAACTGGCAACCTTGGAATTATTGATAATGAACAATTAAGGGAATTAATGTATAAAGGTACTAAATTCAGACCTATTTATAATATTAAAAAAAGTTTTATACTTAAAAGTTTCCTCGAAGACATTGATAGTTTTTGTATTTTGACTTCCACTAAATTTAATACCCCAATTTACCACTTCACAGAATGGAAATGGAAACTTTACTATGACTTTAAAATTTTTATAAATGAAAATCTCCCACTTTCTGGAAAAAACACTGATTACTATAAGGCAATAGTGCTAGCTATAAAAGACTTACAAAATAAATTCATAATAACACCGGTAGATAAAGCATCAAGTAACTATGCTATTACCTGTAAAAAACTATACTTAAAATTGCTAGATACTGAGCTTAAAAATTCTGATACCTATAAGTTCTGCAAATCTACTTATAATACTATTGTTAAAAAAATTATTTCTTCAAATAAAAGATTAAAAATTTCTAATCATCACATTATTTTACCTTACATAACTATTGTACCTAAATTTCATAAAAATCCAATGAAATTCCGATTTATTACCTGTGGTACAAATTCTTACATGATTAAAACCGGTATCTTACTTTGTAAATATCTAAAAATTATCCTTAATACCATTATTGGAGAAGGTTTCACTTGGATTACTAGTGATAATAATAACGTTTTAAATTATATAAATAAAAATATTATTAATAATATACTAACCTACGACTTTAAAGACCTATTTACTAGCATACCACTGGACAAACTTAAAGATGTACTTAACTACTATTATCATGACTTTAAAAATCTGATTAATATTGATTTTGAGGATTGGGAATTTTTGGTAAACTTCTGTATCTATAATAATTTTATTTTTAACAGTGAGCATTTATTTATTCAAGTTAAGGGTATACCCCAGGGTTCCAATTTTTCATTCATTTTTGCTAATTTATTTCTTCATTATTATGAAAAAAAATTTTGCCTTAAATTAATTCTGCCTTTAGATATATTGATGATTTAATTGTTTTTAATGATACTAATTTTGCTAACTTTTGGAAATCGATTTACCCAGATGAATTATATTTATTAAAAACCAATTCAGATAATAATAAAGCCGTCTTTCTAGACTTGAATATATACACTTTAAATAATAAAACTGATATTAGTATTTATAAGAGAGATGATTTTGAATTTCCGGTTTTTAAATTAATGTATTGGCATTCTAATATTTCTAAAAGAATTTATTATAATACAATTGCTGGTCAACTGATGCGTTTCAATAAAATTTGCAACTCTAAATCTAACTTTCTTTTGCAATGTAATAATTTCATTAACACATTTCTTAATAAATACCCTCACTCTTTTTATAAGATTATTTTTGAAAGATTTAAGATTACTTATATTATTTAATAGCTTATTTTGGAGACTTTCTGTTGACTATCAATTCTATTTGATTTACTAATTGTAATAGGTCTATTAATTTATTAAAAAACTGGATTTGAACACTTTCTTTTCGATTTCCGATTCCGATATTCCGAGTCGGAGTTTCCGTGTCGGAATTACGGTTCCGATTTCTCATCTGTTGATTTTTCGGCGTTGTGAATGGCATTTGTTGGCGGTCCTCATGTAGTTTGCGGCGGGTTGTTGTCGAGCTTAGGTCAATCAATTTGGGTAAGTTTGTTTTCTCCTTTATAATTTTATACTTGTCTTTGGTTTGTGTCCTTGGTTGTCCCTGGTTTTGTTTTTCTAATTTTTGTTTTTCTAATTTATATTTTCTAATTTTACCGTTCTTCTTATGGTGTTTGGAGGGGTGTGTGGGCTACTTTTGGTGTACTGCCGCTCACACGCAGAAAACACCATATTGTGTTGACTGGGTGAGGCTCCTCCCTGATGACGCCCTCATCCACCAACACTTCATCATTTTTTTCGAAATTTTCTTAATTTTAAAATTTTTGGATTTCTCTTTGTTTCAGCTTGTAATTTTGAATTATATATATATATATATATACATATGTTACAGTGAAAGACAGAAACCTGGAGAATGTCGACTTTCACCGGTGAATGTCAACATTCACATAGTCGCTTGGTGTATGTCCGAAATATTTGCTAAATACCCTTATTTCTGACTTACACCGGCAAATGTCGACATTCACCATGCACTAATGGTGAATGTTGAATATGTCGGAGATTTATATTTTCTTCTCCGTATTTCAGTCGCGATAAAACGTCACAAGGGTGACGTAACTTTTTCGCCTCTCTTTCTGAGAGGAGTGACCAAGAACTTAAAACAAACAGTACATTCTAAATGAGAAAAGAAAATAATAGAAATTAAAAACTTACTTAATTATACAGTACGTTCTAAATGAGAAAAGAAAATAATAGTAATAAAAAACTTACTTAATTATATGATTCAAATCTTATTTATTGCAACAACTTAAACTATTATGACACTTTGAATTGCACAAGAGTCCCTTGCTTTTACAACTGCATTTATTTGTGGAACACTTCCTTTTGCAATGACAGCGTGTATAGCCTTGCCCCCCGCTTCTCGAATTAGCTGCAGCTGCTTCTCTCAGCGACATTTCTTGAAAAGAAATCTCATCTATGGAAAGTAACTTTTCTTTACAAATTACGAACTGATTACGTGTGTAAAGCTGCTTGAGGGTACCATTTTTATTTGCCAGTTTATAGAAGTCGGAGTCTTCTATTCCAACAACAACCGCTAACACATTTCGGCTATCTGTACGACCACGGTTGACATCAGGGACTTGTATTCGTACAGTATCACCAATTTGAGCAGGAGGAAATTGTTTTGTGAGGTTCGTAACATTTCAGAAAGTATTTTAGAGTACTTTCCTTCCTACTTTCCTCTCTCTCTCTCTATATATATATATATATATATATAGAGAGAGAGAGAGAGAGCAAGGAACTAGCAAGCAAGCAGAGGGTTGTGAGTTCGAAACTCGTCTATCTGAAGACCGTTGTATACACGGGGACTGGTGCACGTTAAATCAGTCGTAGCCTCAAATTTCCTCACGTTGATGTGGTGTGGAAGTTTGGAGAGAGGGTTGCCAATAGACAGGCGTGTTGCTCCAGTGAGATGTAAATTTATCTACCTATCTACCACTTGCTCCGTGATCATGGTATTGTTCATATTTCGCTTTGTTAATTAACAGCTCATGAGATCTAATTTGTAGCAGCACATTGGAGCACATTTCTTTTTGTTTGAATATATATAAAAACCCATTCGCGACTTAGTTGACAATAATTTATAGTCTGAAAATTCAAATTTCCATTTTGGGGAATAATCTGTTGGACTCTTGCTGTTTATAGATTCTTTAATTTTAGCGACTTATTTAAACTAACTATTGTAGAATAACTTGTTACAGGGGTAAAGGCAAGTAATGGTGGAATAAGACAAGTTGACCTACTGAATATGGGTTGCTTTATTGGAAACAATGTAATATGGAAGACCAGTTATTTTATATTTACTATGTGATGTTTGAAGGTATTTTGACGAAGATATTAATACAGTATTCTTGTTCAGAGAGTTTAGTTTTAAAATTTCTCACTTGCATTACTTAAGGTAAGGATATACAAACAAAACATTTTCACCTTATTTATGTTTAAGTCGCAGTATGTGGTGAGCATATATAAATTATGCCAACGTCCAAAATATTGTAAGATTATAAGAACCACTTCGGTATTGATATCTTTCTTAAATAAACCAGTTAGAATAAAAGAGCAAGGCTTTTGCAGTTGATGTACCATGCTATGTAAATGTGCTTCAACTTCTAGGTAATAAATATTATGAAACTGACAGGGAACAAAGGATAGTGATATATATAAGCTCCAGAAATAAAAGTACACCTTATGAGGAGCTTGTGTTGCAAAGAGACATAGAGAGGGCGTGCCAAACGGTGCTATTTCCCTTTTTACTAGGTTAAAGTAGAATGAGCTCACTGATGTTCAGGATATTAATGTACCGAACTAGAGCTGATAGTGTTGATACATTGTAGATGATATGTATTGATGAGCTGACCCCCGCAATTAGAGATTTGATGCAAGTTATAGGGTTTCTATGATGATGTATGACGTAATTGCATGTCGTATTACGCCAGCTTTCACGAAATATCCAGCAAGTGGTTCTCTATCTCATGCGAGAGCTGGAGGTTATTTTTGCGAAAGGGAAAAACAGATTTATGCAGGATATTTTTTCCCGGTTTAATAATCGCATGCGGTGTAATTTTCTAAAGAGCCTCGGGTCGGCAGGAATTCTCGTAATCTGAATGCGCGTACAGAGAAAAGGTGCAGGTCTTTATTTTACTGTAAACTGCCTTCTCGCTTTTCCAATTTCCTTTATTATTTCATTGTTGCACGATACGAAACGTAGATTTAAATTCTAAAGTGGTCTTTTAAAGTGAAAACACTTAAATTTCTTTATTGTCTGGCGTCCTTTTTGAACTTTTTGTTATTCATTGGTGTGCATACGTTTTTGTTTGCTTAGTCGGGAAATGACGTGACGGCAGTCTTAGGGATTTACCGAGAGTGTTGTATTGGTTGTGATGGATATATAAATCACTTAATAGCGTGATGATGGCATTAGGATGTCATTTTAGTGGGAGTGAAGCGTAGAACCGAAAGTCTATGATGGTGCAGAAGATACCAATGCAATGGTACAAGGGTGAGTCAATGATTATCCTAAATGTAATTGCATATACGTTTCTGAAAACAGCACTATCGTTTTAGCGTACCTTACAAGGCTATATTTCTGCCTCATCTTTCCTTCCCAGATTTCAAGTTTCTAGGTTGCGATTCACAAGTTGCTGTCTCTCTCTCTCTCTCATCACGTTAACCTCCAAATGTTTCAACGAGATGTTTCATCCAAGATCTGGTCAATTTTGCTAAGGACGAGATATTTCGTCAAAACAAAACTGCCCTATTACAAGGCTATTACTCCAAGAGGGAATGAAACCCAAAGAGGAAAAGCAAATTGTCCCTTGTCCAGAACTGATGACAGTTCGAAACAGATTTTTGCACCAGAGGCTGGCCACTACAGGATAGTTTTTGACGCAATGATAAACCACCAAAATGATTAAAGATGGCCGATTTCCGTTTGCACCAAAGTGAAAGTTCAGTGATCCAAAAAGTACTTCATGGTAGTGTTGGGTTACACTGCTATATATACTACTGTATTGTGAGTTAATCTTTGTAGGTGTGGCTAAGTTCAGCACAATGCTCCCCTCCAGAATTTAGCTGAATTCGATAGATTCCACCACTAGTTTGACTGATTGCCAAATGCAGGAAACCGTTAGATCTGTATTAAGGTCACGGGTGTACTTCCATATGCGTGGTCATGCAAATGGATGATTGTATGACTGTCCTGTGTTACCTTTAGCCACCGAATGTGAGTGCAGCTGGTAGTCTGTTAAAATGAGGCTGATCGGCAAAGGATAGTGAGGCTGAGATAGAAATGAAAATAGTGTCTATTATCACAGAGCTTGAGACATTTGTTGGAAGTTATATGCCATCGGCATTTCAATACTCATCGTGGATAATTCATCGAAATGTACACCGGTTGAGGCGGACGCCATCTAGAATTTGTCAGAAGCGAAAGCCAACTTGTATTTGAATGTGTACCCCGTTCAACAAGTGTTCAAACCCGTTCTGGTATAACAAGTACGTATATTCAAATTATGGTTCCCCATATATAATTACAAGAAATTTCTTTGTTATGTTCAATATTTTCGGTCTCTCAGAAAGAGTGCATGAACAAAATTAGAGTTAAAAGTTTCCTTATTTTGTACATCCTGTTTAAATGGGGTGTAGACCTTATGTGCCATAAAATACGATATTTCCCCTTAAAATTTCGGTTCTATACCATCGCGTTTCTAAACAAAATGAGCTTGTGAAACGTTGTTTTTGAACGAAAAACACGTATGTGAAAACAAAATGTACCTAAGTCTGATTGTTTGGTATAAAATAGTAAATAAGGCAGTACGACTACGATTATGCGTCAAATTATGTTCTTCAATTACATGCCAAAAAGGGTGATATAGTGAGGTGTGCAGTCTTGAAATAGAACGGTCCCATACATTCAAGTGCATATTATGGAAATAATTCTTAAACATATTCACCTCTATAAAGATAATTGAGTCTTAATAAATTTCTAATATAACTAGTACTTAAACTCAAATCATGTCCCAGCATATATAATCGCAAAGCATTTCTTTGTCCTGTTTAATATTTACGGTCTCAGAAAAAGCGCATGCAAAAATAGAGTAAAAGTTTCCTTATTTAGTATATCCCGTTTAAAAGGGTGTAGGCCTTATGTGCCATAATTTCCCCTAAAAAATCAGTTCTGCGCCATCGCGTTTCCATACAAATGAGCTTCAGCCCTCAGATGTTAGCGGCTACGATTCTCCCGCATAAATAATAAAGCCGGCACAATTAGTTTCCCCGATAGCTGAAGCATACGCATCCCTGCATACGGGAATTTGAATTTTCTTTGTCTAAATAATGGAATCCTTAGGATATGACAGGTCAAGGATATCCCTGAAAGACCCACTGTTGGAAAACAACCGGAATGGGGAAGTGATATGGGCAATCATTGACGTGAAACGACCAGTCACACTAAAATGCTTATGGGCTGCATCACGCACACTCACTGTAATTCCAGCAGTCCATCTAAAATAGCAGCAGTGAGTTGTGATGCTACTAGGTATGCAAATCGATTTCCGTGGCTTGGCTTTTGCGGTGGAACTGGGAATGTGGGGTAAGCCATAAAAAGATTTTATTCAACGGTTGGGGGCGTAGTTAAGATCTTCGGTAACAGCGAAGAAAAGCAATGGGAGTGGATTTCTGTTAAGTTTTCATGCGTTCTACAGACTACTTACACAAACGCACCGACTGCTGGTATTTACACGGTGGACTTTTATTGCTCTCTAGGCCATACAGGGTACACTTTTCCTAGCGCCTTGACCTTCCGTGGCTTCTGTTATGTGCAGAAGTGGAAGCGTTTAGCCTGTTTAACTCTTTGGGGTTATGTAGGTTAAAAACTGTCCCACTTTTGCTTTGCTTTTTATGCATGGTGGGATATTTTTTAACCCACCTCAAAAAGTTGAAATTATTCAGTCATACAGTTTAATATTTTATTTAAAGTTTTTCGTTGAGTTGGCAATGCTATGAACTAACGCTAAATATGTAAATAACTGAAAACAAAAATTTACACATTTGAAAACGCATTCGTTAGTGTTGACACTATTGCGGTAAAGTTGGCGAATTGTGTGGTGCAGTGAATTTTTGTCTTTCATAACGGTAAATGTTTTTTTCGTAAAAATTTATTGAGGGAATAAATCATTTTACAATAAAAAATCCTGTTATTTGATGTTTTATACTAATTTTGAAGCTGAATAAGTGAATAAAAAATTCTGTGCAACTTGTTTTTTTTCTTTAAATCGTGTCCCTCAAAGAGTTAAAACGCGATGGGGTTTCATTAAAAGATTCATACAAATGTGGAGATTGGCTGAAAATATTTAAATTTAAACTTAAAATTTAGGAATTTGAACTGCAGCAGAGGATTTTAATTCAGGTATCTTTAATTTTATTTACGCCTTAGAATGTGAGACGCAGTACGGACATTGGTTATTCAAAAATATTTTACATCCCTAAATATCAAAGTTGATTCCTCTTTTTAGTTTCTTGTATTTATTACGTTCCCAGGTATATCACCAGAAACTGCAATTATTTTTTAAAGTATGCGTATATGTAACAATTAACTTTAAAAATATATATGTAGCAATTTTGCTACCAGTGTATTTTTTAAACTGTATAATTTTTTCTTATCGGCAGATACATTTTTAATGATTTCAACTCATTTAGTAATCTGGTTCAATGAAGTGATTTGTTTTAATCTCTTATATAACTGTATTTGTGTATGTTTTTCTGACATTTTTGTATCATATTCCTTGATCTCCGAGTGTAATTGGATATTTTTATATAGAGAAACAACAATTAAATAAGTAAATTATCTTCACCTGCAAAATAGCAATCCTTTATTTTTATTCTCTTGTCCCTATAGCCCTAACAATAATTTTTTAAGAAAAGTATTTTCTTGTATATTTAATAGCTCGAAATTTTAGCTTCAAATTAAAAGAACTATTCCTTTCTCTAGTCACCTTAGTCATCTGACCGTGGTTCAAAATTACGTGGTGTTGTCCTCGGACCTTTCTCTCTGGGATTGATCCCGGACCGTCACCAATAGCCCGTTGTGTTGCTCCAGTGTGACGTTAATTGAAAATACCAATACCAATACCTCTAGTCACCTTATACGTCGGAAGATTTTTTTCTCCCGCAAGCCCTATGTGGTGCCAGTATCTCAAGATGGAGTTCTGTTGAGTTCTTACATAGAATTCAGTGAAATGTGATCATAAGGCCTAATTTTATAAAAAATATGAATTTACGAAATTTTTAATTTATATGTGAACAAAGTTGTGTTGTGTATACATGTTGCATTTTAACTGTTATAAATGTTAATTTAATTGATTAAACTTTAAATTTAAACTTCACATTTAACCCTCCTAGTGGTTTCGACGATATCTCTCGTCTATCGAAATTTGACCAATTTTGCTAATGAAGAGATATCTCGTCATCAATAATATCTATTGAATTCCGAATGAAGAAGATATTGCCGTTTTTTGATGAAGATCAGGTCAGTTTTTCTAATGACAAAGATATCTTGTCTATCAAGATGTGGCCAAATTTGCTAATGACGAGATACCTTGTCGAGGTATCTCGTCGGTCTAAATCACCAGGAAGGTTAAGTATAATTCTAACAAAAAATATGAAATCTGCAACTTTGCACATATGATCTTGCGTGTACTGATAATAACGCAGCATTGGCACAAAAACGGATCCTGTGTTTTTAATGGGCTAATAATTTGCAAATGAGAATATTAAAACACACACATTTCTATTAAGTTGTATGTAGTATACACTAGAATTTTTTTAATTTTGACTTTAAAAATCCAATCTTTCTACAATAGATCATTGGTTTGTTCTTAAAATCATATCAGTGTAAAAAATTAGATTCAGCTAATCATTAATTATCTAATTGAGGCGTAATTAGCTAATTAGCATGTTTTTTGTAGTGGTATCTCAAATTTTAATTAGTTCAGGAAGGCAATTCCTGTTGGAAGCTATTCCTAATATTATTCTACATGTTTTGATCCTGAATCAAATTTCTAGAGAGAATAGATTTTTTTTACAATTTTTTCACCAAAGAAGTTTAAGAAATCAATATTTTTCCCGGTTTGTTTATATGTCGGTCTAATTAGTTCTCGTGTTACAAAGAATAACATTAGTGTAATACTCTAAATTCAAAGTGTGCAGAATTTTACATTGTGCATTTAGCTTAGAGTAGTCTATATTGAATTCAGGTCAAGCAATGAGTACTTAAGGGGGGAAAATTGAAATATACTGATATCCGGAATTGTCAAATGACACATCAACAGTTTAAATTAATATAATGGCGTGCAAAACTTAACCCACAACTGCTCATGCTTCTTTGCTTGTTTTTTCAGCTGCTACTTTGTGAAGTGACCTGAAAGTGGGGAATAAATAATGCAAAAGTTACTTCGAGAGTTACTGAATCGATGACTAAAACAAAATTATAGCAATAACATAAGCGAACAGTAAAAAGCAATTTAGCTGTAGTGATGACACTACGCTGGGTGCTATGAGACAGAAGTATAACTGAAAACTAGAAAAAAATAGAGGTGGTCCTTAGTAGGCTGCATGACCATCTTGAACACTGATGCAGACTTTGCACAGAACGCATTCCTATATTAGAGCTTCTGACATCACGATTTCAAAATTTGAATATGCATCAGCTGCTTCTATTGAAAATCTTCGGTTATGCCAATCGCTGCAGACTGTTCTATTTTAGTTTTGCAACCTTTGAAAATAGAGGTGTTCCCTAAGTTTTGCTCACCATTGTATTAACCTTGATAAGCTATCTAATGGAAGTTCAGAAAAGAAATAAATTTATTAAACAGTTTTGATTATAAATATCTCAAAACTTGACAAGGGCGATCTACTAGAGGAATTTATCCTCATTGCTTTTTCTAAAACACCTGCCCACAGAAAATTAAATTGACTAGTCAATGAGAAATCTTTGCAACTTTTAAATTATTTAAACGCGATCTTTTTAAGATGCAACCAAGTGTTAAGTCTGACATTGTTCTATGGTGAGTAGATTTTCGTTGAAGTAAATTTTAAGAGATGTGTATGTTTTTCTTCTGTATTGAACATTATCTTTTTCAAAATAATACGAGGAGTGTTCAAATGAAAAGGTACGAAACGTCGTAAAAACCAAACCGGTTGAAATTTGAATATGCCGCTTTGGGATAACGTAGTGAGACATCTAAGGAAGCGAATGCACGAGTACCGGCGTGGTTGTGTGCATGTGCGGGCGCCCGCACATGACGCAGAAGAGAAGCATGCAGTTGTGTGTTCCGTCCAATTGACGCGGCAGTGCGTGTGAGGACATCATGGCGTTCACATTGCAAAATTCGACGATTGAGGAGCAGAGAGGTGTTATCAGATTTCTGATTGCGGAAGGTGTTAAACCGGTAGGTGAGACACTCCGTAGCCTACGCAAGTCCATCAAGAGCAAACGGCCTGGGCTGCTCACGGAGGGAGTGATTCTGCTCCACGATGACGCGCGTCCACACGTCTCCAGGGTCACACAAAGTGTACTGGCCAAGTTCAAGAGGGAGCAGCTTGAGCATCCGCCCTGCAGCCCGGACATTTCGCCCTACAACTTCCATCTGTTTTGTCCGCTAAAAAACATCTCAAAGGGAAGCGCTTCAACTCGGACGACGAACTGAAGGACACAGTGGAGGACTGGCTCTTGTCACAGCCACTGGAATTCTGGGAACAGGGAATCCTTCGGCTCGTGAAACAGTAGGATAGTTGTGCTCAGTCCTCTGGTGATTACTTTTGAATAAAGACTTCAATTATACCCACAGTGTCGTTTCGTACCTTTTCATTTGAACACCCCTAGTATATTACTTCAAATGGCGTTTCAGGTTATTAACCCTCTGAGTGTTGCAGGATTTGCGAGTAGTGTCGCTCTTAGGCTTCATACACACTTAATGACTAAATAACCACATCTTTCTAAAGAATCCATGGACTATTTCAACCTTTAGAAAGATTCTATTGGTACTATCCTTCGAATTGAATTAATCGAAACGATTATATTGGTCCATTCTGTAGAATTGAATCATGTTGAGAGATTCTATTGGTCCTTTCCTTAGATTAGAATCCTTTTGAAATATTCTATTAATTCTTTCTTCGAAACAGAATCCTTTGGAAATATTCTATTAATTCTTTCTTCGAAACAGAATCCTTTGGAAATATTCTATTAATTCTTTCTTCGAAACAGAATCCTTTGGAAATATTCTATTGTCCATTTCCTTATAATATTATTCTTTGGAAATATTCTATTGCTCATTTCCTTAGAATAAAATCCTTTGGAAAGATTTCATTGCTCATTTTTAGAATAGAATCCATGGAAATATTCTATTAGGAAAGAAGGGGAGAACTAGTTACAAGTGACACTGAAAAGACTGCAGGTCACAAGGTGGAATTATAAGTGTTAACCCCTCAGAGGGTTAAGTGTTTTGAAAACGTTTACTACATGCCTCAGACATTTTTAGTTAAGATGTTTAATACGTTAAAATTTAGGTTATTATCAAAACCAAGTATTCATTTAAGTCATTTATACATTTAAACATTTGTGAATACATTTCAATTTTTCGTAGATCTTCCTTTAACACTCTGAGCATTACGAGATATCAAAGTACTGTAGTGTTACTTTCCCCTACATCAAATTTCATTAGTAAATAACCACATCGATTGGTCAAGAAGGTCAAAACTGTTTCGAAGTCATGCTAGGAAGACTGCATGCGGAACGTATAAATACGTACGTGCCCTTCATAGGGTTTACTGTATATAGGAAACCGCTAGGATGGGTAGTGTTAATAGCTCCACTTCTTACTTCAATAATTTGCATAATTATAAAATAGAAATTTTAAAATAGAGATAGGTAGGTAGGTAATTCGGGTTTTATGGAGCAAGGTTCAAAAGCGGACAAGCTGCGCCAATTTAAAATAGAGATAAAAAATTTTAAAAAATGTTTTACTTTTATTAATGTGAAGTAAAAATTTCATACTCGTAAAGAATATATTTTCTCGTATCTCTTAACCAATGAAGGTGATGGAATGCAGTTTGTAGGTTTATCATATTTTCCATAGAATGACCGTAACGTAATTTCGGTATGGAACTCAACAAAGATGTTTGTGTTCTAGTAATAGTAAATATAAGACATAACAACAAAAGAGAAATATATAGATTTTAAACTAGATTAAAAAGTAACAAATATATAAATCACGAAGAAAGAAAATAAATTTAAAATTATTATTTTTTAAATTTTTACATAAATTTCTTCTTTAAGAAACTATATGAATCTTTAAAGTGAACTTCTTAGAGTTCTCTCCTTTAAAGTATTCAATAGAAAATAGAAACTCGTTCAATATTTGGAAGGCTGGGAGTAAATGGCTTAATCCTAAAAGAAATTTTACTTTTTCATTTTTATGTGTGTGTAACTATAAATTCAAAGAGAATTTGCCAGTAAATCCTAACATTCTTCTTTGTATGTTCATTACTTGACATTATTTGTATTGTGTTTGGTGCATTTTTGACAATAAAACCCAAACAACCAGTCAACCTAACTTTCACCTTTATGGACCGGAAAAAATTATGCGAATGTTGGGATTTATCAATGAGCTTAGTTCAAATTATAAATTTGATTTTCATTAAATAAATTTATGATGTTTTAGTTTGGTCATTTCTCCCATATTAAAAGGGATATATAACCATTATCTATAAATGTGGGTAAAATATTTATTTTTCGAAACAAAGATAAACTTTTATTTAACACTAAATTAATAGTATTTTCAATCGATTCGTTTCCATAAACCCAAACACACGACTTTAATGTACATTTTGAACATGTTAAAAGGTACTCAAATATAAAATTGAAGAAACTGCTTCTAGTTTTTTAAAATTTAGTTCCGTTATATACTCTGACACACGAAAATAAATAATCAAGCTCAAATTAAATTTATGTGTTCAGGGGAAGAAACGTTACGTTGTAACGTTTGCATATTACGATGGTTATTTGTATCATTCAATCAAACGCCGATTGAAATGTATTACATGGAAACTTCATTATACCATTACACATTGTGTCGAAATTTCTGGTCTGCTGGTCCGTATCTGGTCTGCTGGCGTGATAAAAATATTTGGATGGCCATAATTGACCTGTTGGTTGGTAAGCCTGTCAGGAAAGCCTTATCTGGTGTGCGGGTCTAATAACATTATTTGGAGGGCCGTATTCGGGTCTGAGATCAATCTATTCGTTACAGATTATTTATCATACCCTTTACGGTCCTTTGAGTTACGTGCAGTGCTTTTTGTGGATGGGCTGGTTAAAACGGACACCAGCAAGAACAGCTATTTCTCAAATAGCTCAAAAACAAAGTTAACTACGCGATTTTTTTAATAAAATTTAAAATGAAATTCTACATACAAAAGAACTAAAAACCCCTCCTTTTTTATTCACACGCTATTCCTTAAATAAAAAGTGTAGGTAAGAATTCAGAACAGATGTCTTAATCGTTAATATGTAATAAAGTGATGGATTAATGACAGGTTGCGAGATTTTTTGCTTGAAGATTTTATCATTACAGTCAAAAAGTCTCATTTGATGACCCATCTCCTAATAGATCACGTAATTCATCAAATTGAGTGTTGACTACAGAAATATACTCATTATCTAACTTTCAAAAGGAATTTCACGTCCAGCTGAAGAAGAAAACCCTCTCTAATAAGATTATAAAAAATACTGCCATGAATAATCTATCGTTATCTGGTGGAAGAGATTTTTTGATTAAAGCTTTGAGCAAAGTTATTTTGATCTAACGAGATGGGATAGTTAATAGGGCCTTTTTGGCCTACTTTTTATTAAGATACCCGAAGCTTATGGGGTTTAGTTTTATCTTAACGTTTAAAAACACGAATATCTGAGCTTGACGTGTCGCGTTGTATTAAGCTTCATTTGCTGTTGGTTATCTTTGCTTGGGGTATTTATAAAATATAGATAAAAATAGAATGCTTAGCAACACTCTCAAATATCAGTGTACAAAAGATATCGGAATCTAAATTATTAAAGCTGGAAATAGGATTTATTATTGTTCATCATTCGTCTTGGCATTTATATATATTACTATATCAACTTATCAAGCCAGCTATAAGTGAATAAAATCTCAAGACGAGACACAAAATTTATTAACATCGTCTCACGGCATCGTAAAAGTGTCTACGATGTTGTAGACTTCAAAAGCATGTGTGATTTAAGAATACAAGTGCATTTCTACGAATGCCTTCACGATAGAAAAATATTTCGACAGATTCTTTTGCTTTTAGCAACATGAGTTCCAAAATCACAATGTACTATATACAGGGTGAGTCTAAATTGTTTTTACAAAATAAGAGGGGTGATAGTACCCATCTAGACGAGCAATAATTACCATGGAACATAGTGTCGCATTCCACTCTGAGAGGCAGAAAAGAGTAAAGTCGAAACGTGTCGAGCATGAACAAGTCATCGTCTCTGACGTCGTTTTGTACCTGCCTACGTAGCATATCTCCTAAACAAGATGGCCTGATCGCACGATGGATCGGACGTGGCGGACCTGTGGCTTGGCCTCCTCGCTCACCGGACCTCAACCCACTGGACTTTTTCTTCTGGCGGCACATGAAATCTTTAATGTACCAGACGCCTGTGGACTCGGCTGAAGATCTCGTAGCGAGAATCGGTGTTGCAGCTGACAAAATTAACACAACACCAGGAATCTTCGAGAGGGTGCGCCAGTCATTCCTTCGCCGGTGTTAACTGTGCAACGACACGCGTGGCCGCCACTTTGAGCACTTGCTGTGAGTTTTTCTCTTATCAATAAATCAGATTGTGCAACTTTTGGTATCGTTCATTTGCTTTCCCAACACTGTTGTAAGTTCATGTTGAAATTCTGATTTTACTCTTTTCTGCCTCTCAGAGTGGAATGCGACCCTATGTTCCATGGTAATTATTGCTCGTCTGGATGGGTACTATCATCCCTCTTATTTTGTAAAAACAATTTAGACTCACCCTGTATAGGGTGTCCCAAAATTAACGCAAGATTTGAATTTTGCGCCATTTGTGCGGTAAAGTGTTGCCAACGAAAAGAAAAGACAGCTGACAGTTCAGGGTTATTAAAAACGGAACAGTTATTAAAAATGGACAGTTCAGGGTTATTAAAATGCTGCTGGTCAGGCAATAACAGTTAATGATGCTCGCTATCGCGACGTGATAATCCAGTTTTTTGTGCCTAAATTGCAAGATATGGAGGTGGACGACATGTGGTTTCAACAAGACGATGCCACATGCCATACAGCCCGAGAAACAATTTAATTACTGCATGAGTCATTTCCCGGTCGTGTAATTTCCCGTTTTAGTGATCCCGTTTGGCCGCCCAGATCATGCGATTTAACGACGTTGGATTTTTTTTCTTTGGGTTCTTTTTTTGCAGTCTAAGGTTTATGCCAACAAGCCCACGACCACCCGCGCCTTGAAGAAGGAAATTGAACGCTGTATCAACAAAATTCAGCCACATTTATGTAAAACGGTCATGGAAAATTTCAACAAAAGTGTGCGTATGTGCCAGCAAAGCCGTGGAGGCCATTTATCCGATATGTTATTCCATACATAACCCTATACTGTATACTTTATGAATCAATAACAAATTTACAATTTTTAATTTATAAACCTGTGTTTTCTATCAAATTACTTCTTGCGTGAATTTTGGGACACCCTTTAGCAATCACCTTGTTACATGAATCACAACATGCCTGAATCGATACAAAACCTTTTCCCAAAAAGTTTAGTTGGCTCTAGCATTTTACCTAGATGAATGGTTTGATGCGTTTTTATGTCACTTTTAGACTACGGCAGAAACAACAGTTGTACCATGACAACTGTTATACCTGCTGTACAAAGTGACCACTGACATCGATCACCATTTACGAGCTGTCAGCGACTGGCCTTTAAGAGGGTCCTTCCTTTTGTTCGGTGCGTCCCCTGTCTATCGTTGTGTGAACTCTATGGGAAAGATAGAAAGTGGCGCCGGATGGGAAAGTGGGCCCCGAGAGATTTTTGAAACAACCATTCCCCCAATTTCCATTGAGCGGCATTGGGACAACACTATGAAAGGAAAGCGCGCTAGGTGGTCAGTCGTAAAAGTTATTCAAGACTCTCTCTCCCATGTTCTGTAGGGGAAGGAAGTTAGCGAAATATGCCGTTCTACGAGGCGTTAACGAAATTTGGCCGCCGTATCGTAAAAGATAAGTCAAGCCAAACTGCACCAAACTCCTCGAAAATTCAAAGCAAATTAAATCTCATTAAAACTTCAAAGTAACGAAAACTGTATAACTTAAAATTTAACAGGTTGCGATTCTTATACGAAATCTAGTCAAAACATAAGTCTTAAATAAACTTTATAAAACCAATGTTAGAGGAAATAAAAATATATTTGGATGGTATGTATCTTTAAAAGGTCTTTCAATATGATGTCCTTAAACGCGGATAGAAATAGGGTCCGCAATGGATAAACAGATCATTTATTCACTATTAAAACAAATTACTGTCTGTGATGTTGGAAATTATAAGTGTAAATTGAGAAACTGATTGATTCAATTGTTGATTGCATGCAAAGAATCGTTTACATTATCCAAAAGAAACCACTGGCGTGCAAAACATTAAGAATGTCATTACTTTTAAAGGTTACTTTCTACAAATTAAACGAAACAGCCTGAGGTGATTTGTATAACCAATGATATTCAGTAGAAATCTGATGCACATTCAAATTTTGGAATCGTGACGCTAAAGTCTCTGACATAGGAATGAGATCTGCTGTCTCAGGAACTCATTCGTAGCCTCATTCTATGAATGCAAACGCTGTGCAAAGGCTGCATCAGTTGTCGAAGTGGTCATACAGCCTACAAAGGGCTGCATCCTCTCTTTCTTTAAGTTTTCAGTTACCCTTCTATCTCATGGCACCCACTCTTGGGTCACCACTTCATTTCACAGAATTTTTTTATTTGCCTCGGTTCTTGTTTTGCTTTTACTCATTGGTTCGTTAATTCTCGAAGTACCTATTGTACTATTTCACCATACCCAGGTCATTTCAATGTGCAGTAGCAGATGAAAATGTTTTGCATGCCATTGTAAATTGAGAAACTGATTCAATTGTTGATTCAAGGAATCGTTTCAATTATTCAAAAGGAATATAAAAAATTAACAGTATACTAATTATAAACTGTTTTCTTTATATTTCAGACATTTCTTTTTCAGTGAGATAAACATTGAAGTTGCGCATAAAACAGACATGTATGCGATATAATTCCAAAATATAAGAAAACTTGTATCTTTAATATAAGCTGAACTTTAAAATTCTTTAAAAAATTTTTTCCGTAGGTTTGCAATATTTTCAACTAATAGGATTCAACTAACACCGTCGAATCAGTCAAACTTATTGAAACACAAAAGTAATTAATATCGATTGCTCAATTATAAATATTTACTTTTTTAAAAGTTATAAAAGTCCCATTTCATTTACTTTTTGTAAATAAAAGCTAAATCATAAAACGCAACATATTAAACTAATCTGGCGTTGAAGGAAGTTAAGTTTTGATTTATTAATGGAATATAACAGGTAATTAATATCGATATACTTAATTACAAATTTTTACTTTTTGAAAAAGTTAAAGCCCCACTTCGGTTATTTTCAATTGGCAAAGCTCAAATGTAACATTCAGCATATTAAATCATCTGTCGCTGAAAGAAGTTAAATCGCTGTTGAATTCAAAGAAAAACGATGAAATAAAGTGGCCCGTATGTGTCAGAAAACGGATTTTATTCTCCCACGTGTGGCAGGCACTAATGTTTCATCCACTCCGCCTAACATTAGTAACTGTCAATTCTGAATGAGATGAGAATGAGAGATTAGCTTACTTCACTGCCCTCTGGTGGCAGCTCGGGGTAACAGGTCTTGCTTACTCGGGATTCGCTACGTTTTACTGGTTTGATTTTCTAATTAAAAAACGATAAACAATCCATACAACATGCGTTTTAATGGTGCATTTGAATGGGGAAAACTTTTGGTTCTTAGTTTTTTGTCATTAGATCGTTGTTCAACGAGAATGAAGACTGATTTAAGTCATCTAAATAACGTTATGATATTCATTTTTGAATTTGGAAATCATCTATTTTGTTTATACTGTAATAGAGTTAATCAAGTTATTCACGATGCAGAATCCATAACAGGAAGCATTAAAGAGTATAATAAATACTAGAAATAGTTTTAAAAATAATAATAGTTACTTAAAAATAATTTTGAAAATCCATTCATTCACATCAAGGAATTTTGTTTTGGGTCTTTTGGACTGGCATTTGAACACACTGATCTATTCCAGCGAAATTTTACAATCATTCATTGTGTTCATTACGATATGTAAGGAAATAATTCATTCAAAATTTCAATGCATATTTAATTTTAAATGAAGCTTCTGGATTTACAAATATGAATTTTCTCAATTTTGGGAATCTAATTTCAGAGTTTCTAGTCATTGTTAAAATATTCACTGGAAATATTCAGATAATTAAAGTAACAGTCATAGTGAAAAGACTATCCATTGGAGTCGTAGGATCCATTGTACCCAAGGTCAGATATTTAATATTTTATTTCAGTTATGCTCTAGTCATTGTTAAAATATTCTCTCCAAAAATTAAGTACATTTTAGATGTCAGTCATAGAGACAAGGCTGTCCATCGGAGTCGTCAGTATTATGGTACTCAGTGCTAGAGGTTTAATCTTATTCCAGTTAGTCTTGATTGATTGTAAAAATATCCTAGAAATATTCAACAAATTTAAGTTGTCAGTCATAGATACAAGTCTATTCATTGGGATGGGGGTTAGTCAAAGAGGCAAGGCTATCCATGGTTGTCGGTACCATGGTTCACAGGACCATGAATTTAAGGGGTACACGGGAAATGTGGCATATCTTTTTGTATTGAAACGCACAGTCTGGTTCAATGAGATATAAACATTTTCATTGTGTTTACAATAATTAAAAGGTGCAGCAATTGCTTAAAGGAAAATAAGAAAGCAATTTTGTATTTGTGGAAGGTAAATATTGAGTACATGGAATACAAAATTTTATTTCATGAAGGGGCAGTTTTGCAGATGTGGGGACTAAGACAAACAACGGTTATTTAGATTTGTTATAATAATTTATTTGGATTAAACAACTACAGTAGTCAACCTTACTATTGCATTGCGCAATCAGAAAATATTTGCAGGAGTTTTTTAAACTCCAGAAAATATAGTCCGGAGTTTAAATAAAAATAAACTGTCCACCAAAAACTCCAGTTTGTGTAACAGTCGTAACAAAATTGAAGTTTTCTTTAGTTCATCGAGCACCCCATAAGAAAATATTTCATGAGGTCTAATATAGTTGCAATAAATGGAGTGTTACCCTAGTACTGTTAAATGGGGGCACCAAAGAACTTTCAGACGCAGCTCACATATGACGTTGTCATGCATCAGTGAGTGTTTATCACCGTTTATTTTGTATATATATTATTAGAAAAGCTTTTAGAATAGCTGAATGTATATTAATAGAAATGCTCGGAGATCTAAAGAGTAAATGTATTATCTTTAAATTTCAATTATTTATTAAACCTCATTTATTGCATCAGGTATTGTATTTGAAGGTGGTTGGTTGCGTTGGTTTGCCTGGCACCAAGGCCATATTTGGACAAGCTGTGTCGAAACCAAGAACATCATCAAGCAATAAACATACATTCACAAATAAAAGTTTTACTAACATAAGAGAAAACCAACCCCGAGTAAGTTACAGGAATCGAACCAACCCTGCCTACAACTCGCATGCTTTTTCATAAAACACACAAAAAACACTGTGCATACTACATGGTGAATTGTTTTATTGAATTGCTCAGATTGAAGGTGTTGGTTGGATTTTGTGGCGCAAGATCAAAATTTGGTTAAGCTGTGCCATACATAAGAGCGACAACGTGAAGTAAATTGACATACACACATAAGAAAATAATTACTGATACAGAAGAGAGGAATACACTTGGGAGGAATCAAACCTGCACAGTCTACAATTCGCAAGTTGCTAGCGTAGTGGCAAACCCATGAACCACAGCTGCCTAGCAGACAAGAGGGTTGGTTGGTTAGGTTTCATGACGCAAGAGCTATATTTGGCCAAGTTGCGCCAAATGCAAGGCAGACAATATTTAGTAACGACCATACACACAGGGAAAGTCTTACTGGAAGAGAAGAGAGAAGTATGTTGACCTCGACATCTGACCGTGGTTCAAAATTACGAGTTGTTGTTCTCGGATCATTCCCTTCAGGATTGATCGTTGACCGTTGTGTTGCTCCAGTGCAACATTAATTCAGCTACCTACCTACATGCCTACCAAATAATTTTGAACTCGGTTCTGTAGGGCTTGAATGAAGCTTCATGAAACGATCTAACCAGAAGATTATCTCAAATTCTTCTCAAAACGAATCAGAAATGCAGTCATAAAATAGTTTAAATGTAAAGTCATATTAAGTTCACTGGAGCTTAGATCGAAATTCCCCAATAAATACGAGTAGATACCTTTGAATGTGCATCTTAGTTTTCAAACATTGATAGAAAACGCATTTCTAAAATATATTTAATATCGTGTAATCACGAAAGTTGCAACGAACATTGTACAATTGTTTCCACCTGTCCTCCAACAGATAAGGTTAAATTAAAAGAAAACTGATTAACCTCCTCTTACATATTTGATAGAGTAACAGATATTGTACAATTATTTTCACCATGTCCTCGGACGGGGCAGATCAAATTAAAAATATACTTGGTTAACCTCCCCTTCTATATTTGATGTAACGAATAATGTACAGCTGCTTCCACCATGTCTTCTGAAAGGGTCAGATTAAATAAAAAATATTTGGTTAACCTATCCTTTTATATTTGATACAGTAACGAATAATGTACAACTGCTTCCATCATGCCTTCGGACCGGTCAGGTAAAATAAAAAAACCTTTCCTTTGATATTAGATGCATTAACAATGTTTCCAATATGTCTCGGACGGGGAGATTAAATTTAAAAAATTGATTAACCTCCCCTTCTATATTTGGTATAGCAAAGAATATTGTACAGTCGTTTCCACCATGACCTCGAACGGGTAGGATTAAATAAAAAATATTTAGTAAACCTCTCCTTCTAAATTTGATGTAGTAACGAATATTGTACTACTGCTTCCACCATTTCCTCGGAGGGGTCAGATTAATTGAAACTCTCCTCTGAAGTTTGGTGCAATAACGCATATTGTATAACTGTTTCCACCGTGTTCGCTGATGGATAAGATTAAAGTAAAAGTATTTGGTTAACCTCCCTTTATATATTTGATGCAGTAACGAAAACTGTATAATTGTTTCACCTTGTTCTCGGATGGGTCATATTAAATAAAATAAGTATTTTATTAACCTCCCCTTCGATATTTGATGCAGTAACGAAAATCGTACGATTGTTCCTCAGACGGATAGTTGAATTTTCAAAAATATTTCGTTAACCTACCCTTCGATATTTGATGCAAAACTTCTTAAACTCCATTTAAAGTGGGAAATTAACTTTTCTGAGTATACAATACTGTTTCAGAGCGATTCATCCAATAAGCGTATGGGAGATAGACATCAAGTGAATAGATGCTAGAAAGTTTATGCTCTTTCCAAAAGTTTGTCAGCCAAACACTATGCAAATTCGCAGACACACTAGGGTGCTCGTCGAACCCTTACTAGGGGTGACCTCTCCACAGCATCTTCCACTCCCACTTCCCAAGGGATTGTCGGAAGCTGAAGAGCGGAGTCCCTGTCGTCGCTTGACCTGCAGCGCGCACGCGCAAAGCCGTGAAACCAACATTCGCTACAGTGGGAACCGGCCACACAGAAAGCGTTTCCTCTCAAAAGGATGCTGCCAGCAGTCCTAACACGTGCAGGCTGCAATGTACCGTCGCATAGTACTCCACGTACTGGCTGTACTGGCATTTCTTAGCGGGTAAGACTTTGTCGTTTATATCTGTATGCATTTTTGAGGGTTGTGGTATTTGCGATGACCGATGGTTACCCTCATGACCGCTGTGTTTATTTTGGCAGGTGTTGTCGACTAGAGGATGCTCCGGCACAATTGGACAACGTCACCGATATACTAAAAACTATCTTAGAAGGATATGACATACGACTCAGGCCGAATTTCGGAGGTAATTTTTCTATTTTTAGAGAAGTAAATGCTAAGTCACACATATTTCTTAATGTAATTTTTTCGTTTGTGAAAATGAATAGTTTCCTCATTAAACTTATCCGCAGTCTTGAAGCGATTGTAACTTGTATATTATTTGAAAACGGTTCAGTAAAAGATATTTGCAATTTTTTTGTTCAGTTATATATAAGATAAATACATTAAACTTATCCACAGTTTGGAAGTAATTGTAACTTTTGTATTATTTGAAAACAGTTGAGGAAAAAGATGTTTGAAAAGTTTCTGTTCAGTTAAGATAAATGTAGTTGAAAGTAAGTTTTATATGAGGTTTCGCGATTTTAAATAAAATTGATTGTTACAATGATGCATTGATTATTAAAAGCGTAATTAGTTGCTACAATACATGTTGATATAAGTATATTTAAGGGCACTTAATGAATTTTGTAGAAAGTATATGTATGGGGGTTGAAACCTTTTACACTTATTGTATGAACTCTAATATTTATTCTTAAACTATTAAATGGCTTAGTTTTCCTTAGTACCGTTTCGATTTCAACTGCTCTAATGTGTTTATCATACAAACGTTTCGTATGAAACTCTCTTATCCTATCTTAATAAATACTTAGTAACTGCAGGGTAACGTGATAGATTGTATTTCTTAGCTGTATTGTATGGTAAAAAAATTGAACAGCAAGTTTATTTATATTTTTACAAGAGGTAAACGCGCTACATTTTACTTTTGAGTTTTCAAAAGCAAATTTTTTCATCAAATTTCAAAAGTTAATAGTTTTCTCATGTATCATTATTTTCATAGTTGTTATATATGAAATGTATCTTGGAAGAAAAGGGCCAATGTCTGAATTCGCTGATTTTAACTTATGTCCACAAATAACTTCAAGGTAATGAAAGTTATATGATATAAAAAGTATTAATGTCCTCCAGTCAATATGTTATGAAAGAAACAGAGCATTAGAAATTATTTTTGTACGCTTCATTAAAAATTAAAATGATAAAAATTACTAAATCAGCTGATATTAAAAACTTGCAAAATGGGCAGTGGCCTTTTTCTGCTAAGGTATAAATCAACCAATGTCATTTTTCATATTGAAGAATAACATAATTATGTTTAAATTTTTTTTGAGAATTTAAGATGTGGAAGTTATACTAGTAACATTAATTTATTAATGACTAAGGGGAGGTATCTAATAAATCACATATATGGAATCTTCAACATTGTATTTGATTATTATTTAGGAAATTATTTAGTCATTATTTCATCTCAGATTCAGTTTCCACTCATTGAAACCAAGGATATTAAATAATGCTACATTTTAAAGTATATTTAATAGCATATCTGTGTGAGAGATACAAGCTATAATACAGTGAACTCAATAGTTATGCGCTATAATCTTAAAATTATATATTACAGTACGACACAAAATTATTTATACGAATGTATTTGCCTTTCAATTACTTATTATTGCTTATCAATTTAATATAATTTGGGTTCGTGAGATAAATTGTAAAATTTTCGTTTACTTTGAATCTGTTTAAAATGATTTGCTTATACATTGTGGTAGTTATTTCCCTACTCTATCATTCTCAGTTATTACAGAATATTGAAGGCTCCAGGCTAGAATCAATTCTAGATGTGGCATAAGTGTTGACGCTCAAAATTTTGATAAATGAAAAAGCGGTCAATTGTCATAATAGATTAAAAAGTAATTATATTTAACGTATCTCTAAATAACCCAATTAATTTGTATACTCAATTAAATAAGCTATAAAGTTTTATATATTCCATTCTTACAAATTAGAAACTTACTTAAATATGATAAAAAAACCGTTTATACTCAAAATTCAATCTGTCTAATCAAACGAAAGTATGAAATATTCATGAAAATTGGAAGAAATGATTAAATTGAGTAAAAAATATTGAACTAATATAACATGAACAGTGCTGTTTTAACATTACAAGATTAAATCTAAGTGAAATTATATTCTGACTTTAGATAGTTTTATAATTGTAATCTATCACAAATATAAGCTCAGTGTAATTGATTTAACTGTAATTAGACCTTTTAAACTTATTACAAAATAATATAAGAATTTGCAGAATCACATATTTAAACCTAGTATACTTAGTTTAAACTCATACGAAATATTTTTTTAATGTATCACCATTAACCCTATTGGTGGTTTTCTCGACGAGGTATCTTGTCATTCGCAAAACTGACCAGATCTTTATGGACGAGATATCCCGTCATTAGAAGAAATAATTAGCCAGATACTGATCTCATCATCAAAAAATTGACAATATCTTCATAACGAGAGATCTCGTCTTTAGAAAAGTTTGTCAGATCTTGATGAACGATATCCGAAGAGCAAGAAACCAGTTTGATTAATGAAAAACACCGAATTACCTATATTCTGATCCATTGGAGAAATGTACTTCTCACTTATGATATTCAAATCCAGATTCAAATTGCAAACTGATTCTCATCGATTCACTAATTATATAGGGAAAAATAACCTAACCAATACATAAGGAAATGAACTAGTTTCGTATTGGTGATACAAGGGTATAGGCAATGTCATGTTGAATGGATGAAGAGATATCTCTATCCCCACAGACGTATTGTAACTCAAAATTATTGAAATTAGAGACTGTGAAATCTCTCCATAGACGAACCGTTACCCAGAATTACGAAACAAGATTCCGAAATCTATCCACAGAAGCAATATTACCCAAAATTATAGAAACGACGTACTAAAGTATCTCAACAGAAGCAATGCTTCCCAAAATTATACAAAAGAGGTTCTGAAATCTCTTCACAGAAGCACTGTTACCCAGAATTTGGAAACGATTTTGAAAGCTCTCTTCAGAAATAAAGGTAATAGAATTATAGAAACGAAACATTCTGAAATCTCTCCACAGAAGTAATGCTACTCAAAATCATAGAAACGAGACACTGAAATTTCTACTCAGAAGCACTGTTACTCAGAATCATGGGAACAAGACACTGAAAACTCACTGCATAAGCAATGTTTCCCAAAATTATAGAAATGAGGTTCTAAAACCTTTCCACAGAGAAGAATTGCTACCCATAATTTTAAAGAAACGAAACAATGAAAACTCTCTGCAGAAGTAATGTTTCCCAAAATAATGAAATGAGGCTTTGAAATCTCTCCACTGAAGCAGTTACCCAGAATTATGGAAACGAGACACTGAAAGCTCTCCGCAGAAATAATGTTACCCAGAATTACAGAAACGACATTCTGAAAAATCTCTCTATAGAAGCAATGTTACTCAAAATTATTGAAACGAGACACTAAAATCTCTTCTCAGAAGCCCTGTTACCCAGAACTATAGAAAGCGAAATACTGAAATCTCATGTTAAAATTTTCACTTTCCATAAGTTCAGAGTTACGTTCTTGATGGATAAGGATATCCTCCAAAAAAATTGGATTACTCATCTAAAAGGAATATGTGCAGTAAATGAGCTGGTTAGCTGGCCTTAAGGTGTACATATCCATGACAATAAGTGCGATGAACTAGGGAACCGCATTTTATCCTATCACAATTTTCAGTCGAGGACCATTTCGGAGAAGCGAACTGTTATTGATACCCCGAGCTTGTGAATAACTATATGAGAAACATAAGATATTAATTGTGGAGCTTGTAGACTAGGATTAACACTTCCCATTATTCGTAAAGTAATATTTTTAGTTTTAACCCTCCGTGGTTTATTCACGTTTATATACGTTCTGCAACCTGCAGTCTTCCCTGCATAATTTCTAACCAGTATTGACCTCCTTGAACAATAGAATCTTTACTAGGATTCTTTCAGCCAATAGATACGGTCATTTAGTCATTACTTGCGTCGTGCGTAAAAAGTCACGCTACAGTACTCGAAAATCTTTTGATGCCTCCCATACGGCTAAGTACTAAAATAGAATAAAAAAGTTGCCCTTTCAAATTTCCATAACTACTGTAATGTGTTATTACTTGTTTTTTATCTCTATAGTGCTTGCAATAAGCTGTGGCACAAACATACAAAAAGTTTTTTTACCATTTAAATTATATTATGCATTCACAAGAAAAATTATCGGTAATGTTAGGTATCGGCGACCATTTTAGATTGATAGTTTCAGAAATTAGCTCGTTATAAAAATCATAAGAATTCCCTATCTACAGCAATGTTTATATAATTTACCCTTGCTCTTGTGCGTGTTTTGTATGAATAACTTAAGTCTAAAAACGCATAATTGTTTCGAGAAACTACGTCATGAAAAGGCATAAACAATAACTATGCATATTTCCTGAATATGATATTCAAATAGGAATTAGCTGCTTTTCTGAAAACTAAATATTCTTTTAAAAATGACTGCTTAAGGAGGTAAAATGTGAAAAATAAATGCAGAAAAGTTAGTTTGTATAGTACTAAAGCCCATTGAAATCCAGTTTTGTATCGAAGTTTTGTTCATAATAATTTTCTTGGATGAGTAGAATATTTCACCTAAATTTTCCACCAATCGCTACAATAAGCAGTGTTGCGATTCCGTTTGCTATTCTCAAAATACCAACTTCAGAAATAGTGTGCCATGTATTTTGGTTGTATTATAGTGAATTCCCTCTAGAAACAAGGTTAGTTTGCCAATTCCAAAACGCATACTTAAAAAATAGAGTGCAGTGTTTTTGGTGGTACTTAGTATTGACCAACTTCCTTCCAGAAACGAAGTTAGTGAAGTACCAGTCTTCTTATCTTTCCCTTCGGGATTGATCCCAGACCGTCGCCAATAGCCCGTTACGTAGCGCCGGTCGAAGTAAATTCAACTACATACCTATCTATCCAGGTTCATCCTTCTCAGTGATTGTTTTTAATTTTTCTGATTTTATATACATTTTTACTAATAATAGGAAGAAATTTAGTTTTTTATTGGAAAATTTATTTCTATTACTTCATTTAAATGAATAGAATTATAAGAGAGAGAGAGTTCAGTTTTAAGTTTTATTTCCAAACTAGACTGTAGAAATGGAAAAATTCCACACACAGCTACATAAATATTTGGGTGAAATTCAAAAATTGTAGACACAACAAGGGATCTATCTAAGGGACTTGCGATCTATCATCAGTTGAGGTACAGTTTCCTATATAGAGGGGAGTCAAAAGTTGTCTTTTAAAAGGGGACATTCAGCCAAAAAGTTTGGGAAACTACGGTGTTAACATCTACAAATATTTATAAAATTTAATTTTTGGAAATTCTTCAAATGCTGATAAGAAATAGCAGATTATTTTCCTAACACCAACATTAGATTTACATTTTAAATGGAACTTATTAGTACTTATAGTAGTTCTTATATTTAATAGTAGTAAATTCTAATTCGATCATTCTCACTGCCTATCTTTCTTTATTTCTTGTCAAGTTTCTTCCTTTTCACATACTGAGTAACATTTGGTAATCGATCTAGTGAGCTATTAAATGATCCACGTGTTACTTGTTTGAAATAAAAGGACATAATTCTTGAAGTTTTGTTTGAAATACACATTATTTGAGTATAACTATTTTATTTTATTACTGTTTCTCTACATAAAATATTCAATTACATAGAACAAAAATATATGATCCAAAAACCAAGGAACAAGGCATACAAATAGCTAAATATAGATAAAAGGATACCCTTCATTGACCCAGATCAATTATTGTATTGAAGTCATTAAAAATATATCAACCTTCGTGAAAGATTTATACAATTTAAAAGATCTATTGGTAGCAAAATTGTTGCATGCATTCTTTTTTAAAAGTTTAACAAAAATAATTGCCAGTTTCTGGTTATATACCTGGGGACATTAAAATAAATTCAAGAAATTAAAAAGGGCTAATCAATTTTGTCATGTAGAAGGTTGTAAAACAATTTTGTTAAAGCAACGTTTTGATAAGCTTCAATGTAACGAAACAGAAATTATTTCGCAATTCTGAAGAATGTATAACGAAGGTTCATGATCCTTAAAACAAATATTCTCAAAATTTATTCCATATCTTTCAATATCTAAGATATAACAATCGTAAAAAGGATTGTAAACTGCAGATCCATATTCAGCGTTAATTGACACATTTCTGCATATATTTACTTTAAATATGTAAATGAGAAAGCTTGACTATATTTATCGATTATAAACCCGCAAGAACAAGCGGAAAGTACTCGCAAACACTAATGGAATTCATCGCAATGCAAAGGATGAAGCTTGAGTAAACCTCCGAATATGTCAATAAAGTTAGAAAACAATTCTTGGGAAAAGTTGAGCCCCTTTCATTAAGCTTTCTATCGGCCAAGTTTGAGCCCCACGTCATTGTGAGGGGAAGAACACTAGAAAACGGAAGAGCCAGAATCAATACAACCACACAAAAGTGGGTGTTACTCTTTTTACCATTCTAGCACAGTCATAAGAAACCATAGGCTTCAGTTTGTATCCGGTGGTGCCAATAAAACAGAACGCAGTCGTGGTCTTTGCATAAGTTGCTTTGAAAGAGGGAACGAGTTTCGTGCGGTGCTCTCTTCTAAGTGATCAGCATTTTCGTTCTATGATTCACACAAATCTAAACTTTATTTGTTTATTTAATGTCATTTATAGCATTTAACGAAATGCATATGTGTCTTTCGCAAAAATTTCTTTAGAGAAGGAACGGCAGTTTTGAGCAGCGTTTCGTCCTAAGTGATCGGCGTTTTCGCTCAATGCTCCACAAATTTTAAAATTACTTTTTCATTTAATGCCATTTATAGTCTTTAACAGAACGCTACCGTTTTCTTTGTATGAATTGCTTTAAAGATGGAAAGGGCAGTTTAGTGCAGTGCTTCCTTCTAAGTGATAAGCGTTTTCGTTGTTTCACAAATCCTAACCTTACTTTATTTAATGTCATTTATAGCATTTAGCAAAATGCTTTCGTTTCCTTCGCAAAAATTGCTTTAGAGAAGGAACGGCAGTTTCAAGCAGATTTCGTCCTAAGTGATAGTCGTTTTCTCTCAATACTCCACGAATTGTAAAATTACTTTTTCATTTAATGCCATTTATAGTCCTTAACAGAATGTTATCGTTTTCTTTGTATGAGTTGCTTTAAAGATGGAACGGCAACTTCGTGCAGTGCTTCATTCTAAGTGATAAGTATTTTCTTCTGATGTTTCACAAATCTACTTTGTTTATTTAATGCCATTTATGGCATTTAACAGAAGGTATTCATGTCCTTTACATCAGCTGCATTAAAAAGGGAATGGCAGTTTCGTGCTGTGCTCCCTACTAAGTATGATAAGCGTTTTCGTTCTGTTTCACAAATTCAAACCTTATTTTATTTATTTAATGCCATTTATAACATTTAACAAAATACACTAGTGTCCTTCGCAAAAACTGCTTTAAAGCGGGAACGGAAGGATTTTGCAGCGTTTCGGCCCGTGATTAGCGTTTACGTTCTGTTTCACAAATTTAAACCTAACTTTGTTTATTTAATGCCATTTATAGAATTTAACAAAATACATTCGTGTCCTTTGCAATAACTGTTTTAATAGGAAAGGGAAGTTTCCGCTTTAAGAGAAGAAGTAACAGCGTTCTGTTTCACAAATCTAAACCTTGCTTTGCGCATTTGCGTATTTCATGTCTTTTATACCATTCAACAGAAGGCATTCGTTGCTTTCGCATGCGTTGCTTTAAAGAGGGAACGGCAGTTTCGTGCAGTACTTCGTCCTAGGTGGTCAGCGTTTTAACCCGATGTTTCGCAAGTTTAAAAAGGACTTTATTTATTTGTGAAGTAGCAAAAAATAATGTTACAATAGATGTATCTAATCAGTTGCTTCATTAATGATATTGTAAGAACAACTTCAACGGGGAAAGATTGACTTATTAATTTTACCTACACTATTTTCTATTACTTTACCTACATTACTTTCTTTTAATACATCTACATAATTTTCTATTACTTTATCTCATTTTCTATTATTTTGCTTACGTTGTTTTTTTATAATTTTACCTAAATTATTTTACATTACTTTTTCTACATTATTTTCTATTACTTTTTCTACATTATTTTCTATTGGTATACCTACATTATTTTCTATTGGTTTACCTAAATTATTTTACATTACTTTATCTATATTATTTTCTATTACTTTTCTACATTATTTTCTATTGGTTTACCTACATTATTTTCTATTGGTTTACCTAAATTATTTTACATTACTTTATCTATATTATTTTCTATTACTTTTTCTACATTATTTTCTATTGGTTTACCTACATTATTTTCTATTGGTTTACCTAAATTATTTTACATTACTTTATCTATATTATTTTCTATTACTTTTTCTACATTATTTTCTATTGGTTTACCTACATTATTTTCTATTGGTTTACCTAAATTATTTTACATTACTTTATCTATATTATTTTCTATTACTTTTTCTACATTATTTTCTATTGGTTTACCTACATTATTTTCTATTGGTTTACCTAAATTATTTTACATTACTTTATCTATATTATTTTCTATTACTTTTTCTACATTATTTTCTATTGGTTTACCTAAATTATTTTCTTATACTTTACCTAAAAGTTGAAGGTGGCGTAGGGGCTTGATAGCTGTCAGGTTCGATTCCTCACTGTGTACATTTCACTCTTTTGCGTCAGTAAAGTTTTTATTGTGTGTTCGTCCATTCACTTAATCGGGTCTTTCTCTTCGGGATTGATCCCGGATCGTTGACAATACCCCGTTGTATTGCTCCAGTGCGACGTTAATTTAACTAACTCCCACTCACCCCATTTGCTTGACGTTTTTTGGCGCAGCTTGAACACATATGGATCTTGCACCATAAAAACCCAAACAACCACCATCTATTACTTTACATATTTTATTTTCTATTCTTTATCTAGATTTTTTATTTTCTATCCTTATCCAGAATTTTTATTTTCTATTCTTGCCTAGATTTTTTATTTTCTATTACTTTACCTTCTATTACTTCACGTAAATTATTACTTTAATTTCTATTTATTTTTCTACATTACTTTCTGTTACTTCACAAATAAATGAACAAATATATTTTTAATTCTAGAAATATTGACCAAAAATGCTGATCATTTATATTTTTCTCTGTATTCACAGAAGTGGAAAACGTATGCTAATTAAAAAAATTATTTAAGCAATTAAGTGCTTTTACTTCTATTTTCTTTGATCTTTGAATCCAATTTTATCATTACCTTTGAATAGCGGTGAGTAGTTAGCTCCGAGAACGAATCTCCTACCGGAGAGATGTTGGAGAGATCTTTAAGATTTTGTATTTATTGTGGCAAAACTCTTCATCTGACCGTGGTTCAAAATTACGTGGTGTTGTCCTCGGATCTTTCTCTTCGGGTTTGATCCCAGACTGCCGCCAGTAGCCCGTTGTGTTGCTCCAGTGGGACGTTAATTAAAAAATACCTCTCGTGGAAAAAAGTTAAGGGGTTGAATATTTTATGGAAATTCTCTAGGCGGATTATCATAAATCCCTGTGAATATTTCGCAAAAATGTCGCAACTATAAAGAAATTATGTATTTGTATGTTAGAAAATCTCCGAGTTGTGTGTGTGGTAAAGGTTTTATTATGGAGAGATATGTTTATTCATTGTGACTTAATCTCTAGCCCTGGAAGTAACTCTTTCAAAAATTTAGGCTAATTTGAAGTGAGGTCTGTTATTGACAAATTTCACAATAGCCCTGCAAGCTTAAGCCCAAGTCAAGATATAAATGGAAGAACGAATAAATAGGGATAAAGCTCTGTCCGTCCTTAGGTCCATATAAGGCTGACCTGAAGGGCACCTACCTCCAGTCACATATGAACACTGAGAAAATTTACCAGCCTGCCGTTGACGAGCGATGACTAATTTTCGGTTTCATACAGCTATGAAAAACGATTCTCGTAAGAAATTTGTCGAAATCTATGCCACGTTTTCCTCGGGACCTCCCTGCATCCGTAGTGACTTCAACTAGTCGGAACGGATTGACTGAGCCCCGTATAAAAAGCCACACATTTCATGCTAAGATCCTTCCACAAAAATATAGGTTTGAAATCCTCATATTATCTTCCAATTCTCGTACTTTGTTGATTGTAGACCGTATACATTCAACATTCTTGGGCGTTCTGCTTGTTGAAGGGCTTCCAGAGCTTGGATAACTTTAAACGGATTCTCGGTTAATTTCGAAGCGACTGTACTATATTCTTATTTACGCTGCTCTGATTGAATGATGCCCGAAAGCCTTCTTAATCATCTGAAAAGGTTACGTGAACACATTTTCAATTTTAACCCTTCAAGTCGTTTCTAGGAGATATCTCGTACATCAAAATCTGACCAATTTTGCTAATGACCAGATATCTCGTGATCTATATATTGCTGAACTTTTGACTATAACGAGATCAAGATCTTGTCAGTTTTCTTATAATAACGAGATATCTCGTTGATCCCAATCTGGTCAGTTCTCTTCTAATAACGATATATCTCGTTGATCAAAATCTGGTCAGTTTTTCTAATGACGAGATATCTCGCCCATAAAGATCTGGCCAGTGTTTTTCTAATGACGAGACATTTCATCCATCAAGATCTGGTCAGTTTTTTTTCTAATGACGAGATACCTGGTCGAGACAACCACCAGGAGGGTTAACGCAAAATGTCCTCCACATTTGTTGCTCTTCTCGCTCGGTCATTGTGAATGTGACAGTCTCGCCGAACATAGGCTCAAGGGCGTCTAGCACCCACTTGATTAGTTCAATGGGTTCGTGACATTTCACGCATGCACATCAATGTCCGCACTCTTTGGATGACAGGGCATATCCATGCCAGGGAAAGCGTTCTCATTATGTTAACAATGGGTGGATCTTTTACGGACTTCATAGTAAAGAAGAAAAGTTATTTGTAAAAATAAGCTTCATTTCGCGCGTGTTAGTAAATAGAAACTTCAGAACAAGAACAATGAAATGATGTAACTAATTTATCAATGCAACTCAATATAATGCATTATGTTGAAGAGCATGAATTTCAGATGAACGGGAAAGCGTCACTGCACTTAGCGAATGAATGGTTGAGATAAATCTATTTCGTTTTGTTGCTCATTCGAAAATCCCATTACCAATTTGTTGAATGGTCACGCTCCTGGGGATAGCTTATTGACATTTTTTGTATCTAATCACATTCTCTTGCAAGATCTATAGCTCATTTGGAGAGTGCTCTTTGCTGTCATTTCATCAAGGCATGTCTGGCTTTGTTCAACCCGGGAATGAAAAATTAATCAACTTTTCCTTACACAATCCATTACAATTGCATCGTCACATCTGAACACCAATGATGAGTTTTATTATGAATAAGGAAGATAATCTAATATGCAGTCAACAAGTACGTTGTTCTCAATGATATAAATATTCAATGTAAAGGTAATGATTAAGAGGCTAATTTGCTACTTTAACGGAGTCGAATTCAATTGGAAGTGTAATTGATACTTTTATCAGACTTTTTTAGTTATTGCAGTTCAATAACCATTTCTGTTTGAATCATGGTTAATTTAGAGAGGCCAAAATTTACATTTCAACTGTAATTACAACTCTATCGGGCTTGCTTAGTTACTGCAGTTCAATTAGAATATCTGTCTTGTTCATAAGTAATTTAATTCTCCTGGTGGTTGTTTCGAAGAGATACCTCGTCATTAGAAGATAACAAACCAGATCTTGATCTCGCCATCATAAATAAATTGGCAATATCTTGATGACGAGACACTTTATCAGGCTTGTTTAGTTATTGCAGTTCAATAACCATCTCTGTTTGAATCATGAGTAATGTAGAGAGGCACACAACTTAAATTTCGACTGTAATTAAAATTCTATCAGGCTGGTTTGGTTTCTGCAGTTCAATTGGAATATTTATCTGGTTCATAAGTAATTTAACCCTCTTGGTGGTTGTCTGGACGAGATATCTCGTAATTAGAACCAACTAACCAGATCTTAACGGACGAGATATCTCTGAATTAGAAAACAGGCCAGATCTTGATCTCGTCACTACTTGAACTCTCAATATCTTGATGACGATATATCTCGTCATTAGCAAAATTTGTCAGATCTTGATGGGCGAGATATCTCATCACTTGCAAAATTGGTCCGATCTTGTTGGGCAAAGTATCTCGTCGAAACCACTTGGTGGGTTAAGGTATAGAAGCACTAGACTTGGGTTATAAGCATACTAGATGTTATATATACGTCTCTCTTTCAAACTCGAACCTATATACTAGGTCTTTATTTTCACTTTATTGTTGTTTGGAGGAGTACGAATTTTCCTTGGTCCTTATTCTGCTTATACATAGAGGGCACCAATTTATGTTCATTAGGTCTGGTACATTATGTTGTTATTTTCGTTTTGCACCTTCGCTTTATTTCGCTTAAACCTTTCATTTTATTATTTATCTTTGCATTTCTGTTCTATTCATTTCCTTTTGATTGTTACATATTTTGGGGGTTAGGGTAAACAAGACAGTTATTGACACCCTTAAAGCAATATTTATACTATAAATTCATGGAAAAAAACAGTAAAAATAGTTCAATCAAGTTGAAATTCATTGTAACTTTTCCTGAATTACTCTACTTTAAGCTGAATAAAGGGTTTCATACAAAAAATTATCCCTGGAAGGTATTTTGCAGTATATTGAGAATAAATAGTGCAAAATCGGTTATCGGCACCCTATGGATGAGTAATTGACACCACAGTTATCGACATCCCTTCATTCTCATTTAGTTTATTTTTGCAGTATAAATGGATTATGCAAAGGAAACTATGACTAATCTATCTTACAAAGCATGCTCATGCTCTTTTCCTTGCAAAAACAGAAGAAACCGTCCTCTTAACTAGTACCTCGTTTGTATACTTCTTGATTACGATTATCTTACCTTTCTACAGTTTGAAAATTTTTTAACACAACTGACTTCTATGATTCACAAGGAAGTTTTCCCGCCCTTATTTGAAACTGAACATTGACATGAAAGCTTGTTTTTTAAAATTAAAGATTAGGGTGTCAATAACTGTCCGAGGTGTCAATAACTGTTTAGTTTACCCTATATAAATATTTATTGAATATTTATGTATCATTCCTTAAGACGAATATTTTTTCTCATATGTCTTGATTTTTATCTTTATAGGCGAACCCTTATTCATTGGAATGGATATGGTGATCGCTAGCTTCGATAGCATATCTGAAGTCAATATGGTAAGCAGAAAGTACTGTTTTAAACAAAATTGTCTTCATTAAATTTTACACTGATCTAGAACATATTTAATGTATGACCATTAAAACTATTCTGTAATCTAAAATTGATACCTTAAGTTATGAAATAAAAAATAACATTTGTATTGTAATGCACTTTGTTATATGTACTGGTTGAAATGGACAAAGCGAATGTTCAAAACAACGGTATTTTTAATGAACTGGAAACAGTTTCCTGTGATTCTTATAGTCGGTAATATTTCGATCGATGTTTTAACAAATATGCGCCTATTTCTGTGATAAATTTAGTATCACAAGTTTAACTAAATTGTAATCGGAGTATCAAGAATGAAGTAAGTACAAGATGAATTTTATATATGTTATTTATTTTTTCATTTATAAGACCCAAATGGACAAAATTCGCTATAAATAGGTAAGTACAACTTTACTAAAATGTTCATAAATTAAATTGAGAAATTTCAAAAAAGGGGAAGAAATAAGTTTTGGAGTTTAATCTTAATTTAACAGTTAACATTTTGATGGGTTCTCACGTATATATCCGTTCTGTAACCTGCTTTCAACTAATAGATGTGGCTATTTAGTTATGTGCTTTGTGAGGTAAAAGCAATACTTCACTACTCGCAAATCTCGTGAGGCTGAGAAGATTAAAAGAGTTTATGCAATATGATATGAGCAAAAATGATAAATAAAAATTGTGGTTACCTGGCAGGCTTATTTTTATAAAATTTGGTATGAAGGTTGTCTTTTGCAGGTAACTAAAATATCTTGGTCAAAAACTAAATTTTTAGTTTCTGCATTAAAAGAACTTCCAGGAGCAGTTGTGTAGTTCTTTAATGTTGAATACCGTGTTTCTAAAAAGCTATTTAACATTGAAAAAAATATTTCACACTTTTTCATTTGAAAAAATTCCTTGACATTTATTTGATAAGTTTTAACCATCATATCTAATCTTAAATTAATTGCAAGAAATGAAAATTTATCAATTTTCACAGAATTGAAATACTTTTAGGACTAAAGGAATTCATAGCAAAATTTGAAATTAATGCCTGATAGAGTGCTAGACACGAGTATGAATAAAACATTGTTGACCTTAGGTAGGTAAGGAATTGAATTTATGTCTCACTGGAGCAACACAACGCGTTATTGGCGATGGTCCGGGATTAGTCTCGAAGGGAAAGATCCGAGGATACCATCTCGTAATTTTGAACCACAGTCAGATGACGAGGTTAACATCCGAGCTGGCACCTCACTCTCCAAACTTCCACACCACGACAACGTGAGGACATTTAAAGCCACGACAGATTTAATGTACAGATTTAATACAGATTTAATATTTTATGGATTCTTTTATCATTTGAAAACGTATTTGTAATTTGCGTTTCCCCACATTTTTATTGTTTAACTATTTTCTTTTTTCATTAACGAAAAAAGATACAATTACTAAATTGGACCTACTAACTTGTTATAAAAAGCTCTTTTGTTATGATTACTTTCAATATTGTCTTCCCATTTCTAGAGATGGTAACACAATTTTTTGGAGGGGGGAGAATGTAGAGCAAATTTACTAAATTTCTAATTTTGTCAATGTATCAGATTTTGAGATCTATTAGATTTCAACACGATGAATCTGGAAGAGCAGTTGCAGAATGCTTGGTATAATTTTCCACAGGATAGCATAAGGACTCCGTGTTACGCCATATGAAATCATGTATCAAAACCAAAGGTGGCTGTAATGCGTACTAATTTCTGATATTTCTGATGTAATTCTACAATCAAGAGTCCTCTAGATTCATACTGTAATAATTTCTTTATCTGTTGGCGTACATCACACATGCTAAGTTTTATTTCAATCGAGGTAGTTTGATTGTTTTTGGAGAGTGTATGAATTTTACGGATAAGAGAACAAATTCTCCATAACATCAATTTAATATTAAACTGTCCCTCAAATTAAAATATATCCTTTTGTCGGTAGCAGAGATAGGAAAGTTTGAAAACACTACTGTTGCTTTAGTTACTTTTCTACATTCCCTCAAAAAATGTACACATATCACGCGTACGTTTATAGAAATACCGTGCATCCCTTCAAGAGATTAACATAATATAACATATTTAACCCTCCAAGTGGTTTCGACGAGATATCTCGTCCATAAATTCAAACTTAACTTCAATGACTTAATGAGTTGAATATTCCATCAAACTATTCCCTGATTAATAACTGCATTGAAGGGTATAGTGCGGCTCCGACGAGAAGGCTGTCGGCCTTGGGTCAGTCGATTTTTGAAAAGGTGGATAGAATGTCTGAAGGCTCGTTAGAAGACTTCCATACACAAAAGAATGAGTGGCGATTGCCGTGAATGGTTTTCCCACCAACGCGTTATAACTGCTATAACTTTCGGCACTGAGCGATAAACTTAGAATCGGAATCATCGAAAAAGAAGCCAACTGTTAAAACGATTTATTTAAAATTCCAACAGTCCCCTGATTTAACTAATAGACTCGTTCAAAACCACGTGACTAATAGTAACACGTGGACAATATTTATGCACATTGAATATTTCCAGCCACGAATCTAACGTAACTTCGTAGTCATAAATGCCAAATGTACATGTCTAACCATGATTTGAGTTGACCAATCAAACAAAAAACTTACTGACGACTCTTCAACTTACTGACGACCAATCAAACAAAAAACTTACTGACGACTCTTGCTTAACAGCGACTCTCTTAGACCAATGATATAAATGCTCCACACAGCAATGGAAGTTCTGATCTTGTACACATATAAACAATGTTCTTTCCCGTTCAATATCCCTTACACCCCGTTAATAGAACGAGTATCTTATTTTTTACCGTTTTTCTATAAGCGAAAAATCAGAACTGAGATATGAGCCGACTTTAGAAACAAAATGCTGTAATGCTAAGGTTCAATTTGACTAGATGGAAATGTAAAACGAAGCTAAAATCTAACTTTCTTCTATCTCCTCGTGGAATGCTCTATTGCTGTTCTGCAAAAATTCATCCTAGTTTTATAATTTCCTATTTCCTATAAACTCACAAATCAGAATCCATGTATTTTTATTCAGATTCAGAAATTGAGGAAATTTATTTACCTTCTAGAATTTTGAAAATATTGATATTTTCATGTATATTCTGCACACAATCCGATATTAATTTCATTTCCAGTGTCGAATTGTCTTAAAAATGAACATTCGTTATAGCTTATAAAACTTCGTTAACTCTTAGAAACATTTTGTGTAGAAAAGATTCGATTTTCGTATCTTAAAGGAAACAATATTTTTAGCGGTTGAAATCGACCGATATTTTCAATACCGGTTAATTACTGACGAAAATTAAAACCCGTTTTTTACCTGTTTTTATTTCTACATTTTCCTTAACGGGAGGAGCTGATTAAGTAGGACTACTTATAGGACTTAAATTAGTTACTGGTTCTATACAACATTAAATGGAGAAAAAAATTTCAAATATGAAAGGCGATAATGTAAACTAATTTGTGTGTGTTATACACAAAAAATACACATGGCATAATGATCACATATTGACATAATGATCACATAATGATCACAGTTGACAGGCAGATACTAGAACGTTTCCATATTTGAACTGACATCTAAAACGAATGAATGTGACCAGAAAGAACAGCGGAATCGGTTTTTGGAAAAAGGTTGGTTGGGTTTTATGGCGCAAGGGCTATATTTTGCCAATCTTCTGGACAAAGGATAAACTCCCTATGAATAGAATGGTTGAACTAATAGTTAATAACTACTTATAATCACTTACTGAATATATTCTGAAAGATACAGTGCGTAACGACTGACAAATATTGAAGTGTTATGAATAGAATGGTTAAACAGATAGAAGTTCTTCGAGCTGACTAGAGTTTAATTTTTTTAAACTTTTACAGAAAAGCAGTAAACGTTGCTTGGTCAATTCGGTAGTAGGTTAACCATCTGAAGGGTTTACACGCATAAGGAATAATTGTCCTTCTTGACCAATGTTTGAAAAGATTTTATTCCAAAGTAAAGGACCAATCGAAACGTTCCAAAAGAATATTATGTTCTAACGAAAGAAACAAAAAAGGTTTTCTAAAGTTTGAAAGAATCCATGGATTTGGTCATTAATTGTATTGTAGGATAGAAGCAACATTACACTGCCTGGAAATCTTGCGACGCTTACAGAGGGTTAATTTTACGAGGGAAAATAAAAAAATTATCCACACTTTATTTTTCCAATGTATTTATACAAATGTAGGGGTTGAACAAGTTCGTCATCTTTCTACATAGTCTTCTTCCCTTTCGATGCACTTGGTCCAGCGGTCTACAAGCTTGCGTATTCCCTCCAAGAAGAAGGTTTTCGGTTGGTCGCCCAATCATTTATGCACCTCTGCCCACTTCTTTGTTCATCTAATCTCCGGAGAACACCCTTCATTGTCGATGGTAACTCGCCGGTTTGACAGTACCATTTCCAGAGGTTGAAGGGTGTCCTGCTCCTTCGTGCATCACGCTTGTCCGGCCTCTTTTAAGTTCCTCGATCCACTCATACACACTTCTACGTGGTAGAGCACTGTCCCCGTATAGTGTTGTAAACCTCCGATGAATTTCATCCCCTGGCACACCTTCCGACCATAGAAATCGGATCACTGCTCTTTATTCATCTTTGGTGCACACTGCTAGAGAAGCGGTCATGTTCCATGAAGCAGAAGCAAGAAAAATGATGTTATCAAGGTCAAACTTCGATAACGTGACCACAGTAGTATCAACTCTAAGCATGTATGCCCAGAAGGCAGTTTGACAAATATAAAGATATATATAAACGAAAGTGCGGATAATTTTTGACTTACCCTTGTATAATTCAATTTCATATTCGAACTTTGATCATATGCAAGATTAGGTTGTAAGAGCAAAATCGAAAGTAAATTTAAGGATTTGGCTAATTTATTTAAAACCGATCTAACAAACAAAAATAAAACCAGAACCATGTTATAAGTAGGCAATTCATCTACTTGTTTAATCATGTCCCTCAATGCAAAATTTGCCAGTTTAAATTTCTGGCGGGAGTCCCACAATGACTCATGCGGCATAAATTCATTCCTGAAGTATCATTCAAAACATAAAGCAAATAAAGGGACGTTAATAAAGTAACGTAACATGGAAAGCCGATAATGATTCTTCGGTAATGGTAATTCTCACCAATTACCATAACCGGTTATTAAACCCTATGCAATACTGATTTCTTCTTAAGTTCTAGTAATTTATTTAAAATTGTGACCTATTCCCAATAAGTAGCTTACTCAACATAGGAGAAAACCTTTATTTATTGTGAATAGTTATACACTAAGGACAAATATAAAACGAGACAACGTCACTTGCAGGTGGAATCCATCTTTTTACTTGTTGACTGTCTTTGCAAGTGTGCAGTCGCAGTTAAAAGACATCTGGTAGCTTCACAAAGTTGTTTCTTCAAACTGAATTAGTTGTGTTACTCAAATGTGACGTAAATTCAACTACCAATTATCTATTTAAAGTTATATTCGTTAGCAGTATTGATACTACATGCACAAATTCATCTGATTTCTGGATAAGTATTATAAAAAGTCATTAATTAATTAAATACATTAATATATTGAAATGGAGAGAAAGAAAAGTAAAGTCAGTTACAAAGGATCGCGATACGAATGAATGGGAAAATATAATGGCTAATTTAATTAGCGTAATAGTAAGATGGATTTTTTTTATCTAGTGATGGTTAGCGTGACGAAAATGTCGGGTGAGATGACAAGCCACTGTTTTAACCAATTAACGTTTAAAAATTTCATTCTACCTGCCTACTGGTAAAGGCAAATAAAAATAAACTACATTTTTGTGGGTTTCATCTTGATGAAAAGTTTTAGTGAAAATAGAACATATACTGTGCTGAAATATAAATAGACTTCAGTTATAGTGTAGAATTTTTACTCATCTTTCAATATATTAACTAAATGCCACTTATATACATCATAAAACGAATGGTCCCTATGGAAAATTTTGAATGAGTTACTTTTCCGTAGCACATATCCTCAAAAGACATTTATTAACCATCATCGTGTCAGCTACGTACTGGACAATGAACAGTGAAGCATTCCATACCCCTTCATCACGCGATGCTGACCCCAGACATGCACCCACAATCTTTCTTTGGGAGGGTCTTAAAAAGTGATCACCATTATAACAAATGCCATAGTGTAGTAGGGGGTGTTGTCACAACTACAAATCAAACTGATGCATAGCAAAAACTTGAAACAGTCTCACTGTCTCTAATAGAAAGCAATAGGGTGTCCTCTCAATGACATTTCAGTTGTCCCAGATTCTTCTCGACGGGAAGCGGTTGCCAAGTTCAAACTGTTTACTGGCCATGGCTGTATCAGGACCCATCTCCACCAAAAAGAAATTTCTGTTTCCTCAATCTGTAATTGGTGTAACCTAGGACAGCCTATTTCGTGAAAATTTGGAGTGCCAAGTGCCCCGTACCAGTGATTTTTTATTGTTCTGTAGAAAAATATTGGAGGACGCGAGGTCTAATGGCCTAGTGGCCAAACGACCAGTATTTGTCAACAACACTATGACAAATATTGTATGAGGAACTTTTTCCATTACATCTCAAAGTATAATTATTTGTCATCATCAGGTCAGCTACATATTGGCCCAAAACAGTAAAACACTCCATACCCCTTCATAACTTGATGCTGACCAATATTTCTTAGGGAAGGGCTTATAAAGTGGACATCGCCAAGTTACTGATTTTTCTGGGAATAACTTTCCCCCTAAAACTTTACAATCGTTCTCATGATTTAAAGAGCTTTGAAAATTTAAAAAAGGTCAGAGCTTTGGCTTACGTACATAAAAATTTATATAAAAATGTATAAAACCAATGTGTATTAAAAGGTATCAAAGATTGCACAAACTACTCATGCACCACAAAATGGGCACCGGGCTTACAGAAGTAAGTTGATCAATGAAAGAAACAGTGGAATATAAAATTTATCTAAAATTACAAGATTTGATGAACTTAACAAATGAAAAGAAATCAAATTAAATCCAACAAACAATTGAGTTCCATTGACCATTCTTTACCGAATCTTCTCAAATTGTTTTTAAGGTACATTCTGAAATTATCATCAAATGCAGGACAACTGAAAAGCAAATTATCCAATCCCGTGGCTATTTTTTCGAACAATTACACAGATCATTAGTCCGAAGAATAAACCTATATAGGTATTTCGCAAAATTTCCATGGATAGATAAAAATTACGTAATTTTAAAACTTGTGAAAAGAAATAATTCTGAAATCAATCTATGCTGAAAAGTAGGAAACACATTTTTGGTGTGGCCAGCTTTCACAGACTAGACATACTCTTCGTTCCACTTACCAACAAGCTTGTCATAACATATGGCTTTCAAGTAACACTTAAGAATGTTAGAGATCAACTGTTAAATTCAAAGTGTCTTTGGCTAAAAATAATCAGTTCTTTCATTCCAGTAAATCCCACAACGTCCAAGCACATAGGCAAAGAAAATCTTAATTCCTCTATTTTTAACTTATTGTTAAAAACTTTTCAACAACTAATTCTTCTGTGCTTGCAACATTGTTCAGTATAAATGTAAAGAGGAAAGATAATCACTACAAATTAGGTACTTTGAACAAGAATTTCCATTTTTTTAGACCACTTAATTGGGAGATTAATGCAAAGCAATTCCGCTTCAAAGATAGTGCATATATTCCGGATACGATGTTTATAAAAGCCGTATTCGAAGTCGTCTTCAAATAAAACAAAAGCAAAGCCAACTTTATTGTTCATCGTACTACTTTTCGAAAAACAGACTTTCTGATAAATCTTTTCCACGTTTTTCGTATTTAATTAGATTAATTGGCTCTAAGACAGCCGGATTAAGGATGGTAGAAAGAGGCAATCAAAACATTGATTTTAATAAAAAAGATGGTGAACTCTGACGATTAAAAAAATCAAAACTTTGATTTTTAAATTGAAATTTATATAAAAATTTATCAAGACATGGAATTCAACAAAATCAATTTTAGTTGGAAACATTTTCAACTATTAAATATGCAATTTATTTTTCAGTCACTACAGATATACTCAAATAATTTTAATAATTCCTTTAAACTGATTCCATAGGGTGAAATAAATTCAATTCTCCTGCCTTAAGCCACGTTTTAAAAAATTACTCGCTGGAAAACTTTGAAATGGAATCCCTTAAAATATGATAGATTTTGTTCAACCGCAAAGAATATCGTAATAGATTAACTTTAATTTTTGTATTGCTTTGGGGTGGATAACGTCTTTCAGTTCCCCTGGGTGCGTTCCTGAGATGACCTGGGCCATCGTGAAGAGAACGGGCCTGAGTGCAGCTTCTGTGACGTCACGATAGAAGGGCCATTGGAGAGAAGAATCAGCAAGCGGCGAGTCCGTGATCGGACGGAAACAGATAGAAAAATCTCGATATAAGCAAATCCACCAATCCATGGTTTTCAAGATTTGAAACAAACATTGGTTACCCTTTTTGTTGTTATTTCGGATTAATTTTCACACACAAAAATAGTCGTTCCTTTGTATTTCTGGGATTAACCATAAAGAGTGGAGCAATTTTCGTTAAGAGGTCTCAGTAGTATATAATTCATATTAAATTCAATATTTCATATTAAATATTTGTTTTACATAAGAGTTTTGACCTTTAGAAACAAGTGCTGAATTTGGAACTAATAGAAGCAGTTTTAAAGAAGTCATTCAGTAACTATGGAGCAATTTAAAAGGTTTCAATGGCCCTGCTTATGTGACTAGTGGGAATATTTTCCCTTTCTTGCAAAATTAAAATTGAAGTAAAATATATATCCAAAAACATTTTCGATCCCTTTCCTATTTATTTAATAGTATTCATTGCCTTGCTTTATGTAATACTTATTTTTAGGATGAATTACTTAATTAAACAAAAAATTTTTTGATAACTTGACAGCTTAAAACAGTAATAAGCTGTACTTCTATTTATATAATGAAACAAATCCGTTCTTATAATGAGTTGTAAGTAATCTTTTACAACAGTTAAAACTCCCATTTCTGACTGTTCACTTTTTATTGATAACTATTGATATGTCTGTTCACTTATAAAAACCCTAGGGTCTTTCTCTGTAAATCAAATAGTGCTCTGAAATTTCTTTCAGTCTGAAGACTTTTAACAAAGTTGTGTTTGTCTGAGGCGAATGAAATTAACGAATTAAATTTTAAGGAATTTTCAGTACATAAAGGAGGTAGCCTGTCAAAATATAATTATTTTTCGTGCGAAAATATTTTAACTAAAGAAAATATACCTACAAATTCTATTTTTACTTTGTAACCCATTTTAAGTTCTTTTGCAACAATTAGAATCTTTTATGTTTAATTTTCTCTCTGAAGTTCGTAAAGTAACATTTTAATCTCACAGTTTTTACGATAAGAAATTAATGTTTTTATTTATATGATTGTATATATGATTTATGAATACAAGGAGATGAAAAAATGATCAATGTTTCAATATCTAATGCATGTGAATCGTTGAAAAAATTCAAAATTTGTAGCAAATCAAATTACACACAATTTTCAGTAAAACATTCAAAAGATGAAGAAAAGAATCTTTATTTTTTAAAAATTTATTATTATTATTTTTTATTATTTTATTGAACAAAAGCAAACTCCCCGTGCACCACAGAAGTACAACACGGGGCTTACAGAAGTAAGTTGATTCAAAAAAGAAACAGTGGAAAACAATTGAAATTTAAATAGTAGAAATTTTAAATAGCTCATAACCAATTTTTTTAAGTTAAATTTTAAGCTGATTACAATCTTTTTTTAAATAATGGTTGTTCATATTTTTGGTGATAATGTAGTACAGTATTTTAAATTATAAGCAAAAACTTTGTCAGGTTATCATGAGCTCTAAAAGTCAAACTTCTATTTTTTTAGTTATAAATATTGGCTATTTATTAAATATTGGTGAATAAACTCTTCCAAACATTCATAAGTTAGTTCTTTTCCATTTTACAAGATCAAACAGTACATCTCTAATATACTCCATCACTCTGAAAAGCCTATCACAAGTTTACGATAGAAATTTAAAGATCAGAGTTCAAAAATTATCATAGCCTGATTTTTATTATTAAAATCATAGTTTCTTTGATTTATAACGTTTAAGCCAGCTCGTCCAAGTTCAATCAAAACAAACATAAAAGATTGTGCCGCAATAATATAGGGTAGGATAAGTGTCTATAGTAATAAATACCAATTGAAATACTGTAAATGATAATTAAACCCTAATTTAAACTTTTAATTACTGACCACCAGGGGAATACTAACTTTAATTAATTCTTACAATCTCCATTCATTTTTAATAATGTATATTCGAAGTAATAGCATTTAAGAAAATAAGTTAATTGATTTTTTAAAATTTCAATTAATATAATTAAAACTACTTACCTAAAATTTTTTTGTTTCTTTAAAGTTGACTTCGTGTTTAATAAATCTATAAATGATATCTCTTAACTTTAATTTAGTGCTAACATCTACCTGCTTTGAATTTATAACATGATTCAACAAAATTTCTTAGGAGTGATTTTTGACTGCTAATTGCCGGTATAAAATACAAAAAGCAATAAACAGTTAAACAATTTTTCTTAGCAGTGAACATTTTGATGCATAATTTTAATTGCACCTATTTGTATGTAACGAATAATATGCATAAAAAGTAAAAAATGCGAGCAATGAAAAATAAATAAAACGCAGAGTTCTAATAGAGCGCAAACAACTTAGAGAGCACAAACAACTTATTCGTATATTCATCTATCGTAACTTTTTTCATTAAGCTTTTGACTCTCAAATAAACCTGTTCTGTAATATCTTTCCATCTGTGTGTCCATTTTAGATTGAAATAATTAAGTTCATCCAGTACTTGAGCGCCCCTAATCACTGCTCGGAGGGATGGCCTTGGGGACAGTACCCCTTGAAAATGTTCGCTCTCAATTCAAACTCTTATCTAGATGACCTGTGACGTTTCCGTATCATTTATACTTACTACACAATGAAAAGCGCCTAATGAATCCCCATAAAAATTACTGCCACTCATATACATTGAAGTCAGAAGAGAAGATAATTTCATATATTTCGATATAACACAAGACAGTGAAGCAATTATAATAAAACGAAACCGGTTTTTCAGACTCATTTATTTGTACTTTGAAAAAAATCAGAACTTACAAATACATTCGAGCCGATAACACACCTGGACTAATTTATTTCCCAATTGTTTCGTGTGTTTTCAATTTTGAATTTAAGTACTATAGAGTATTTTTAAATGAATAAATAAGAGTAGTACATGCAAACCCTTGGAAAAAATTTTGGGAGCATCTCAAAGAAAAACTACTTGAAATAAAATTAAAATTTGTAGGAGTAGTAATTTTATGTATCGAAGTATTTTATTTTTAAATTTTTATTTGTGTCAAACTTGTTTTTACTTCGGTAATCTATATTTTATGGGCATAAGATACACTAAAACATTTTGTTGTAAATGTAAAATAAACAAATTGCAGTAAACATCTCAAAGAAAAACTATATGAAATAAAAATTAAAATTTTCAAGAGTAGTAATTTTAAAATATTGAAGTATTTTTAATATTGAATTTTTTAATTCATGTTTATGTAAAACTTATTTTTACTTTGGTAATGTATATTTCATGGGAATAAAAGTACACTAAAACATTTTGTCGTAATGTAATATAAAAAAGATGCTCAAAGGGTACTGGTCCCCCTAATCAAAGAAAATTGCAGGCATTTAAGATCCTTTGGACTATTATTTGTGCTATCTGACGTCGTCGTCGGATCACAGGTCAGTTTGTTGCTAATGGCGATATACCTCATCGATACAAAGACCCCCAGGAGGCTAAAAAGAAATCGGTTAAGACCCATCATAAAACGGAATGTTAAAAAGATTACTCTTATATTTTCAAACCTTTTGAAAACAAAATTAGTCTAAGACTATCCTATCAAAAACACAAAAAGTTCACCTTAAAGGAAGCTTAAAAGCGAACCAATGCATTGTAAATGTCCATTCACCATCGATGCGAAAATTACCTGTCGCGCGAACCCTCTGATTAATGTTAAAAGGTTTTGATTTATGAATTGTATAAATGAAGTGTCTCAAATAGAACATGCTCTATATTTCATATACTTAAAAATTCAGTGGGTGTTTTAAAAAACTTCTATTTCTTTTTCACTTCAGGACTACACATTAACCCTCTATCTCAACCAATTCTGGACAGACGAACGCCTCATTTTTAGTAGGGAAAATTATGAATTGACACTATCGGGTGACTTCGCTGAGAAAATATGGGTTCCAGACACATTTTTTGCCAATGATAAGAACTCGTTCTTGCACGAGGTTACCGAGAAGAATAAGATGGTGCGCTTGAGATCCAATGGGGAGATTGCATATGGAATGAGGTAAGGAACTTTATTTTCTACAAAACTTTTTTTTCTAACTTCATCAAGTAGATGAAGTGCAATTTAAAATTACTCAGTGAACAGCACGTCATATTCTTAACCCTCTGAGGGAATCACCTGCATAATTACACCTTACAACCTACAAGCTTCCAGGCATGACTTCTGACCAGTTGTAATCTTGATCAACAAAATGATTTCAATGTATCCTATTCTGAGGAAAGGACCGACGGAATCTTTCCAAAGGATTCTATTCCGCGTAAAATACTAGTATAATCCTTCCAAAGGATTCTATTCTAAGTAAATTAGAAATGGAATCTTTCCAAAAAATTATATTCTAAGGAAAGGACCAATAGAATTTTTCCAAAATATTCTGTTCTACGTGAATGAGCAGCAGAATTGTTCGAAAGGATTCTATCCTAAGAAAAGGACCAGTAGAATCTTTCTAAAGGTTCCACCTTACAACCTGCAGTCTTCTCTGCATGACTTCTATTCAATTTTAACGTTCTTGACCAATAGAATCTTTCCAAAGGATTCCTATTTAAGTAAATTAGCAGTGGGATCTTTCTACAAAATTATATTCAAAGGAAATTACCAATAGAATCTTTCCAACAGATTTTATTCTACGGGAATGAACAGCAAAATAGTTCCAATGGATTCTATCCTCTCTATAAAAGGACCAATGGAATATTTCTAAAAGTTGAAAGAATTCATGGAATAGATGGATTATATTATCATCCTGTATGTTATGGGGTGTAAAAAAACTAGTACACTATTCGAAATCTCGTGACGCTCAGAGGGTTGTCTTTCGGCGAGACTTATCGTAAGATGAATTTTAAGCTACAAGTCTGAACTATGATCTTGTAATGGAATCGAATCGCTTTGAAGGTCTAATACAGGTTTTTAATGCAAAGGATTTACCTTCTGAGGGTTATGCTCAAATTATTCCACCATGCAACTTGCAGTTAACCAGTTTTTGACATTTTGACCAAAATAATTCTTTGAACTAATAGATGTAGCTATTTAGTCATTATGTGTTCTGTAGGGTAAAAGCAGTAAATGGTTGGTATATTACATGAAAATATAGCGACGCTCAGAGGGTTAAACTAAATATTTTTAACAATTCGTTTGAAATTAACATTATAACATGTTAATAATTTGTTTGTATTATTAACATGTGTTAAATATAATTAACACATTGTTAATTACATTTAACATTGATGTTAAATGCAATTAACATTATTCGTTTGAATTAATTAATTGATTCAAGTGCATTTGAATAGTAAATATTTTTAAAAATAGTTTTCAAGAATTTAAACAGTTAGAAAGTAAATTTCCTAATTTGGAATAAGTTTTGTCTATAAAAATGTATTACAAAGAAATAAATCCTTCATTTTTCTTTCCTTGCATATTTGCTTATTCTCAAATATTATAATACATTATTTAGCAAACTTATTAAAATTTCAAGCAAATTAGGTTCTAAGTATTGTTTAAGCAAATGTGTAACAAATTTTAAGTTTCGGAATTGAGGTTTTGAATACTAATTAACTAGTTATCTCACTAAGTTCACTTCAGTTTATTAATTTAAATCCAAGTCGCCAGAATCGATTTTATGTTTTAATCAGTTCTGTTTATTAATATCCGGATTCGAAAGCATCAAAGATTGTAATATTGAAACTATTTGGAACACAAATTATCAAAATAGAATAGACCATCGAGTAGAACTAGCTCAATATATTTTCCAAACGGTTTATAACTCTCCAAACGATTTCAACAAGATATCTCGTCCATCAAGATCTGATCAATTTGGCTAATTGTGAGATATATCGTCATCAAGATATTCCAATTTTTTTATGATGACGAAATCACGATCTGGTCAGTTTTCTTTTAATGACGAAATACATCAAGACAACCACCAGAGGGTTAAACTATAAATTTTAGTGGATGTTCTCAGAAAAATTCAATTGAATACATATCCGAAAGAAAACTGATCCATATGTTTCAATTAAAAGAATCATTATGAAATACAATATATAATGCTCTTAAATATCTCTAAATTGTATGAATTATATTTGTTATTAAATTTGTATGACATTGAAAATAAGGATATTCTTGAAAGTCTGCTGTATTATTAAACATTTCATCAAAGGTTCAACAAACTTTAAAAAGTATTGTTTGATTATTTATTGTACAGCCGGTCAAAAAGTATCCGAACCTGGAATCGCACAGACAAACAAAATTGTCATTAGACTTTGAATATAATAGTGCCTACTACAAAGAAATGCGCATTTTATTATTTCCATCAGGGTCTTGCCTCATATTTATTTATTTAGAAATTATCTCCAAAACTTTAAACAGTAACACCCACTTTTAATGTCATTAAAATATTTTCCATATATAAAATTACTCTAAAGGTAAATTTTTGTCTAAATCGGACCATAATTGAAGGATATATAACAGAAAAACCATTGGGGGTCCGTTTAAACATTTAGAATTTTAAAATGCATTTATTACTCAATCTGCACTCGATTTTTTTTTTTAGGTTTTATTTTCTTTAACCTTCCAAGTGGTTTTGACGAAATATCTCGTCCACCAAGATCTGAGTAATTTTGTTATTTGCAAGATATCTCGTCCACCAAGATTTGGTCAGTTTTGCTAATGAAAAGGCACCCCTGGTCGAGACAACCAGTAGGAGGTTTAAAACAATTGTCTATTTCAATGAACATTAAGAATTATTTAAAAAAGTGTCTGAATTGAAACTATTTCACATTAACAAGATTGCATAATAAATATTCGCCATGCAATAAAAAGTTTAAAATAGTTTTGTAACGCAATATGAGATGTCGTTACGTTTCATAGAATCACGTTTTTTAAGTCAAAATTAATATAAGCTGAACCAAATTCACTCAGACTATGGGTATAACATTGTTCCTTCCTTAATTTTTTAAGAATTATTAAATAATTGTATTAAGTTTAAATTATTTTATTCTACTAAATGCAAAGAAAAAGAGAATGCAAGATTAAAAATTCCTTAAATTCTAATTTTCATTAATTTCAAAATAATAAAATATATTATCAGTAAAATATGCAACATTTCACTACAGTTTCCTTGCACCAGATTAGGAGTAGCACTTGCAGGTGAGAGCAACTAATTAACACTAAACGATAACTATATCACACGAAAATATGGTAACCCTGTCAAATTACACCTGCTTGCGAATGCGCGTCAACCTTCTAACGATATAGACGGAGCATGTACAGTCAGCTTGATGGTATTTCTTCCGGTTGCTCGGTTTGAATATTGCTACTTGATTGTGGAAAAAAGAATAAATCCTGAGGTGGGACAAATTATTGATTGGTCAAAGTGATTATTCAGCGTGACTAAAAATACTAGTTTGCTCTTTGATAACAAATCGGCCCAAGGCAATTCGTAAATTTACCATTCTGAAATCTTACGACAGTGGTTCTGTCCACATGCTATGTCTATTTCATTAGGAAGTCGATGCTTTTGAGTGTATGACATAGCCAGTGAATGATTTTACACGTAGCAAACAAGAACGTCGCTTTTATGCTCGTGAGACTTTTTACCGATGAATAGAGTATTATGTATATCCAAGTTAAGTTGACCTCAAGTATAGAAAAAAATTTCTTCCATTTTAGGATGGCCCCCAGAAGAAGTCAAAATTATGCAATTTTGAATACAGTAAAATTTTACACACCTGGGTTTGTGACACAGCTGAGCGATGGCATTCAAAATCTATACACCTTACAGTTCATTACTTATTACTCATTAATAATTAACTATTTAAGAATAATTTGAAAATATTCCTTTGAAACTGAAATAAGGCATACATTTTGTTTGAGTTGTTTAACAGTTTAACATAACACAATATTTACTTTGGTTCGTAGATTATTTTGGAAGGTATAAGAAAAAGACTATAAAACTCATTTAATATGACAGAACCTCTGAACTTTAACCACTCATAACTTATCACAGACTTTACCAACTTGTCATAACTTATAACTGTATTTTTATATGAATTCTGGCTATTTTGATCCAGAGTCACCCTTTAAAAGATCCAGATAGGTTACCCTTTAAAAATTGAGTCGATACAAAATTTAATATGAAGATGAACCCTTGCGCAAATAAAATTTCATAATTATTCATAGTAGACATTATTTCAAGTCAAATGACACTTTCGGTTGGATTTAACAACTCCAGAGACGCGAATAAGAGGTGTTTGGATGCTTTTTTGACTGGCTCTATAGGTTGTATTTGACAAGTTTAATAAAATATAAATTACAACAAAAAGTTTAGATATACATATAATTTCATTCTTTTTTATGTTATCACGCCAATTTATATCCACATTTGTATTAATTACATATAATTTTCATAGCTTGCCAAACATGCATATGTGTTTTCATTACTTATTGTTTTAGCTTATTATGCCTCAGGTAGGTTACAATGTTTTTATTTTACGTGTCACAAATCCTTGGTTAATTTGAGTTTTCTGATCTAATGCTAAAATACATTTCATTTTGATAGATTTACAACTACTCTGGCTTGCATGATGGACCTTCATTATTATCCACTGGACACTCAAAATTGCACTGTAGAAATTGAAAGCTGTAAGTACAACACTATTTTCTTGAGATATTTCAATTTTTTAAAAGGGAGATTATTTTTGTGTAATAGGGGAAAATTAGCAAGGTTTTTCAATTTTATGAACTCAAATCCATAGCTATACAGAGTGATTCAAACTGTGTTATGATGAGATGATTATCTTTTTAACCGTCAGTCATAAGAACATACTCCTGCTTTGAGAAAGTGCTCATATGAGGCATGGATATTGGACCGCTTTTATTGATAAGGGATCGTATGTGTATTAAAATGCGAAAATTAACTTTTTATACATGCTCTCTATTAAGATATCTCTAATTAAAAAATGTCGTATGCCTATTAGTTCAACCAAATTGTTTTAATATTTTAAAAGGTATATTCTCTGAGACATCCAACATTTAAGTTTTAACGTTTGTTAGCGTGAGCGTCTCAAAAGTAAGCAAATGATACATCCGGCTAATTAAATGTACTTTTCATTTGATATATATGGTCCTCAAGTAGGGATTGTTTTGCAAAAAGAGTCACCAACAGTGCAAGTCGAAGGATTTAAAATTCGCAAACTAAACGAATAATTTATTTAGAAACGTGACATTTGGACAAAGGGAAACATTTTTAACAGAAAATTTCTCAATACAGTGCCTTTAAAGTGTGCTTTTTTATGTATAGAATCCTTTGTTAAATAATTGATACATCTACCACTTATACCAGATTTAAAGATTTTATTCGGAAGTTATGAGTGTATGGCTAGACACTTAAACAATTATCACAATATCAACCATCTTAAATCACACTGTGTATCCTTAGGTAGAGCAGTTTTTAAATAGTAATGAATGACAGTTTTCACAACAGAAACCATGTGTAAAAAATTGATAATACAATATTGATCACAATACTTATTGATAATTTAGTACTAACATAACAACAGTCCCGTCTCCTGACAACAAACAAATGCAAGAAAAATTAAAGTGTATATGCCTATTACAATCAAATTTTTGTCTTAAATTTAATATGCAATTAGTATAATTTGGGCCCCAAAAACATCTTAAAAATGTCTGACGTATAATAATACGCTGTATATAAGAATGTCTCAAATATCAATTTTACAGCTCTCAATACGAGTAATATAAAACCTGTCATACAACAGCTCCAACGTGTATGTTGTACCGATATACAACCAGATGCTGTACATCGCTACAACACTTGTTTTATGATACTCATACACGTGCGTGCGTATTTTGCAAAAGTACAAAAAATATCGCGTTGACATCGGGCAACCTGAAAGAGACGAAATATTAGTTCTTCATCTGCAGTTAGAAAGTTTCCTCAAGATAACAACCTCTAACAGTCAGTCTACACGCCATGGTATTCTCAGTCCAGTAAGCATTTCTCTCAGTATTATGCTTCAGATCGAATCGGAATAATTCGAGAAATTATAGAACAATTAGTTTTCAGGAAAGAATGCGACAGTTTATGCATGGAAGAATTTATTGTCCTGTGCCTGTTTCTGGCTTCAACTCCCGTGCCACCACCTACATTCTTTACTGATAACTATGTTGAAAAACGTCTCGAATTAATTAAAAATAAAAGTTCAAAATGACCTCCAACTGGACTGCAAAAAATATACCGTTTTTCGATACATCGTTTGACTGCAAAATATGTTGGCGTTTTTTATTTTGCAAGACAAAAAATGAACATTTAGTTTTCACTAGCAGCACCATGTTTTCGTACTTCAGCAGCATACGGATGAGCTTGTATGCCTCGTTCACCGGGTGTTTGGTTGTCTTTACATTTGCTTAACTTGTAAAATTAACCATTCATGTGGTTTAGACGTGATATCTCGTCCATCAAGATGTGACTTTGCTAATGACGTGATGTCTCAAGATATTGTCAATTTTTTATGACGAGATCAAAATCTAGTCCGTTTTTTCTAATAACGAGATATCTCGTCCATCAAGATCTGGTTAGTTTTTTCAAAAGACGAGATACTTCGTCGAGACAACTACCAGGAAGGTTAATGCTATGATAATAATATTCCCTCATTGCAAATACAAGTGTACCATTCATTTATGACTTCCAATTCCGTTCTAACACAAAACCAGTAAAGATTTCTCAAAAAGTCAAATCCCTTCAAATAAAATTCCCAGTTGTGAGACATTGCTACACTTCTAATGAATTTAATTTACAAGGCCCAAAATCAGTGCACACATTTTATATCCCATAGCTGTCATCTCTTTATAGCTGTTTGAAAAATGAATGTTTGTAAATAAAATTTTTAAACTTTAATTTAAAAAAAAATTAAACTCTAAGAAAATGAAACTCTTAAAAACTTCTAACAAACGAAATTTTACTTGCAAAATATTATCAGAAACAAATCTTTTAACCCTTCAAGTGATTTTGATGAGATATCTCGTCCAAGATCTGATCAATTTTGCTAATGCGGCTGCCCTATTTATTACTCCAATGTAGATTCAAGTAGAAAAACAAATTATTCATTGCCTTGAACTGGTGATAGTTTGGAAACTGCTGGACAGTTTTTGAAGCGAAGATAAACCACCAGGAGTGTTAAGTTACAGCAAAAGTTTGAAACAAATAAGCATCAAAGCAACCATTTAAACATACATAAGTATTTAGATCCATAGTTTCTAGGCTATAAAATATTTAACATAAATATACAACATGTTCTCAACTTAGGTTTCAATAATTTTATGTTCTACCTTTTCTGTTTCTTCTTGTAGATGGTTATACAGTTGCAGATGTAGTCATGTATTGGACACCAACACCTGTTGTCGGTGTCGAGGATGCAGAGTTACCACAATTTTCTATTATTAAATACGAAACTACAAATAGAATGGAAAAGCTTGCAACAGGTAAGAATTCTCCGTCTAAACTCCGTCAATTGCAATTGAAAAATTATTTTTACTATCCCCATAATTCGATATCAGTTCCGTTTTAACGCTAAAATTTAAAAAAAAAAAATATTTTTTCGATCGATTTTGGTGATTTTGAAAGTCCATTGTTCCTTTAATATTGAGATTTTATCTGTATAGAGTACTGCAGCACTTTTAAATGATATGGTTATAGCAAATAGTGGAGGATTATCATAGGGATTTGAAACATCATTATGGCTTCAAATTGTGGAAATTTGTAGTTATCGTTATTAGTTCCCTTAAGTTCTAATTTTAACCTATTTGAAAACACGCAACACACACACGACACACAAACGCGTTTGGTATAATTTTACCATTAAAATGTTTTCTTACCTTTTTTGCAATGTCTGGTGATGCATAATTAAACGATTTGGTTAAATATATATACAACAGAGAAAACAGATTCATGAAATTCTAATATAGATCGAACCGTTAAGTGAAATCCTATATTTTCGATTTTAAAATTCCTGTAGTAGTTATTCCAAAATGAAACAATGTGTTATGTGTGCTTATAATATATAAAGGTTATGTATTTTGTACAATGCATTCGCAAAATGTTAGTAATCACCACCATTTGTTTTTGCAAGTATCCGTTTTTATTTCTCCTCAATATCCAAGGTACACATCATACCGCGTGTGACTCACTGGACCATTTTGGGAACAGTCTTTCTTTTCTTTAGTCTTGTTACTTTTTGTGTTATGAATTGAAGAAGTTAAGACAGAAGCGCAGTTATAATTTCATGCTTTAGGTACGTGCCCTTATGTAAAATGTTGATGAAATAATACCATTTAATGTTGCATATTATCTGCGTAAGATTCAATCACTACATTTATATTATACTCAACACAAAAGGTTCCAATACATGCATCATTCTTTAACCTCTATTAAACTACTTGGAAATCTTTTGTAGCTCAGAGGGTTATTAGTAATTATGGAATCTAAATTTGTTCACATTTGGACACAATTCGCATTGGTTAGAAGTACATTATTCACTGAATAAGCTGGAATTTCAAAATCATCTTTCAATGTTTTGCGATTGGGAAAAGACATGAGGTAGAATGAACTAAAATTACCGAAGTACACATGCTGAAACAATTACATATTCAAATCATTCGAAATAATCTGAAATTTCCTGTTTCCATTCTTTACTTATTAATATAATGAAAATAGTATGTAATAAGGAAAGGTATAAAATCACACTTCTATAAACATAATATTTCCAGAAAATGTCCCTACCGTAAAAAGTTCTTTTTTTACATTGAGGTTAATTATCATGCACTTATGATCATACAAGGTATGGTAAATGGTATGGTAAAACACACACATATATCTATCTAACTATATATATCTGTGTGTGTATACCATAAACGCACCTGATCCTAAATGTTCAAAGCTTCATTTCAACCAACGAAATCCGTTAAGTTACAAACGTTTTGTTCATTTATCTATTTTAAGTGTTTTATAAACAATTAAAATTTTAAGAATTTGTGCAGACTACTTAAAATTCTTACTTGTTACTTAGTTTTTTTTATTTTGATCCTACGCCACACCTCAAATTTTTCGCCTCAAGTCTCTGTCTGGCAGTCTAATAAAGTCTAGAAACAGAAATAAAATATTTAACTATCAGCAAGTGTTATTCACTGCAAGGTCAGTAAGATCAGGGCTACAATTGAGGTGGCTTTCTGTCCTATCTAAAAGACCACAAAGAAGGCACGTTAGAGAGTCCGACAAGCCAATTTGATACAGATGATTTTGCAGGTAGTCGTGTCCAGTGAGAACACGAAAACAACCAACTCCTAGAGCTCTCGGTAGATCCTGCGGAAATATGGAACTATATTTCCGCAGGAAATATGGAACTATTATTCACTGGGACGTCATTAAGATCAGGCAACTATTGAGGTAGGTTCCTCTCATGTCTGAAAGGCCATACAGAGGGCAAGGTGGAGAGTTTAACAAGCCAATTCTGTAGAGATAATTTTGTAAATTTTGGAAGTAATTGTATTCAGTGACAGCGTGAAAACAAATAATTCCTAAAGCTCTCGGTAGATCCTGCGTAAATATGGAACTCTATTAGCTGTATTATTCAATTGTACGTCAGTACGATCGGTGCAACTATAAAGGTGGGTTCCCATCATAGTTGAAAGGCCACACAGAGGGCAATGTGAAGAGTTTAACAATGCAATTCGGTAGAAACAATTTTGTTAGTAGTCGCGTCCAGTGAGAACACGAAAACAAGGAACCACTTTAGCTCCCGGTATATCCTGTAGCAACTGAGACCTTGGCAAGGAGTTCCAGTCTTTTTCTTTAGCTATACCTCTGTAAGTATTAAGTCGAAAATGATTGATCTTTGTATTTTTAGTTATTTTTACTGTTAGGTATTCAATAAGAGGGGGAAGCTATGGTAATTCAGAATCGGCCTTAGACAAACCATCCAATTCGTTGCTCGAACTGAAGACGAAATCAGGCTGTACAGGACCACAAGATTCGGTCGTTCAGAAGAACAGAGGGCGCCACTGGTAGGCCGACGGACTCCATCAACCAAATTTTGATTTATATATTCTTTAAAAGTTCTTACTTAGTTTAGATACTTTTTAAATATTACCATGTCCAAACAAAGTATCCCGAAAGAAAAGAACATCTAGAACGCGCTTTTAAGGAATAAAAATGTACAATTGTACTGTGACTGAAATTAATCATAAAATTGATTGAAGGGATGGGGATAGAACAGTTATAGCTACTAATATTTTCTATTACTTTAGCCCGTCACCGTTTTAATGTAAGTATAAATGGACATGGATTCTAATTAAATTTGCAGCCATTTTCAGTGAGATGTAATGTTGCATTAAATTTGAACTTGTGAAATAGTAACTTCGATGTACAGTCACGGTAAAAAAGGCGAACCGTCCCCTTTATTTCGAGCACTATTCATAATAGAGCGAATTCAAAGATATCATTCAATAGGAAATAACGTCCTCTACAAAATCAAATAGTATATGCAGTCAATGTAGAATATTTTCTTCCTCGTTCATCATACTGTAATGCTCAGCAAGTGAGAGTTTAGCTTAGGTTTCCGAATTTTTCAATATTTGCATTGCAAAATTCAAGGGCTAGTATGATTACTCGGTTAGAAATGTTCAAGCACCGTTGCAGAATCGTCACAAAATAATGTCTTGTGCATGTATCAATCAATTTGCCTCATAATTCTTTTAAAAAGTATCTAATAAAAATTTCTTACGGTGCATATTCTTGATGACATCGATGTTATTTTTATGCAAGTATGTGTAACTTGTGTAGTTCTAAAAGAGGAAGAGTGCTGAATTGTTTTATGCTCTTTTAACATACACTGCTGGCCACCGTAAATGCAACACCCTGAAGGAAGCATGCAAATAATATGAAATTTACAACATGCATTAGCGGAGGTGAGATATGCAAATGATTAGAATTTCAGCGCAGACGCACATCACGCGCGCCTGTGGCGCCATTTCAAAACGCTATTTAAGGCTTGGAGATTTCGACGATTTCAAGTACGGCAATTGTGTTTTTCTTGTGGTTTTTTCAAAAAAACGATCAATTATGCCTCGTAGAAAACAGCGATCATCTTTTGATCAAGTATCCGAGTTCGACAGAGGAAGGATAGTGGCCTACCGAGATTGTGGATTATCTTTCAGGGAAATCGGTAGTCGTGTTGGACGAAACCAAACAACTGTAATGCGGATATGTGATCGTTGGATGCAGGAGGGTACGACGGACCGACGTGTTCGATCGCATCCACCTCAGTGCACCACTTCACGTGATGACAGGCATATTGTGCGTATGGCAGTGACGGATCGCTCAGCCACATCACGAACCATAGCACAGCACGTTCAGTCTGTACCGCATCATCCAGTGTCTGCGCGTACCATTCGACGGCGTTTACAGCAGAGTGGTCTGTCCGCAAGACGTCCATTGCTTCGTCTACCCTTGACGCAGAACCACAGACGTTTCCGCCGCCAATGGTGCGATGAAAGAAGGATGTGGACGGCAGAATGGAATGAAATTGTCTTTACTGACGAGTCACGCTTCTGTCTGCAACACCACGATGGTCGGATTCGAGTCTGGAGACACCGTGGAGAGAGGATGCTGAACAGCTGCGTTATGCACCGCGACACTGGTCCTGCGCCGGGTATTATGGTATGGGGCGGTATTGGATATCACTCTCGCACTCCTCTAGTACGCATTGCCGGTACTTTAAACAGCCAGCGCTACATCTCCGAGGTGTTGGAGCCAGTTGTCCTTACTTACCTTCAGGGCTTGCCCACAGCCATATTTCAACAGGATAATGCGCGACCACACGTGGCACGCATTGTCCAAGGGTTCTTCGTCAATCGCCAGATTGAATTGCTTCCCTGGCCAGCTCGCTCTCCGGATCTTTCGCCGATAGAAAACATGTGGTCCATGGTTGCTCAACGATTGACCCAGAATACATCCCCAGCTGCCACACCAGATCAACTTTGGCAACGTGTGGAAGCTGCTTGGTCTGCTGTACCCCAAGAACACATCCAAAGTCTCTTTGAATCAATGCCGAGGCGTGTGGCAGCGGTGATCTCCAACAATGGCGGCTACTCTGGCTACTGATTTTGGCAGGAACCACACTTCACAGAAGTCTATAAATTTAATCATTTGATACTTGGTCAACATGTTATCTACAAAATAAATTTTGTTGTGATATCTCTTGTCTTTCTTGGTGTTGCAATTTGGGTGGCCAGCAGTGTAGTTTATGCTTCAAAAATATTGCAATTTGTTGGAATATGTTACTCAGAAAAGTAAATTTTGGCAAGATAGGAAGACTTTTAACTGCCATAAAATCGTAGTTATAATTAAAGGATGCAATTATTATTCTCATTTCAAACAGAATTTTGTTATTTAAAACATGAAATCAATCTTTTTCTAACTTAAATTTGTTGAAAGTTACATATATTGTTTTAAAAGTTATTTAGATGTCGACATATATTTTTATATATAGATTATTAACCTTTCATTTAAATTACTTTTACCCAGTATTCTCTCATTCCCGATTTGTTTCATGTTTTCGATACTAGATGGCAGTACTCTCTTTGGACACTAGATAACTACTAACTTTTAGAAATTAACTTGGGTTTGAATATTTTAGTTTATGAAACACTTCATTTTCTAAAAATTTCGATAAATTCGTTCACTATTTTGTTGTGTTTAATTTGTTTGGAAAAATGAAATAAGAACGAACTCACTTTAGAATGAAAAACATTCGCGTTCTGATTCGTTCTATAACTCCTTAATGACTTTTGATGCTGCTAAACCTATGTAATTGAAATATTCATTCGGATTGCGTTAGTTTCCTGTAATTTACACAAAGATTTGAGGAAAGTTAGCACATATCTATACCCTCTACCCATACGAAACAATTACAATCTGAAAATTCAGAGGGTTATTCTCAATTGAGAATGTGCTGCCATCTATTCACAGATTTTTGAATAATATTTTAAATACCTTGTACTTAGATGACACTTTTTTAATGGTGTTTAATTTATTGTAAATTGAAGTCTTTAGGATTCCTGTTTGAAATTGTTTAGTTTGGAGATTTTCAGATTGAAAATCTTACCTGTTGATCAAAAGAGATGAAAACATTGAAATTCTAATAGACGTACGCTTTACTAATTCATTAGTTCTAACTTGCCGATATTTTTTTCCAACTGACAATTTATTGCCTACTTAACGTTTTTCCACTTCTTACCTTTCACAATAGCCATTGATATGTCTGAGAGTAAATTTAATGCTGTGCTGCATTGAGAGAGAAATTATAATGCCGTATTCTCTACAGACGACATAGCTGCTGTATACTACGACACAAATATTTTTGTTTTTCCTTTTGAATAGATTAATATATTGTGTTTTATTTTGTGTTTTATAACATTCAATAAACTTTGAAATATATTGATAGGAACAATATTTAGTATGAAACGATTTTTTCATCAATAGATGGCAGCACGCGTCTGTTAAACATTTATTTTTTGGCGTGCTTAGTGCTGTTTGTCGACATCTTTCACTTCTTGGTTGATGTAACTTCTGATTTTTAATTTTTCTCAGTGTTTTAGAGCATTATCATTTCATTATTTACAAAAATGAGCAAAATAATGAGTAGAAACTCTTTTCTCACGTTTTTCTTTTCAATTTCTACATTTCTAAACGTTATTACACTTTTTTTATTAGATTCCTTCGAACTTACATGTAAATATAAGAATGGGTTATTGAATCACAAATGTATGTAAACAGTTTTAGTGTCAAGAATTACTCGGAACTATTGTTTTAGAATTATTTTACTTATGAATAGCTTTAAATGTTCAGCTAACAACCAGATGAACATTGCTTTGTTTAGTTAACATTTGAAACATTTAAAGATTTTTAAATCAACATTTCATCATTAATTATTTGACATATATTTTCTGATGATGGCGTTACCATTTGTTACACGATATTTATTTTAAATACTTCAAGAAGAGATAATATATACATTTTGCTTATCTGTTAACAAACAGTTAATTTTCTCCACTAGAGTGTGCTTGTATATTTGATATAGTTATTTTGGAAATTAAAACACTTCTATTGAATTGAATACAAAAATTGTCTCATGAAGATTGCATCAATTATGCGCCCTTTTAAAGTGTATATTTTTATAGGACGACTAATTTTAATGATTAGAATTTGTTCATGAATTAGAATAAATAGAGTTGAACTTAAAAGTGTGCACCCAAAGCTCAGAAAATACCTTTTTCACATTGTGGTTCTAAGAATTTGATCACCCACTTTGTATGTAATGTGAGATGCAGTTATCAATTTTCTCAAATCATCAAACTAATTATTTCGTATTGATAAATAGCTTCCCTAAATTTAACTTTGTTTTCAGCTCATATTTATGTCGTTAAATTTCATAAAAGTGTGTGTTTAATTAGTTCTTATGAAACAAAAACACACAGTTAAGTGACAAACTGAAGTTTATAAACAGTAATGTAGATAAACAGGCGAAAACCTTAAGTCAAATTGATAGTCAAAAATGTAAAACTTCAAAACGACTAATAAAGATTAAAAACTAAAAACATATGTTTACATTTAAATAAAGCGTGCAAATGATTTCCACTTTAAGTAGAAATTGTGAGGCGTATTGATTCACGTAAAAAACAAATGATAGTATATGTATAGGAAATATACAACATCTATTTACGTGATACTATTTTTTATCAATTTTCCCTAATCATCAAATTACAATTGCATCAATAGATAAACAGACGAAAACCTTTGTAAATTGGTAGTCAAAAATCTAAAACTTCAAAACGACGACTAATAAAAATTAAAACTTAGAAAATGTCCATTTCAGTGTCCATTTCGGTGGAGCAAGCAGTCTACCATCATGAAGACATATAAACAGATGAAAACCTTAGTCAAATTGGAGGTGAAATAAGAAAATAAATATAGCTCAACAGTGTTGAGAATTTTCTCTCCAGTTTGTTTTCAAACAATCGAAAGTGGTTCAATCACCGAGATCTGTTATTGAGTTGAACACCAGTGAAGCCTTATCTACTTATTTAAGTTTTTGAACACACTAGTGAATGATGCTAGGGCCTCTTCGCCTTTATACGCTGCCCGGAAAGGCTTAATTTAAAAAGTGAGATGTGGTAAAACTATTAAGAACAATGTATTTAAACTTGAACTTTCTTCTATGACTTACTTCGGTTCTGATGATGATGAACGACTTGCATCGCCGAAATGGCCATTGTCGATATTTTAATCTTAAAGTTGTCGAGACGAAGTTTTACATTTTATACTAACGTTTCGAGTCTATGTGAAATAACGTTTCAGTAGTATTTTTTACTTAATCATCTATTACATTTTCCTTTTTAACAGCAAATTATTGAGTTTTTCTACTCTGCGTTTGGAAACAGACAACTATATGGTAAAAATTATTAGAAATTTGCTATTTCTAAATCGACTAATTCTTTACAGTCAATTTTGTTCATCGCATTGAAAGCATTTATTATTGGAATCGTGGATATTACTGAAGACACATTTAACTTTGACTGACATAGAATTTGTTGTAATGGTCTTAGGCATATTGAAAATTTGTTTCCAAAATAAATTCATATTTTGGTTTATTTAATGTGTTTACATGTCAGCTAAAATCGTGGACTTGTTAATAGAATGGAATCCAGGTTTCAGGAATAAACAATAAGAATACTTTGACCGATATGTTAACTCTCTGAGCGTCAAGAAATGGAATTAACCCTCCAAATGGTTTCGACGAGATATCTCGTTCATCAAGATTTGACCAATTTTGCAAATGACGAGATATCTCAACCAGGAGGTTAATAGTAGTAAATTAGTTGTATGATTGTAACGACATGAATACTGTAGCATTGTTTTCCGTACAACACTCATAATGACTACTTAACCACATCTATTGGTTGAAAAATGTCTAGGTGGTCCAAACTTGTTAGAAGTCAGGCAGGGAAGCGTGCAGGTTACAAAACGGATATATGAGTGTGAACCACTCAGCTGGTTAACGCAAGACAGCAATTTTTTTTCCCCGTTACGGAGTCTGAATATAAATTTCTACCCTCCAATCATGGATATCTTCTCGTCCCAATGCATACAATATATTAACATGCAGCGGTTAAATTAATCTGAATCAGCAAAATAAAATATCCCACAAAATATATAAGTTGGTTTCTTCACCTACTATTGATTTTTCCTGTTATTGCATTTCTTATACTGTAAAACTAGAGAAATATGTGAAATAGAAATTACTGCCAAATAAATATTCAAGCACAATACGGATACTGCATTCTTGATTATTACTGCAACATACACGAAATATTCTAAAATAAGTATTTAAATCTAAAAATATGCATTAGTCTACTGTAATGTAGTTGCATTAAAAAATGTTTCTTTAAAAAATTTACCTTCATCTAGATCAGTGGTTCTCAAAATGGGTTCCTACGGACCCCCAGGGGTCCTTGGAACCGCTGAGGTGGTCCGTGGCAAATTAAAAGTAATTTGGGGTGCGTGGACAACGTCAGGGGGTCCGCGAAAGGTTTAATATAAAGTAAAATAATTGCGACCCATTTTCATTATTATGAAAGTTAAAAATAAATAGCAATAAATAAATAGGTAGCCATTTTAACGTCCTAAGTAAAATATAAGCACAGATAGGTACATAAAGTACAAGTAATGTGTTGTGTTGAGCAACTCACCTGTTTCTCAAGGTTCGAACAAAAGAATTTGAATAAATAAATGACCATAGTCATAAATGCATAGCAAAAAATGCGTACCTATACAATGTGACGCTTACTTAAAATTTTACCTTTATATCTTAAATTTGTGCCCTTTTTCCAGTATGAGTTAGCCGAAGAAAAAATGCAGAGAATATAGTGTTGAATATTTAAAATATGGCTTTATTCCGTTACTAGGAAATAGCACTCTACCTATGTGCCTTCTATGCAATAAAACTTTGTCAAACGAATCAATGAAACCTTCTAAGCTTAAGGAACATTTGACAAAAGTCCACAGCGACAAAAAGATAAAGATTTCACTTTTTTAAAATAGTCAAAGAAACATATTTGCAAACACCGTCATTTCAACAACTCTTCGCGGCAACATTTAAGCGAGACGACGATGGACTGCGTGCTTCTTATAACATTTCTTTACTGATTGCTATGTCCGGAAATCCGCACACCATTGGGGAAGAACTTATTCTACCAGTTGTAAGTCAGGTAATACGCATCGTGCTGAATAAACCAGCTTCCGATATTATAAGAATTCCACTGAGTAATAATAGAGTACAAAGAAGGATTGACGAAATGGCTCAGGACGTAGAAAATTCTTTATGTGGGTACTTAAAAACATCTGAATTCTCTATACAGCTTGACGAGTCAACTTTGCCAGGAAACGAAGCTTTACTTTTAGCTTATGTGAGATTTGTAAAAGAAAAATTTCCCAAGAATTGTTATTTGCCAAATGTTTAGAAACTGATATGAAAGGTGAAACAATATTTAATGAACTAAAGAAATTTTTCGATGCAAAAGTTATACCCTTGAGTAATATCCTCTCCAATGCTACTGACGGTGCTCCGGCAATGATAGGACGACACCGAGGCTTTCAGGCATACTTAAAACAAGCTATACCGAATGTATTATCTGTACATTGTGTCGTTCCTCGACAACATTTAGTCGCCAAAAATTTTAGTGAACGCTTGCATGGCTCACTAGATTATGTCATTAGAGCAGTTAATAAAATCAAAAGGAATGCATTAGATGAGAGATTATTTGCTCAACTTTGTGTGGAAAATGATGAATATTATAATCATTTACTACTTAACACGAAAGTTCGTTGGTTATATAAAGGTGCATGTTTGAATCGATTTCATGCACTCTTTGATTCAGTGTTGGAATTCCTGGAAAGCAAAGACAATGATTTGCGGCTGAATTTAATTAATTCAAAAAAAATGACAGATTATATGACTGACTTATTTGCCAAATTTAACGAAACCAATTTGAAATTACAAGGTGATCAATGCAACTTAATCAAAACTAAAAGTATAATATCTGCGTTTGTTGCAAAACTTTTTCTGTGCAAACAAAACTTGGGGAGAATGCCCTCAGTTTCCAAATCTTTCAAAATATGAAAAACGAGATAAAGAATTACTCGCTTATTGTCAACACTTAACGGCTCTTCATTCTGACCTCAGACAAAGATTTGAAGACATTCTTGGGCATCTCCGATTGGGTGTTGGACCCTTTTGCAGGTAGACCCACAAACTCAAATGAATCCATACTAATACAGGATAAACTTATTGAATTATCCACAAATGAGGAGCAGAAACCAATGTTTGAACAGGGATACCACATTTTCTGGTTACAAAAACAGATGCCAATTTTGTATCCTGCGTTATGGGCCACTGTACAGAAGCTGTTGACTGCTTTCCCGCATTCCAATTTAGTAGAACGTGGATTCAGTGCAGTTACGAGCCTCATCACGAAAAAAAGAAACCGACTGCAAATTAGTGCTCGTGGAGACTTACGAATGTTACTCACAAACATCGAGCCGAACATAAATAATCTCATATCATCTCATCAGGTTCACCAATCTCATTGAAAAATAATGTTTTTGTATTTTAAAACAAAGTTATAATTTTAATAAATACTACTTTAAATATCAAAATGTTTGATTTATATTTTATTTTTACTTCGCCATTCACCATTCAAGACATCAAAGTTAATTTTGCACAGTTGTGTAGTTATTTTACTGGGAGTTCATGGTCAGATTTTTGCAATGAGAAGGGGTCCGTGGGCATAATAAGTTTGTGAATCACTGATCTAGATCGTTATCATTAGACGAAAAGAGATATTTATTTACTGATGTAAAAGATATAAAATATTGAACAGATTACTCTGAATCACAATTCATTAAGTCTCATAAATATCAAATTCTTAATTTGTATTTTCAATCTGTTTGAGGGATACAAGATCAATTTACAAATTTCTAACCCTCTTATTCTAATCACAGAAATAGATTCTCCATTCATCACGTAATATTTTTTTATATCGTATAACTTTTTGTGTGATAAATACTCTTTTTATGCATCAGTATTTTATTATTACGTTTAAATAAAAAGTGCAATCGATTTCCACTTCAATTAGTAATTGTGTCGCTTATTGATTCATGTCAGAAACAAATGGTAGCATATGTACCGAAAATATACAATATCTGTCTACGTGATATCAATTTTTGAATCTCATAATTTGTGGTATTATAAATACATCCTTCCATGCAATAATCGGTCTTCTATTATTATATTTAAATAAGGAGTGAAAAGGATTTCCACTTCAAGTAGTAATTGTGTAGCATATTGATTCATATCAGAAAGAAATAGTTAATATAGAAAATATGCAACATTTATTTACGTGATATAGTTTTTCATATCGCATAATTTGTTATATGGTAAATGCATCCTTCCATTAGTCAGTCTGCTATTATCGCATTTAAATAAAAAGTGGACATGATTTTCACATAAAGCAGTAATTGATTCACGTCAGAAACAAATGATTAGTATATGTATAGAAAATATACAACATCTATTTACATGATATCAATTTTATATCCCATAATTTTTTGTATGAATACATCCTTTCATGCATTAATCAGTCTTTATTATTACATTTAAGTAAAGAGTGCATATGATTTCTACTTTAAGTAATAATTATGTCGCGTATTGATTCCCGTCAGAAACAAATGGTTAGTATATGTATGGAAAATATATATATATATATTTACATAATATCATTTTTATATCGTATAATTTGTTGTTGATAAATGCATCTTCCATTAGTCAGTTTGCTATTAAAACATATCAATAAAGAATGCAAATGATTTCCACTTTAAATAGTAATTACGCAGCGCATTGATTCACGTCAGAAACAAATGGTTAGTATATGTATAGAAAATATGCAACATCTATTTTCGTCAATGAAAAAGCAAAAAAGGAATACGGAAGCTACAGCACAGTCTATCTAATAACGCAAGGCCATAAGTTCTATCTCTCCATCCTTGTGGATGAGAGGCAAAGAAACAAAATGGCAAAGCGAGTATCTGAGATCCAGAAAAGATGAGGATGTTATCTCTTTCCGATGACAGGGAACACTCCAAACTGCCTCTCTCTCCCGCTCTCTTTTATTATTATTCTCTCTATTTCTCTCTTCTACTTTGTTTAGCGATGAGTCTCTTTTTCTCTATGCTTCTGGTTTTTGAACTTTATTAAACAAGAACCTTCGGTCTGGTTCGCAGTAATTTGCGTTGTCGTGGCACCGACCGACAAGGGTTTAGAAAGAAAGGTGCCTTCCAGGAGGAACTTCTCCCTTTCTTTATTTGAATTTTTTTCCTACTTCCATTTGGGTGCTTTTTATTTTTCATTTCCTTTTTAAATATGTATGTTCTTTTATGTTTCTTTTCGAATGGTACAAGAGAAATTTTTTAATTCCTGCCGCAGAATTTATTTCCGACGTAAATCTTTTGAGAGCGGAAAACAAAGAACCCCAATGGAATGAAAGTTGTGATTTGATTACAATTACATAACTAATTTTATATGAAGTATTTTAGACGAGTCACACAGAAGTATATGCAAACGAGTCACTCAGTAGGAAAACGATCTCTGCATTGAAAATGTGTAGTATTTATCGTTCCATGTTATAGTTTCAGTTAAAGAATAATCTAAAATACACTCATTAGTATACCCAATTATCAGATTCGAAATATGCTGGTAAACTATGCACGGGCACACAAATAAATATTAACTCTCCAAGTGGTTTCGACGAAGTACCTCGTCAATCAAGATCTGACCAATTTTGATAATGACGATATATCTCGCCATCAAATATTGCAAAATCTTTGATGATGGCGTGATCAAGATCTGGTCAGTTTTCATCTAATGTAAAGATATTTTGTTCATAAAGATCTGGTCAGTTTTGCTAATGACGAGGTACCTCGTGCAGACAACCACCACGAAGGTTAAATTGAGATACAAACACTATTATCAATTTGCAAGCTAATAGTAAAAATAAATCATAACATCGGTAGCATAACCTGTTTCTTATTATTGAAAACTCGTTGAAATGATACGTTGTTCATATTTAAAAGTAGCTATTCGATAAAATACGACGAAATGCAAACAAATATTCCCAAGTAAGAAATAGTTGTTTTTTGTTATTCATATAACATGTATTATAAAGAGATAAGTAGCTATGTAAGAGAAATTCATTTTTCCTTTTTTCAGGGAAGAAATAGAACTTAAAAGCATAACTCAAATTAATGATACTGCACTTTTTAAAGTCTACAAATAAAATAAATATTTAATAATAGAACCTTCAGCACCAATAACCAAGCACTTTAGTTATTAATGCGTTCACTAAAAAGCTTCAAAAATCGACTGCTTTAAGTTAAATGAAAAGACATTTCTCACTATAATCAGGATAAAAAAATTAGATTATTAATTGGTCACAGAACCTGTTTGGAGATTATTGGAGGCTTGTTGATACGAAACATTTTACATATTTAAATGCAGCAATTCTCAATAAAATATTACGAAATGTAAACAAAATATTCGCACGTTAAACCAGATGTTCCTTAAGAATGGAATTAAATAGCATCTCTTCTTTTTCAGGGACGTACCAGAGATTATCACTGAGCTTTGAATTGAAGAGAAATATTGGATATTTCATCTTCCAAACATACTTGCCGTCCATACTCATAGTCATGCTGTCTTGGGTCTCATTTTGGATTAACCATGAAGCCACATCTGCACGAGTCGCACTGGGTAAGAAGCTATTTATTAATATTAAGTAGCGTTTACAATTTTAAATGGTTGAAATCAAAATATTGTCTATCATCTTCATTTTAACTTGCTTTTGGTGTGTTCCGTACTAAAACCAGAAGGCAACACATTCATAATTTAAAACTAAAAAATAATTTATTAATACTTAGCTCTATCGTGATAGCAAACTTAAATCGCAGTGTTGATTATCCCCCATATTGCAGAGGGCGCTTTGATGATGGAAGACGCGAGAGAACTTGATACCTTAGAAATAAGCAGACGGTCCTTCCGTTCCTCTGTCATATCGTTGAATGCAAGGATTTGCTTTGTTTACGTAGTCAACTATCACGCAAAGTACAGTACACTAATAAGATGTGTATTACATATTTTTTGAACTTGCTTTAGGTGTGTTCTGTACTAAACCCACAAGACAGCACATACAAAATTTAAAATTAAAAAATAATTCATTTATATATAGTCGTATCGTAATAGCAAACTTAAATAGCAGTTTTGATTCTCCTTTATATTGCAGAGGGCGCTTTGTAGTCGGATGACGCCAGAGAGCTTGCTACCATAGCAATTGACGGGCCTTCCGTCACTTTGCTATAGCATTGAATACAAGTATTCGCTTCGTTTACGTACTCAGCTATCATTTAACATACAGTATACTAACAAGATGTACATTACATATTTTTGGCATATTACTTTACTTCGGATTTGTGCATGACATTAATTTTAACTCTTTCGATCCAAACTCGCCTTGTACAAAAACCAATCCGACCATATTTCGGTCGAACCAGGAGTAGAGGGAATGTTTAACGAAGTGGCTTCTTCTGGTTCCGCAAAGGGGGATTCTTTGTGTGTTATTGAAAGCGCGCTGTCCCTTGCCTTGCTTAAGAGCCCCGGAGAAATCGCCTTTTGTTCGCATTCTAAAGCTATAGCTGCACTTTGTCCACTCGTATAGTGTTGGAGATATTGAAATGGTTGCAACGCTGTATTGAAACAGATACCTTGAAGCTAAATCATCCTTGGCATCGGTAATGTGTTATGCCTTTGAATTTCTTAATAAAAAGTAAAGAAGGAAAGGATGATAATAACATTTTCTTAATATTTTCTTAAGCTTTCAAACATGTATGAAACGTGTTATCTGGAAGCAATACCTAAAACATTGTACCCTCCTGGTGGTTGTCTTGATGAGGTATCGTGTCATCAGCAAAATCTGAATAGATCTTGATGGACGGGATATGCCGTCCTTAGTAAACAACTGACAAGATCTTGATCTCGTCATCACGAAAAAGATCAGCAATATCTTGAAGATATCTTATTAGCAAAATTGGTCAGGTCTTGACATTTCGTCGAAACCACTTTGATGGTTAATGTCGAGTAATGCATGACTGTTTAATCGATAAATTAAAATAGTCTTATTTTTAGCTAACTAAACTCTGCGCTTTATTCAAAGTAATTTGCATACAGTTTCCTCTAAGTACTTTATGAAACCGCCCATGGAAAACAGAATGTCGAATTTACCTCCAAGACGACCCCTAAGCATAAGCACTTCACTCCGCATTCAAAAATCGATTCCTCTTATCTGAAGAAAGACCGAAAATTATTCAGTTTCTGTAAAGAGAGCATAAAAAGGAACATCTAGTCAGAATTAGTGCTTTAAGGTGTGCGTCCTGGTACTCTCTTTACAGCCGTCCCTAAATCCAACCAAAACATAAATGCAAGTAACTAAAGTAAACAGAAGACATCACTTTATCCCTTATATTCTACAAAAGGGCCGTTCTTATTCTAATCGCGCCGTAAAAAAAGACTCACATTTAATACGTTCATGGTTTTATAGCGGAAATAAGCTCGTAAAAGCGAATCATGAAATTTGTGAAGCCGTAAAATATGCCGGTCTTCTATCTCTTCCAGGTATAACTACTGTGTTGACCATGACCACCATTAGCACTGGAGTACGGTCGTCTCTTCCTCGTATTTCTTACGTCAAAGCCATCGACATTTACTTAGTCATGTGCTTCGTGTTCGTATTTGCAGCCCTGCTAGAATACGCTGCAGTTAACTACACTTATTGGGGAGCCAGGGCGAAGAAGAAAACGAAGAAAGATAACAAAACAAGTGACACGGTTTGCCCGGTGAGTATTTTTGATGTGGAAGAATTTAGCAAAGCATAAACTGTCTAAGTGCTTTTAAATTGTATTGATAATTAATTAAATATTTTGATTAACCCTCTGAGTGTCACGAGATTTTCGGGAATGTAGCAATGTTTTTACACCACAACACACTTAACCCTCCTGGTGGTTGTCTAGACGAGGTATCTCGTCTAGACAACCAAAACTGGTGAGCGAGTTATCTTGCCATTAGAAGAAAACTGACCAGTCTTAATCTCGTCATTATAAAAAATCAGCAATATCTTGAAGACGAGATATCTCGTCATTAGCAAAATTGATCGAAACTTGATGGATGAGATAGCTCGTCGAAACCACATGGAGAGAGAGAGAGAGAGAAGAGAGAGAGAGGGTTAATTACTATATAACCACACCAATTGGTTGAAAGATTCATGGATTCTTTCAACCTTTGGAAATATTACATTAGTCCTTTCCTTCGAAGAGATTTATTTGGACAGATTCTATTGGTCCTTTAATTAGAAAAGAATACTTTGGAAAGATACTATTTGTCCTTTCCATAGAATCCATTGGGAAGATTTTATTGCTCCTTTCCATAAAATCCATTGGGAAGATTTTATTGCTCCTTTCCATGGAATAGAATATTTTGGAATAGTCCTGTTAGTACTTTCCTTAGAAAAGAATCATTTGTAAAGATTTTAATGGTCAAGAAAGTCAAAACTGGTTGGAAGTCATGCAGGAAAATTACAGGTTGTAAAGTGCAATGATGCGTGTGAACCCCTCAAAGGGTTAAGGGCGAAAGCTATCTACTGGTGCTATTCAATTAAGTCCAGATAAGATGTTAGCGAATTCCTATGTGAATACAGGCCCTCTCATTTTAACTTCCTTAATGTCTTGTCTGAATCTTATCCTAGCGTCAACCTGTTTTAATCCTGATTAGTAATTTATCACCAACCATCTGAGTAGTTTTTGAAATTGTAATAATACTCTAAGTGGTTAAAACGAGATACCTCGTCCATCAAGATCTGACCAATTTCACTAATGACGAGATATCTCGTCATCAAGATATTGCCAATTTTTTATGATGAAGAGATCAAGATCTTGGCAGTTTTCTTCTAATGACGAGGTATCTCGTTCATCAGTATATGGTCAGTTTTGCTAATGACGAGATGCCTCGTCGAGACAACCACCAAAAGGGTTAATGACTAATTAAATATGGATGTGATAAAGTGCTAAAGCTATTTACTGAAGCTATGAAACAAAGTCTAGATAAGATGATAAAAAATTATTACTCGGAAGCAGGCCCACTTATTTTAACTTTCTTAATCTCTGCGATAAGTTTTTTATTTTTAAATAACATTACTCGTAAAAATTTTTTACGATGGTTCCACATCCCTTAGGATCTGCATATATTTTCTGAAATATATTTAAAAAAGGGGCTTAAGTATAAACCTAAAATGGGGTAAGTAATGATCCTTCAATGATTCTACAGTCTCGTTGGAAAAGGGCTTTGTGTAAGCTGGATGGAAAGGGCTTTGTGTAATACTGTTTTCAATTTTTCCAGTAAATTTGTATTTCTTACAGATGATATATTTAAAATATAAATTTTTAGCTGTATGTTTGGCAAAAAGTGCTATCATTTCATAAACTGAATATTTTGTCACTACTGCAAAGACAACTCATACTTCTTCCCAGACATTGCGTCAATCATAGAAATTTTTAACTTAATCTACATTAGGTTTTCTTAAGTCTCCTGGTAGTTTATCTTCACGTCGAAAATTGCCCTGTTGTGTCTAGTCTTTGATTCAAAAACCTGTTCCAAACTGTCACCAGTTCTGAGAAAGAGAAAATTTGTTTTCCTATTGGGAACTTAATTCCTCCTTGAAGTAATAGGGCGGACGAGAAATCTCGTACCTAGCAAAATTCACCAAATCGTTTACGAGATATCTCATCGAAACACTTGAGGGTTAAAATAAATGTACGAATCGTATTTCTCGCAACTTTTACCTTCTTATTCTAAACAATCATAACTTACGGTTCTACAATTGGTTATTCAAATACTTTTTTCTTCATCAAAATTCTTATATCTCCGTTTAAAATGTCAAATGAATTTCTTGGCCATTTTTTTCTTTTCTTATGTTAATATGTATGAAATGTGTTTTCCCATAAGCATTTATTTTTGATGTAACTCATTGACAGTAAAAGCGCTTTGTTCAAATACTTTTTCCGTCACTATAGTTTTGTGTTTATTTTTTGTTCTGTTCTTGTATTCGGATTTTTGCTTTCGGGAGATAATTTATGCAATATTTTAACTCTGTCTTCCATAAATATAAAAAAGGGCTAAACTTATTTTTAAATAATGACTGTTTTATTCCCCTTGATAAAATAAGTGGGTTCCCTTATTTTTTTGTCTTATAAACCCTAGATTGTTCATTCTGTGCTGAGAAATCGGGGGTTGTATGCAAAATGAATTGCGAGGCATTTCAGTTTTTATAAGGTAGGTAGTTGATTAACGTCGCACTGGAGCAACACAACCTTCTAGATTGTTCGCACTGGCGCAATACAATTGGGATAAATCTAGAAGGGAAAGATACAAGGACAACTCCTCGTAATTTTGAACCAGGTTCAGATGATGCGAAGAACACCTGATCTGGCACCCAACTCTCTCCTCAGTTTGTATAAAGATTAGTGTACATCTAGTCTCTCTTAAAACAAATTATACTGAAAAGTATATTTCCACCTAATGGTTTAACCATAATGGTACCTAAAAATAGGTCCTCAAATGAAATGTAAAACTAATATCCAAAAATATTTAGTTATCATTTTATCTGTCCCCTCAGCACTTAGACAAAATAATGATTTGGCAAACGGTAAATATTACTCGTTAAATTTTATATTTTTGATAAGCAAACTTTCAGTTCACTTTCATAAGTTTTATATGTTCACGTATGAAAACAGTTGTAGCAATTCGAAAAATTAGATTTGTAGACTGCAGACGAAAGGATTTCGTGTTTTTCAGACGTGTTTCTCATATTAAAATTGTTTTAAAATGAATTATCAGCAAACTTGAAATGCATTTTTTAAAATTAACTTATATAACTGTGACTAACGCTTCACAAATATGCACAGTTTCTAATCTCCATTTTCCAAGTTAAACTAGTTTGAGTGATAAGAGTAGCAAAAGAGGATTGAAAAACTAAGAGTTAAATTTCATGACATCCTCGCTATCCGCTATATCACGATGAATAAAAATATGACACCGACATTACCACACATGAACTCAGACTTGGAATAAACATTTAGTAGTAACATTTGAAAAACAGTGCAACCAAAAAGTACTTCATGGTAAAGACGGGTTACACTGCTCTATATAACATTGTATTAATTTTTGTAGTGGCGAATAAATACTTCTCAAGAATTTAGCACCGGCTGGATTCGATAGATTCTACCTTATAGATCCTAACTTACCAGATTGTCTATTGAGTGACACAGGAAAAGCTGTATTAAGATCATGAATGTACCGTATACGTGGTCATGCAATGGATGATTGCAACCATAGACTATCCTGTGTTACCTTTATCAATCGATTGTGATGCGTTGTGTGAAGAGAAATAGCAACGAAGATTGAAGGGAACGGAGCCAAAGTCTTTAATAACAGGGCTTCAGACAGTTGTTGGAAATAACTAGTGGTAGTGTAGGCACCGCACTGGAAATTCAACTGTTCAGAGTTGACTCCTCATCGAAGTGAAGATTGTTGCGAGAGCCATGTTGTATTTGTTAGAATCACCATCAGGCTTGTTTTTGAAAGTGCACATGTTCAAATCACGAATGACAGTCACCAATTTAGCAAAACGTGTAAAGACAATGCAACATCGTCTACCTAAAGGTACTTCAAGGTGCAGATGGGTTACACTGCTATATATACTAATATATTGTGAGTTAATTCTTGTAGTGGTGACTAAGTTCAACACAAACTTTATGAATTTAGCCATGGTCTATTTGGAAGACAAGGCATACTTTTAGAAAAATGATTTTTCGAGTAACTCGTCTTTAAATCAAAAAGTTTAAGAAATTTTGAAATGTTCTTCCTAAAACAGGGTTGAATACGACTCAATAGTTCTGGTATAAGATAATCGGATAGGTAGGAAAAGATAACTTCTCTTAGAAAAACAAAAAAAAAACCTCGCCTCTTCGTAAACGGTTGAAGATTGCTCCAACAAAACCCGACTGGATGGAAAGCACAGGCGACGAAAGTTCGTCGTAGGCACAGAGAGCGACAGTTCTGGACGTGTCCAAAATCTCGCTATGATTCCAGACACTGATTATTCACTGGATGAAGATGTCTCAAAGTGGTAGGGATACTGCAGAGTGACTGATGGAGAAAGAGAGACTCTAACATTAAGACTGCCCTCATGCGGGATCTGTCGGCTGGGCATGTTAGGGCTACCCGGAAGTCCGGATTTGTCGACTGGACATGTAAGGGTTATCCGCAAATCTATCTTCTATCTCTATTTAAAATCTATCTTCAAGCAGAGTAGAATGAAATTGGTTCTAGTTTGACCAAATACCTGCTACAAACAATGGTATTTATACCTAAAACGTCTAAGGCAAGACAAAATATTGAAAAAGTCTGATTTTCATGTTTTTGTTGAACAATTGCACTTTTCACCGTAGGTGGCTGACAACTTTAGTGTGTCTGATTACATGGATTGTATATATATATATATATATATGGTAAAATTTTGAACCATAATTTTAACTACATGTTTATAAAATTTATGCAAATAGTAGACAATGTAGGATGGATGAATACTTTTGCGACCCACTGTATACTAAATACGGAGTAAAGACATCGAAATTAACCATTTATCTGAATACTAAACACTTAAGTAAACGTAAAAGTTAAGTGAATAAAGTTTAAAATTAACAATAAAAGTTTGAGAGATAATATTTAATGATGAAGTAAATTAAAGAATGAGAAAGGTAAAATTATGTGTTGAAAAAATGAAATACTGCATGTTTTTCTGCTTTACAACTAATTGAAATAATTAAAACTGTGAAAGCGTAAGCTGTGAAGTGTTTTTTTAATTTCCAAGAATGAAAATGTTTTTAGGTTTTCATTAAGACTTGGTATTTGAAGAAAAAGTTTTTTTATTTGAGAAGTGCTTCAGAATGTAAAGTTAAATGATGCTGGAAAAGAAATGGGAATGCTTTTAGTTGCATTGTGAAACACGTAAAAGAAATTGACTCATAATTTCAATACACTTATCACTTGACTGTTTTGTCATAAATGGGTATGTAAAAATCGTATTCATTAAAATATTTTTAACGTGTACGCATTAAGTAACACTTCGTTTAATTTTAATATCAAATTTATTTACAGAATAAAGAAATGCAATACATGACAAAAAGTGCCGTAAAACAATAAAAAATAACTTATTATTTTCTTCCTTATATATAAGATATTTTTGAATTAAGTATTATGTGAATGATGATATATTTATACCTCAATGATTAGAATTTTAACCTTAAAAATAGAGCTAAGCATAAGTGAGAAAATCTTAAAATTCGTACATTGATATTAATTTTTTCTGAATTAATTGTAAATATATCGCTCTTGATGGCAACAATGATCACAAAAGACACATTTTTTTCATTCCATCAACGGAAGCATATTTTTACAAGTTTTGCTGCTAAATCACCAGGCCACTGGAAGGGTAATAAACGGACAATTTTTAAAGAAATTGTCGCCACTTACTACTTTCCCAGAAAAGCTTTACTGACTGCCTGCCTGACTGCTCTACCAACTCGAAGAAATCATCCATCTTCAGGATGTCCACTTACTACTTTCCCAGAAAAGCTTTACTGACTGCCTACCTGACTGCTCTACCAACACGAAGAAATCATCCATCTTCAGGATGTGAAGGATTTGGGCCGTTTTGAATTAGCTTTAGCTATTACTAATACAAACTATTAACTCTCCAAGTGGATTCAATGAAGTATCTCGTCCATCAAGATTTGACAAATTTTGCAAATGACAACATATCTCGGTATCAAGACACTACCAATTTTTTTGCGATGACGAGATTAAGATCTGGTCTGATTTTTTCTAATGACGAGATATCTCGTGAAAAAAGTCTATTCAGTTTTCCCAATGACGAGATACCTCGTCAATACAATCACTAGGAGGGTTAATAAGATATTCATATAAACAGATAGTAGGGAAATTGACATTCGATCGATAAACGCTTATTTTAAAAACTGTTATATTATTTAGTCATGGTAGGGGTATAATCCATCTATCTCTGAAAAAAATTGTCTATTTCCCATAGAAACCGCTCTGATCCATTTTGTCTCTATCAGAACGAAATCATCGAGCTTAAGATTTCGATTTACCAAACATAAAAAATTATACTGTCGTCTATTTCCCAAAAAAGCATCTCTGACTACCTATGTCTCTTTCAGAACAACGAAACACTTGAATTGAAGAGTGTGGTTTATGAAATATTATTAAAACTATAGTGTTCAAACGGTTACATATTAATTACATATTTTATCAGCAAAATCATAATTTTATAAACTCTTTGATCAAGTCATGTTAAGGGTTGTAACCCGACTAATGCTGAAAAAATCATTTATTTCCTAGATAACCCTCACTGACTGTCTTTGTCTCTTACAGTACGAACATGGCCAAATATGGCCTTTGCGCTTTAAAACTCCGAAAAAACTTACTTTCAGTACGAAGAAATCGAGTTTCATATAGATTTTTACCTAATATTAATAGCCCGGTTATATGAGTAGCTGTGACCGTGGTTCAAAATTACGAGGTGTTGTCACGGTTCTTTCCCTTCGGCATTGATCCCGGACCGTCGCCAATAGCCAGTTGTGTTGCTCCAGTGTGACTTCAATTAATTACCTACCTACCAACTTAATATTAATACATTCTTCCGATAGAAAGGTTACCGTTTAATCATACATATTCTGTCACTAACCAATAATTTTACAAACTTCTATCAGATCTTGGAGGGGGCTATAACCCGACTGTGTTGAACTTTAGAACGAAGAAATCACTACAGAGTACAGTTTACAAATATTGAAAAGTATTCCCATAAAAAGTTTCAGGTTAATCACACATTCTATGAATAAAATTATAATTTATAAACTTTTTATGGAGTTATTTAAAAGGTTATAACCCTGAAATTGTTAAATAAGTCGTGTCTTTCCCAGAAAAACTTATAGGACCACCTTCGTCTCCCAGAATGAAATCTTCTACCTTCAGATTCAAATTTACCAAATCTTAATAAATTGAGCTGATAAAAAGGTAAGAGGTTAATCACACATTCCATCTGCTATAGAGCCATACAATGCATTGTGAAGTTAAATATTAATTTATTTAACATTTGCGAATTATACATATACATATATGCACGGTAATATTGCTATCACATTGGATAAGAGATGCCGTATACAAATCTTATTTGAGTTCCACAATGATCATACAAGTACTAGGTTCGTGAATATTTCATGTAATATATAGCATTGGCGTGGAGGTAGCATCATAGTTAGACAGATGTAATGAGGGGTAAAATATGTGTAGATGTGACGTTTAGGAGAGTGGTGCTTACCAATTGGTCTTTGACATTGTTCATTGGGATGTTGCTGATGTAAGGCACGCTGAGATGCTATGCGGTCAGAAATCACTTTTAAGGTTTCACTCGTTGGTTTGTCGAGGAGCTCGTTCTTTTCCCGTCATCCCCTTTCAGCATTTTTCATTTCTCTGCTGCTCCTTCGAGATTCATAGTTTTGTCCTTTGTCAGTTACTGCACCCCCAATAAAATCCAATTTCATACGCAATGCTCTGTGATCAATGCCAGCAAGTCCCCTTGTCCCATATTCAATAACTGTGGCTGCTTGAGTCCTCCCAATTCCTTAAATTAACTACGCTGTAAATCGTTCCACTTCGTATTGTTTCTTGCTTTTTAACTTGTCACGCTATGGTGACAAAATCATTGAAACGCTTAACGCTTCTGTCGAGTCATGACAAGGGTTATAATTCGTCTACTGCTGAAGAAATCGTCTCTCCTAGAAAAATCTATCTGACCTCCTTCGCACTAAGAACGAGATCATCGAGCTTCAGATTGCGATTTAGTAAATCTTAATAAATTATGCTAATAGAAAGGTTACAGATTAATCATGCATTCTATAAAAAAAACGCTTTTGTCGTGTCATGACAAGGGTTATAATTCGTCTACTGCTGAAGAAATCGTCTCTTTCCTAGAAAAGCCTATCTGACTACCTTCGTCTCCCAGAACAAGATCAAGCTACAGATTGCGATTTTTCAAATCTTTATAAGTTATGGTAATAAAAAGGTTACAGGTTTATTCACACATTCTATCAAACAAACGTTTCTATTATGTCACCAGAAGTAGTGACGGATCACCCATCTAGACACATTAGGCGCGCAACTATGATATTTTTTAAAAGGTTAGGTTGTTGAATTATGTCGTACTGGACCATTAGAACGGTCTATTACTTTTTTAAAAGATGGCCACAATTGGGTGAACGAGTTCCATGAGATCCATCATCTGAGTTTTTAGGGATAAAAAAGATGATCAGAATTTATAAAAATTCCTTACATGATAACACTTAAAAAGGGGATTTAACTCGGTCATTAATATCATTCTATAACCATTGAAAATTCGCAAACAATATAAAATATTTATAATTTTCGAAGAATGAGTCAAACGTTTTGTAACATTACTTTCACGCAATAAAATTTGGAATACAAATCAGTGATAATTTTAGCAGTGAAATTTTAACATTTAGGGTCAATCGTAATAGATGCATCTGCATTTTAATAGGAGAAACGTCCAATTGAATGCTTGGCTTAGATTTAAATAGCGAATTTTCTGAAAACTTTTCTTGTTATTCCTTATAGTTAATTTAATGTTAACCCTCCAAGTGGTTTCGACGATATATCTCGTTCAGGTCTGATCAATTTCGTTAATGAAGAGATATCTCGCCATCACGATATTACCGATTTTTGATAATGACGAGAGAAAAATCTAGTTGGTTCTTCTAATAACAAGAAATCTCGTCATCAAGATATTATCGATTTTTTGATTATGAAAAAATTAAGATCTGGTCAGGTATTTTCTGATGACGAGATATCTCTTCCATCAAGACCTGGCCAATTTTGATAATGACGAGATATCTCGTCATCAAGATATTGCTGATTTTTTATGACGAAATCAAGATTTGGTCTGTTTTTTCCTGATGATCAGATATCTCGTCCATCAAGATCAGAGCAATTTTGGTAATGACGAGATTTCTCGTCCTTCAAGATCTGGCCAGTTGTGCTAATGACGAAATGTATCGTAAAGACAACCACCAGAAGGGTGAATGGTTATCATATAAATTGTATTTGTTGATTAATTATAAGAATTTAATTTATAGATTTGGGATAAAATATAGAAATATAGTGGGTTGGTAAACCTGAAAATAATTACTGACAATGGACCTCAAAATTACTTGTGCCTAGGGCCTCTCTAGGATAATTGACGGGAGGGGTTGAAACCCGAGTATTGCCGAAGAAATCGCCTCTTTTCCAGAAAATCCCCTCTGACCGCCTTTGTCTCTTTCAGAACGAAGAAATCATCGAGCTGCAGGATGTGCGGATGTCTCCGATCCCCTGTTTGCGGAAACGGAGGTCCCTGAGTAACGCCACTAGTGAAACAGAAGCTATATTTCCGCCATCCTTGCGCATGAGTAACTTGTCTTTGCGCACCCCTTACAGCCCCCGGATACAGAGCGGGATCGGGCGCCGAGGTCGAATGGAGTACGGTCGCAAGCCTAAGGTCATCCAGGCCCTCAAGAAGAGAGCCAACGCACTCAAAGCCTCCGTTCCCCGAATCAAAGATGTCAACAAAATAGATAAATACTCTCGGGTTATATTCCCCGTGTCCTATTTGATTTTCAACGCCATCTATTGGTGCTTTTATTTGTTCTGAGGTTGAGAGCGTACGACTTAATGATTCCTGGAAGTGAATTTTTGGTTTTACTCTTTGCTCTTTTAGAACCGATTGAGTGATGTTGGCTATAATAAATAAATATATAGACCTTTTTGTAGATCGAGTATTTATTGCGAGTTAGTGAAACAGATACTTTGATTTTGTTGAATCAATATTTTTACTGCTTCCTCGTTTTAAGATTAGTGTTTTTATTTATTGCTGCTCTTTATTTTGAATCAAAACAAATATTTTTGTTGACTCAAAGAATATTGCAGGTACTTAAAACTGTATTTAAAATAAACCATTCTAACTTCAATATGTGAGAGTGAAATGAAGTTTAAAATGGGAAGTTAGTGCATTTGGTCTCTGAGGTTAAGAATGTATGACTTAATGATACCTGGAAGTGAATTTTTGGTTTTACTCTGCTCTTTTAGAACCGATTGAGTGACGTTGGCTATAATAAATAAGTATATAGACATTTTTGTAGATTGAGTATTTATTGCGAGTTAGTGAAACAGATACTTTGTGTTTGTTGAATCAATATTGTTACTGCCCTTCGTCTTAAGATCTTTGGTACTTGATAATTCTTTAACGTATTTTTGTTTGTTGCTGCTCTTTATTCTCAATCAAAAGCAAATATTTCTGTCGACTCAAGAGTTTGCTAGTACTTAACAAGCGTTAACTGTAATGAACCATTCCATAGGTGCGAGTGAAATGAAATTTGAAATGGGAACTTTTGTGCATTAGTTCTGTGGTTAAGAGCGTATGACTTAATGATTCCTGGAAGTGAATTTTTGGTTTTACTCTTTGCTCCTTTAGAACCGATTGAGTGCTGTTGGCAAAAAATATAGACATTTTTGTAGATTGAGTATTTATTTCGAGTTAGTGAAAGAGAGATAGGTTGTTTGTTTAATCAATATTGCTACTTACGTCTTAAGATCTTCAGTACATGATAATTTTTTACTTTGTTCATGTTAGTTGCTGCTCTTCATTCTCCAATCAAAATCAAATATTTGTGTTGGCTCGAAAAGTATTGCAGGTACTTACCAAGCGTTAATTATATTTAAAAAGAAACCATTCTAACTTTCATATGTGCGACTGAAATGAAGTTTAAAATGGGAACATTTAGCAGCAGCAACTTAAGGTTTAAAACGCTGCAATCAGTGATGAGTAAATAATAAAGAAAAGTAAAAGGCTTCTGAAATAGTTCGTTCAATTGATCGTTACAACCAGAAAGATGAAATTATCTTTGTAAAATTGGCATTTATGGTAGATAATACAAATATTCAGAAAATTTCTGTCAGAAAAATTGAAATATTCAGAAAAAACTTGTGAACTAATTCCTTCAAGTGATCTTTACAGAGATGTAATTATCTTCGTAAGGTTGTTATTTATGGTAGTTATTAGAAATATTCAGAAAATTTCAGAATAAGTTAGTAAATTCTTCAAATTATGAATCAATGTTACATCATATCGCTAGAATGAGAGGATTCCTTTTATTACTCAAACATAAGATAAACGCGATTCCAGATAAGTCTGCATTACTTTCGTATGAATCGGTTCTGTTGGGCTCAAAATCTCATTTCATTTGCCACTTCTTGGAATGCATAGTTAATTTTAACCATCCTGGTGGCTGTTTCGACGAGATATCTCATAATTAATAAAATTAATCAGATTTTGATGAACGAGAAATCTCGTCGAAACCACTTGGAGGGTTAAATTTAACTCATGCTTATTATGTTGTAAAGTCATGTGATCTCATTACTAATGCTCATGGAGGCTATAACATAAAATGAATTTAAGCATTTTTATAACATAATTCCTATCTGGTACGTTACGATAATATATCCTGAAAAAGCCTTATTTATTTGAAAGAAATATCTTTCCTTCTAAAACACTACTTAGCGTCCAAAGCAAATAATTAGTTAATAAGCATAGGAAAATCTTACTTTCTGTGAGAAACTTTGTTTTCTGCAATCCGCACACAGGGTACAGTGTCTAATTTAACAATTTATTTCCTCCACCTAACGACCAATACGAACGAAATAAGGAATCGGAATTGAAAAACATGAGAATTCAACACCTGTTGAATGATATTGGATTCTATTTACTTTAAACGAGGTTCTATGCATAATATTTTATTATTTGTCAGGAGGGAATTTAATAAGTTCCACGGAGAAGTCATTTTTTGGAGCTAATGTGAAGAAAAGAAACAAAATAAAAATACTAAAACAGGTCAGAATTCCTCAGAATTTCAAAATTTTATTTAAAGGGAGTCCGAATATTGTTTTCCTCAGATTTCTAATCTGTCTTAAGATTTTGTTATTTTTATTTATAGTCGAAATGGAATGTTTTTCTTCGTTTTCGGAATTAAGCATAAGGTGGTTGCTCAATCAAAACTTTTAGATTAAGTGCATGTCTTATCAGTGTCAGGTTATAGTTTACGAAATGCAGAAGTGTTTGATATTGAGTCTTTACTTTTAGCTTGTGAGAGAAAATTTATTACTTCCTTTGAAGGGCATTTTTTTGAATTGACATTATTAGAAGTATACTGCTTTTAAACTACAATTATCCTTCTAATTTCTTAAGAACTAATATATTAAAGGATAGAACTATTTATAGCATGCAGTGTGAGTATTTTTGTGAAAACCAATATTATAATGATTAACTAATATAATTTTAAGGCATCAAAATGTAAATGCGGCTAGTATTATTATGGAGAATTAAAAGTATTGCAAAGTTATGTATCATAGTTATGAACATAACTTTGTAACACACAAATAAATATTATTTATTATGTGTGTTCTAAATAACCTTAATTTCACATTTACAAAATACAAAGAAATGTTCATCTTTCATTATTTTATAATTAATTATTGATTTTCGTTCAACTTCAGGTCTTAGGAATTACGTTTTTTACATAGCACTACTAAACATTCACGTATGGTAATGCTTGTGACATTGAAGATTATTATATTAAAAACTTTTGGTACCAAAGTCATAAAATAACATAAATAAACCGCTGAATTTAAGTCGAAGCTTATCCAACTACAGAGAGAATTGAAATAATTTGAAGAACTTTGCAAAGACCAAAAATCGAATATTCATCTGAGATTACTGCAAAATTGTTTATCATAGAATATATGTTTCTGCTTAATCTATCTAGTTTTGTAGTCAGAAAATATATATTGATAAGAGTTAAAACTTCCTAGTATAAAATGGGAAATCTATGATTATAAAACTTCCTAGTATCAATTGGGAAATCTGTATACTCCTTAGAAAAAGTAAAGTAAATTGAATCATCATATCTATTAGAAAAGTATCATATCTACATCAAAGTTCTGGTCGAAAGTATTGACGTAATGCATATAATATGCGATTATTAATTTGAATGAGCTTTAAAAGTTTAATTCAAATTGAACCAATTAAGATTTGTCTGTGTTGATTTCGAAACACACTAATGTTTTTAGAATATAGTTTAGGCATTTTAAGTATTTGTCTCTATCTTAACTTTGTTGATAAGAAAGTGGAAGAGCATATATTATATCATCAAGAACAATGTATAGCATCCTAAATTATGCGTTTTTTATATTCTCATTCATTATGCGAGTTCATTATTACAAATTTATTTCATGCGAATTGAGTTTCATTTATGTTTATTATCTAAATTTTTGTCCTCTATGTAAAATTTTTCATTACATTTGTTAATGTTGGTTTCATTTGATTCCAATTTGCTTCATATTTTCAGAATCATGCTGTTTCTAGTCAAAAAGAGTTAGAAAATGATTTCCTAATGAAGGTTCTGTGTTTCGAACCACTAGGGATTCGTAAAATATATCTAAGGGACACTAAAGTTATTGAAACCTTGCATGTGATCCCACGAACAGATTTATCTAACCTTTTCCATCATCCACTTTAACCTATTTAAAGTACCAACCCTTTGACTGTCACAAGATTTTCGAGTAGTGTAGCATTGCTTTTGCCCCACAACACTGGATTCAAAAATCTGGATTCTTCGGACCATTAGAACTATTCTATTGGTCCTTTCTTTACAATAGAATATTTTGGAAAGGTCTATTAGTCCTTTCCATAGAATATAATCCTTTGGATATATTCTACTGACCCATTCCGTAGAAATGAATAATTTGGAAAGGTTATGTCACTCATTTCTTTAGAATAAAATCCTTTCGAAATATTCTATAGGTCCTTTCCTCAAAATAGAATACTTTAAAAATATTCTATTGGTCAAAACTAAACTGGTTATAAGTCATGCTGGGAATACTGCAGGTTGAAAATGGAATTATGTATGTAAACTCCTCAGATGTTAACAGAAACAAAATCTGTTCATAGTTCCCTGTCGATCGATTAAAACTTTTGGTTTTATTATATATATTACGCATTGTTTAAAAGAATAATCGTCAATTATTATAATTAATTCGATAAGAAGCAAACTATTTGATATTTTTATAGAAATTTCTAAGAGGTATTGAAAATTTAATTATGTTTGAAAAATAAAGACAAGGTAATTTATAATAAATGATGTATTAATGTATTCTCTACAGTTGTGAGAGCCATGAACATATCCCTATGCGTAGAAGGGAAATATTGAGCTATGCGCACATCTTAGTAATATACTGCTTACGTAGATCTTTTTTAAACTTCTGTAACCAAATTGTAGTAATTTGATAAATTTTAAATGTGTGTGTTTCAAATAAATAGTACTGTATGCAACCATATTTGGTGAAAAGAATTTTTGACTTTGATCTGTTCGATGTTAATTTAAATGGTTCTTTTCAGGTTTTTACAGAATGTTTGTATAAAATATTTACTCGGCTATGTCACATTGTGTGTAGAATGAATATAATTTTTATTGTAATTTGTTCGACGTTAAGTTCTTAAAAAATGTTGATATAACGTATATACTATGCTATAAATTTTGTTTGTATAGATTAATATAACTTGACTGAAATGATGTTGAAAAGAGTTTTGTCATGTATTGGTAAGGCAAGACAAATCAATATCAAATATATCACATGGAAATAAAATGTATTGTGTTTTATGAACAGTGTTTGCATTCATTTATGCGTGGAGTTAAATATTTGAATAAAAATGGTCGTCACACACAATTAATTTCAATGCGTTAGTTATATCATGAATATTTGTATGAGTAAAACTATTTTGCTAAATATCTCATGAAAAACATTAATTTAGATATAAATTAGAATGTTAAAGAAAGAATAAGTAATTTTTTGAAACATGCACAAAAAATCAACGTGGAAAGCATTTACTAATTGTGATTTATAATACACTCTGTGACAAAAAATTGAAACACACCGAAGTAGTTTTCAATTGAAGTAGCTTTTAATATGTAATATTAAAAATTCATTCGCAAAGAGATAAAGAAATGATCAAAACATAAACATAGAGGATTCTTTATTAACATGTACAAAAAATCATAGAACAAAGCATTTATTAATTGTGATTAATAATACAATCTGTGCCAAAAAACTCGAAGCACACCGAAGTAGCGTTCGATCGACAGAATGAGTTATCTCATCATTAAAAAATTTGGTCAAATCTTGATGAAAGAGAAATGTCGACGAAACGACTTGGAGCGTTAAATTGAACTCATGCTTATTATGTTGTAAAGCCATGCGACCTCCTTACTAATGTTTGTGGAGGTTATAACGTAATACGAATTTAAGAATTTTTTATAAAATAATTCCTATCTGGAAAAAGAACTCGTTACGATAACATATCCTGAAAAGCCTTATTTTTTAAAGAAATATATTTTCCTTCTACAGCACTACTTAGCGTCCAAAGCAAATAATTAGTAAAAAATCTTACTTTTTGTGAGAAGCTTTATTTTCTGCATTCCGCACACAGGACACGGTGTCTAATTTAACATTTTTTTCTTTCCTTCGCCTAACAAGCAATACGAAAGTAATAAGGAATCGGAATTGAAAACATGAGAATTCAACACCTGTTGAATGATATTGGATTCTATTTACTTTAAACGAGGTTCTATGCATAATATTTTATTATTTGTCAGGAGGGAATTTAATAAGTTCCACGGAGAAGTCATTTTTTGGAGCTAATGTGAAGAGAAGAAACAAAAATAAAAAGATTAAAACAGGTCAGAATTCCTCAGCATTTCAAAATTTTAATTAAAGGGAGCCCAAGTATTGTTTTTCTCGGATTTCTTCTCTGTCTTAAAAAAGGAATTTGTTATTTTATTTATAGTAGAAATGGAATATTTTTCTGAATTAAGCATAAGGTGGTTGCTCAAGCATAACTTTTAGATTAAGTGCATGTCTTATTAGTGTCAGGTTATAATTTACGAAATGCAGAAGTTTTTGATACTGAGTCTACCTTTAGCTTGTGAGGAAAACATTTTTATTTACTTTGAAGGGTAATTTTTTTAATTGGTATTGTCAGAAACATACTGCTTTTAACCTACAATTATTCTTCTAATTTATTATGACCTAATATATTAAAGGTTAGGTCAATTTATAGCATGTAGTGTGATATTGATTAACATAAGAAGGATATTAATTAACATAATTATAAAATATCAATTGCAGATGCGGCTAAAATTATTATAGAGAATTAAAAGTATTGCTAAGTTATGTATCATAGTTATAAACAATGTCTTTGTCTAAATAAATATTATTTATTATGTGTGTTCTAAATAACTTCTATTTCACTTTTGCAAAATACACAGAAATATTCATTTTTCATTATTTTATAATTAATTTTTGATTTTCGTTCAACTTCAGGTCTTAGAAATTACTTTTTTACATAGCACTACTAAACATTCACGTATGGTAATGCGTGTGAGACTGAAGATTATTATATTGAAAACCTTTGGTACCAAAGTCATAAAATAACATAAATAAAGCGCTGAATTTAAGTCAAAGGTTCTCCAACTACAGAGATAATTGAAATAATTTGAAGAGCTTTGCAAAGACCAAAAATCAAATATTCATCTGAGATTACTACAAAATTGTTTATCACAGAATATATGTTTCTACTTAATCTATCTAGTTTTGTAGTCAGAAAATATATATTGATAAGAATTAAAACTTCCTAGTATAAAATGGGAAATCTATGATTATAAAACTTCCTAGTATGAATTGGGAAATCTGTATACCCCTTAGAAAAAGTAAATTGAATCATCATATCTGTTAGAAAAGTATCATATCTACATCAAAGTTCTGGTCGAAAGTATTGATGTAATGTATATAATATGCGATTATCAATTTGAATGAGCTTTAAAAGTTTAATTCAAACTGCCCCAATTAAGATCTGTCTGTGTTGATTTCGAAACACATTAATGTTTTTAAAATATAGAGAGAGAGTTTAGGCATTTAAAATATTTGTCCCTATCTTAACTTTGTTGATAAGAAAGTGGAAGAGCACATATATTATATCATCAAAAACAATGTATAGCAATATATTGAGCTATGCGCACATCTTAATAATATTCTGCTTACGTAGATCGTTTTTAAACTTCTGTAATCAAATTTTAGTTATTTGATAAATTTTAAATGTGTGTGCCTCAAATAAATAGTACTTTATGCATCCATATTTGGTGAAAAGAATTTTTGACTTTGATCTGTTCGATGTTAATTTAACTGGTTCTTTTTAGGTTTTTACAAATGTTTGTATAGCATATTTACTCGGCTGTGTCATTTTGTAGGAACGAAGATAATTTTTAATTGTAATTTGTTCGAAGTTATGTTCTTACAAAATGTTGATATAACGTTTATACTATGCTATAAATTATGTTTATATAGAATAATATAACTTGACTGAAATGATGTTGAAAAGAGTTTTGCAAGACAAATCAACATCAAATCACTGAAATAAAATTTATTGTGTTTTATGAACAGTGTTTGCATTCATTCACGCGTGGATTTAAATGATTGAATAAAAATGGTAGTTACACACAATTAATTGCAATGCGTCAATTTTATCATATATATTTATATATGAGTAAAACTATTTTGCTAAATATTTCACGAAAAACATTAATTTAGATATAAATTAGAATGTTAAAGAAAGCATAAGTAATTTTGTGAAAGTTGTACAAAAATCAAAGTGGAAAGCATTTATTAGTTTTGATTAATAATACACTCTGCGCCAAAAAATTGAAACACGCCGAAATAGTGTTCGATTGATATAACTTTTAATATTTATTATGTTCGCAAAGAGATAAAAAATGATCAAAACATAAACAGAGAGGATTCTTTATTAACATGTAGAAGAAATCATAGAACAAAGCATTTATTAAATGTCATTAATAATACAATCTGTGCCAAAAAACTCGAAGCACACCGAAGTAGCGTTCGATCGACAGAATGATTTCGTACGTATATTGTTCGCGAAGTGATAAAGAAATGATCAAAATATAAACAGAAGATTCTTATTGTCGTACAATTACATCAGAAAGGTCTTAAACTAATAAGTTGTAAAGCTGCCTGCCTCTGACGGCAGTACATACTGATATACAGCATGGCATGAAGTCAAATGAAGTCCTTTTTCTGTCCTGTTGTTATAGTATGCCAAACATTCTGTTGTTGCTGTTCCAGATACCTTATAATTCGGGGATGGCCAAGATATTTCAAGCATGCTTAATGTGAGACAGTCTGGGCATCTCTCTAGCCAAGGAGGGGTTAAACACCACATAGGTGCTTCCTGGGAGAGGCAAGCCTTGTGTGTACTGGCCTCATCGTGCTGGCAAATAGGACATGTGATATGGAAGGCAAAACAATAGTTTCTAGAATCTGCTATTCTTATGTCTGACAAATTAACGCGTACCTCTACTAGACGGATCCGGCTGTTTCAAGTGATGGCTCCTCCCGCCATTGTACCTGGACATGCAGTGGTATGTTACTCGAAAGTAATCTGAGAATGGCTACAGAACACATTCAGGCGCATAAGGAGTGGTTCCATACCCGAAAGTCGTAGACTGGTATTGATCATATCATTCGTAGTGAATCCCGCCCGTGATTTGGGGAAGATGATCACCTTATTTGGGTAAGAGATACGCCCAGCTCGACCATTTTCAGTTTACTATCAAATGGCACCCCACTGTAATGTCTATTGCTATGGTGATGAGAGTAATTGTCAGTCACTAAACATTGAGCATGTCTGGAACATTCTAGGCCTCGATTGTACCACTCCGGGAATATAAGGGATGAGGAGCAGTAGCTGCAGAATGTTTGGCTCGATCACAGTCAGTCACTCTCCATTGAGCATGTCTGGGTATGTTAGGCCTCCAATTGTACCACTCCCGGAATATAAGGGACAAGGAACAGTAGTTGCAGAATGTTTGGCTCGGTCACAGTCAGTCACTCACCAATGAGATGGTCTGGGGTATGTTAGGCCTCCAATTGTACCACTCCCGGAATATAAGGGACAAGGAACAGTAGTTGCAGAATGTTTGACTCGGTCACAGTCAGTCACTCACCATTGAGCATGTCTGAGGTTTGTTAGGCCGTCAATTGCACCACTCCAGGAATATAGGGATAAGGAACAGTAGCTTCAGAATGTTTGGCATAATTTGTTACAGAATAATGTAAGGACTCTATTTGACTTGCCATGTTGTATATCGGCATGTATTGCCCCAGAGACAGCTTTACAACTTACTAGTTTATGACATCGTTGATGAAATTGTACAACAATAAGGAATCCTGTGGATTTGTTATTCAGATTCGAAGATTACGAAGTTCCTCTCTCGTCTCGTACATCATAGTTTCACTCCAATGAAACACTGGATTTTGGGTGTTTCGATCTTGTATTGGATCCATACACTTTCCTCAGATAAAATATATTCTCAAAGATGAGGAATGTAGTATAATCCGATCTTCCGTCAAAAATAAATGAATTTTACGAAGATTTGAAGCAGCACAAAACTAAATTCCGGGATTGTTTTCCTAAATTATTAACGAGACTGAGAAAAAATACTAAAAATTCAAATTTAACCAAGCTTCTATGGGAATGGTTCGTTGGGTTTTATGGTGCAAAGGTCATATTTTACCAAGCTGCTCCAAACACAAGGCAGACAATTCCAATGATACAAGGAAGATACTTTACTATATTTTCGTTTTAATTTTTCCACTTCCTTGAAAATATATTTCCGAAACACAAATATAGTTGCTGAAAAGTATATAATTCATTTTCAAATGAATATTCCAGATTTTAATTATGCATCAAAACTCGGAAAAAATGTGTATTTGAAAAATATCCGATAGATGCTGTATCAAACGGCTGAAGCAATAATAAATGTATATAGCAATAAAAGAAACTAGCAAACATTTCTTTGAACGGCAGGTACTTAAGAATTTAATTGAAATTTTATTTCGAATTATAAATGCACGTTACAATATTTTAGGTTAAACAATTGAAATACGTCCATACTTGATATTATTTTTGTGATAATTACTTAAAAGCTATTTACCAGTTAACTAATTAATGAATATCTAATTAATAAAATACTATTATGAACACAATTTTAGTTAATTAAAAAATTTCCGCTTTATTTATAAAAGCTACTTTATAACATGGAAATATGATTTCTTTCTATAAAAAAGATAAACAATTGCCATCTCAAACATTTTTGGATGATGTGAATTTAGACAACGCTACAAACATTAACATAAATATAATAACATATAAAGTAGTGTAACCCAACTCCATCATGAAGTACTTTTTGGTATACAAAGGTGCACTGACTTTCATACGTTTTGCTAAATTGGTGATTGGCGGATGTGAACATGAGCTTGGCCAGCTAGAAATTAGCCTGATGGCGCTTTTGATTTCAGATGGCCATAGCCTCAATCGGCGCACACTTCGATGGATGGTCCACGACGAACATTTGAATTACCAATGCGATGCTAATCACTTCCGACAACTGTCTGAAGCCCTGTGATAACAGACACTGGTCCTGTTCTTATCACGACTTCATTCGTATTTGCAATTCAACCTTTCCCACACATCACCAGATATTCGACCACTAAAGGCAACACAGTACAGTCACACGTTCGAAACCATTCATTGCACGACCACACATACGGAAGTACATCCGTAATCTTAATACAGATCTAACGGCCTCCTGAAAGTGGCAATCAGTCAAAGTAGTGGTAACATTCATCAAATTCAGCTAAACTCTGGAGGGGGAGTATTGTGGTGAACATAGCCACAACTACAAAGCTTAGGTCACAATGCAGTAGTATATATAGCAGTGTAACCCAACTCTACCATTAAGTATACTTTTGGTAGACAAAGATAGCTGAACATTTCATTTTGGTGCAAACGGAAAATGGCCATAGTTAACCATGTTGGTGGGTTATAATTGCATCGAAAATTGCCCTGTAGTGGCCAGCGTTTGGTGCAAAAACCTGTTACAAACTGTGTCACCAGTTCTGGTCAAGGGATAACTTTGTTTCCCTACTTGAGTTTCATTCCCTCTTGGAGTAATAGGGCACTTTTGTCTTGACGAGCTATCTCGTCCTTAGCAAAACTGACCAGATCTCGTTGAAACGTTTGGAGGGTTAACATGATGACAGCAACTAGCAAACCGACCAAGCAACTAGAAATATGGGAAGTATCTGTATTGTTGTGAATTTAACCATCACTACAAAAATTAACTTGAAATGCAATTTTACATAGTAGAATAACCCAACCAACCACAAAGTACCTTTTGGTATATAAAATAGCATTCTCTTTCATAAGTCTTGCTTAAAAGTCAACAATACATTTATCACATTTCTGATATAAACATACCTATCCGAGAATCTGTAATTATCCTTTGATTTGATGTCTCAAGCTATTAAATAGAGACAGAATAAAATAATAGAGCTATAAATCTTCTTAAACAATTAGAAAAACAATCTTCATCGTAAATAGTTTCAACCATTTAAACTATAAATTAAAGCAATTTATTTAATGCACACGTTTTTAACAGCCCCCATACATTGAAAGCCTAAAGGTTTCGGAAATGATTATTAACCTCAAATCTTTATTTCTCATTGGAATGTGTATAAAAACTTATCATTAATCAAAGATACGGTTTTCTGAACAATTCAGAAAGGAGAGATACCTTCATAAATCAGAGCAATCTGAGTTTTCTGAGGATTTTCATACACTCTCGGTAAATGGAGAAAATGGAAATAATTTTTTAAATGTATGGTATCGACAAAATTAATATTTGTGTTTTTAATTTCGGAAAAGAATCCGGTATTTAAGTTCTGTTTGTAAATGTATTAAGGGTGAACAGCATTTATCAAAAGCATTTTATCTGTATATCAAAGTTATATTTAAAAGTAATAAACATGGAAAAATCCACAATCCTTGGACAGAATATCAGGATTTCGAAACATTGGAGTACATTAAATAAGAAAAGATTTAAATTTTGGTTGAAGTAAAATTTACTTCCTTCACACGTTTAAAATCTTTCTTGGTTATTATTTTAAAATTTAACTGAATCTATCAAAGAAATTTCAGTTAAACATTTCAGTTATATTTAAAAACATTAGGTCAATTTAGAAAAATTCCATATTCCTTGGAAGAATATCAGGACTTGGAAACATTGGAGTACGTTGAATAATGTTTGATATAAATTTTAGTTGAGGAAACATACAGTAGGGTCACAAAAGTATTCGTCCACCTCAAGTTGTTTACTTTCATAAATTTTATAAAGATATATTTGAAATTAAGATTTAAAAATTTGCCTTATAAAAGCTCCTTCTCTTCATTTCAGCCTCCCATTAAAATAATCGATTAATTGTTAAAAGTTTTGTCACATATAAATCAACTGTAACAGTTAAATGTCAATCCGGAAATTAAACACACGAAAGTATTCGGTCACCTACTGTAAAAAGGACAATTGTTGAACAAAGACGTGGAAATCAATGTATATAAATTGCTTTTACATTTCGTATCACACCTTGATTGTTTTAAGTCCAATTACCACTGTTTCACTAGGTATTTGGTCAAACTGGAATCACTTGCATTATATTTTGTTTTAAATTAGATTTTCAATTAATTTCACTTTTCCATGACCTAAAAGGTGCAATTTCTTTAGATTTCTTCATAAAGGTAATAATAGGTTGCAAATATTTAAACTCTGATTTTAGTTCGTTTTGGTCTTTTAAATATAAACCTGAGCTTTGTATGCAAAGCACTACTTTTCAAATTATTGACCTGAAAGACTAAAATCGGTAATTTAATCCAAATTTCGTACCAAAAAGTTTCAAATTTCTTTTTAAAAGATCAATCCACTCAAATTGAGCCTTAGTATTAGCAATGAACTCAAGTATATTTGAGTATCTGCACCAATTGCAGTTACACCCGCCGAATCATTTCATAGAATCTCAGAATTTACTTGACAGTTTCTGATCGAACTAGGATCTGGTCTTCTTTCGCTCACTTTTCTTCTTGTTTGCATACATTTCTAAGAACTTCAATTCAGTATTGAAAATTGATTGTCAGCAGTTCAATCTATCTTTGAATATCACATTTTAATTTGAAGGAAACTCAAATCAAAATTAGTCAATGGCCCTATCTTCTTCTTCAGTTGGGGACGCAGCCCCTCGCACCAGTTCTAGAGTAAACTATCGCAAATTTGGGACTGCGTTAAACATAAGTCCACTGGGAGTGACCCTGGGAATCAGCAAAAGTCCGACGAGCAAAAGACGAAACCCCATCGACACTTGTACCAACTGCGATGCTTAGTGCGTCATGTGTCGACCCATTCGGAGGGAGGTCTTTTGCAAATATGCATCCTAACATTATTTACCCGTAGTGGCAATTATGCCGGCTGTAGTTGATATATCAATTAGATGAGATATCTGGTTAGCCATCTCGTAGAATGAATCAGGCAAAAATAACCAATCTCCTGGCATTGCCTTGGCTGGAAGGACTTTTAATAAAATCGACCTGCATTTGCATTACGTGGAAGGGAAAACCAGCAAAACCTTCCATGGTCGTGTGAGCAGGGACGTGAAATGGCCACTATCAAACAGAGCATATTTTGTAGTGATCTAAGTGTGTGTATTGGCAGCTAGAGTTCATACATTATTTATTGGTAGTACTAAGGTTCAATATGTATATATTGATCTTTTTAAAGAAGTTAAAAAATGTTTGCCTGTAAATTTGAATGCAGATTTTGGTCTACCATGTCAATAATCTCAAAGTAGTGTCTTGCACACAAAGCTCTGGTTGATATATACAAGATCAAAACAACTAATCTGACACAGCTTAAATATTTTTATCCTATTATTATTTTATGGAAATCTGTAGAAATTACACATTTTTAGGTCATAAATTAGGGAAATTCATTGAAATCTAACTTGAAAGCAGAATATAATAAAAGTAGTCTCAGTTTGACCAAATACCTGATGCAAACAATGATGTTTAGTCTTAAAACAATCTAATTTGCAAGACAAAATGCGAAAGAATTGTAGACATTGATTTCCATGCTTTTGTTTAACATTTGTACTTTTTAAGGTAGGTGGCCGAATACTTTTGTGTATATGATTTCATAGATTAAGTTATATTTTATTAAATGTTGATGGGAAGCTAAAATGAAAAAGATCTTTTATGTGGTGAAATTTTAAATTTTAATTCAATATTTTAATACAATTTATATCTTTATAAAATTTATGAAAATAGTAGAAATCGTGAGATGGATAAATATGTGTGTGACCCAATATTAAACAATATTTAAACATGATTACTAAAGACAACACATAAAATGTCTTATCTTAGAGCATGTAAAACCTTCATTTTATATAATTCAAAAACAGATGTTCGTATAACAGATTAAATGGAGTACTGTTTAATGAATTTTAATGAAACTAAAATCTAAATATTAAATAATTTTGAACATTTCAATAATCATATTATAAAAATAAAAGCATGATATTTACATAAAGCTTCACATTTTTAAGGAAATCCATTACTTATACTATTTTAATTGATAATGACAATGATTTCCATTTCAATCACTGTGAGCGTAATTACATAGCATAATCATAATAATTGAACTATAATCTAATTTATATACTCTGTCAATACCACTGTACTCTCACATTTTAAGCCGTCTAATTCAATGTTTAATTTACCGAAAATGTATTCTACGAATGATGAATATCTGCTACCCACGAACGCTCAAAGATTGGAATTTCGTGAAGTTAAAATACATTCCTTGTGTTAGGAGTTTTAATTAGTAATGATTAATGAATAATATAAATAATATATGGCTTATTAAAATCACTTTTATGTAGCCTAGAGGCTCTACAAGTGCAAATACAATTATCCATGTAGCTAAGCATTTATTACAAAATCATTTACTAAAGTTTTAAAACATGTTCCGCTGTATCAATAATGTGTCCAGATAAAAATATTTTACTCTGTTTTTTTTCAAGTCAAGTTGGTATTACATGTGTTTTTTATGAGTGTTGTTTTGACTGAATTTGTATTTTGATGCTTTGTGTTCAATGATTAAGGTGGATGGACACAAATCATTTCATTATTCATTTAGATGATGGACTTGAAGTTACAGAATGTTGTGCACCTATTCACATTCAGCACAACGATATCCCCCAAATAAATCCTGAAACCTAATTTAAACCCTCTGAGATTCACGCACGCATTATATCGCCATGCAAACTGCAGTTTTTCCTGCATGACATCTAAGCAATTTTGTATTTCTAACCCTGTAGAATCCCTTTTAGGACACTTTCAACCAATGTATGTGGCTATTTAGTCATTAAATATGTTGTAGGATGAAGGCAATTCAGTTCACTACTCGCAAATCTCGTGGCACTCAGAGGGTTGCAATTGACCAAATAATGGAATTTTTATGGAAATTTAAGCTAGACTGATTAGGATGTATAAACACGATATTTATATGAAGGAACAGCGAATAAAACAGAAAAGGAAGGGATTACAAATTCATTCTGAATTATAGGCCATTGAATATATACATATTTTTATGGGTTTTGTCTTCAAAATATATACAAAAATATATACACAATTAAGTTTCCTACTTATAAAACATACATGTATGGAAATGCTAATTTCTGTAAAGTTACTGTAACCTTTACATTAATTAACAGTGATGATGAAACTTTAAAACGCTCGAGGTAACTTCAGTTATAAACTGCTCAAAGGAAAAAGTTATATATTTTACTGTATGACTTTTGTAGAACTTATTGGCTCATTTAAATTAAACTTGCTGTCCACATTAACCTTAAATGACGTACAGATATATACACTTTCAGAATCCATCACTCATTTTCGATGCATTTACCAAAACATGTTACAAGAGATGCATACCTATATATACTCTCTCTCTAGCTTCCAATTTACATTTTGAGGCATATCGAATCAGTACATATCGTTCATTTAATTTGGTGAACATAAAACGTTACTAAATGATACGTTTAACTTTAAAATAGATTTAAGATCTAAAACTTAGTGATCATTTTAAGGACACGACATATTTTTATTGTAACACTTGACTTTTGTAGAACTTATTGGCTCATGTATATAAATTCTATCTGCAGTGGACATTTAGATATGCAGATACACTTTCAGAATACATTATTCATTTTCGATTCATTTACCTAAACATGTAACAAAAAAACTTAAGAACCTTTCTCAAGTTCACGTTATTATATTCAATCAGTACATATCGTTCAGGTAATGTGGTAGATAAAATGTTACACAATGACATGTTTAATTTCAAAATAGCTTTATGATCTAAAACGTAAAGTGATCATTTTTAAGGACACGGCATATTTTTACTGTAACACTTGACTTTTGTTGAACTTATTGGCCAATCTAAATTCTATTTGCAGTGAAATTTATATTAAAAGATATCCGGATACACTTTAAGAATATATTATTCATTTTCGATACATTTACTTAAACATATTACAAATGAAACCTAAAAAAGTCCCCAGTTCACATTATGAGGTATATTGAATTAGTACATAACGTTAACGTAATGTGGTAGACATAATACGTTACACGATAGTGCGTTTAATATTAAAATAGCTTTAAGATCGAACACTTAAAGCGTTCCTTTTCAAGTATACGACATAATATAGCAGGATATTTTTCCTATATTTGAATGAAAAAAGTCGCATTTTGGAATAGAAGAGAAATACAAGTTTCCGTTTTGCCAAAACAAAAGTTTTTTTCTCATCTTCTAGAGTGGGATGTGCCAAGTTTCACAACAAACATATAAATATAGCTTTAAATTTTGAATTTTTAAATCCAGGCTGATCTAACGTGTTTTCTGTTAGATTGATATCGATTGGAAACGTATGGATGGAAAAGAACAGTTCTATAAAAAGGCAAATTTTTAGAATGAAGAAAAACACATAAAAAAGATTTCTTACAGAAACCTGAAACAAAGGGGGAAATGCTCCAAAAATATTCCGTGATATCAGAACCAGTTATGCTTGAATAACAAATACATATTTTCCATGACCGAGGGAAATCGAAACAGGAAGAAATACTTTTCCATCAAATCAGCGCTGCTCCTTCCTTTGTTGTTTCGCTTAATATTTTGTTTCAGGACAAACTGACAGCTGAATTTTTTCGAAACCAATCTTACATGCTAACGCGTTTATGATTGAAATGGCAGGAAAAAGTAACCATATTTATTTCAACTTTCATTACCCAGATATGAAAGTATTTATAAACTAACATCGTTGGATATTTGAATACATTATTGTTTGATTGAACGAAAAAATTTAAAAACAATTCCCCTCTGAATTTTACGAGACTTCGGCAATGAGACATACCTGAAACGATTTGGGAAAAACAATTGAAGACTCAGGGCAGCATAAAGATACGACGCAAAATATATGACCCGTAATGAAAAAAAATTAAAAACAAACAACTCAAGAGGATCAAAGAATTTCCCGAGGTATCCGGGTGAACTTCCTCTCTTATGTTTTAGCCTCGCCTACCCTTCAGCTTTTTGCTTTTTTCCCTCTCTCGTTGTCTTGTGTTTGGCGCAGCTTGGCCAAATATGGCCATTTCGCCATGAAACCTAAAATAAACCAATCAAAATAATTTCTGATCGTTTAAATTAATGCGTAGTGCTTCAAAGTTTAAGACAATTCGATCACTCTTATAGTGGATGGACCACTGCAATTTTCAAACTTCTTTAAAACTCGAAATTGCTAGGCTGTAAAATGTAAACATTGGCATTTACTGATGTTGCCCAGAACTCTTCAATTATAAAACACCATAGCACAAAATGTATTACTCCTTTCATTACGAAGGCCACTATAGCCCATTTGGAAGAGCAACGGATTTGCAACCGGAGGGTTGCGAGTTCGAAACTCGGGCCAGCCAAAGACCGTCCTGTAAAGGGAGTTGGCGCACGTTAAATATGTCGTGGCCTCAAATGTCCTCATGTTGGCACGGTGTGGAAGTTTGGAGACCTCAGAACAACATCACAGATCAGGTGTTGTTCTCGTCATCGACCGTGGTTCAAACTAACGAGGCATTGTCCTTGGTTCTTTCCCTTCGGGATTGATCCCGTATCAATAGCCCGATATCATTCACCGAGGTATTGCTAATTCACTTTAATCCAACTGGCGATCTAAAAACGGAGCGTGGTAGGTAGGTAATTAGCGTCGCGCTGGAGCAACACAGCTGGCTATTGGTCCGGGATCAATCCCGAAGGGAATTGTGTTGTGGAATTTTGCCAAAATCAAAATTAACTTAAACAGCTCACCATGAGGCATTGGGTCAAATTCCAGTTAACAACGGAATTAGACAGATAATGAAAGGAGTTTCGTTATCACACAGTGTAATACTATTTCCATAAAGTCATGCGAGCAGCAAGAGACTCTCCCGGTCAATGTTGTAGTTCTCGTTCAATTCTCTCTCTCTCTCTCACTTCCTACTTTTCAGGTAATAAAATTTTATACTGCAAATTCTCCGAGGAAGAGATCAGTAGAGTTTTCCAGAGTTCATATCTGAGGAGAGGACCAATAGAATCTATCCAAAGTATTCTTTTCTGAAGAAAGGACCAGTGGAATTTTTCCAAATGATTCTATTCTAAGAAGATAGCCAATAGGATCTTGAAAGGATTCTTTCAACCAATATATATGGTTATTTAGTCGTTATGTGTGCTTTGGAGTAAAAGTAATTCTTCTGAAAAATCTTGTGACCCTCAGCCTGTTAAAATGTGTTTTATATTGAATTTTACTTTTTTCATCAAAAAAATGAATGCAGAACTTAAATTTGAATAGTGTCGTATCATTACGTGCCCGTAACCCTGAAAGTATTGAAATACCATGGTACAAAATGTATTAATCCCTCCACTACATTGCACTTCACCGAGGTATTGCTAATTCATTTTAACCCAGCTGGGGACCTAAAAACGAAGAGTGATAGGTGGTAAGTGGCATATCATTACGTTGCCCTGAACCCTTCAAGTATTGAAAAACCATGGTACAAAATGTATTAATCCCTCCACTACATTGCACTTCACCGAGGTATTGCTAATTCATTTTAACCCAGCTGGAGATCTAAAAACGAAGCTTTGTAGGTGGTAAGAGGCATATCATTACGTTGCCCTGAACCCTTCAAGTATTGAAACACCATGGTACAAAATGTATTAGTCCCTCCACTACATTGCACTTCACCGAGGTATTGTTAATTCATTTTAATCCAGATGGCGATCTAAAAACGAAGCCTAGCAGCTTTGTGCCAATATCAAAATTAAATTAAACAGCTCTCCATGAGGCATGGCGTCAAATTCCAGTTAACAAAGGAATTAGACAGAGAATGAAAGGAGTTTCGTTGTTATCACACAGCGTAATACAATTTCCGTAATGTCATGCGGGCAGCAAGAGACTCTTCCAGTTAATGCGCTAGTTGGTAGTTCTAGTTCATTGTCTCTCTCACTTCCTGCTTTTCAGGTAATAAAATTTTCTACTGCAGCAGCTCATGTGGAAGCTGATTTTTAAAATAGCATCATCCCCCTGCATTTTTCAGGGATCAGATTCACGCAACTGTGTAAGATTTATTGATTTGCCAATTTACGGCCCATCTAGTAACCGGGTGTTATGTTCTGTTTACGGCTCTTATAATGTCTCGCATAACCGAATAATTACTGGAATAAATCGACTAGTTTTATTTGTTACCAAACAGCTACTTAAATGTTATGAACCATGTATTAGACTACTCATATAGACTAGCTTTGATGCAGAATATAGATAAATTGGTTTTTTAAGGTATCTGTAAACCTTTAAAACGCCATTTTTACCCAAATTTCACATTTTTCAAATTTTGCATATTATTATACTACAACTGTTTCAAATAACTTCAGATGTTACATCTACGGCCATTAGAATTGGAGATATAAAAATTTTAAAAAGTATTGACATCTATATTTGATATGGGGTTTTATATTATTTTTAGCTTTTTTTGAAATGCAATTTTCGCTAAGTGTTATTCTCCGCAAAACACGATATCTCAGAATGCATCAATTAAATTATTTTGAAATTTTTATACATGTTCTAAATATTATAAAGCAGGGTTTGAACTGTAATTATTAAGACGTGCATTTAAAAAATTGAGCAGGATGGAAACCTGAATATTTTTTTCATTTTGCTCTTTTTTCATGTCTTTTTCAGGGTTGGCTGACGTTAAGTCCACAGTTAATTTAAATATACCAATATAGTAATGATTGTAATTCAATACCTGAATCAGTGTTTTTAGAAGATAATCCACTTTGCAAACCGGAAGAAAGTTGATAATTTTTTAAAATGACATTTTGCGTAAATGGTATTTTGGGCTATTTTTTACACTTTTTACTCCATTTTTATAAAAAATAAATTTTAAAAACAATATTTTCTGCAGTGAAATGCTTTTCTAGTAGAAATTAATAGCAAAATCTATAAAAAATTTAAGTTCCATGATAAGTTCAAAAAATTGCCTCCAAAGGTATACTAATACCTTAAGAAATGCACACTTCATATATAAATGTACAGCACCACAGATGGAGGCGTCAGAAAGTCTGATTTTTAAAATAGCATCAATCCTTTGCATTTTTCAAGGATAAGATTTACAGAGATTTCCTCGATTTATTGATTTACAAATTTACTGCATTTTTTAATGATGTGTTATGCTATGTTTACAGCTCTTATACTGTTTCGTATAATCGAATAATTATTAAATAAATCGCCTCTTTTTATGTGAGTCTACTTTTGAGTAGTTATTATCAAACAACTACTCAAAAGTTTACTACTTTCTTTGAACTATGTGTTAGATTATTCATATAGACTATCCTTTATTTAGTGCATTAACAAGTTGGTGTGATAAGAGTACAGGGTGGCCATAAAATAACTTTCATTCTTTGGAGGCATCTGTAGCTGAATCGATTAACCGTAATGGAACCAAATTTGGTATTGAGACTTTTGAAAACATGGGGAGAAGTATTACGAAAAACAACTAATTTAGAACTAAAAGTTCCCGAAAGGGGAAATTTGGGACTTTTGAAGTCAAAAACAGTCTAACATTTGCATTAAACCCAGATAAAATTGATTATGCAAAGTTTCGATTGCGTAAGCAACAACCAAGCATATGTCCAACCTGCATATGTAGAGCGTTGCAATTAAAAAAGCTGACACACATATTAATATAGAGATTCGATTCACAGCACAAATAATCTTTTATTCACCAGAATCAGGTTCCCCTTGACCACATAAACCAATTTCAATGTAAAGACTTGTCTTGTGTATAGCAAGTTGCATGCGGTGTTTGGCATGCTCTACAACTGATTATAATGATTCGGGTTCTTGACATTACTTCAATAGTAGTTCTCTTTCGAAACATTCAAGTTCAGAACGCCACTAACATACGCAACGGACTTCATGTACTCCCACAGTCAAAAGTCGCTTGGAGCGGAAGAGTCCGGGGAGCGAGTCTTCTGTGCCGTCGGAAAGAACTGACTGATAACCCTCTCATTACAGAAATGCTGGCTTAGAAGACTACTGAACGGTGAATGAACATGCTCCATCACGAAAACTATCGTGTCCAAACATTGTCATTGCTGCAATTGGGCCAACAGCGCCAAATTTCTCCCTATCGTCGACTTTTGGTACTACCTTTCGTGGAATACCCCTCCCCATGCTGTCAAATGTCTCAAAGTCAAATTTGTTTCCATTACGTTCATTTGAATTAGAGGGCCGCCGTAGCTCAGTCGGTTGGTTGGTTTTGGGGGTTTTATGGAGCAAGGGCCATATTTGGCCATACTGCGCCAGACACAATACAATATCAAGTAATTGACACAGCACATACAATATCAAGTAATTGATACACACACAGTGAAAGCTTTACTGACACAGAAGAGAGAAATATACCCAGGGAGGAATGCACCGGTAGCTCAGTCGGAAGAGTAAGGGATTGGCAACCGGAGAGTCGCGAGTTCGAATCCAACCAAAGACCGTCGTGTACAAGGGGCTGGTGCACATTAAATTTGTCGTGGCCTCAAATGTCCTCATGTTGGAATGGTGTGGACGTTTGGAGAGTAGGTTCCAGCTCGGGTGTGACCTCTCATCTGACCTTGGTTCAAAATTACGTATTGTTGTCCTTGGATCTTTCCCTTCGTGTTTGATCGCGGACCGTAGCCAATGGTCCGTTGTGTTGCTCCAGTGTGACGTTATTTAACTACCTACTTATTTGATTTAGTGACAGATGCCTCCAAAGGATGAAAGTTATTTTAAGGCCACTCTATATAATGAAACACATGAAATAAAAATTCGTCTACTCAAAAGTTGATTTTCAAAGCACTGTGACAGATTCCTCATATAGACTAGCTTTAATTCAGATCATTAGCAAGTTGGTCTCACACAAGATTTGTTTTGAAATGCATTCTTAAAAGAAAAGTTTACTGCAGTACTGTTTAAGATTTTAACATTTCTTTAAAAAGTAGGATGCGATTGATCTTCCAAATAGATAGGGGGATTTTAAAATAATGTATGAAATCCAGACTGGTTAAGAACATATTTTGTAAGTCGCAGTCAAATTGTAGACACCGTTTAGGTAGTTTGGAAGAATTTTTGATGTGTTATGATGCACAGTGTTTAGAAGTGTTACATTTTGTCTCTCTCTTTTATTTTGTTTTATAATATTTATATTATTCATTAATTGTTTGTCCTATACGGTCAATATTTGTTTCACGAGGGCTAACCAGACCAGTGCCTTTTTAAGAAACATAATTACAAATAATGACTCATATAATATGAAAAATTGTGTTTTGGGATTTCATATACTAATTTGCATGTTAAATTGATTAAATTTATTTAGTCACAGTACTTTTGCAAACCCTTTATATCAAATTATATTACCCTTAATATAAATTTAAATAAAAAGTTTTGTTATGAGGATATCAGTAAAGATGTAAAAATTAATAAAATTTAGTTTTTTAGTGTGTGTTATGAGATGATTTAGTGAGGTACACTGTTATAATATAGTGTGAATAAAATCGTACAAGAATCAAAATAAGGTATCTTTCGAGACCTTGGGTAAAAGTTTGAGAAAATGGGAAATATCTTCCGCTATAAGTTTTCTATGTAAAATCATGTGAAAATGAAGAGATTTTGTTCTGTTAACCTCAAGCGAAAAAGTGAATTCTGTTATGATAATATGTGAATCTTGTTTGAAAACCGAAATTGTTTGTACGAAATTGTAAACAATGACAATTGTTTAAAATAAAATTAAGTTCTGCTGTTAAAATGGAATGACTTCTTGACCAAGGCTGTTGTGGCAATGTGGAGTTGATAGCTCCGTTGCTGCAGCTAAAACAAGAGAATGCACCACCTATGGGCGGAATAATAACACTAACTTCTGCTTTATAACCAATTCTGCTTTTTTGTGAATAAAAATTGAGTATGTTATGAAGCGAAAAGTAATACCTCATTGGAAAATGTGTAGACTCCAAGTACCTGGTAAACTCAGGCATCTTCCGAGAATTTAGGTAAAATGGCTAGAAAATAAAAATAACTTCTATTACGAGAGAGGTTTTCTGTTTTGCTGAAATGAGTGAAAAAATATGAATAAAAGTAAGTTCTGTTGCGATATTTCAATCGAGATATGAAAACTAAAGTGATGTTTTTTGGCAGCTTGAACTATGACAAAACCTTAAATAAAATAAGCCATGCTATTAAAGTAGAGTGAAACCGTTTGTAGATAATTAAATATGCTGAGGCCAGATGGAATCTCAGAAAGATATTTAAACTAGTTATTAGTGTGCACACACACACACACAATATCGAGCTTGAATAAAAATAAATTTTGATATTGATAAGAGAAATTATGTAGAAACGAGATACTGTATGGTGAATGTGTATAAAATGAATTAAAACTTGTTTAAGGGGATCAGGTTCAAATCTGGTATAAATAAAACAAAATCTGTAATTGTTCGTGAATCACAGTAGCTTCTGTTATTATAATGTTGTGGAGACAAAATAAATTTGGGGTCTTAATATGTTAATGATGCAGTTCAATATTTGTCAATTTTTCAGCTATGCACACTTCAGTAATATGTGAAAATATTTGCAATTTAAGAAATGAGTAAATTTTTTTTCTTAAAAATTTCTAAATAGTTATCTACATGTAATAAAATGGTCATTTCCGTTTAATCTGTGATGCTTGCAAAATATGTCAAAGTTTTAGTTACTAAATTAACCCTCCTGGTGGTTGTAGCAAAACTGACCAAATCTTGATGAACGAGATATTTCTTCATTAAAATAAAATTGACTAGATCTTGATCTCCTCACCATCAAAGAATCGACAATATCTTGATGACGAGATATCTCGTCAATAGCAGAATTGGTCAGATCCTGATGGACGAGATGTCTCGTCAAAACCACTTGGAGGATTAAAGTAGTTTCTTAGAAAAGATACTTCGAAGAAAGAAAAGGCTCATTTTGAAATAATTGAGTTTAAAGTTCAAAATTTGAATAATTTAACTAAGTTCATTTGAGTATATTTAAATTTTAATATTTACACAAATAAAAATGAAGTATCATTAGAACGTGCATAAAATACACTATCCATACCTAAAAATATCACAAAATCGATATTTTTGAAAACTTTGGACTCCGAATCCCCTAATATACAAAAGACTTCATCAATATCCACCTTTGGATGGAAACAATATTATTCAGGTATACAAATAGCAACGTCTATGATAAACAATGTTCAGATTGGTTCATGAAAAAGAGACTTGATTCACCCAAGTAGAATGCTCCACAAAAAGAGCATTATTACAATAACGCCGATCAGTCGACAGGAAAAAGTATGGGCATTTCTGCTTGCTGAACGAACTGTAGGCCAATTTCCTCAGCATCTGCTCTTGACCGGCTATTCTCTCCTGGGAAATTGATGAAGGTGGTGTGGGATGACCTGTAGGAGAAGATAACTCGGAAAATCGAGAAAGGGAGAGGTACTCTTGTTTGGATCTCGGAAATATTCAGATAGGGTTCGAGTTTCATTTATGTGAATCAAGTTTCATAAAATTAGATAGTTTGCCCCATTAACCCTCCATTGGTTTCGACGAGATATCTCGTCTATAAAAGTGTGATCAATTCCAACAATGACGAAATATCAAGATAGTGCAGATTTCTTTGTAATGACGATATCAAGATCTGATCAGTTTTATTCTAATGACGAGGTATCTAGTCCATCAAAGTCTGGTCAGTTTTGGTAACGAATAGAAACCTCGCCGAAACAACCACAAGGAGGGTTAACCCTTCAAGTGATTTTGACGAGATACCTCGTCCATCAAGATATTGGCGATTTTTTATGATGACGAGATCAAGACCTGGTCAGTTTTTAATGACGAGATATCTCGTCCATCAAGATCTGGAGAGTTTTGCTAATGACCAGGTACCTCGTCAAGGCAGCCACCAGGAGGGTTGATAATGTTTTATTGTGTTGGATCTCAGAAAGTTCGAGATAAACGAATCTTAAATATTAATGTTTTAAATGATATTTCACATTTTACGGGAAGTATTTTATGAAGACAGCTGTTTACAAATTATACGAACAAAATAGAGAAAATGGAAAATAATGATCCTTCTATCTGCCTTATATTTTTGAATAAAAATAATACATTAGAATGTGTACAAAAATACCATTTGTTTTTTATACATTATGTATAGGATAAAGGTAATTTTTGAATATTCTCTTTTTACAAAATATATTCTCAAATCATACAAAAATATATTCTCAACGAAAAATTGAATTTTCATTTGGAATATATCTTCGTCTGTAGAACTTAGATAAATAAAATAAATTCACGAATACTCAACAATTACAATTAGTAAAAGACCTCATACGTGTATTCATAATTGTGTAAATGTAATAGTTTTTACATCTCAATATAGGATTATATCGTCCATACCTAAGGGTATATCAGGTTTTATTTTACTAAAGTATTAAAAAATTAATTTTCTTACAAATTAATCTGTCTAATTAACGGTTTCAATTATATTTATCCAAAATATGTTTCGAAGAGGTGAAATGTCTAATGTAGCTGGATAATACACTACTGGCCATCAAAAATCCTACACCATGAAGTAAGAAAGCATGCAATAGCTTTGAAATTTGCACGATGGGTAGATCATGGAACGATATGCAAATAATTGGCACTGCAGTGTATATGCAAATCATGTGCGACAGTAACGCCCCCTGTAAGCAGTATAAAAAGGGAGAGGTTTTTTGCTTTGCGATTGTGTGTGTTTTTTTAATTGTGCTTTTAGCTGTTCCTGTAAATAAGCTTATTTATCCCTCTTCGAAAAATACAGCAGTCATGCGAGCACGTTTCTGAGTTTGACAGAAGAATTGTGGCTTATCGAGGACTTAAATCGGTGCTCCTGTTGAATGAAATCAAGCCTACATAGTGGTGTGTATATGGAATCTGTGGGTGCAGGAGGGAATTGACCGACGTGAACGATTGAAGCAGCCTCGTCACACCACCGAACGAGAGGACGGACATCTTGTGCATATGGCTATTTCTGATCGTACTGCTACATCAAAAATACCAGCTCAAAAATTAGGACATGTTTCATGACAACCTGTGTCAGCATGTACAATTCGACATCGTCTGCAGCAGCTGGAAGTTTTTCAAACCCTCCATTGCAGCGACTTTCTTTGATTCTACACCACAAGTGTCTGCGACTTAATTTTTTGGGCAGTTGCTAAGAAATTTTCATTTAAACTTACACTTTTCCAGGCTATTGTAAAAATCAATTAATAATAATTTCTAAGTTTTCATTGATGATAGATTATCGATGCATGAGATTAGAAGAACCTAGAAACAGTGGAAAATTTCTAGGAAAAGAAATCCGTCTTCCTCAGACATTATGTAATGCCAGCCTGCGTCTTTTTAGAACTTAACTTACTTCTTTTCCTTTTATTTTATCGACATTCGTGCATTTGCCTCTTAGAAAACTTACTGCCCCCATTAAATTCCTCACAACTCTTTTAAAAATCAATCACAATTATAATTTAGTCATTTTCTTCATTCTAGTCTATTGATTTTTAACCTGTGTTCTGCCAAAATGGTACTGGTGTGGCTTACGGATGATGAAACAGTTGAAATTGTGTAAGATTCATTTCCTTTCAACGGTTTAACCCTTCTAGTGGTTTCGACCATTAAGATCTGACCAATTTTGCTAATGATGAGATATATCGTCATGACAACCACCAGGAGAATTAATTTTGAGTGACCAGACGCTGTGAAACCAACGGTAAAAAATAAGAATACAAAGACAGCAGAGAGAGACTACCTATTGAGAATATCATTTTATTACAAGCAGGCAAGCATAATGATACAAAACCTTTGATTTCGTCTTCATCGTGTGACAATGTGCAAATCACAAATACTTATTCCACTAGTATATTTACAAAAGCGGCAATCAAAAGCAGCAAGTTTACAATATCAAATCACCTTAACTACAATATCGAATCGGTTACTGATCACTAGAGTTGAAAATACACAAAAGTCTCCGTACTATCGTAGACGTCACAAGCACTCCTACACCAACCACAAAGCACCCTTTCCACTGAACCGGATAGAATAATGAACAACGGGATTACGCCACTAAATATCATGCACAATACAATTCATAGACACACACACACATATAGATAGAATAAGATGTATGAGTATATGTTCAGCACTGTAGCCACCCTCTCACTAGAAAACGTTTTTGTTATGGATTCGACCTGCAATAAACTTACTTAGGTGTAGGCGTGCAGATGCATCTCACGCTTCATGGTACTTTGTAGTACCATACACACACAGCACTAAGCAGATGGTACCCGTCCCTTACGCTTGGTACGATATCAAGTCCTGTCAACCTTGCTGCTACCATTTCTGAAATTCCCGAAGCTTGAACGTTTGCTCATTTGAAAAGAAATAATAAAATAGTCGTTGTAGAAAAATCTCAACCTTTTTCTGTAAGTTTTTAAGTCGTGGTATGGTATACAAAAGCATATTTTTTGTACATAAGAGACATATATAATGTATGTTATGTGTATATATAGAGATATACAGATATATACGAATATCTGCAAGCGTGAATATATATAGTCATTTATTCATTTAATGTAGTTATTTGATATATGCTTTAGTGAAACTCTTTATTGATCTACGTTTCTAAATAGTCATTTAATTTCATTTACGTTCAGCAGCTACAATGGTAGCGATATATATTGCCTTTGCAGTGTGATACTCTCACCTACAGCAGTTGTGATCAGGATGAAGGGGAGTTGTTTCGTTCTCAGGCGCCTAGATGTAAAATAGAAACTATCTAGCTTCGTTTTCTTGGTAGTAAATTTATTCGGATATGGATGTTTCGGTTACGAGCTTGTACTACGGTTGATTTCCAGCAGTTTCTCGTAACAAATCAGGCCACTGAGATAGAAAAGGGTTCAAAGTGCGATTTCAATAGATTTGGTGCGCTGACTCTGTATCTGAATGAAGCTCAGAATAACAACAGTGTAGAAAAACTGTAGAATGGACGAGTCTACGTAGACCTAGATGAGAGACTGTAGTTTTCATATTCAATATCTGCTCCGAAATAAACCTATTTGTACGTTCTAGTCTATGCAACATTTTCTGAAGCGTTTGTAATCGTAAACAGTTATTCAAAAACCAAGAGCCTAAATCTCACACTTAGTAATGAAGTATCTTGAATGGGATCTCGTTGGGAAATCAATTATTACCTTAAAAAATCTTAAAGGGAATTCAAAAATATTTTTCATTTTCTTGGAAAAGAATCGGAATCACCCCCCAAAATGCACTTCCAAATACTATTAGTCTTTCATTCTGTTGGATTTTACATTTCGCAAAACTTTTGGGTTGTACGGATTGTGTTTAGAATAAAGCAAAATCTTCGAAAAAACTAACTGAATTCCAGCTTCATAATGTGTTCTAATAAAGAAGATAAAGTAGTGTTTTCTAAAAAGACACAGGAATCAGTTTCAACAGAAAAGAAAGTGATAAATCGGTACTTAACATCCATTAAATTATCTTATTTCTGTATCACATATAAATAACTTATAATTTTGGTAAATTTACTTACGGAAGCTTCATTTCTTTCTAAATAAATCTTGTTACAGATTAAAAAAGAGAAACTATAAACCATTTATTTGAAAAAGGAACTATCAAAGTTACTGAAGTTGGTACCGAACAAATGTCATAGCCTGATTTTTTTTTGCCCTGATCGTAATTGGTGTGACTGCATTTGTTAATAATGAAACATATTTTCGGTTAAATGGTTTTTGTAATCAGAATTTGGGGAATTTAGTTATAATATGTCTATATTTAAATAGTTAATACATAAAGTGTTGAGAGTATAGTGTTTTTGTATTGAAACTGAATTGTTTAGATTGGTTATTTGTATTTTGCTTCAATAGACCAATTTTAGTCAAGCTAATTTTATCAATATTATAATGATAGTGTTGTTAAAATACATGAGATTCGTTTTGTAAAAAAATGAGGATTAGGTACCGAAACATGCTCTGGTGTAAAGTTTTGTATTGGCACCGAATATTGTTTTAGTTTCTAAGAAAATTATTAGAATTACGTAAGAGATAAAAATCTTTGCTTAGTAGAAATCAAAATCTAAAAGCATCAATAAATTACCAATATATGAAAACAAGATGATAAAAATGGTCTATAGCCATTTTGATGGAACGAAACGTCTCCATTATCAGGACCAAAGTAAACAGGAGGAAACTCGATATCGTACTCTTGTTTACTTTGGTCCTGATGACGTTGGACGTTTTGTTACACGAAATGCTACATGACATTTGTGTAATCTTGTTTTCATCTTAGTCATTTCATGAAGTTTTTAGGTCTTGACTGAGTTGAATATCATGTATTGCACCTGTTTCCAAAATGTCATACTGAAGTGCATTTCGTAATAGCTCATATATACTGATCTCATGCAATCCCAACAATGTTTTAAAAGTGAATTTTAGAATCATCTTATCACTGATTTTTAAACCTTTCTCATTGCTAATTTTTTGACTTTATAATCTGCGTTTTCTACCTGACCAAAACAACAATTAAGAAATCTACGCTTTACTGATGTATTCTAACTAGTTTATTTGCATTATTTCTTAAGATAGAGATGATGTTAAATAGCTGTTTTGACAACTTTCAAAGTATCAATTTCTTTAAAACTAAAGTCTACTTCTAAAAATTGAAATTTAAAAATATATTGATTTTCTAAGAAAAGATAAGTTCATTTTAGACGGAAATTTCACTACCATCATGCTCAATTTTATACTACGTGTTTTCAAATTTCGTAAATTTAGAAATGCCTAAACTTAATATGACTATGTATATCCTATAATACAGATGTGTTTTGTTTTAGCTAGACTAGGATTTTTACATTTATCATTAATGTATATTCTGTGGATAATATACTTATGAGATGAGACAAAAGTATTACAGATATTATATGTAGATCCTCATAGTAAGCTGTTATTAGCTCCTCTGATGATAGTTCAGGTCTAAATACACATTTGTCCTTAAGAATACATACTAGAAAAAATATTTTTGGTCAGTTTAGCTTGTACATTGAAAAATTGAAAAGCAGCACAGGTCAATTAAAAAAAACTAGTTGAGAATCAAAGAAAATTGATCCTGTGTTAGTAAAATTAAAACATTTAAGTACAATAATTGCAAGAAGAAATGTTACAAACATTCACTTTTATGCAAATTAGACAAACAAGGTGATTATTACAATTGAAAACAGCATTGCTCTTCTTTATTATACTTGGTCAGGGTGCAATTTCATTTAAAATAATTGTGCCACACCATTGGACAGTATTTTTCAAGACTACGAATTTGTGTTGCTTTTAAACTTGATATTTCATTAGTTATAAATATTTTATTTTTGCCACAGACAAAAGCAGCTATAAATCGTATTTATTAATTGGGAGAACATTGGAGATTTATTTAATGGTAATTTGGATTTTATGTAATCTGAAATACAGCATATCAGATGAAACCGCATATAACATTTCGTAATCTTCCATTGCCTTAAAAATTGTGCATGCTACCTCAGAACATACGAGTTTCTTTCTGGAAAAGTAAGTTGACCTGCAGAAACTAATTATGTCTACTGTCAAGCAGAATATATTGTTTGGATGTCGTATCCGAAGATGTAAATGACAGTTTTTCTTTAAGGCATGTAATTTATGTAAAGCTCTTTACAGTAGCGCACATCTCCAACGTGTGATCGCACTCTATGCCAGTAGTGATGGGACACTCTGCGTTTACTGTCTATATCAAATCGCATTTATTGTATTCTACTCGTCAGATTATTGATTTTGCAGCGTTTAGTGAATGTAAAACATCGTAGGAACATATTCCCTCTAAGTATTTGTTCTTTGCACTGCATAATAACGTGTAAATTATATACGATCATGTTTAGAATAAATGCAGTATGCATACTCTACCTCGAAACGATTTCTGATACTATATGACTCACAAGACAGTAAGCATGACATGTCTTTTCAGATCTAAATAGAGGTATATTTGATTTAAATTTAAGCTCATTAAATATTAAATTTAAAACTAAAACTTTTCTGCATTTTACTTCTATTGGTTACTGTCCTATTGAGAGTTTTGCAGTTGGGGATAAAGCAAAACTCTTCAGAATGTAACCGTCTAAAACGAATTTTTGAAAGGAAATCGGGGAAATTTTCTTACAAAATATTTTTTACTTTAAGCTACGTAAATTTATAATGGTTTCAGTTATTTTGATGAAAATTAATTATTTTGATATATTATTTGAAAATAAAATTCCGAAGAGTTCATTGTTAGTGTTAGAGGTATGAATTCAATCCAAGTGGTATATCGATAAGAAAAAACAAACATAATTTCGATATGCTTGAGTTCTCTTATTAATGTCATTGGAATTTCTAAACATATTTTAGAAATATTTAAGAGACGTTTTCTATTTGAAATATTTCCTATCTATCGTTAATTATCATAATTCCTGATTTTTACCAAAAAGTCATGAACTGCATGCATAATTTGTTTGACACATGATATTGAACACATATCTCAACGTTACCTCTTAAGTATTAAATATAACATTCATGTTTATAGAAACTTTATATAAAGAAACTATTACACTCTTAACTTTCCATAATCATCATATAATTTTAATGGAGATTTAAGCGTTTTAACCAACACTGTGGTATAACACTTTAAGCTAATTAATATGATCTGACGTTGATATACATACTGAAATCTAAAAACTTTGAAACTAAAACAGTAATGACCATTTTCAATCTCAATACTTCTCAAGGTAGTATAGTTGGCTGCAAAGAAAGAAAAATGGTATAGAAACTATTCAATACTCTTAAAAAATAAATGTCATGGTATATGGATTTGAAAATTCGTAGAGGCAAAAATTTTGAGTTGTGACGATTCTAAATCATTTTTTCTATTATCAATAAAAATATACTTTATAAAAATCCATTTTCAGTCTCTTGAGTGTTTATGTTTTAAAAGTTTAAACATGCATAATGGTCCAGGTTCGAGCATTTTGACCGATTAAAAATCAAGTCGATATGTGAAATATTTAGATTTTTAAGCTTTATGTCAAGTCATAGTATCTGTAATATTGAAAGTGGTACGAACAGAATCAACTTCATGAATATGAAATACCATATTGATGAAGGAAAGGAAATGTAAATATGAAAATCCGCATTTATATATTGCATCATCTGTTTCGCATGTACCAGTTTTTTATATAAAACTATTGTATCTAGAGATGGGCAAAATTGTTATTTTACGATAACAGTATTGGGTGATATTGCTAATTTATGATAACAGTTGCAATTATTAGCAACTAATATAACAGTTTTGTTTCAGTTAGCCACTAACACTAAGTTAGAAAGTAAATTTACAGGTTATTGAATTTTAGAAATTGACATTAACGGTTGTTTTTAATAGATATTAACAGCTGAAGTTGATAATTAAGCAATTATTAAAAATTCTGTTTATGAAACTTTATTTGTATACCAATTTTTTTGGGAAACTCAATTTCTTTATTGAAAATTTTATTTGGTTAAATTGGTTCACCGCTATCTCAATAACATTTATAGGTGAGTTAATATTTTCGAGAACAGTATCAAACTGTTATTTTACTATAACACTGTTATTTAAACTGCTATCGAAATAACAGCCCATCGCTAGTTGTATCCAACTTTATGTTTATCAAGCTAGTGTGACTGTGATTAATCCAAAGATCTACGTAAATAATAAAATTTAGAAACGAATAGGTGACAAAAACTATCTGTCCTGTTTTATCTGCTCCGAAATAACAATGAATATGTTTTTAAGCTCTGAAGCATGATAAATTGAAAAATAATAGATTGTATTACGTGACTGTTATTGATCGCGCGGTCAAATACACATTCGGATGAAGTATGAATAATATAAACACAGAACATATACTTTCACACCTTTAAGTGTAAGCAATACACTGGCGTGCAAAGCCCAAGGAACACCATTATTTTTGAAGATTAAAATCTCAAAATATAGCGAAACAGCCCGTGACAATTTGCATAATCGAGGGTATTCACAGAAATCTGGTGCTTATTCAAATTTTAAAATGACATCAGAGGCTCTAATATAGGAATGGGTTATGCTACCAGGAACCCCATTCTCTATGCAAACATGGTGCAAAGCCTGCATCAGTGTTCGATGTGGTTATGTGGCCTACAAAGGAGTTTCCTCTCTTTTTTTTAGTTTTTAGTCACCCTTCTATCTCATGGCACTCAGCGACGCTACTTCAGCTCAAACACTTGTTTGCTGTTCTCTTGTTACCGTTTTCTTTTTACTTATCAGTTCGGTAGCATACCATTTTCTCACATCCAAGTCACTCCACTGCAAAGAAGCAGCTGAAAATTTTACCGTTCCTTAATTTGTGCACGCCAGTGTATTTAAGTCATGAAAAAGTCTTCTAAGTCGCTCGCCTCCTGGCTAATTCTCCGCAATTAGCGATTATGATAGTATCATTACTTTAATGTTGGCGCAAAAATAATTCCACAAGCCGTAAAAAACAAATCAAATGTTGTCGATCGATCCTATAGAGTTCTCTTTTCCACGGTTTTTCTTAAAAATCAAGGTTCGTCTCTAGTGGTACCTAGGCTAGATGCAACACATGACAGTGATGAGGTGACTTGTACCAAAATTAAAACTGCGAAGTTCCTCGTACAAAACAAACACACACTCACACACATTAAGAGAGCCTGGTGCTAAAGAGAGGTTCGTAACAACCCATCCCGAAATCTGTCGTCTGAACCAAAAAATGATCAATGAGAAGGGTCATTTACTTCCCAATGGCACAATTCCTTCGTCAAGCACGTCGCTGATATGTAAATAGATGATCCAGTACATGAGATTGAAACAGACGAAACACACGGGGAATACGACGCGGGAGTATTTGTCTATGTCGCTTGGGCTGACACCGAAGAGCTTATTCGTATTCTTGCAGAAGGTTGCAGCGTCGTACTCGTGACTGATGTTGATGGGATTCTCCAAGGTAGACGTCTTGGAGGAATAGCACTTTGGATCAACCATCTTCAGACGGACCTCCTAGAAAAGCGAAACAAAACTTATCAGCCTTATGGAATAATTTCGCTATATATATATATATATATATATATATATATATATATTTCGTCAATATCTCTCTCGATAATAGAGATATTGACAAAATTTCAGTTATATATCTGTACTCTAGGGGTAAGCGGCAATTAAATCTAGGTTTACATATGGATTCAATTTCGCCAATCTCTCTTTATACATAGAGAAATTGACAAAATTTAAGTTATATCTGTACTCTAGAGATAAACTGTAATTAACTATTGGTTTACATATATAGGTTCAATTTCGTCAATATCTCTTTATATATAGACATATTGACACAAAAATTAGGACTGTTTACCTGAAGAAGTACAGATAATTAAAACTCCAATTTTGTCAATTTCTCTATATAAATATAGAGATAACATAGAGATTGGCATAGTTGGAATTACGACTGTTTACGTCTAGGGTACAGACATAATGACTAAATAGCCGCATATATTGGTTCAAAGAATCTTTTGAAGGATTCTATTGATCAAAACATCAAACACTGGTTATTGCAAGGCTGTAGGTTCCATGGTGTAATAATCCTTGCATGACCCTTAGAATGTTAATCGTGGAGACTATTTCTGCACCTTGGTAAAAAGGCCAATGTTCAAATTATTTTATTTTGAGTTATGTTCACAAATCACTTTAAGGTAATGAAAGTTATAACAGAAAAAAGAGCCAATGTCCTCCTGTCAATATATTATGAAGGAATCAAGATATTGGAAAGTAGTTTTTTGTACACTGTATTAAAAATTAAAAAATAAATAAATCAGGTGTTATCAAAATTTGTAAAATCAACATTGGCCTTTTTTTTGCCAAAGTACAGATATATTCTAGAGTTAATCACCTCATGACCACATCGGACATTTTGACAACAAATATGTAACAATATAAATATTTCACAAACGCCTTTTTGTATTGCTAAAATTATAGATTGCAAAATGTCTAAATTTCCATTGTTTATCTTGGGGAGTCTGGGACAAGGTTCCTCTTCACATCGATCCACAAAACCTTGAAATGGGCAGTTGCCCATTTCAAAATCTTGACGCATAATCATCAAAAAAACTTAAAATCGATGATTTTGAGTAATGGCCCTTTGCACAGAGGTAAGATATAATCATCTTCAAAAGATTCAAATAAATTAGTAATTATATTTGTTTATGGTCTTAAGAATATGACTATTTACTTATTCGTTATTTTATATTAAACTTAATATCAAAATATCTCAAAAACTAATATTCAAATTAGCTATTACAGATCTTGATTTCGATGTGTACAAAGAGTTACTGCACACAGGACTTCCACCCTAAGGACCTGACTTCAGTATCACATTCATTGTAATCATCCCAAAAATGTTTCACAGGTTAATCTGCTCACTTCATCCCATTTAATTCACCTTTAAAATTTCCGTAAAAGCTCATCTGAAAATAATTTGTCATAAGTATTTACAAGCATATTCATCAAAACGCGGATGTAAAATGTATGAGAGGCTTTTTCTGTAAAGATAAATGGGTAGATGGCACTAGTGTATTTGTGGTTGAAGTCCTTTTCATAACGAGCTATTGAAAAATCAAACTGACTCACGATCAACTGTCTTCTCGTCGGTGTCGCACTATAGTTGGAGTATTGTGTCTACACGTTTCAAATTTAAAATAGGGTGCATAGTTTCTATTTATATACAAAGAATGTAATACTAACGAAGGTAATACTGCTCCTAAGCTTCCTTTTATTTGTGAATATGATTTGTATTTCGTCCAAATTTAATCCAGATACAGAATATTCCAAGAGTTATTTGGATACAGGTAAGTTTAATACTCAAGGTTGAGGGACTAAAGTATTTCTTTTATTGATCCCCGAAGACAATTTTAAGAGAAATTTAGTGTTTCAAAAGAAAAGTCGATCAAGTGAAATACCCGGAAAAAATAACCAAATAGAATTGAAGAGTTCCAACGATTCTATCAAATTGATAGGAAATGCGAGACAATAATCAGCAATCCTGTCAAAAAAATTACAGCTTTTTGGTAAAGTACGCAAAAAGATAAACGAGCTCTCGGAAATCAATTGTCTTTTTATGTGTTTTCTCACAAACGCCTCGAAACTTAAAGCGCATCACAAACATTTCTTGTAATGTAGTAATTTAAACGCGATAAAATATCTTCTATTTCAAAGGCATTCCCAGAAAATTACACCAATCAAAAGATTCTGGTAATAGCCATTGTTTTTAGAATTCATTCACAGTAACTATGTGTGTTAGCAATATAAAAAATACTATTTCACTGAAAAAGTATTTGATTTGAAATATCCCATTGAATAAGAGTAAAATATTTTTTAACTCTACACCATTCACGATACATTCCGTGAAGTATTAAAAATTCTGTGTTTGAAGTATTTTATTTATCATTTCACCGAGGTGGTTACACTGAAAACTACAGAAGTGTACTAAGCTTAAAAGCCCATCTATTTTCTTTAAAATGCCAGTATTCTGTATTAAATACAGAGTATAAACACAACAAAAATGTGTGTATAACATATTCAATTTAGAAAGATATAAGGTCGAACTGCTTTCTTCTATATTTATTATATATTTGTTTTCTTCCATATTTACTAATGTGTTTACATTACATAGATATTTATAATTGTGTGTGTTCATATATTTTAATTTTCCCCGTTGGATTTTATTTTCATACTTAAAATTCGGCACTAAAAGTTTTCTGCCAATTTACGTTTTACTGTTATCTGATGATTTACCGTTGGCATGCTGTGGGATTTTGAAGAGTGGAGTGTCAACTCAGGTGTTGTCCTCGTCATCTGACCGTGGTTAAAAATTTTGACGTGTGGTTCTCGGATCTTTCCCTTCGGGATTGATTGCAGACCGTTGCCAATAGCTCGTTGTATTGCTCCAGTGCGAAGTTAATTCAAATACCTACCTACCTGATGATTTACCTAACTTATGTGTACTTCATTGACACAAAACCCACTATTGAAAGACAAAAAATAAATATATCTATTTAAATTCGATAAAAAACAATAACGTGAAAAAATCCCTTTAAAGTAAGTTTTCAACACATCGGTACTAAACTCGGACTATGCTCACTTGGATTGTTCCTCGACAGAAAAAAGATTATATCAGTTGACTTGAACCTTTAAATCTAGAAATTATATCTCAGTCTTTAATTTATATTGTTCTTTGAGGTATACATAGTTAAGTATAATATTCTATTTAACACATGAAGAGAAATATTTTAATTTTCAGCTAGTAATAACAAATAGAACCGGCATATGTATTGGAAGAACATCATTAGAGGTAATGTAAAACCCAATAAATATGTTGTTAAATTAAAGTCCAAAATAACATTGAAGTAATTTAGCTGTCCTTTTCCAAAATTATGCGTTGCTTCAAGGAACATTTATTGTATCTTATTCGTCTTTAACATTCGAAACTTTTGCAGTAGTATACTCGAAGTACCATGCTATCATCGTGACGTCACGTGGTCTAATAGAAAATTGAAGGACTTGTGTCATGACGTCGCTTGGTCCAATACAAAATAGGATTTGCATCACTGTGCCCATAAGAAGTTTGGAGGGGTCAAACAACCAAAATAATTGGCTTTGAGATGAGTGGACTTACTGGCATTGGTGTGAGCAATAATTATGAACCTGGGTTTTATTGAGGGTGCAGTCGGCAAGAGAAGGGATTTGGAATTTCTTGCGGGAACGGGTACAGATCGTGTGGACGACGTGAGCTCATGGCCTGTGATATAAGTGGTCATCGATGCAAAAAGCTAAAGCAGCACCTACCGAGAAATTCCAAGTCTCTCTTGTATCTATAAAACCCTGCTTCATAACCAATGCTCTGATCGATGCTAGTAATTCCTCTCATCTCTTAGTCAATTATTATGGTTGTTTGACCTCCCTGCCAATTTCCTACAGGCACAGTGACGTAGGTCCTTTTATTTTTGTATTGAACCATTTTCTATGTGGAGTAAGTTTCCTATTGGAATTGATCGACATGAGTAAATAAATTACTAGAACTTTAAAACAAACCAGTACCTCATAAGGTTTAAATACCGGTTGTGGTTAGAATCACCGTTACTGAAGCATCATTACCGGTTTTCTGAGCTATTTTACTTTATTACTAATGTAATTTTATTTGATTTATATTTTGAATAATACTTCAAGGATGTATGTATAACACGTCAGCAATAGCAAATACAATCCTTGTGGGGCATAATAAACAAAAAAATTAAGCCATGAAGCATATTTTGCCCTTAAGTTCAAGATTAAATGAGAATCTGGATTGTCTACTTATATACATTGTTATTGTATTCTTATGTTTACTATAGATCTGTTTAAAATAAATTAGTCAAATTTTATTAAAGATACTTTAGAAGTTGCATTGGGAAATTCTTTATAGACGACCCAATCTTTTACAACCTAATATTGCATATGGTCAAAATTCAAATATAGAACTGAATTATAAAATTAACATACCATTGAACTGACCGATCAACGTTTACCGCTCTTCTCTAAAACTGAAAATTGACACTACTCTTTAGTCAGCTCGAAAAACGTATATATGTTTAACCATTCTATTCATAAGGAGTACGCGCTTTGACCTTCATTATCCACTGTATCTTTCCGGACATATTCATTCTGATTATAAAATTAACATCAAATTAACCTATCAACGTTTAACGTTCTCTTAAAACTGAAAAATGAATCTACTCTAACCAGCTCAAGAAAACTCCTAACATTGGGTTAAACTATTCTAGTCATAAGGAGTTTATCCTTTGTACTTTATTATCCACTGTATCTTTCCGAACCCCATATTCATTCATTTTTATAAGATAAACAGATAATTGAATTGATTGGTCGATGTTTACCGTTCTCTAGTAATCGAAAAATTTAAATATTCTCAAATGAGCTCAAAGAACTCCTATCTGTTAAACTATTCTATCCGTGAGGAGAGGAATTTATTCTTTGTCCCTCATTATCTACTGTTGTTTTCAGAGATATTTATTCTTTGATTATAAAATTAACAGGCTAAAATTAATTGACTGACCATTATTTACCGTTTTTTGAAAAATGAAAACATTTCCTAAAAAGCTCAAAGAAAGTTTATCTGTTAAGCCAATCTATCAATAAGGAGTTTACCCTTTGTCCGAAATTATCCTCTATATATTTCTGGATATAATAATTGTATGATTGCAAAATTAACAGGCCATCAAATTAACCGATCAACGTTTAGCGTTTTCTAAAACTGAAAAATGAACCCCACTCTATAACCAGCTCTAAAAACTCCTAACTTTGGGTTAAACTATTATGTTCATAAGGAATTTACTCTTTGTACTTATTATCCACTGTATCTATTCGGACATATTCGTTCCTTATTTTAAGTTAAACTGAACATCGAATTGACTGGTCAACGTTTACCGTTCTCTAATAACTGAAGAATGTAAATATTCTCAGATGAGCTGAAATAACTTGTATGTTAAGCTATTCTATCCGTAAGGATTTTAATCTTTGCTCCTCATTATCCACTATTGGTTACAGAGATATTTATTCTTTGGTTATAAAACTAACGGACTATGGATTGACTGGCCTACTTTTACAGTTCTTTAAAAGCTGAAAACATTCTCTAAAAAGACCAAATAATATCATATGGTCTGTTGAAAAAATTAACAGACCAACGAATTGACCCATCATCACACACACATTTACCGTTCTCCTCTCAAAACTGAAAATATCCTCTAATCAGTTAAAAGAACTTCTAACTATCTGTTAAAAAATTAACCGACCATCGAATTGACCGATCATCATTTACCGTTCTCTGAAAACTGAAAATATTCTCTAATCAGCTCAAAGAACTTCTAACTATCTGCTAAACCATTCTATCCATAAGGAGTTTACCCTTTGTCCGCCATTATCCACTGTATCTAAGGACAGCATTTAAATTGTCTTGTCTAATTCTGCTTTAAGAGAGAGATTTACAGCAGTTCAACCGAAAGTCAGCTTGTGTTGGTGTGCTGCAGTCAACCTTGAAGCTTGTTGCTGTCGTTGGATTTAATCCTCTGACGAGGCCCTGACAGTAGGATTAAGGGGGGTTTGTGTTTGAGGTGATTAAGGAGATTAGTTAAGTCTGATCAAAGGACAATCGAGGCTGCTTCATTTAACAATAACTCGTCATTCATCGCTAAGCGCTAAATCACTTTCTGACGTTACCAAGTGTGTTTCACTTCAAGTACTGCGGCTTCATCCGTCTGTGAAGTTGCTGTTACGTTTCCGGGATCGGATAAGCTTCTCAAAATAACGAATTGACTTTTGCAGAGCGTAATCTCTACTATATAACGATTTATAAATGATTACCAAAGTTTCAAGTTCGGCGGAAGGGCTAAGATTTTAATTAAGATACGTTACATCGAAAAATTCAAACATTATCAAATGGGTCTTATGTCTTTATATATTGTGATGTGCTGAGTTTTGCAACAGAGAATATTACATTTTTATTGAAATTTAAGGAAGCAGGAATCTCTCCTAGAAAGATCGAAAAATCTTTCGCTGTACAATACTTTTTTAGCTTAACCCTCTGAACGTCGTGAAGTTTCCGAGTATCTCACTATGTTAGTATTGCTTTGTTAGTATTGCTTTTACTCCACACACATTGACTGACTAAATAACCACATCTATTGATTGAAAGAATCAGTGGATTCTTTCAACCTTTAGAAAAATTCTAATTTTCCTTTTCATGGAATAGAATCCTTTGGAACGATTTTGTTGGTCTTTTCCTTAGAATACAATTCTTTAGAAAGATATTTTCCTTATTTCCTTAGAATAAAATAGTTCGGAATGATTCTATTACTCCTTTGGTTAGCTCGCAATGAAATAAAATGATGGTTACCTCCTCCTTTTTGCTGCCTGTGTTTTAATACTAAAACTATCTTGATTTGATAAAGATGTATTAAATTAATAAAATGCCGGGTGATAATGCATTAAATGCCTAAAATCAGAGGGTGGTAAAGTATTTTTCTGCCGTTGTGTTTTGAAACTAAAATGAGTAAATATCTTGAAAATAATAAAGATGGATATAATTATTAAAGTATCTAGTAATGCATTAAATGCCTGAAATGATAGGGTGATTATGTAATTTTTTCATTGTATTTTTATTTTAAAGTATCTTGAAAATGATAAAGATATATTAAATTATTAAAATACCGGGTTGATAATGTAGTAAATGTACTAAAATGATAGGGTGGTTATGGTATTTTCCAGCATTGTATTTTTAGTTCTGTCAATAACTAAAATGAGTAAACTATCCTGAAACTGATAAAGATGTAATAAATAATTAAAATATCTGATGATGTATTAAATGTCTAAAATGAGAGGGTAACGTATTTTCGTACAATTGTGTTTTGAAACTAAAATAAGCAAACTATATTGAAAATGATAAAGATGGTTCAAATCATTAAAATGTTGGATTATAATGTATTAAATGCATAATATTAGGGTGGTTAAGTAGTTTCTACCATTGTACTTTTAAATTAAAACGAGTAAAGTATCTTGAAAATAATAAATATTTCATTAAAATATGGGGTAATAATATAGTAAATGCCTAAAATGAGAGGGTTTGTTATGTATTTTTCTGCCGTTGGTATTTTTAATTCTTCAAATGTGTGCTAAAATGGGTAAACTATTTTGAAACTGGTAAAGATGTAATAAATAATTAAAATATCGGGTGATAATGTATTAAATGTCCCTAAAATGAGTGGGTGGTAACATATCTTTCTGCCATTGTTATTTTAAACTACAATGAGCAAGCTATGTTGAAAATGAAACGAAATACATCAAATTATTAAAATACCAGGTGGCAATGTATTAAATCCTTAAAATGAGGGAGATAATATATTAAGAGACTAAAATCAGAGGGTGATTATTTTTCGGCTGCTGTATTTTTATACTAAAATGAGTAAACTATCCTCAAAATGATTAAAATGCATCAAATTATTAAAATGTCGGGATGACAATGTGTTGAATTTTGTGCAATTGCAAACTTAGTAGAACTATAATCTTAGTAAGGCAAACAAAAGGAAAAGATAACAGTTGTCTCAATTATGAAGTAGTGTTATCCCCCTTTTCTCTGCTCATTGTTTGTTAATTGCTATTTTCTAACATTAAACTACAGAATTGGAAAATAGAGTAGTTACTGGTGCCATCTGTTGGCAGATATATGTTAAATAAAAATAAACTATTCACTAGTTATAATTTTCTAAATTTAAAAATACGAATTTAAATACATATTTGTAAGCCTACTTCTTTCTTTCGAAACTTTGAAAAGAGAGAGAAAGAATTCACCTTCTTTTCTAAGTAAAAAGAAAAACCAGCCATAATTTTCGTAAGATCTATTAGACTTTTTCTAGTAAAATTTGATGTGAATTTAAAATTGTATTACTAATGCATCAATTTCATACTATGCAATTTAATTCAAAATAGGATAGAACTGAATATTCAGGATTTATTTAAAATCTTACAAATAATTTTTGGTTTAAATGACTAGTCAACGTTGATTAAATGCGCTTCTTAGAAAAGATTACTCTTACTATTCAAAGATTACAACTTAACTAATTCAGAAAAGAGTTTCTAGGATGAATTTTCCACTTTTTATTTTTGACGATTTTACTAGATATTTTAAATTTATAAATGTAAGACTATACTAAACGTTCGTATTCGAAATTTTTAGATCGCAATTTTTTCATAAAATCTCTAAACATCTCGAGAGATTTCCGAGTTAAGTAGTATTGCTTTTACCCCAAATACACAAAATGGTTAAACAACCACATCCATTGGTTGAAAGAATCTAAGTGTTTTTACATAACTTTAGGAATATTCTATTGGTTCTTTTCTTGGAATCATTGGGAAAGATTCTATTGCGCCTTTCCTTAGAATAGAATCATTTGGAAAGATACTATTACTTATTTCCATAGAACAGAATCCTATGAAAGATCATATTGGTCTAGAAGTTCGAAATTGTTTATGGAAAGTCATGTAGGGACATCTGAAGGTTAAAAGGTGGAATTATGCGTTTGAAACCCTCATATTTCTATTCGTACTTGAAATTCGGATTTCTTATTTTTTACTTTTGTGCTATATCTACAACTAAATGTTAATTCCCTTTTGTTATATTCATATTAAATAGTGTGGCTGGCAATTTAAGTGGTTAGGGTCACTAAATAACCTCAGTAGTTTCCACGTAGATCACGTCAGATCTGCTCTCCATTTTTATAGTTTCGTGTACGAATTTTATTTCCCTTATACAGTTTCTAATTTTGCGCACACAGTGAAAAATAAAATGATTAAAAAATAGTGCAAGAAAATTTAGTTGCATATTAGCAATAAGATGAACCCGGAATTCGTTGACGTTTCTTCTTTTTCTTTGCACGTCATGGACAGTGCCGTATTGAAGAAACCCCGTTTATAATATCCTGATTCTAGATATCTACAATTTTCGAGTTCTTACCGGATATAACAACTTGCAAAAGCACTTACACCCCCGTATTGGATTAAGGAAATCAACTCTCTGTCTATTTTGCAAACTATACAAAATAACTGGAGACAACTTGGGGACAGCCCAAAATTTTTGACGATACAGTTGCAAATACTGTAGACAGTGTTTTCTCTGAGGAGTTAACACGCAAATATACGTTCTGCAACTGGTAGTCTTCCCTTCATGACTTCTTACCAGTTTTGACTTACTTGATCAAACTTTTTGGGGGGCCGCGGTAGCCCAGTTGGAAGAGCAACTGATTAGCATCCGGAGGATTGCAAGTTGGAAACTCGGTCCAGACAAAGATCGTCGTGTACACGGGGGCTGGTGCACGTTAAATATGGTATGGCCTCAAATGTCCTCACGTTGACGTGGTGTGGAAGTTTGGAGAGTGGGGTGCCATCTCAGATGTTGCCTCGTCATCTGACCGTGGTTCAAAATGACGTGGTGTTGTCCTCGGATCTTTCCCTTTGGGACTGATCCCGGACCACTGCAAATAGCTCGTTGTGTTGCACCAGAGTGACGTTAATTGACTACCTACCTACGTTTTTTTTTACCAATAGATGTGGTTATTTAGTCATTATGTGAGTGTTGGGAAAAAAATACTCTACACTACAAGTCTACAAGTTTACCCCTCTCGTAAATTTTATTACTTCAGACCTTTATTGGTCTGCTCGTCGTCTGATGGCCGAGAGGCTGGAGAAGGCCGAATGATAAAAAAGACGTCTATGTTTATAACCCTCCTGGTTGGTGGTTGTATCGACGATGAATCCCGTCAATAGCAAGTGACCAGATCTTGATGAACGAGATATCTCGTCATTAGACGAAACCTTACCAGATTTTGATCTCGTCATAATAAAAAAAGTTCGGCAATATCTTGGTGACGAGATATCTCGTCATCATTAACAAAATTGTTCAGATTTGTCATATTTTGGTACTTTCAATTTTAGGTTATTTTTGATAATTTTAGGGCCTTTCTCTCTCAATTTTGTGTTTTTAGGGCTATGGTTGTTTTCTAGGTTTTATAACGTGGTTTTGTCTTTGGCCTTAATCAAATTTTTGTTGAAACATTCTCAAGTAATTTTTTATCCGAGGTCTCGTTTTCATTGCAAAACGCATTACAAATAACTCATCTGCAAGCTTTTGGCGACAAAAAAAATCTGCCCCAATTTACCCTTCACAAAACAAAACCTTTCCACCCTTTTCTATTGGTGAGTAAGTATTTTGTATTTTTGGGCAAGGATTTACCAAACGCAACTTTGGTTGGTAAGGCCTCATGGCGCAAGAGACATATTTGGTCAAGCTGTGCAAACACAATACAGACAACATAAAATAATGCATATATAGTGACAAAGAAAAATTTACTGTCCCAGAAGAGGTAAATAAATCCAGATTACAGGAAACGACGTTAAGTAAATGGGATACACAAGAATACTGATAGAGAAGAGATGAATACACCTGTTTGAGTTACAGGAATCGAACCTGCGCAGCCTACAACTCACAGATTGTCAGTTCAGAGGGCAAACCCACTGAGTCACGGCTCCGGTGACCCCAAATACAACCTTGGACTTAGCTGTATGTGATTGATTTTTTGCTCAAACGCCTCGAACAAACCTTCAACAAGAAATATTTCCTCTCTAACTATCCATCGTCTGCGAGGGGTTGTTAAATGAGACCACTTCTCAGCGACATTGGCCACTTGGAAGATCTCTCAATGCAATTGTTTCGACCATGCATTCATCCGGAGGTTTTGGCGAAATATGGCTATATACACAGATTAGACAATCCTTCCCAGACACGGTTTCGCTTGACTTTTGTCAATTGGTGAAAACTACTCTAAAGGGAAAGATATCTAAGGTTACTGGTTTGAACTAAATATGTTAAGTAGTTTTAATTATCTACCAAAGGTAGGACATTTTTTTGATCCACCTCGTATATAGACACTCTTAATCATTCAGACCTGGATTTGTTACAATTTTCCATGCTGGTTGTACACAGATTTGGTAGTTCTACTTCTCAGACAAGGTTTCGTTAGACTTTTGGTCAACTGATAATAATGACTCCCAAGGGCAAGATTTCAGAGCACAAGATAAATCAAGACTAATGACACGAAGCATCTGACAGAAAACCAAAAGGTTACAATAAAATAGCAGTAGAAGAAACCCGGGAAGAATCGTGACAACTCGGAAAGAGACTATTTCCAAGGCTATTGGGTTTAAATTAAACTCAACTTCATCATAGGATACCGACTCGACAAAGGATTTGTGGTAAAAAAGTGTCAGCCAAACGTGGGATACGTTTTGATCAACCTATATACAGACATATATTCCTACTCATCGAGACTTTTAAATTATTAAACTTGCACTTTTTCAGGCTGTCTGTACACAGGAGGTGTCGTACTTTCTAGCCATGGTTTCGTTCGACTTTTGGTCAACTGATGAAAATGGTACTCATGAAAAAGATTTACTAGACTACTGGGTTTGAAGTAAATGCGTCAAGAAGTTTTAATTTTCTGCCAAAGGTCGGATACTATTCTATGATCAACCTGTATACAGACCTATTTCTACTAACCGAGACGTGTAAATCATTAAACTTGTTGCACTTTTTCACACTGGCTATACACAGATTTGTTATTCCTACTTCCTCGACACATTTATGTTAGATTTTTGGTCAATTGATGAAAATGGCACTCACGGGAAAGATTTACTAGATTACTGGGTTTGAACAAAATATGTCAAGTAGTTTTTCTGCCGAAGGTGAGATGATTTTTGATCAACCTATATACAGACATATTTTTACTCACTGAGAAGTAGAAATAATTAAACTTGTTGCATTTTGCATGCTTCTTCATTCTTTCAATTACAGAGGGAGTTTGATGTCTATTCCGAAAGAAATCGTAATTTGGTTTCCGAAAATAAATTTAAAATATCCTTGCGGGCAGTGTAATTGAAAATATGACCTCCAGATTTCATCGATCAGCTTATCTTTCAATGATTTTAATTTTACTGTGTATCAAGAAAAGTACATAACGAGGGAAGAATTTGGGTGCAAAAATGATTTTCTGCTCTGAACGAAAATGCTTGACTACATGATAAAGTTCCTTCAGTGCCACTGAAATGAAATACAATTCACTTCTGATATTGACGTGTTGATCCCTTTCTTGTTCGTAAGGGGGATTACAATTTTAATTCGCTAGTTAACATTCTTCCTTTAATTACTAACTCGGGACAACAGCGATGCTTCTTGTTTCTCGGAGCATCTTTAAAGACACAATTATCGCTGCATGTTAAAACATTTCAACAGTTTAGGATGGGTTAAGAGAGGTGTGGGTCGACGTATCAGAATGACTAATTAATCAGCTTGGGAAATTAAAAGAAGAAAGATAACGTAAATTAGATAGTTATTTGCACTTTGCCTTCAATCCTGGCATAAGCATTGTGCTTAAACACGCAAACCTCTTTCTTATTCAGTTTGTGTCCTGCCATATTTCTCTGTCATTTTGAGCTCGTTTCTGGTTAACACGTTGTTGCTGAGTGGGCCTGGACTCTTTTGTATTATTGCACTCGGCAATTACGGTTTCAATGAGCCTGTCAGGCTTTCTTTTACGTGCATATATAAGAAGCAAAAATGAGTACGCATTTGAGTTTGCTGCTTGTCTCGTTTATTTATAGTCCGACGTGTTTAAAATAAATTTGCTGTTCGTTTGGCTATAAATTAAATTGATGTATTAAGGTTTGTGTCGTGGTGAACATAGCAGCCACTACAAGAACTAAATTAATGCGGTAGTATAGTATATTGCAGTGTAACCTATCTGCACTACGAAGTACCTTTTGGAAAACAAATATGCAGTACCTTTCACACGTGTTGCTAAATTGGCGACCCGTACGTGATGCTTTCATAAATACGCATACTTTAAAATAGTTTCATGATGCTCCTGGGACAAATATCAGATGGCTCTCTCAAAAAACGACACACACTTCGATGTATGGTTCACGGTAAAACGTTGGATGCTAATCACTTCCAACAACTATTTAAAGCCGTATGATAAGATATATATGCTACCATCCCTATCACGGCTTTACTCTTCGTTACCAATCAGACTTCTCTTCACACAGTGCCTCACACTCGGCTAATGTAACACAGGACTGTACACGGTCGCAATCCTCCATTGCATGACCATGTTTTCGGAAGTACATTCATGATCGTAATACAATTCTCATGGCTTAACGCAATTGTCAATCTATCGACTAGTGGTAGCATTTAAAGAATTCATGCACTGCTACTTTCTGGAGGAGAGTATTGTGATGATCCTAGTCACCACTGCAAAAATCAACTTACAATACAGTAATATATATTGCAGATTAAGCCATATCCATCGTGAAGTCCTTTTCGGTTGTCACTGTCTTTCACACGTCTTACTAAGCTGCAACTAAGCTCTGTAAAGTTAACATTTGAGTCACGTGGCGTGTTTATTCGTGAAGTAGGATATAGATTCAAACGTAAATAATGGCCATCCACAATTTGGAGATGCTGGAAGCGTTATCAGTGGTTGCGAATTTGCAAAAAGAAACATCAATGACGATCTCTATACGTGTTTCTGCGTTTGCAAGCCTAGTACTTTTCTTCTAGAAGTGAACTTGTTCAAGGTTAATATGCCTTCTTACCAGAGTCACACTGCACATTCAAACGTATACAATGCGTTTTCTCTATTTGGGGTCTTTATAATGGCTTCCGGTTCTGAGTTCATCGTTCGGTGATGGTAGCGTTATCAGTGGTTGTGAGTTTGTAAAAAAAATCATCCAATGATTATCGCTATACATGATTTCGCATATGCGAATCCAGTACTTTTCTGGAAGTGAACTTGTCCAAGGTCAATCTGCTTTCTTACCAGAGTCGCACTGTAGGTGTTATGAATACATTGATAATTATCTAGTAATTGGTGACAAATGTATGTCGTGTGTGCTTAGAAAAACTGGTACGCCCATCACTGGAAAAGCAATCAATCAATTTAAACTTACTTCTGAGTAAATTATTGAATTTGTTTAAATAATTTTTTTTATAGTTTAATTAATACTCTCATACGATAGTATTTTAGGTATTGGAGAAATAATATGGTCAAATCCTTTACCATGAGTGCATTGTTCATATCGTGGGCCTACAAGTGAAGCACACTATACACTGGTTTCAAAATATACATTTCTAGTATTTCACTTATATAATTACTACCACCTGCCTACCATACAACTTGTGAACTCAGCTCGTGAATTTAAACGCCCGAGCAGTTTAAACCTCTTCGCGGTTGTCTCGACGAGGTATCTCGTCACTAAAAAAACTGACCAGATCTTGATGGTCGATATATCTCGTCATTAGAAGAAAACTGACCAGATCTTTATATCGTCATCATGAACAAATTGTCAATATCTCGATGACACTATATCTCGTCATTAGTAAAATTGATCAGATCTTGATGTACTAGATATCTCGTCGAAACCACTTGGAGGATTAATTTACTCTATTATTATCACATCACAAGTTAATATTCATTGTATGAGAGCAATTTTTCGTAAAGTAATTTAAATATTTCATTTAACTTTAACCATAATGAATGGAACAAAGTGATCTATGTCATCCCAATTCTTGCCATTTGTATTGTAGGATGTTCTTTCAACACCTTTTTAAATTGATAATATAGTGATCGCAAATATTTGCTCTTAAATTACGTATCTATCTCGGCTTACAAGTAAAACACACCAAGTCAAAAATTTCAAGAGATATGAGTTTCTTAGTTTTTCTAAACCAAGATGTGGTGATCTTTTGACTAGTCAAGTCCACTATGTCATTATTCTTCTTTGCATGAAAGCTAGATTTCTTCCTGAGAAACATGCTTAGTGAGTAGAATTTCTTCCACTTCCTTCTATCAATTCTATTTTTTTATTTCGTATGTATTTCTCTTGGGAGCCGTTGTGTGGTATTGCCTACTTAATTAACTTTGACTTTCTTCAGTTCTGAATACCTTATTTGTATCTCACAAGGTTCAGTGCAAGATGTTTTACCTCACACTGCATTGTGAGTGCTGACATTTAAGACTTGGGTGTCATTGCTTTGTATAAAACTACACATACACGTCTCAAGCATGAACTAGTTCGCATGATTCTACAGGGAAGTCCACCGTTCCTCATCTTGTAGGCTTAAAGTAGAAACTCGTCAACTTATTTTCATGATGAACAATGTCACACATTGCAATTTGGTTAAAAGTTGTATGACACTATTTTTTATCCTACCCTCGTCTCTGACCTCTCGGTCATCAGTCGGCGAGCAGCTCAATAACGGTCTGAAGTGATTAAATATGGCTTGACCCTCCAAGCGGTTTCAACGAGATACCTCGTCCATCAAGATCTGACCTACTTTGCTAAGGACGAGATACCGTCACCAATATTTTACCTTCTTTTGGGTGATAACAAGATCAAGATCTGGAGAGGTTTTTTCTATTGACGAGACATCTCGACCATTAAGACCTGGTCAGTTTTGCTAGCGATGAGATACCTCGTCAAGATGCCAGAAGGGGTAAAAATATTATCTACAGAAAATTTGCAATTGTATTGTCAAGAATTTGAGGGCAGCTGTCTCCTGTTATTTCTTCCAAGTTTGCAAAGAAGGCAGATAGAAGATCGCTACTCCAATAGATGGTATCATTCTTAGTGAATATTCACGTCCGATAAGAAGTCGAAAGCAAGATACTACTACAGCTCTGTGCAAGGAACCTGAGATACGAACTTAATTTCGCAATAAGGGCATTCCAATTCTTCCCTATATATATCTCTTTGTAGATTGAAAATCTATTAGTCCTTATAGACGAGCATATAAGCCTCTGGTTAGAGGCAAATGGATTTTAGATTGGGGAAACTTCTCGGTGCTTAGTCAATTGGTCAGCCTGTTCATCGCCATATACGTATATCACAGCGACTTGGGATCCACTACAATGCAACTTCTGTTTTGACCTTCCCAATAGGTATATTAGTTTCCCTCTACATTGATACAGTCCTTTAGGTAGTCTCTGAATCATTTTGTCTAGTTCCTAAGGGTACAGTAATCAGATCTCGCTACTTCAATACGCTGTAAATGTCTATATAGGTAGCCATGTCGGGTAAAATGTCGAAAGCAAGCGACTACTACAGCTCTGTACAAGGAACCTGAGATACGAACTTTATAATACCATCAAAATGCTTACCTTTTTTATTTAAAACTTATAACTAGTCTTTAAACAACTGTAAAATAAACTTTTGTTTTGTCAGTTTATGAGTTCCCTCTCTAAGCCGACGGTATATGAAGCACAGTAGACGAGAAACGCTATAATTGACTAAATAACATAAATTAAAGACGGTGACTAAATTAACTGAATCTTAACTGAGATAGCCAACACCTTGAAAATCAGGCTTAAGATATTTAAAAAAATGTTATGATTATTTTTACTTCTAAACGCATCGCGGACAAGTGTATAAGGAAGGGATGAAACCATTTTGTCTTCAACTGGGAAAATTAACCCTCTCAGCGTCACGAGATTTCCATATAGTATATTGTTTCTTCTCCAGTCTGTCCACATAATAACTAAATAACCTCATCTATTGGTTGAAAAAATCCCAGGAAATATTTTATAAGTCAAGGTCAAAACTGGTTAGAAGTTACGCACAAAATTTCCTAGTATTATATTTTCTCTAATAAACTCATAATAACATCAGTTGGTTGAAAAAATCCTAGGAAAGATTTTATTAGTCAAGGAAGGTCAAAACTGGTTAGAAGTCACGCTCAAGATTTCAGAGTAGTATTGTTTTTTCCAAATACACTCATAACATCATCAGTTGGTTGAAAAAGTCCTAGGAAAGATTTTATGAGTCAAGATAGGTTAAAGGGTTGTTAGAAGCACGTAGTAAAGACTGCACGAAGCTGAACGCATTTATACTTGTGAACCCCTCTGAAGGTTAAAACACTGAAAGATAAATTGAGCTTAGTTTCCATCGGGGTGTGAAAAAGTAGCGTGATTGTTTCCATCGCTGCTTCCTATTTTCTAGAATATCTGATTTTTGAGCATCTTCAAAATTTAAAAATTATGATTTTTGATTTCCTAATTTATGTATAAATATAGAGATCTAGACTTAACATTTAGAATGCAATATATCTTTGCATTGAAATTGCAAGGGAAGTTCACAATCTCAATATTTTCATCCACATGTTACAAATTCAAGTACCCTGTTGCTAAGATATAGTCTCTTTCTACGTGGGAACAGTAGTTTTTCTTGGAAATAAGATGTATATGCTAGTAAATAAATATTCAGAGTATCCGTTTGAATAACATTGAAAAAGAATAAGAAAGAAATAGATAGATTTCGCATTTTCTGAAACGAGTCTCGCGAAACACGCATCTCAAGGTTTTAAAGAGAAAAAGACGGAACCAATTGTTCCTGTGCAAAGATAACATCTTCCAATCTTTTGACATCCAGTTTCTCGACTTTGGATTTTTGAATCGTGAAAAATGAATTTGAAACGTAAGTATTCTGTATTTCTCTAGCTAAATGCTTAAAAGTATCTAAATGCTTAAAAGTATCAAGGGACATTTGCTTCGTTGCAAACATTGTCAACCGACAGAAATTCAAACATAATAATTTTTTGCGCAACGAAAGTATGAATATCGGCTTGAAGGGAATAGCTGAAATAGTTCAGTCTTAAAAAACGTTCTGAATCGATTCATCAAAAATATAATCGATAAACTAATTTATATCAAGATTATTACTTATATATTTTCGAATAACACACACATAACACATTTTCGAATAACATTCCGCATAATGTTTCATGCTAAAAATTATTTTTTAACCCTTTGAGGGGTTAACACGCATAATTCCACCTTGCAACCTGCAGTCTTCCCTGGATGACATTTAACCAACTTTAACCTTTACCAGTACAACCTTTCCAAAGGATTCTATTCCAAGGAAAGCAACAATAGGATATTTCCAAAGAAATCTATTGCAAGGAAAGCAACAACGTGATATTTCCAAAGAAATCTATTTCAAAGAAAGCAACAATAGGATATTTCCAAAGTATTACATTTCAAGGAAAGCAACAATAGAATATTTCCAAAGGATTCTATTCCAAGGAATAGAATTTTTCCAAAGGATTCTATTCGAAGGAAAGCAACAATAGGATTATATTCCAAGGAAAGCAATAATAGGATATTTCCAAGGAATTCTATTCTAATGAAAGGAACAACATAACCTTTCTGAAGATTGATAAAAATCCATGGATTCTTTCAACCAATAGGTGTAGTTATTTAGTCATTGCGTTGTGGGGTAAAAGATTACAACACTACACGGAAAACTCGCGAAGCTCAGAGGGTTAAAAAGTAACTCTACGAAGATTTTCTTTGTTCTTTAATAGAAACAAAGTATTAAATATCAGCGAGACAGGATAAACCTTTTCAGAAAATATCAATAAAATCTGGGAAAGCAATCTAATATCATGAGCTCCGAACTTTTCATGAGCATGATCCAGAAACGCCGGGACTAATTAAATTCGGCGTTCATGGTTGAAATCTGATATAAATTTCTGTCCAAATTGGGTTCGGTGTAATGGAACTTATTAAATGTGTGCGCATTTTTTGGTTATGAGGTAGGTATTTAATTAACGTCGCACTTCATCAACACAACGGGCTATTGGCGACGGTCTGGGATCAAATTCGAAGGGAAAGATCCGAGGACAACACCACGTAATTTTCAACCACGGTCAGATGACGAGGTCACACCTGAACTGGCACCTCACTTTCCAATTTCCTACACCACGCCAACGTGAGAACATTTGATGCCACGGCAGATTTAACGTGCACCAGCCCCCTTGTACACGACGGTCTTTGGTTGATTAGAACCCGCAACCCTCCCGTTACTAATCCGTTGCTCTTCCAACCGGGCTACCAAGGCCCACTTTTTGTTATGAAGGCAGCTCCTCAAACAGATTTTATGCATACAAATTTATAGATGTTATGTCCTCTATTGAATGGTATCTTTGGATTCCTCTATTATGAGCAATGTCATAGAGACGTTGGGAAGAGTCAAATGTTATTTTTAATCTATTCATTGCAAAATTATATACACAGTATTACAATTCTCAGTAACATTAACCTTCCTTGTGCTTTATCCTTGCGTCGAAAACTGCCCTGGCACAAAAACCGGTTCCAAGCTGCCACCAGTTCTGGACAAGAGATAATTTGTTTTTCTACTTTGATCTTCATTACCCCTGGGAGTCATGAGGCTTTTTTGACTTGATGAAATATCTCGTCCTTAGCAAATTGACCAGATTTGGGACGAGATATCTCGTCGGAACACGGCGAGGGTAAAGGAATATCTCTTGTTCAATATTTTATGTTCAATAGAACTCTAAACAATGCTCATTAAAACAGTCAATTCAACAACAGTCACATTATGTATCCGGGGCAGTCGTGGCTCAGTGGGTATGCCCACTGCGGTAGCAACCTTTGAGTTGTAGGCGATGCAGGTTCGATTCCTATCAGGTGCATTCCTTCCTGTGTGTATTTCTCTCTTCTGTGTCAGTAAAACTTTCATTGTGTGTCTGTCTTTTACTTGATGTTGTATGTCTTGTGTCTGGCACAGCGTGGTCAAATATGGCCCTTGCGCCATAAAAGCCCACCAAACCAGCCAACATTATGTGTCATCAATTACATAATAGTTATGTCATGGAGGTAGATGTTTTGTGAGGAGGTCAAAGGTGGATTCATTTTAAGCTGTCAGGAGAGTGGTACGCACTGCCTTTGATCTCTGATATTTGCACGCTGGGTAAATTGCTGGGTAAATTTGCACACTGGGGGCTACAACGTTCCAGGGACGATATAACTGGTCTTGAGTGGTTACGCTTTAACTTTTTAGTTTATCAACGAGCCCCTGCATCACAGGTCATGGACTCTCGAAAATCTGAAGATCTGCCTTTCCCCGATAAATTCCAATTATCTCCTCTTGTAGCCACTCCCCCATTGGAAACCAGGTTCATAATCAATGCTCTGTCCAATGCTGGCGAGTCCAATCCCATATTATTGGGACCTCAATAACAGGGTCGAACATCCCAGTTATTATTATGGTTGTTTGACCCCTCCCAATTTCTTATGAACACAGTGACGTAAGTCCTTCTGTTTTGTATCGCATCAAGTGGCATTATGACGAAAGTCCTTTTTCTATCAGATCACATGACTTCATGGTGGCAAACAACAATGCAATAATTACCTGTGACTCGTGTTTTCCCTACAGTCGTACATTAGTGCATGCAAATGACGAACACTAAAACTTTTTCGAAACTTTTAAATGAGTTCTTACACTTAATAGTTTAAGAGTTCTATGGAAATTTGAAATTACCTTTTAGAATCATATAAAAGTTAGTTGAGTAGATGCACGTTTGTATATTATTTTAGGTCATTTCCCTGAAAAAAATGAAACTTTTCATTTTAGTATTCTCAAATTTGGAAACTTGTTCTTTTGTGAAATATGCTAACCATAATAAGTTAGTTCAAGTGTAATGAGTAGTTTTGCGTGACTTATTGGTCAACGACCTGTCATATCTTCTCATGGTACCAGACTATGACTCAGCCTTTGCGTGGTAAAAGTACATCGTCTGCTATGGTTAATGACGTTAACAAAGTTTACCAATTACGTTGGAAAATAGTAGAATTGACGAAATTTTCAAATACACGCTATCATCTTAGTAGCATCTAAAGGTAATAGTGTGAATGTACGGAGTAATGTTAATGTTTTTCAACTTAAGATGAACAGGATATTCCATTTCTCACTATTATAATATGAACCGTAATGCACTGAGAACATTGCAACATGAAGTAAAGTACCTTAGTTTTAATACTAAAGTGTAAGATTGAACTCACGTCAAGACCTCGAATGAAGCAGTGTATCAACTCGGCATACATTTCAAATTTGAAAACACACGTGTGTAAAAGATGACAAATAAAAATTAGCTTCAGCTTTCACTCATCCATATCTGTTTGCATAGTTTAAAGAAACTGTTTGCATAGTTTAAAAGACAATCTCAAGATACGAGGCCGAATAATCTCAGTAAGGCTTCTCTCCAAGCAGAAATGAACTTGACTCTAAATTTTAAAAGGGAAATTTAAGGCTTTTTCTCAAATTTTATTTTTATTTTTAAATTTACATTTTGTGTTTTAATTATCTCAAGTGCGTACCCGTTTCTAACTTCTATTTAAAAAATAATAATTTTTTTTATTTTTACTTACGTTTTTATTTCTATTTATACATTACATTTTGTTTGAATTATATCAATTGCGTACCTGTTTCCAACGCAAGATGAACAAGGTATCCCCCATTTCTCACGATTATAAAATAAACTGATAATATTGAAATATGAAATAAAATGCCTCCTTTTAATGCCGAAATGTACTAATAATACGAAATACTGTTGAAGCTGTCTTACATCTCATCAGTAATTCAAATACGTTAAGTCAAACGATACAATATTTTAAGATTAAACTCATGACTAGGATAAAGCAGTACATCAACTCAACATACATTCCAAATTTTAAACCACATGTATAAGATTGCAAATAAAAATTAACTTCGGTTTCGCCCATCCGTATCTGTTTGCATAGATTAACAGAAGCGCGCTGTCTCAAGAAGCGTAGGCCGTAGCTTAATCGAATAAGGACCGTGTCGCCTCTCCAAGTAGGAGGAAAATTTACTCTAAATTTTAACAAAGGAAAATCGAGGGCTTTTTTTGGAAATTTGCATTTTCTTAATTATATTTTCTGTTTTAATTATTTCAAGTGCGTCCCTGTTTCGAACTCAACATGAACATAACACCCCCATTTCTCACGATTATAAAGTAAACTGAGAATACTGCAAGTAAAATACGCTAGTTTTAATGCCGAAATGGTATTGAAACTGTCTTACATCTCACACATTAATTCAAAACTGGTTAGTCAAACGAGAGAATACTTTAAGATTAAACTCGCGTCATGTCGAATGATCGCGAACGAAACAGACATAACTCAACACACATTTCAAATCTCACACGCGTATGAGATTGGAAATAAAAATTAGCTTCGGTTTCACCCATCCGCGTCTGTTTGCATAGATTAACAGACGCGCGCTATCTCAAGACGCGTAGGCCGTAGCTTAATCGCAGTAAGTCCCTTTCGCCTCTCCAAGCAAAAAGAAACTCGACTCTAAATTTTAACAAGGGAAATCCGAGAGTCAGCTTTAGAGAAATATTTTGAAAGATATTTTGAAGAGACATCTCAGAGTGAAATAGCACCATTAGTTCATTGACACGTTGTCCGCCTCTTTTCGGGCTCTTAAAATCTCGCCACCGCTTCTGCCTGAGGAGAGGTCGCGAGAGGAGTGACGTCACCCACCAATCGATTCTACCCCTCTTGGAAGTTGGGGATGGTGCAGGGGACCTGTTGCCTGGCAACGGTTGCTTCAGTTGCCCATGACCTAAAAGAATTGGGCTTAGTAGAGCCAACTGTTGAAAATAATGTGATCAAAACTTTTCGCCTAGTTATGCACGGGGTAATACGTTAACGGAAAAAAATGCGGTTGCCCATATTTACCTGTTGCATTCGGGGATTTTGTGGGAGACTTCACTTTTTGCAGGTATAATTTGAAACTTCGACCGCCGCGGTTGCACTTTTATATCAAGGCGTTTTATGTAAATTTTAAGTTTTATGTTTCGAAGGGGCAAACGTGTCGTGACTGTTTCTTGAAAGATATTATGATTCTGTAAAATATGCGAAGTTTGTTTCTTGGAAGATCAGGCCTTTTACAGTTGTTGAGTTAGCAGATGAACAGACGAAATTATTAGTCAAATCGGTAATGAGAATGAAAAACCTTCAAAGCAACGACTAACAAAGATTTAAAATTTCAAAAATATCTACAATGTCCGTCACGGTGGATCAAGACATCCGCCATCATCATGACCAGTTCTTTAAGAAATGAAAAACCTTCAAAACAACTACTAATAAAGATTAAAAACTTACGTCAACCATCTTCAGGTTGGTCAATTGATATAGGTCTTATGGCAAGATATTTACCATCATCATGTTGGTTGGTTATGGGTTTTATGGCGCAAGATCCAAAAATAGACAAGTTGCGCCAAACGCAAGACATAATACAAACTAATAAAAATTTATAAGTTAAAATAGTCCCTAACCAACAATAAAAAGTAGAATTAAAATATGAGTTAAACTGTTGATATGGATGCAGTTTAAGTGTTATAACTGATACAGTGTAAAACATGAAAAGCATAAAAAAATAAGTCATCCTTGAAGAAACAAATTATGGGGCCGAAAAACATGAAAACTCAAAAGTAAAAATAACTGGTCTACGGGTCGGGTAAACCTGTAAGGAGGGGCCGTATCTCGTCTGCGGGGCCAGGTAAACTTGTCTGGTGGTACCTGAATTTGGTGAACCTATCTAGAGGACCATATCTGGTCTGCAGGCCTGATAAAAATATTTGGAGGGCCGTATCTGATCTGCGGATCTGAGATGAATCTATCAGTTACAACTTATTTATCTTACTTTTACGTTTTCTTTTGCACGGTCTGGTTAAACTCTATCCCGAAGAGAACAACAGTTGTTTCTAAAGTAAAATTGATAAATAAAGTTAAAGTAAAGTTCTAAAAAAAGTAAAGTAAATTAAAGTTGTCTCTACAGTAAAATACTAAAGAAGTTGAGAATAAAATGTAATAAAGAATTACGTAAGAAACGAGTTGTGAACGTTAATAAGCAATTCATAAATTACAACGGAGTCATGACCACAACATGATCATTAATCACGACTGCAGCTTTAAGATATTTTCAAGATGACACAATCGATATGATCTTTATTAGAATTTGTTATGTGCGTAATTTGTCTTTAAATATTTAAATTTGAATTCTTATATAACATTCCAACATGTATCAATGCTTTTCTAATAAACGACTTTTATTAAATTCATTTAATTGTTTTAAAATTTTATTTGCATTTAACTTCGTGCGATTAAAATAAGAAATATTAGAGTTGAACACTACACTTTGAGAATTATCTGTTTTTAATAACACGGGTACATAACGAAATTTCATCTCATGAGTTATATATTAACTTAAATATTACAATTTTGAAATTAGGGACCTTATGGTCATAAATCATGGATAAATCAATTAAAATTTTGAAATTAGATTTTAAATAATTTAATTAATACATTTTTAAAATTCATTCATAAGCCATTTGATTAATTGAATTTTCGAAATTAAATCCTAAATCATTTTATTAGTTACTTTTTGAAATTAAATATTAAATTATTTTTTTCAATTACATTTTTCAAATAAAATCCTAAAGCATTTGCTATAGTGCGAACAGTTTATAAAAACTGCATTTACTTTTGCATCTAATGTCGTTGATATAAATCACTGTTATCGTAATCAAGGAAAGCCAAACTTGAAAAAAATTTAAATAACAAACTGATAGTGGTAAGACACAATTCTCCCTAATTAGATAAGTGAGTAAAAAGACGTTTCTGAACGAAAATATACTGTGATTTACAACAATTTTTTCTTGTTGTTGTAAAATTGTTGTAAAAAACAATTGTTGTAGAATTGTTGTAAAAAACAATATATTTTCGTTTAGAATACAGCAATTTTTTCTTGTTTAAAAAATTGCTGTATTATTAAATATGTGTTTTTTGTGTGTAAAAATATTTAAATGTTGTCTTTATTGGTTCAGTCCAATTGACTTGAAAACTATCATAAAATGCAAATTCATTAAACTGAATCTTTTGGAAATTGAAAATTAAATACGATAATTCAAATTCTAATTTAAAAAATTTAATTTTGATGAAGATGCAAGTTAATTTAAATACTCAATTTAATTACTATACAATTTTTCAAATGTATGCGAAAGAGACATTGAGTTTTATGTTAATAGAAATTAAAATGCCTGAAAGCATTTGGAAAAAAGGGTGCTTTAAATAATTCACAACGATAACATTAGACAAACAAGCATTCCATTGAAGTCAGAATTATATGGGAGTCTCAATATTCAATTTAAACGCTGAAAGACATTAGAATTTTATTATTTTGATCAGTTTTTATGGCGTGTTTTTGTATGTAAAAAATCTTTAATTTTTGTCCTTATTAGTTCAGTCCAATTGACTTGAAAATTATAAAATGCAAATTCATTGAACTGAATATTTTGGAAATTGAAAAGTAATTAAATACGATCATTCAAATTCTAATTTAAACAATTTAATGTCGATGAAGATGCAAGTTAATTTAAATACTCAATTTAATTACTGTACAATTTTTCAAATGTATACGAAGGAGACATTGAGTTTTATGGTAATATAAATTAAAATGCCTGAAAACATTTGGACAAGGGGCTGTTTTAAATAATTCAAAGATAACATTAAACAAACAAGTATTCCGTTGAAGTCGGGATTATATGGAGTATCAATATTCAGTTTAAACGCTGAGAGACTTTAAATTTTTATTATTTAGATCATAGATTTCCTGTGGGCTCTGGAGGTAATGGTGGTAATGGGTTACTCAAGGGAAATAGTCATATACACTCACGACAGTGATATATTTTCATTGATTCTATTAACTAAAAGAGGAACCATACTGCAAATAGAAGACTGGAAATTTAACCATTCAAGGGGTTTCGACGAGGTGCCTCTTCTATCAAGATATTGCTTATTTTTTCATAATGACGAGATCAAGTTCTGGTAAATTTCTTTTGATGACGAGATATCTCGTTCATCCAGATGTGGATCAGTTTTGCTAATGAAAAGATACCTCGTTGAGACAACCACCAGGAGGTTAAGGATTCCGCTGACGAAACCAGACAAATTCGTAGCACATCAAGGGTTGATTATTAATTCTACTGATTTGATTCATTATAAGTACTAATAATAGTGAGAAATTTAGTGTGATAACGCTCAATTAATTTTTTCGTTACTCCATTTCAATAAATAGCTTTATAACTGCAGTCCCAAGTTGTTTTACGGCAAAACTGAGAAACAAATTTTTGTTTTGAAGTTCTTAAATTACACACACACAGCTAGATAAATATGTTGTTGAAATTCGAAAATTATAGGCATAGCTGCGCTTGCAATTTGTCATTAGTCGAGATTCAGAGGGGCATCAAAATACTTTCTTCCAAAGGGGGCATTAACTCAATAAAGTTCGACAAACTATAATTTAGATGAAGTAAAAAATACTCGCATATGTAAGCTACGTTCTGTCGTTCATAACATGCATTTCCTGGACTACAATGCGTTTCTCACCACTGTACACTGCAATTGGATACATTTCAATCGAAAGCTAATATATATGATCACGTAGATTCCGAATACAGTTAGTACAGTGTAATACTCTCGGAATCTATGCTGAAACCTTCACATTACGCTCGTTATAAGGATCAGAATCTCGGCATTGGCTTAGATGTCATGTTCCTCTACAAATAGATGTTAATGAATCCCTCAAGCATTTCAGTGTGATACACACAAACATATCTCTGATATCTCCCTCCTTCAAACCTACAGAATGAATCCGATGTATACAATTCGAATAGGTAATACAGTATTCAATATACAGTAAAATTTAAGTAAAACTTACATTGGAGGAAACTGAGAAATGCTCAAATTTTCTTAAGGGGCAGATTCAATTAAGGAGAATGTATGAATGTATTTTCTGCAGCTCCAGAAAAATGCTAATCTAGAGAAGATTGTTCCCTGGTCTAAGTTTTAATTAATTCATAACATTTGTTAAATTAAAACAAAAATTATTTGGAGTAAATTTTAAAAATTAAACCAGAAATCGTTTGATTAGTTGAATTTTCGAAATTAAATCAGAAATCGTTTGATAAAAGATTTTTCGAAATTAATAAAAAGAAATTATTCAGAAATTGTTCGATTAATTAAATTTTTGAAATGAAATCAGAAATCGCTAAATCAATTAAATTTTTGAAATGAAATTCGAAATCAGTTGAACAATTAAATTTTTGAAATTGAAATTAATCTACATTGACTATCCCTAGTGTGATGATTATAGATTTCCTTTTTCCCCAAGTTCACAAATTGTTTACAATGTTTGAAAAGTTAAGTTCACGTTTCACCAAATGAAGTCTAGTGTTATTAAATGTGTTGTGTGACATAGGTCTAGGATTTAAAAAGACTATACGTTAAACGGGTAGAAAGGATAAAAGAAAGTTTGTTATTACAATTCGAAACAGAAAATGACGATTAAAAGAGATTAAATTTAAAAGTCGATTGAAAGTTTAACAGACTAAGAACTACAAAAAGGCAAATCGAAAAGATTATGTAAGTTTTATCTCTTGAATTAAATCTATAAACACTTGAGCCACCAAACCCCCCCCCACACACACACACACTGTGGCGACGCCACGGACCGTATTTATCAGTCGTACCACGGAAAATTTACAGATACGTGCTTAAATCTGTTAAGCATTCGCGCGCAGATAGGATTAAAAGACGCCCGGATTACAACCAATCAAATAAATTACTACAGTGTTCAGCCCACCATCAGGTCCAGACAAAAATCTATTTAAAAGATCTGAAGAGATTTAGCAACTATTGGCTGAGAAGCGAATTGCAGCTGCAATTGATTGATTTTTACGTCTGTCCTTCCTCTAATTTGTTTGAACTACGCAATGAATGAAGGAAACTGCTGGATAAGTTATGGTGCCATCTTGGCCGTGATACTACCGTATCCGATACCCTAAGCTAAAACGAGCTTTTATGCTTGGCTATTTATGGAACATGACTTAGCATAATAGCGTTCCGATAGAAAAGCTTCGCTACCAGATCCCTGCTTAAATAAAAGATTCCCGACGATGCGACGGATTCGCGTTGTGCTGTTTACAATACCCTGCACTCCCGGAAAACTCTTTGCATATTTGAATGAAAAATGAATACTAAATGAAGAAAGTGAATTAGTTATTTTATTTGAAAGGATGTTGGTTTTTAAAGTCTCCCTCATGTGATACGCTCTTTTCCTTGAAGTCGTTCTAATACAGAGTAAAACCTTCAAATCGAGACTATAGCGAGCGGAAATTGAGGAAATGTACCAGATTTCCATTTGAAGCAACAAGTTTTATTCTTATACATATTTTAACCACGCCAACTCTGTAAGTGGTCGGACGACGACGTATAACTTTTTTCAGTTCCCGAAAGATACCTTGGAATTAGAGCCGTGGTATAAATAAACACTCGCGTGTCTTTATTGAGTCACATTTCGGATGCTAATCAATAGCTTTTTCGCATAATTTAATTTTAATAATTGCTTTTATCGTGGAGTTCCGCAAGAAATTGAAATTCGGTTAGTTGCTTTTAATCAAAGACGCTCCCCATTGGCTCGAATTCCCCTTAGAGCGATTCTGCGAATGATACTTTTAATTGATTAATGCGAAATTTAACACAAGAGAAAGTACGAGTAGGCCCAATTACTTTAATGATTCTCTAATAAATTTTCGGCATCGTTATATTTATCTCTTATGTATATTACTTAGTATTTCTCTTTAGTGGTTGAATTTCTGTAATGCTATTTTTGTTCTAACTGTTTTGTTTCAGATTGCAAGAGTTCGGGATCAGACTTGATTCCATATCAAGTCTGATCCCGAATTCTTCCACATAAAGTAGAAGAGGACCCCTCTACACATTCGGGTCACGTTTGCGGACACACATCCCTAAGTGATACGTTCCCATTTTGTGTTCCTCACCTCCCCTTAAAGTTTGTAAAGGAAGTGTTCCCCATTTGAGTTTTCAAAGGTGTTTCCTACCTTCACTTAAAGTTGGTAAAGGAGGTGTTCCTTATTTCCACTTAAAGTTTGTAAGGGAATTGGTCCCTACTTCCACTTACAGTGTGTAAAGGAGGTTTTGGTTAGGAAAAGAGGTATTCTTTACCTCGTAAAATTTAAGTTTGTAAAGGAGGTTCCACTACCTCCATTTAGAGTTTTCAAAGGTGTTCCCTGCCTCTACTTAGAATTTTCAAAGGTGTTCCCTACTTCCTTAAAGTTTGTAAACAAGATGTTCCCTGCATCCCTTTAAAGTATGTAATGGAGTTGTTCCCTACTTCCACTTAACGTTTGTATGGGAGGTGTTCCCTAACTCCACTTAAAATTTGGAAAAGAGGTATCCCTTACCTCTCCTTAAAGTTTGTAAAGGAGATATTTTCTACCTCGACTTAAGGGTTTGTAAAGGTGTTCCCTACCTCTCCCTAAGTTTGTAATGGAAGTGTTTCCTTCCTCCACTTAGAGGTTGAAAATGAGGTGTTACCCACCTCTATTTAAAGTTTGCAAAGCAAGTGTCCGCTACTTTCATTTAACTTTTATAAAGGAGTGGTTCCTTCCTCAATAAGAATAAATCATCTACCAGCGCAATAAATCTGGCTAAATTATCCATGTTCCTAATGTAATATAAAACTGCGATTTTGAAATTATGAAAAAAAATTGAAATTATGCTCTCCATGCAAATTTGCTAGAGGGGAGAATAATTTCAAAATTGGCAACTCAATTGCTCAAAAAAATAAATCAAATTTGCAACTCAATTGGGCAAAAGAATAAATCATCCACCAGCGTAATAAATCTGGCTAAATTATCGATGTTTCTACTGTAATATAAAACTGCAATTTTGAAATTATGAAAAAAATTGAAATTATGCTCCCCACGCAAATTTGTCCATGGGGAGCATAATTTCAAAATTTGTAACTCGATTGCGCAAAAGAATAAATCATCCACCACAGCAATAAATCTGGCTAAATTATCCATGTTCCTAATGTAATATAAAACCGTGCTCACGAGTGGAAATGTTCTGCCTCAACACATACATTTATATTATAACACGCCTTTGCCGCTAAACTCCGAACAAATAGTTTTAGCGGCGAAACACGCGGAAAATATTATCCCATTTCGGAAGATGGAGCAAGAGCTTTAAAGCAGTTGAAGGGTCCTAAAATGGGAGTGATACTAAATGTGAGTTTCTCTGCACATCCAGGACATGAAGATAGCGTGCTTACTCAATGTCGTGTGGATGCTTTGGAGTTGGATGGAGAGTCTCTCACCATGAAATTCATTCTCATTAAAGAGGTGTGTGGTCTATTCGACGTTTTAGGTCGTTACATAATACTAGCGAAGAAAATTTTCTCAGCCGTCAAAATTACAATTTTTATCATTAGGGGGCATCAACCGCACGCTATCACGCTACCGGCACATCACAGGAAATTCCTCTGCAAAGCTAAGCTGCAGGAATATTGCTTCAGAGCAGATGGGAATGTACGATATAACTAACTTGCGTTCGATGAAATGCTCAGACTACTATGTTGTCAAGATTGATACTTCATATGCTTGAATATATGAAGGGATCAGTGATATAATTTGATATTTACATTCGGGGTATTCGTAGAAATATTTTTGTCCGTTGAAAGTTGACCGAAATTATTTGTTTGATATTAGATCTAGATTTGAGAAATTAACCGTCCAAGTGTTTCGTCAAAATATCTCTTCCAAGATCTGGTCAATTTCGCTATGTATTTGTTTTTGAATTGTAAGTTAATTTTTGTAGGATGACTAAATTCACAACAATACAGATCCTTCCCAGATTTCCAGTTGCTAGGTCGGTTCACTAGTTGCTGTTATCACGTTACTCTCGAAATGTTTCAACGAGATCTGGTTAGTTTTACTAAGGACGAGATATCTCATTAAGACAAAACTGCCCTATTATTCCAAGACGGAATTAAATTCAAAAGAAACGAATTGTCCCATGCTTAGAACTAGTGACAGTTTGGAACAACAGGTTTTTGCATCAGAGGATGGCCAATACAGGGCAGTTTTCGAAGCAGATTAACCACCAAGAGGGTAAAAGCATATTTAGCTCTTTTCAGTTTAGGGGCCGCCGTGACTCAGTGGGCTTCTCCACTGCGCTAGCAACCTGTGAGTTGAAGGTGGTGCAGGTTCGATTCCTTTCACGTGATTCCTTCTGGGTGTGCTTCTCTCTTCTATGTCAGTAAAAACTTTCATTGTGTGTTTGTTCGTTACTTGATATCTGGCACAGCTTGGCGAAATACAGCCCTAGCGCCATAAAAACTCAATGCAACCAACTTTCTGTTTAATTAAAGACATTTTAAGTTTATAGAGAACATTTTTTATAGTGAACGTTTTGATTAATATTCATTGAAATGTGACCAATATTTATTGCTCTTCTGTCTAACAAAATGTTGGGTTTATTACACCAACGTCAATTATCTGATATTATCTCAGGTGTTACCTCGTCATCTGACCATGAATCAAAATTACGGGATGTTGTCCTCGGATATTACCCTTGGGGATTGATTCCGGACCGTCGTGAATAGCCCGTTGTATTGCTCCAGTGTGACGTTAATTAACTACCTACCTACCTGACATATCTGTTATCAACAATGGGGTAAGGGATACCCTGTGCTTCTTTTCGTGTCGCTCAAACTTGAACTCAAATTGAACGAAATCCTGAGGATGGGGTGATCTTAGCTGACTTTATGATTTCTTTTGAACCTAAATACCAGTTTCAGCACTGCAATTTAGAAAAGAGTTTTTGCAAATTTCTGACAAAGGGGTAGGAGTACATATGGGTCTTTTCATGTCGCGCATACTGGAACTTAAATTGAACGAAATGCTGAGAATGTCTACTCTAAGAATGGAATGATCTCATTAATAACTGACTTCCTGATTTCTATTGTACCTGAAGAAACTAGTTTCAGTTCCCACGGTCATTTAGAATGGGTAGGTAGGTAGCTATTTTAATTAACGTCGCACTGGAGCAACACAACATTTAGAATGGGAGTTCTTACCGATTTCTAACAGGGTCGCGGTAGCCCATTTTGGAAAAGTAACGGATTAGCAACCGGAGGGTTGCGAGTTCGAATCCAATCAAAGACCGTCGTGTACAAAGGGGATTGGTGCACGTTAAATCTGTCGTGACCAAAAGTGTCCTCACGTTGGCGTGGTGTGGAAGTTTGGAGAGTGGGATGCAAGTTCATGTGTGACCTCGTCATCTGACCGTGGTTCAAAATTAAGTGGTGTTGTTCTCGGAAATTTCACTTCGGATTTGATCCTGGACTGTCACCAATAGCACGTTGTGTTATTTCAGTGTGACGTTAACTAAAAACCTACCTACTGATTTCTAACAAAAGGGTAGGGTGCGTTTTCATTCACTTCATTCAAGTCTTCACTTCATTCTGGCGTTGTGTGCCAGTTTCGAGAGGGGAGCCAGCTCAGGTGTTGACCTCGTCATCTGACCTTGGCTCAAAACTGCGAGGTGTCCACGGATCTCTACCTTCGTGATTGATCTCCAACCGTTGCCAATACCCCGCTGTTTCGATCCTGTGCAGCGTTAATTCAACTACCTACCAAGCAATTTTTAACTTTAGGTAAAATGTGATCTCATTGTAATCTAACTTGTGATCTAACCTTAACTGCTTCCTCAAAGCTTGTTGATTTTAGCGAGGAAAAGAGCAAATTTTAATTCAATCTACTTCAAACGGTTGAAATTCGCTTTGAAATCCAAATAAAATTACTTCCTCTCTTCCAAAATAAGTGTCATTTAACTCTTCAAGTGTTTCGACGAGATATCTCGTCCACGATCTGGTCAATTTCGCTTTTGTATCGACGAAATATCTCATCGAGACAAAGCTTCTTTTATTCCAAGGGAATGAAGATCCTAGAATGTAAAAGAAATAGTCCCTTGTCCAGAACTGGTGAGTCTGGAGCAGGTTTTTGCTACTATAGGTCAGTTTTCGACGCTAAGATAAACCACCAGAACGGTTAACATTTGAATTTGTTCCGAAATATTGGTCACATTTAACTCTTGAAATTTTTTCGAATCAGTTGTCCCATTTAGCACTTAAATTCCGTTCCGAAATAGTCACATTTGTAAAAGAATGTGAATCAAAAAGATTTCTTTCGAAATTAAAAAATTTATTTTATTACATGTTTAAATATTACATCTAAGGTCAGTGTTTGGCTTTTAATATAGCTTCAGAATTACAATTCATACTATTTAGAACGTGATTTTCACGGCTCAGTTTTTCTTTCTTAATGTGTAGAATCTTGTAGCCATTGTTTCCAATCATGTTTACAATGTTAAGAAATGTTTTTCCAGCGAACGCACTTTTAAAAACTTCTTTTTTCGATTTTTTAACATACTTTGTTTACAATAACAGTGGCATTCTTAAGATGCCTTAAACCATACTGCTGTCCTTGGTACAGTTCATTTCAAAATTGAAGAAAAACTATTAATATTCGAAACAAAAAGTGTTCAATTATTACACTTGTTTTTGTAGATGGAATACGAGATATTGGAGATAATAAAATCTAGGTATGGTTATATTTCCTGTATCACAAAATTTACTTTAAATTACTTTTAATTCTAAAAATCTGAAAAATGCAATCGTGTTTTCTGCGTGTGAGCAAACCTACACGGAAGGCCGTAGCTGGTCTGCGGGCCTGATAAAAATATTTGGAGGGCGGTATCTGGTCTACACACCTAATATCAATCTATTCCCTACAATTTATCTTACACTTATAGTTTTTTGTTGACGGACTGGTTAGACCTGATCCCGAAGAGACCAACATCTATTTATCATAGATAAAAAGTATTTGGAGGGTCATATCTGGCCAGCGGTCCGGTTAAACTTTTTGAGAGGGCCATATCTGGGAACTGATCAAAATATTTATGGAGCCATTCTTAAGTTTAAATATGAAGATATAAGTATAAATTTAAGAATGTAGTCATAATTAAATGTTTACTTTTAGAGATATTAAATATATTAAATAATCACGAAGAACGTTATTAGAAATATAATATACATATGCGCATACACTACATTTTATTTATATAAAAGTAATGCTAATTTAAATGTATCAGATACAAGTGATTGTAGTTCCACCCGGGCAACGTTAGAAACGGTAGAATGGTCTACGGTTGTGGTAAGCGTCCTACACGGATGACTGGTCAAGATTTTTAGCTGAACATCTTTACCGCCTAAAAATTCTTCAGAACCCTTCTGCCCGCTGTGTACTAAAACTCAAGAAATGGACATCAGCCATCTGCAAATTTGTACAGGGCTTTCTGAGGCCGATATTAAGGTATTAAATAATCACAAAGAACGTAATTAGATATTTAGAATAAAAGTGCGCATATACTACATTTTAATTACATAGAAAAGTAATGGTAATTTAATTATTTCAAATCCAAGTTTATGGGAGTATTATAGACCTACTTCCATGTAGTTCTACTTGGCCAACGTTTCAAACGACAGAATGATCTACAGTTATGGGAAGCGTCCTACTAGGACTTTTGACTGGTCAGGATTGTTTAGCTAAACATCCTCACTTCTTACGAATTCTGCAGAACTTTTCTGCCCCTTTGTACTAAAACCCGAGAAATGGACATCCGCCATCTGCAAAATTTGTACTGGATTCTCCGCAGCCGATATTGGAGGGTAGAAGACGGATGGGCAGCTAACTATTTCTCTTTTTTCTCTAAACTTTTCTGATCAATTTTATGTATTGTTTGTTCGTTCTTTGTTACTAATCTTTATTTGTGTGCTTTGTTTTACTGACTGTCATTTGAAATTTATAAAACATCCGAGTTTATTTAAATATTTTTTCTCCACGGCTGAGTAAAACATTTAGAAAGAAAACACAAAACTTAAAAACTCTGATTGACTTTAGACTCGTATAACTCAATTAACTTGCGCACTGTCGCAAAGTTCGACCAATTCAAGTACTTAAAGTTGCGTAGTCTGAATGCTGAAAGTTTTTCTCTTCTAGCTATTAGTTTAATATCGTATTTACCCCAAAGAAGGGGGTCAGCCATTACGTCCCATACGTTACCTCATTTCCATTCAGACATTACCTCTTATAGAGCTTTATAATAATCAATGAGGACTATTCAACTAATTGCAAAGACGTCTCAAAGTTTTCAGGTCAGACCAAATAGAAGGGATAGAAGCCATTGAAAAGACTAGGAGTGGAAATGAATGACCTATCGAAATGAAGCCATTGAAATAAAAGACCATTTGAAAGGGCGCCATTCATTCAAAGCTAGACACTCATTCACAGAAAAATACAGGGACTCAGATAAATGGTACGAAAATAGACTTCAAATTTCGGTGACTGGACGACTACCCCACTCAGGCGATACAGAAAAATGTCTAGAAGTGAAATGTCTATAACTTTTGTTACAACAGATGCAAAGATACTTACATCCATAAGATTTCAATAATTCTCTATACATGGGAATTGCATTCTTAATTATATTACTGACTACTAACGGGAAAAGTTATCACTTCCTCTCCATTACTTAACACTCCTGGTGGTTATCTCGACAAGGTACCTCGTCATTACAAAAAACTGACTTGATCTTGATCTCGTCATCATCAAAAAACGGTAATAACGTACTAAAAATAATGGCAACTCATCATTCGGCAATCTTGATAACGAGATTATCAAGAAAGAAAGAAATTGGTCATTAAAGAAATTGGTCAGATCTTGATGGACGTGGTATCTCGTCAAAACCACTTGGAGGGCTAAAACATAGAACCAAATATAATTAAGCAGATCAGTTGACATGGATGCTGAAATATAAGTTCGAATTCCCCATGAAAACTCCTAATTTCGGTTACTATTGAAGATTGTGCTACACAGAGAATAAGGAATAATGCCCACCTATAATTTTTGATGTATCAGTACCAAAACCCGACTTATATTCATAAGATTTCAATAATTCTCAATGCATGGGAATGATTTCTTCATTATGTAAAATGTAGAACCAAATATGAAACTGTTTTTCAGTTTAAACAAACCAGACGGTCTGAGAAGATTGTATTTATGCTGTCCATATGGCTGTTCGGGATTACCTTAAAATGTGGCTTGTCGCCGTTTTGGCGTTTAACGTAATTGGTGCTGACCAATCAACTATCCTATATCAACTCTGAATTCATTCTCGAGAATTTTTATTGGTGAAATGGTTGAAATCGAATTTGAAAAACAAGCCAACGGTTGTTTCGTTCAACGACGAATGACAAGCCTTTCAAAATACGTAGATGCGGTAGCCTAGTTGGTAGAATAGCGGATTAGCAACCGGAGGGTTATGAGTTCAAAACTCGTTCCAACCAAAGACAGTCGTAAACTTGGGGCTGGTGTATTTTAAAACTGTCGTGACCTGAAATCCCCTCAGTTTGGCGTTACTCATGTTATCGGACTCATGTTAAAGCAGAAAGGTTGGCTTGGATGCTTAAGCTTGAGTTTGAATACCCAATGGAAACTTTCTAAAGGAAAGATTCTAAAAGAAGCAACAAATATTTCCAAAAGATTGTATTCTACAGAATCTGCCAATAGAATCGTTCCAAAGAATTTGATTCCAAGGAAAGGACCAATAGAATATCTACATGGGATTCTATTATAAGGAAAGGAGCAATATAACCTTTCCAAGGGTTCTATTCTACAGAATGGGTCAATAGAAAAAATCCTTTCGAATAATTCTATTCCAAAGAAATGACCCAGAGAATCTTTCAATCGATTCCATTCTAAGAGAAGGACCAATATAATATTTTCAAAGAATTCTATTCTAAGGAAATAAGCAATAGAATATTTCCAAGGGTTCTATTTTACAGAATGGGTCAATATAATCGTTCCAAAAAATTCTATACCAAAAAAGAACCAATAGAATCTTTTCATTGATTCCATTTAAGGAAAGGACCATTAGAATATATCCAAAGTATTCAAATACAAGGAAAGGAGCAACACAATCTTTACAAGAGGCTACTATTATAAGGAGAGAACCAATTAAATGTAATAAATGTTGAAAGAATCAATGGATCCAAGTTCTAAGGGAAAATCCGTACTGTGCTGCTCAGAAATCTTGTGATGCTTAGAAGGTTAAGATGGGATATGTCCTATCAATAAAAGACCTAAACAGAATAACAGAATGAAGCCATCTAGACGTTGCATTCCACAGTGGTCAGGTGTCCGAAATCTAATGAGCAGAGCATATTCCATCCACTGCCAACATATGACAGAGTTCTCCACTTAATGCCTACTGCATGCTACTTTTGCGTACACTGAGCTAACTGTGGTATCAATTAACTCTCGCTAGCCTTCATTTGCAAATTCTGACCTGCTATTAATAATTACCAAATAACACTCGCATTTCTTGATTAAGGATTAGGGAACGTTTCCCTGGCTGCTAATATACCGGGAATCATTTCATGGTCTGGGAAATGCGCAAGGATCGGAACATTTCTCCCATGCATGTGTTGTACTAGATTCCAATCTTCTTAACGCTATCAAAGCTGCACATTCGGGGGAATCATAGTGCGGAATCATCATTCATTCTGACCAGTGCTGTGCGGAATTTACTCGTTGGCAGTGAAAAGCGGAGTAACAAGCGAAAGCTATGGCTAGTCCATTCTCTTCGATTCATGCCAGTTGTTGAGTATATGTGGGGGCAGTTTTCAGATCGGTATTGGGTCTGCGGACTCCTTTAAATGGATATGGATAGAAATGTCTTATTTTTAGTGTTGGTTCTGCGGATTATTTTAAAGGAATATAGATAACATTGTCCTATTTTTGTGTTGGTTCTGCAAACTTCTTTAAATGGATAAGTATAACAATGTCCTATTTTCAGTGTTGGTTCTGCGGACTCCTTTAAATGGATGTAGATAACAATGTCATATTTCCAGTGTTCGTTCTGCGTACTCCTTTAAATGGAAAAAGATAATAATACCCTATTTTCAGTGTTGGCTCTGTGGACTCCTTTAAATGGATGTAGATAACTATGTCCTACTTTCAGTATTGGTCCTGCGGACGCCTTTAAATAGATATAGAAAACAATGTCCTATTTTCAGTGTTAGTTCTGTGAACAGTTTTTAATGGATATTTATAACAATGTCCTATTGTCAACACACTATCCTATATAAATATTTTTTGTGGGATCGTTTATACAGTAAAAGGAATTTGGACAAAATGGGATAAAAATAAGTAAAATCAAACACGATTTTTTCATTCGATGAGTGGCACGTTAACTCAAAATTGCATGAAAGTGATTCATTAAGACATTATTTTATTAAGAAAATATTTTAGTTCATCATATTAACCCTCTGGCGATGACAGATTTCAGATCAGTTTAGTATTGCTTTTATCCCACGACACACATATTTACTAAATAACCACATTCATTGGTTGAAAAATCCATGGATTCATAAACATTCAAAAATATTCTATTGGTTTTCTTTCCTTAGAATTGAATTCTTTGGGAAAATTCTATCAGTCCTTTCCTGGAATAGAATCCTTTGGAAAGTTTCTATTGGTCAAAAAGGTCATAATTGGTTAGAAATCATACAGGGCACTCTGCTGGCGGAAAACTGGAATTAAGTGTCTGAACCCCTCAGAGGGTTAAAACATATAGCATGTTATGTGCTTTTCATTCAATTAGATTCAAACTAGATTATTTTCATACTTATTCTATATTTATGTGTTTACTCTTTAGAAGGCACACAATTAAAATGTTTTATATAAAATATTTATGGTGAAGACTTTTTACCTTACATTTGTGAATGCAATTTGCACAACACAAGTTTAGTTGCTTTAGATTTTTAAGAAGTGGTTAGACCCTTTATGTCTCACCATCCATAGAGAAAAATCCTAGACATCAGGATATCAAATGAGAGAATATTAATACACCTCAGCAGCCATAATATGCCTAGAATATTTATATACTTGCAGCTATAATATGCCTATAATATTTTGACTGCCTGAGGTGTATTAATATTATCTCATTTGATATTCCGATGTCTACCCCTATAGATGGGCGATGAGACATAAAAAGTCCCTCACCCTTGAAAAATATAAAACCACTAAACTCTTGTGCAGATTGCATTCACACATGTAGGGTCATAGATCTTCACCGATAATTTTTTTAAACCTTAGCCAGTGCCTTTTTGAAAGATTATACATATATATGTAAAATATTAAAAAATAAAAATGCAAAGTAGTAAAAAAGCCAAAAAACGGGAATAAACATTAGTCAAAAGGAACTCTCCATATATGCGAGCTAAAGCCGCAAGACATAGCAAGGCGATTAAGATAATAATTCAACTAAAGAAAATTAAGGGCAAATTTTGAAAAATATTTTAAAGAAGGAAGTGGTGTTGGTGGATCATTGCGTCATCACGGAGAGGTGTTTTCTAAGTACGAGCAGAGGGGAGGTATATATATATATATATATATATATATATATGATATACCGTAAAATTAGTGTATGAATATAAATGTTTTTTCGATTGAAGCTAAAGGAATGTGAGGTTCATTTTAAAGCAAAGTTGATCTGCGGTTTATTTCCTCTCAAGCGTTGTCTACATTCATTTCCTTCCCAGTCAGGAAGCTTCTGAACAGGCACACAACAAAGCAGAAAATCCAGTTCTTTGCAGATTTAAATAACAATTGGGTTATTTAAATCGACGTCCTTTTGTATTTCAGTGACTTTTTTCGCGTCATGCCTCTCTTCCACAGGCTAAGCCCCGCTCCGCGTCACGCAGATATGGGCAGGCCAATTGTAAAAGTAATTTAATTTCGCAACACTGCCTAAAAGAAACCGCGTGCCCCGTTTTCATTCTAAATGTCTCAGAAGTCATTCCAAAGGAGAATTAAATGATGCCCACAAACCATTCCGAAATGAGTGTCCTTCACGGCGTTATCCTTCGCCTACAAGCTTGCATATCATCAACCGTTCGTCAATTTGCATGCCTCGGGCGGAATCTACTGTGGACATCGACTTATACAAAACTTCTTAATTGGAGTTTTGTGAATTTACATGCTCGATGACATTTGTCAAAGCCTCGTCGCTTTCGTTGCAAGCGGATCTAATCTCGTAAAATGCAACGCGCACCCGCTTGGCAATGAAATGTACACTCCACATTAACGAGCTGCAAGGAAGTGTTTCTAGCGAGCCATATTCTGAACAATAAATGAAAAAAACTGTACCGATATGAACTTCTTCGGGATTGTCTTTTTAGATGAGCAGTACGGTTATTTTCATTACCCTTTTCTTTCTTTCGTCCTAGTGTTAGTCTTGAAATAGAAAGAAACAAAGATAACTTGTGTAATTAACCCTCTTGATGGTTGTCTCGACGCGAGGTATCTAGTCATTAGCAAAATAACCACATCTTGATGGACGAGATATCTCGTCATTAAAAAATACTGACCAGATCTTGATTTCGTCATCAGCAAAAAATCGGCAATATCCTGATGACGAAAAATCCCGTCATTCGCGAAATTGTCAGATCTTTATTGACGAGATAACTTGTCCATCAAAGCCTGATTGATTTGACTAATAACGAGATATCGGCATTAGCATAATTGGCAATATCTCGTCATCCCGATATTGCCGAATTTTGATGATGAAGAAATCAAGATCTGGTCAATTTTTTTAATGACGAGATATATCGTCCATCAAGATCTGGTCAGTTTTGCTAATGACGATGTTCCTCTTTATGGCAATAACCGCTTCAGCTCTGCTTGAGATATATCAGAAACTAAATATAACGAATTTAACTAGTACGTTTTAAAATGAATCAAATAAAAGGCGAAAATATATTTATGATAACGAAATTAAATATTATTCGAATAATACTTAATTGACCGTGAAATAAACAGTCAGAAACAGTCTCTGAACATTGGTTTCATATTAGAAAAAGAATGAAATCAAAATAATCCAAATGGAAAGTGAGTAAATCTATTTGGGATTGAAGTAAATGTCTCACTTCGCAATAATTAATGCAACACTACATGCAGTTATGAATTCATGTCTTAGACGTTGGAAATGTCATTCCGATTCGATTAAAGTGTATCAGAAACCAAATACAAAGAATTTAACGAGTCTGTTTTTAATGGAAACAAATAGAAAGACGAAAATACATTTCTAAGAATGGAATATTATTTGAACAAGACTTAGTTGCCCCAGAAATAAACAATAAGAAACATAATCCCTGAACATTTGTATCAGATAACAAAAATAATGAAAACAAGATATTCGTGGAAAATAACAATATAAAATAATTGTGGGAAATAATCCAAATGGAAAGAGAGCAATCTATATGGGGTTCAAGTAAATGTCTCACTTCGCAATAATTAATGCAACACCACATGTAGATTTAAATTCATGTCTTAGACGTTGGAAATGTCATTCCGATCCGATTGAAGTGTATCAGAAACCAAATTAATAGGAAGTTAGCCATTTGTTTTACAATAAACCTCGACTCGATTAATCTTTCATCCTGGAAAAATAATTCCCGTTAAACCTTGAGAGCCGGGTAAATTACCCGGTCTCCAGTAATCAGCGTCCATAACTCTTTTCCCTATCCGAAGAGGTATGTTTTCAAACGCGAAACCGCCCTGTGTTGTACGTCCAGATTAATTACCCAGACGAGAGAGAGAATTAGTTAAACGATTAGTCCCTACAAATTACGAAATAACAGCAGACGCGGGTGAAAAAAAGAAACATTTCGCGATTCCTGAACGTTTTGTTTCAAAATTCTGCATTCCGACGACAAAAATGATTTGGAGCGCGAGCGCGACCCAGTTTTAATGAAGTTAAAAGCAGTGCTGATATTTTCGCTTTTGCTTGCTACGGCATTCTTTCCGAGTTTCAAACAATTATCTCTACACTTGTGAACTCATTTCTCAGTTCACTTGTCGAACTGAAGTTTTGGATTTTTCTTCGGTTGTTTATGAATTTTTAACGGGAACAAAGCATGCGGGTGGGTTTGTTTAGTCAGTGCTGGAGAATTCCTCTGTTCTCGGAAATTGAATACAATTAAATTTAACAGAGAAATCTTACATCTAATGCTTTGAAAATATGTTGGGTACATGTTAGAAGCGAATTATTTAAGCGTACAACTATATTTCAAAGTGTACTATTGTATTTCAAAATATGCTATTTCAGTCTTTATATAATAGTTCGCTTATAATTAAATTATAGTTCAACGATATAGTTGTCTTTCAAAAGGTATCAAGACTCATAGATTTGTGGTAGATAACCCTTCAAATGACTTGGACAAGATATCTCGTCTATCAACATTGGATCTTTCCCTTCGGGATTGATACAAGACAGTCGCCAATACCCCTTTGTGTCGCTTCAGTGCGACGCTAATTAACTACTTACTTATCTACTTCATCCATCAAGTTCGGACCAATTTTGCATATGACGAGATATCGCGTCATCAAGAAATTGCCGATTTTTTATGATGACGAGATGAAGATCTGGTCCTTTTTCTTCTAATGACCAGACATGTCCATCAATATATCGTCAGTTTTGCTGATGCTGAGACACCTAGTCGAGACAACCACCAAAGTGTTACGTTTTATGGTTGGTTATTTTAGTTGTATGGCACAAGAGCCATATTTGGTTAAACTGCGCCAAACAGGAGATAGACATAAATATGACCATGCGCTTACAGAGAAAGTTTTACTGACACAGAAGAGAGAAATATATCCAAGGAGGAATAGAGCCTGGCAGGAATTGAACCTGCGCCACCTAATACACTCTAGGTTGCTAAAGCAGTTGGCAAACTGGAAGTTGCAATCTGGAATTATACGTAAAACTCCTTTGAGGGTTAAATGATGGCATTGGAAGAGAGTATCTTTAACGCGATTAGGCAATATCTAATATACATGAAATATCTTACCAAATAAATAAATTTTCTTTGATATATCTTGATTAATAAAAATTATGTCCCTTCTAGAGTTTAAGAGGTAGAAACACAAATGTGCTTATTCATATTTGGATCTTCAGGACGAAGATAACTGGTTCCATGTTCTCACACTCAACCACTTCGTTCTGGAGGTCAACAAATGTACTGGGTGTTTTTGTTTGTACCTCTTAACCTTTCTGGTGGTTGTCTCGACGAGTTATCTCGTCATTAAAAGAAAACTGACCAGATCCTGATGGACGACATATCTTGTCATTAGAAGAAAGCTGACCAGATCTTGATCTCATCATCATCATCAAAGAATAGGTAACATCTTGACGACAAGATATCTCGTCATTAACAAAATTGGTCAGATTATGATGGACGAGATATCTCGCCAAAGACCATTAGGAAGGTTAAACCCAAATAGGGTCAAAAATCTATATTGAATAAGATATATTAGAGAAGTTTCATTTATTCGTTGGAAATATGTTTTGTATAAATTAGATATCGTTTAAACGTACTAAATATGCTACTTTCAGCAGTTATATAATCGGTTCATCGCCAATTAAATTGCCATTGGAGAAAAGAGAGATAGCATATTTATTAATTTAAACAATATCTAATATAAACAAATAAATTACAAAAGAAAGGTATAAACTTTCTCTGATACATCTCGTACAGTAAAAAGTACGTCCTTATTTGGTTTTTGAGAGGCAGAAACACAAATGCCCGTATTCATATAAGGACTTCCAGAACGAAGAGGATAACTGATTCCATGTTCTCACAAACTCAACCTCCTCGTTTTGGAGGTCCACAAATGTATGTGGGCGTTTGTGTTTCTACGTCTTAAAAACCCAACTCGAGTCAAAAATCTATATTGTAGTGACAATTTCACATGGTAGCAGCGAACCTCATACATATTTGACTCCGTCAAACGCCCACACATGTGGGCCTCTGGCAAAAAGAAGATACATATAAGAAACCAAACAAAAATATATTTTCATTTTATATTGAGTAGTATTATTCAATTTCTCTCAAAATAAGGGGTCGATTATTTTCTGTCAGACTCTAAAGAACTTGGGCTCCGGCAGCCCAGTTGGAGAAGTAACGGATTAGCAACCGGAAGTTTGTGAGTTCGAAACTCGTTAGAGCCAAGGACCGCCGTGTGCGTGGGGCTGGTGCAGTACGCTAAATCTGTTGTGGCTTAAAATATCCTCACGTTGGCGCGGTGTGGAAGCTTGGAGAGTGGGGTGCCAGCTCAGGTGTTGAACTCGTCATCTGACCGTGGTTCAAAAGTACGTGTTGTCCTTGATCTTCTCTTCGGGATTGGTCCCGGATTATCGCCAATAGTCGTGTTGCTTCAGTGTGACGTTAATTCAACTACCCCCTTTAATGGACTTAGAACTACATGAGTTCACTTGTGTAAAATTTGGTAGACCATTACCAATCCCCTGCATTGTGTTAGCCAAGCATGTAAGTCTAAGCTAATTACATATTCAATCGGTATGTTACAGAATATATTTGTAAACGTTAATGACTTGATCTGCGTCATATCCACTAGTCATTTTTCTCTTGTATGTGTGACCACGACGTATGAGATCTTTCGTTGTTTTTACCATGCATTTCAGTATTATTTCTTGATTCAAGAAATGCATTCTCAATCACTCAGATTAACTATTAACTTATGGATTGAATTTACATTCAGCGACAAAAAACAGTGGTGTATTTTGATGAGTGCCGAAACAAATTTTAACTAATTCCGTCATTCACCAAACCTATTTACGTTGCAAGACATTTAAAGAATCTCTATGGAAATGGTGTACTTATAACCACGCCGATTAAACCTTTTTAACTCCAGCTTACAGAATCGTTTATTGAATACAGATGAAGTGTACATATTTGTAGAATTTATTTAAATATATTTTTAACCGATTTAAGAGAAAAGCTTATTTTAAAATTGCTTCGCTAAGTATGGAAAATTGATCTTCCTACAAAAATAGTGTTTGGTAAACGCATTCGTGTGCTGAAATTTAATGCGTCTAGTATGAATGCACAAAGTATGAGAGGGATTTTCAGTGTAAACAAACCAGATGGTCTTCGAAGTTTTTCTTCTGATGTCCTAATGCTGTCGTAATAAACATATCGAGTTTACCTTAAATTGTAGTTTATCGCCGTTTTGGCCAGCATTTGTCGTTTAATTAACCAGAGTTGACCCATCAAGAATCATATATCAGTTCGAAATTTATTCTTTGGAATTTTTATCGGCGAAGTACTGGTATCGTATTCAAAAAACAAGCCAATTGACGTCACGTTCATAATACGTACACGAAACACGTATTCGGCGCAGAAACACTAGCGTCATATACATTTAGCTTGATAAAAAATCCCATATGCAATTACATTAAATTTTGTAAGTTAATCTGAAACTATTATTGAAGATTATATGTTAAACAGAACCTACAGCTAATTTACTTTAGATGGATTTCAAATTTTAACTAAGCTGCTTTTGCACAGCTAAATATACTTTCTCCCTTAAGACCGGCTCTCATTTCTTGTATAGCACACATATTTTACCATATAACAAGTAAGAGAGAAACTAATTTGGGCAAAATGACTCCAAAACCAATTAAACACCTCACTAGTTTCCAGATGCTCCACTTACTTTCCTGTTGCGACAAAAATTTGAGATAATTATATTTTCCTGCCAGAATTATCGTTGCTTGCTATTTTTTAGAGAAAAAAAACTTAATGACTATTCTGAGAAATTAGAGGCGGAGGGTAAATGTATTTTATGGTATGGGGATATAGAAACAGAAACGTCAGTGCTTGTTTAATGACTTTTAAAATATAAACACGCCTTTTAGTGAGGAAAGGTTATCGTTGGAACATAAAGTTTTCATTAAAATGTGGCACTTTTTCACACTTGAAAAATTGTTCAGTGATTTCAACAAATAGCGTGGATAACTTTTGCTGCAAAATATATTGATAAATGCTAAATGTATGGAGCAAGGTAATAAAAGAATATTCCACGAAGTTTTAATAAGCCGGGTACGATTTGTTGGTTTCTTTATTACTTACAGTGAATACATATTTATTGTTTTTGTTTCTTTCCACGTGCATTATTGTTGTAAACTATTGTAAATGTCAATTTCAAAAATATGCCGCCTTAATCAAGATTTATATAGAAATAACTACATTTTCTTTCTTTCTTGAAAGAATGTTTTTCTCATTTACGAGTTAGACGATACGTAAATGCTGTAATAAATTGTTGCATTTACCTATTTTACATCAGAACAGTTATTGAAAACTCCAAATAACCCTCTTGGTTGCCTCGACGAGGTGTAATAAATTGTTGCATTTAGCTATTTTACATCAGAACAGTTATTGAAAACTCCAAATAACCCTCCTGGTGGTTGCCTCGATGAGGTGTAATAAATTGTTGCATTTAGCTATTTTACATCAGAAGAGTTATTGAAAACCACAAATGACCCTCCTGGTGGTTGTCTCGACGAGGTGTTCTCTCATTAGCAAAGTTGACCAGATCTTGATGGACGAGATAACTCGTCATTAGAAAAAAAATCTGACTAGATATTTACCTCGTCATCGTGAAAAACTCGGAAATGTGTTGATGGCGAGGTATCTCGTCATTAGTGAAGTTGGACAAATCTTTATGGATGAGAGATATCTTTTCGAAACCACTTGGAGGGTTAAATGCATGTATGGTATGATTGAACTGAATTCAACAAGAGTAAATATTTTAAAACTTATTCGACACTTTAATGCAAGTTTTATACACCTGGTGAAATGACAATACGTTTTATAAATTAGAGAATTGATCTGTTGTTCCTATCTCCCCGAACGGCTTAATGATATCATTATTTACTTCATTCCCGTTGATATGTTAGAATGTTTAAATTTCCAGAAAGTGTAATTGGTAATTAAAGTTCAAAATACCCTTCGTTAATTGTTTAAACCCTACTACTTTTATCAAACGTATTATTTAAACTACGTTGAGCTCAAATACGAACAAATTTAAATATTGAGCATTTCTTGATCAAGCTTGAGGCGAGGATTTTATAGCAGACATTTTTCTCAATTGTTAATTTTAATTCCTCTTTTAAATTATCTACCCTGTTTAGGTAAAATGATTCATTGTCGAAATTCGTTATGATACCTCACTAAGAGGGCGGCCGTAGGTAGGTAGTTAGCTAACGTCGCAATGGAGGAACACAACGGGCTTTTGGTGACGGTCCGTGCTCAATCCCGAAGGGAAATATCCAAGGACAACACCTCGAAATTTTGAATCACTGTCAGATGACGAGATAAACTCTTGAGCTGACACCCCATCTCCAAACTTTCACATCCGGCCAACGTAGCCGGGTTGTAAGAGTAGCAAATTTGAAACAGAAGGGTTGTTAGTTCGAAACTCGATCCAAGGAAAGAGCGTCGCGTACATGGGGACTGATGTACGTTAAATCTGCCGTGGCCTTAAATGTCTCATGTTTTGGAAGTTTGGAGAGTGGGGTGCCTATTCAGGTGTTGCCTCGTCATCTGTCCGAGGCTCAAAATTACGAGGTGTAGTCCTCGGATTTTTCTTTTCGGAATTTATCCCTGACTGTCGCTAATCTCCAATGCGACTTTAATTCAACCACCTTTGAAATTAACCCTTAATTCACCAACAAACATATACGTGTATTTGAAGTTTACGTGAAGTACAAAAGGTTTTAATATGATATGAGTTATCATATTAAAACCTTTTGTACTTCACGTAAACTTCAAATACACGTATATGTTTGTTTTAGATGCTTTTTTTACTTTATATACAGATGTATTAATGCGAGAGAGAGTAGTATACAGATGTAGTAATGAATTAAGATGCTATAATTACTTTTATGAAGATAAAGTTTGAAATATTAAATGCATTCAATGATATAAATTAACGGTGTATTATTTAAAAATAGAAATGTCATGATAGAAAAATCGTAAGATGAGAGTACGATTTTTGCATGAAAATGCCCATTTATATATGAATTCATAGTTATTGAAGTTAGTAAAAGATAAAACTTATAGATGGTCAGATGTCGTTGTTATTTTCGTGTGTTTTCATAACCTACTAAAATGATGTGAATGGTAACCCTCTAGAAATAGCTTTATTACATAATGTATTGAAGGCACTTTAGAATGAATTTTGTTTTAAAAAATCTTTTCTGATTTATTTTGTTTTAAAGGACATGATCAAGAATATGCATAAGTAGCCTCTATTCAATTATATATATCATATAACATATAGCAACACACTTTCTATTTCAATGTAATGATCTCATCAATATTTCCTTGATAATAAATACCCTTCCTCTTTTTACAGAATTATTTTAGAAAGGTTTAACAATATTAAAAATTATTTAACAGATGATTAACCCAATGACTTATTTTTTGGAGACTTACTTGTTGACTATCAATTCTTAAAATTCAAAATTATATGTGGTGTTGTCCTCGGATCTTTCCCTTTGGTATTGATCCGGGACCGTCACCAACAGCCCGTTGTGTTGCTCCAGTGTGACGTTAATTAAAATGCCAATACCAACTTAAAAGCAGGAATAATCGATACTATCTATTGCGTATTTTAATCTGTGGTGTTTTTCGATATTTTAATTTTAACGGATGCATGGATTTTTTGCCTATTTGCCTTATTATTGACCTTTATTTTTTTAATTTTTGTTCATTATGGTGTTTGGGTGGGGGCAACTTTTGGCGTACCGCTGCCCATACACAGAAAACACCATTTTGCGTTGTCTGGGTCAGGCTCCTCTCTGAATTATATACACACAAATTGTTTCAAGGTTTCATAGTTAACACAGTATGATATTTGTGTGTAGTTTCCACGTGAAAATGGTGAGTGCTGATTATAGGGCTGAGATAAAATAAAGTTTATCTAATCAATATTCCCTTTGAACTTTATTGATCTAAATTGGAGATACAGGATGACTAGTTTTACGAAAAGTGGTAATGTATAAATAGCAGAATTTAGGTGTGAAAGTTATTATCTTGTTACACTTTATGTCTATCCATATACATTTAAGGGTAATTTTACCATAACTGAAATGGATAATCGAATGAAATATGCAAGCAATTAGTTAATGCCTTGGCAATAGTAATTTAATTAGGGCAATTAGTATATGTTGCGTTTAGGCACTTAGTATCTTTTCCCATGGGACAGAAGTTAACATTTACGAAGATAATTATTTATTTTGGAGTGCAGAATTTTTTCGAAGGTAGCAAAATAATCGAAGCTCTATTATGAAACATTGCAGTGGGTGATCACATTTTTGGCGCGGCCTTTATAAATCAACAATTTTACATCTCAACCACAGATATGAAAGAAACCTGGTTACGTTGAACTCTTATTTTTATGGCAGAGTAATATTAACAAATTTTATGTAAATAATTGCAACACTGTTGATTCTCTCTCCAAAATATGTCACATGAGAGGCATTTTTTGTCATGGCAGATAAATGCCGGTAATGTATCTGCGGCAATGTGTGTTTTCTGTACTTATTCTGAACCCGACGTCAGTTGACTTGTTTTTCGAACACGATTTTCATGTATTGTAGATGGCACAGGTTCGATTCCTGTCAAGTCCTGTGTGTATTTATCTCTGCTGTGTCAGGTAGGTCGTGAATTACTGTCGCACTGGAGCAAAACAAAGGGGTTTTAATGACTGTCCGGGATCAACCCCGAAGAAAAAGTTCCTAGGACAATAATTCGTAATTTTGAACCACGGTCAGATGATGAGATTACACCTGAGCTGTCATCCCACTCTCCAAGCTTCCTCGCCATGCCAAAGTGAGGACAATTGAGGCCACGACAGATTTGACTTTCACCAACCCCCATGTAAACAATGGTCTTTTTTTACAGTTAGTACTCTAAAATGGATCTAATTTTGAACTAGCAACCCTCCAAATTAATATACGATGGTTGATTGACTAACTCTAAAATGGATCTAATTTTGAACTCGCAACCCTCCTGTTGCTAATTCTCTACTCTTCCAACCGGGCTACCACAGCCCCTCTGTTCTGTGTCGGTAAAACTTTCTTTGTATGTGTATGTCCATTATTTGAGTTGTCTGTGTTGTGTATGGCACAGCATGGCCACATATGGTCCTTGCGCCATAAACCCCAACCAATCAACCGTCGAACACGATTTCTTCACTTCGCCAATAAAAATTCCAAATTAATATACGATGGTTGATTGACTAACTCTAATTAGATTAAACATCGAACGTTGCCAAAACTATGATAGCCTTCCAATTAAGGTAATCCCGATACGTATCATACGGGAGCATTTGTACAGCATAAGTAAAATCTACGCAGTCAGGTTTGTTTACACGGAAAATCTCTCTTAACCGTCATAAAAATAATTTGCTTACTGTTATGCATGGGTAAGTTTGAAATAGATAAAGAAAACGACATTACTAGTTTTGCACATTCAAATACTTCGAACCGCTTCCCTGGTCACATACGATGGAATAATAATATATCGTCAGTGCGAATAACTGACCTAAACTCTTTTCAGTAAATCAACCCATTCATTAAAATTAATAACATACATTTATATTACATTAAAAAGGAAAAAAATTTGAAAACTTGTGTACTTATGTCAATAAAAATGTTTTTTTTTTAGTTAAAACAAATCAATTCTAATTTAAGTTGTATTCACCCCAGCTACTTAGTTTTTGTCTCATCTTAATTTTATATTTTTTGTTTAGTTAAAAGACTTTATATTTTCACAAGAATATGAACGAGTGTTTCCTATTTATTTTGTAATTATTAATGTTCATTTTAAATAATTATAAGAGTTGGATTTATAATAATTATAAAAGGTCTTTCTTTTTAATTATTCGCTACTTTTTACACAGATGCTTTAAATCAAATTCTAAAACCTTTTCATTTCTTGATGCTTTCTAACTTTGTATAATTAATGATTTTTTATTAAATATAGTACGATTGAAAAAGCTTGTTCTTTTACAGTTTTTAATCATTTTTATCGATGTGAAATAGTTTTTCTTTTTAGGGATTAAAATTTGGTGCGCATTTTTCAAGAATATGTAAGAAAAAAAATGTGATTTTTCGCGTACAGCTCTAATAAATTGCACAATTGCACATATAAGTTCCTAACACAAACTATCATTTAATGTTCTAAAATGTATTTTATTTTGTTTATTCTATTTTAAAAACAATAAAACATTTAGGTTAATTTACCAGTTGTGTTAGGTTTTATTTTCTCACAAATATATTTCAGAAAATCTTTTCGTTCTGATTTGCTTACGTTATTGAACTATTTTTCTTTTAGCTATACGAAAAACAAGCATTATCTGACGTTTATGATTGCTGACAGCCTTTTGCTTCCATCAATGAATAAGATATAACTGACTCAATATAAAATACACTAAAAACATCAAATTCGGTTTCAGTTAGGTGATGTATTTTTCAAGTATCACACTCAGACTTAAGCTGAATTAAAATGGGAAGAGCAAGGCGACACGCGCAAAACAATCAGAGTCGAATTTCAACTTCAAAAGGAACGGCGTTCGCGCCGGCACCTCTGATTGGTTTGGGGTGTCCCTTCCGCCTTGTGCTTCCTATTTGAATTCAGATTTAAGCTTATTTTACACTAGAACACGTCGGTCAATCAGCGACGAAAAGAGTAGCGATTCCCCTTGTGATTCACTGCTGTTTTCATCGCTGATTAGCCTGCGTGTCTGCTCAGCATCCGCATTGCTCTAGTGTAAAACAAGCTTTATACCTAATGCGCATAATTGTATGCATGACTAAGTAATTATTTAATTAACTATTGGGAAGATTAACATATGAATCACTAATTACTTTTAACTAAGCACAAAAATATGTAATAAAAAACTATTTACTGATGAAGTGATCTGAATGTTTCAGACTTAAGCCCTATAAAATATTTGAGATGCCTTCCAAAGAAATATTTTGATATGAACTATTTCCAAATATCCAACACCAATAATAATCTTTAATTATATTTAAAAGGCTCAAGACTGCACCAGACTGCTCTGGCAAGACTTAGAAGCTGGTACACAAGATGCATGACTTTTGTGAGGAGTAAGAAAAATCCAATTTGTCAATGTAACCCTCCAGCAACCCCTTCTCGTATTTTAGAATATATTGGTGTCTGCGGGACAGTTCCTGGGTAATCAGGAGTTGGTCACTCTGCGACTTGCACAACATGGTCTTTTGGACTTGGTCTAGATTATGCCTTGACCAAGAGGATTAGCAGCAACACAACAAACTTTAAAAAACCGTTTGTTTATTTATATATTGCACACAATATGTATACGACCTTGTAAAAGTATCATGCGCATTTTTCTCGATTTACAAACCTGGTCCATGGTCATAATAATATACAATCAATCATAATCATGGTCATACATCAGTTGTCATAAACATATCTCACAAGAAATTATTTCTAACATGTTATTGATCAACTATAAAAGTATTATGTAACATCTTTCCCGGCTTATAAACCTGAACGTAACTTGTATGGTATTTTAGGTACATCAACTCTTAAAAAATATCTAAAATGAAATTATTTCTAACATGTTATTGATCAACTATAAAAGTATTATGTAACATCTTTCTCGGCTTATAAACCTGTACGTAACTTGTATGGTATTTTAGGTACATCAACTCTTAAAAAATATCTAAAATGAAATGATTTCTAACATGATATAATCCATGGCCTCCATAAATATAATATAGTGTTATTTTCGCATTTCATTTTTTATAAGTAGTTCTTTATTAACGCTCCTTAATTTTGGTTTCGATTTATACATGACATACATCATAAAATTATAAAAAACGAGCAATTATATAAATAGTACCTCTGCCTCCCCCATAATCTTTTACAATAATAACCATCAATGCCTATACACATTTCCATAGATCAGTGCTTAAAACAGGTCTTTGGCCATTAAATACTCTAGATACAAACTTTGATAGTTTAGTTAAACTATATAAATTAGTGGAGGTACCACAATATACGCATTCGTATACCAATCAAATTCCAATATTTTTGGTAGAAAATAAGTAAATTATTTGCATAACAATTATTTGAAGTTCAACAATTTAAAATGCGCTACCTTCCTCAATTATGAGCAGACCCCTGGCAAATGATGCACTCTCGTTCTAGTAAAGGGGGATATCTTGCTTATCAGGTCACTTAATATTCGCTGATGAATATTCAAATCGTGCTCGGGATGCGATTTGAAGAGGGTCATCTATTCCCACATCATTTTACCGCAGTAGCAAGTGACTCCTATCTCTATTTCTACCAACACAACGGAACTTCTGCGATACCACCTCTGCTCAACAATGGAAAGAATTCATGAGTAATTCTACAATAATCATTTCTGCCCCCAGCTATCAAACTTTAAATAATGAATTGGGGAAGTGAATTTGGCTTCGTGAGTGTTTTTCTCTTCTACGTTTATGGAAATGTATAGTTCAATCTTCATTGATTAACATGGGGATATGAGTATTGATCTTTGAAAGCAGAATCTCGCAAATATTAAGTGCGCATAGTCTTCTATAACAATGGAAGCTGAAGGGAAGAAAATCAGTTGAGACTCACACGTGTATAGAAGTTTATAATTCAGTTAAGGAGAGAGAAGGGTGGTTTAATTAAATTGAATTCGCTTAGTAATTCCTGTTGAATAATTGAAGACATTTCTAATTATTACTCTCAGTTAAGCTATGCGAGGTCTGTCTGAAAAGCATCCAGCCATTGTGAACTTTTCTAGTGGTTGTATCGACGAGGTATCTTGACATTAGCAAAACTGACCAGATCTTGATGGACGAGATATCAAGTCATTAGAAAAAAAGTTACCAGATCTTGATCTCGTCATCATGAAAAAATGACAATAACTTGATGACGAAATTTCCCGTCATGAGAAAAATTTGTCAGATCTTGATGGACGAGATACCTCGTCGAAACCACTTGGAGGGTTAATGTAACGAGAAAGGTTTGCGCGGTATCGATGTTACTTGGCAGCCAAGGAGAGGGGAGATTGATGTGTGTGCGTGAAAAGTCAGTAACCAATTGTGGATTAATAGTTGGATACTAGACGCCCTTGAGTGAGTGCATGCTCTGTAAGACCGTATTCACAATGACCGAACCAGCAGAGCAGCAAATTTCAATCAAATTGTACGTTAACCTAATCAGTGGAAACTATTAACTCTTCAAGAGGTTTCGACGTAAAATCTCGTCCATCAAGATATGATCAGTTGTGCTAATGACGAGATATCGCGTCATCAAGATATTGCCGATATTTCAATGATGACGAGATCAACATCTGGCAAGTTTTCTCCTAACGACGAGATGTCTCGTCCATCAAAATCTGGTTAGTTTTGTCGGTTTGAGGAGATACCTTGTCGAGACAACCAAAAGGAGGGTTATGACAAGGATATGAGGATAAAATTAAAAAGGCTTTCGAGCACGTTGTAACGTACGCAGCTCAAAGTGAGGAATAGTAGCGTCGAAGATGGCCGGATATATGTTAAACGTAATCAACATTCGGGAAGGCATTCAACAAGCGGAAAACATAAGAATATTGAACATGCACGGGCTGCAATCGACAAAGATTGGTGAATAACAGTGCGAGAATTAAAAGATGATCTGAGGATTCTAAAAACTAGTGTACCAGACTTTGACGAGTAGTCTTGGCATGAAACATGTAGCAGCACCCATTTATAACGTCTTGTACAGGATTTTCGGCAATTTATCACCCTACGACTTCATATCTTTCCCAAAGCTAAAGTCACCTCTAAAAGAGAAGAGGTTTCAGAGTGGATGGCCTTTCAGAACACGAAGAGGAAACAGAGGGCGATTCAAACAATGGATTTTGCAGTATTTTAAAAAGTGGAAGATACGCTGGGAGAAGAGTGTGTGGCCCAAGGTGCCTAGTTTACAAGTGACTAGGCAACAAATGTCTTAGACCCATTGTATCTTGTTTTATATTACGAGACTGGACACTCTCTGTACAGACCTCGTAGATATGCAGATATTTGCTAATAAAGTTATTCCAGTGTTTTAGAAAAGTCGTGCCGAAGTAGTAAGTAAGTTGGTTGGATTTTAAGGCACAAGGGCCATAATTATACAAGCTGCTCTAATGTCAAGTAAATAAACATACACGTGCAAGGAAAGTTTTACTGACACAGAAGAGAGGAATACACTCATGGAAGAATTGAACCTGCACTGCCTACAACTGGCAGGTTACTAGTGTGGTAGGCAAACCCAATGAACTTTCTAAACAATCGAAATATATCTGTCTTTTTAGAAAGTGCCAAGAATCATCTTTAACACGTTTTGAAGAATTTGTGACAAGTGTGTCGCATTTTCCATTAGCCTATTGAAAATGGACTATCCCATTCGTCATTTTTTTATTTACACTTGTAGATCAAGTAAGATAGGAATTTTACAAGTTCGAATTTTTTAATAAAATACGCATCAAATTGCAAGAGTTCCAGGTTAACCCTCTGAGGAGTTCAAACGCATATATCTGTCCTGAAACCTAGTCTTCACTGCAATGTGTCTAATCAGTTTTAACCTCCTCGGCAATAGAATCGTTCCTAGAGTTCTTTTAAACAATAAATGTGGCTATTTAGTCACTGTGTGCTTTGAAGTAATAACGCACTACGCACGTGGAAATCTCATTATCTCATGGTTAATTCTCCAACAGTTTACCCATTCCCTTTGCAGACTGTTCATGTACACAAAATCTGTTTGTCGGAAAAGGGCTCATATTTATTTGACAGGTTTCGAAGAAAACGAGGCTTACATGTGCCAATCACCCGTTATCTCTATCGGAACCAGTTAGTCCTTTTAGTCTTTAGGGTCATCTAACCATGCCAGCGTAACATACATTATGTATCCCAATGCATCAAACAAAGCTTGCAGAAGAAATATGGATTGGATCCTATGTACTTTGAACTGTCCATCATTCTGAGGAATTATTGACAAATGTTGCTCAATATGTCCATCATAAAACATTTGCAGTATTCATAAAAATCAGAAAGGTAGGTAGGTAGTTGAATTAACATCGCACTGGAGCAACACACGGGCTTTTGGCGACGCTACGGCTTTGATCTCGAAACAAAATAAGAAAGACAGAGTATTATTCGTATAGATTCGGGCTTTAGAAAGTTATAAAAATCAGGGTTTTGGGTCGTTTCATAAATATAAATTCACTGGATTCAGATACGGTGACCTAGTAGGCTATAGGGCGTTACAATTTGGTAAGTCAGTTATTTTCAAACGGTTTTCTGAAACGCACTTGTATGCCTTACGAATAGAGAAACTAATTGTGTTCAATTAATTTAATTTCAAAAGTTTGGTTTTGAACTTTTGTCAAGTATATTCACAAATAATATCAATACCTGTATAAAGAATTTTTTGAGCATGATTTTTTTTAATTACAAAGTGTAGGAAAGAAATTGTTTCAAAAATATTTTCTTAGGAGACACCGCGGAGCTATAAGTGTAGGAAATTGCTATTACTTATTTTGTAAATCAGTCGAAATTATACCAATATTTTCTCAGATCGCTAAAAAATATAATATATTTTTTACCAATAAAAATTCAAGTTTTTAAGTATGTAACATTAATTTTAATTGTTTGCCATAACTTTTAATTACTTACCATAACTTTTAATTGTTTGCCATAACTTTTAATTACTTACCATAACTTTTAATTGTTTGCCATAACTTTTAATTACTTACCATAACTTTTAATTATTTACCATTAATTTTAATTATTTATCATACATCATTATTTATCATAATTCACTATTTACCATTAATTTTAATTATTTATCATACGTCATTATTTATCATAATTCTCTATTTACCATTAATTTGAATTACTTTCTATAATTAATTAATTACCATTAATTTTAAATTCTTTCCATAGTTAATTATCTACCATTTTACCATTAACTTTAATTACTTACCATAATTATTTACCACTTCAAATTAAAAAATTTAACATTAAAAAACATAATATACTTTTTGGTGTGCCGCATAATTTTAATTATTGGTTGTGAGTGCCTTCAGAAGAAAAGGTTGAAAATCGATGTGTTAAGTTATCTTTAATAATCTCATATCTCTGAGTATTATCTATTTATCTTTAATATTCTATTCCTCAAGAGAGAGAAATAGAATTCCATACTTCACAAACTATTAGGGCTTCCCATAAGTAATGTCGTTTTTGCGGTCATATACTTTTGGCGTGTTTCTTAGGGTTACTATAACATTGAGCTCACTCTAGTGTTGGTTGTTTAAGTGTATACACGTTTTGCTTTCAGATGAGATATTTTAGGAAGTGTTGAATATCCTTTACGAAATGAATGATGATAAACCTACAATACATAAGCATGGAACTTAAGCCATCTAGTTTAAAATGTACCCGTGTCTTTACTTTGCCGCACATTAAACTATTTTCAAATTGGTATGACACCATTGGAATTTTCCTAGGAATGAAACCTAGAATGAATGTGTTTACAAAATAAATTGAGACGCTAAGTTAAAAAAGAAATTTTAATTACGGTATTTATATCAAAATGGAGCAAAGGATGCATGGAACAAAGAAAAAATTCTCCGTCATCAATTTACGTAACGCAAAATAGGATGCATTACGTAAATTGATGATGGAGCATTTTGTCTTTCGTAAAGCAAAATAGGATGCATTACCAAACATTGCATTTCAGAAGCCTGGAAACCAAACATCGCAAACGAACCCTATAAAGCAATGGTTTCCAAACTGTGCTCCACGGAACCCTAAGTGTTCCGCGTGCCTTCCCAGGGAGCTCCGCGGCAGCTCCAGAAAAATAAAATAAATAAAAATTAGATGAATTAAAGAAAAAACAACAAAAATTAGAATAAAAATAAGAAAACTAGAAGTTGTATTCTGAACGGAAATTTGGCAAGTTAAATTTCGAGCATCCTCTAGCAGACTACGAGCGTCATCTGATCGTGGTTCAAAATTACGTGGTGTTGTCCTCGGTCTATCCCTTCGGATTTGATCCCGGACCGTCTCCAATAGCCCATTGCGTTGCTCAAGTGCGACGTTAATTAAAACACCTACCTAGCAGGCAACGCTTGGTCATTCTGCTGCCACTAGCTGTAAAGTTAGTGTAGCGTTTCAAAATGAGAAAATTTCAGTTCATTCAGAAAATTCAATAATATTTTTAAATATAATTTCATTGCATTGACATTGCGCAATTGTTTAAATATCCATTTACTATTTATCAACTATTCTTTCCCCCGTAACACTACTCCTAAACAATATTAACTTGTAAAACCTAAGGGGTAGGCCTAAGGGGCTCAGCTATAGAAATTGATTCTAAAAAGGGCTCCGCGTGTAAAAAGGTTGGAAACCTCTGCCATAAAGTATGCAAATCGCGTCTTTGCTTCAAAATAAACTTTTAACTCTTTGAGGCACACAATTTTAAAGAAATAAAACCCAGGTTGCAAAGAATTGTTTATTCACTTATTCAGCTTCAAAATTAGTATAAAACATCAAATAACATGTTTTTTTATTATAAAACGATTTATTCACTCATAATAAATTTTTACGAAAAAAACATTTACCGTCATGAAACAAAAGTTCACTGCACCACACAATTCGCAACCTTAATCGCAACATTGTCAACAACTTACTAATGCTTTTTGACACGTGTAAATTTTGACAATGAAAAACTTTAAATAAAATAAAACTATAAATAAACTATTAAATAAAAACTAGTATGACTGAGTAATTTAAACTTTTTGAGATGGGTTGACAAAATATCCCACCATGCATAAAAAGCTAAGCAAAAGGTGGGACAGTTTTTAACGACCTAACCCCAAAGTGTTAATGTGACTGCATTGAGCACAATAATTTGAGTCCATTTAAAAACAATTATCTCCTTATGATAGTCACATAACTCATCCAGAGGACAGCTAAAGTTGACAATATAAATTCGTAAAGCTACAATGCTCCAAGGGAGAGGATCAATGGACAATAACGTGTATGTGGTACTCAAGGCATTGCTTAGTATTTAAATTTCAGATAAAGTATAGAGGAATTCTTCATCACTCATTTTAAACTTCGGATAACAAATGATAAATGACAAGGTCTTAACTTATCAGAATGACGATTATCATAAGTTATTAGGGTATAATGTACTGGATAAACCGTGGCGTGTGCTTAGATATTCTTCTCAAGCTCTAGTGATACACATTTGAGCAGTCTTTAAAGTCTTAAACAAAGTGGTTTACCACAGTTCAATTGAATTAAACTGAGTATATGAGGATATAATAAATTATTTTAACGGTCGTTTTTGGAAAACATGTGAATTCATGAAGTGTATAAGAAATTCTTGTAACATAGAAAATAATTTAAAATGTCGGGAACATTTTGAAGTGTTTCTTTCAGAAGATGCTGTCGGGGCCGCGGTAGCCTGGTTGGAAGAGTAAAAGATTAGCAACCGGAGGGTTGCGAGTTCGAATCCAACCAAAGACCATCGTGTGCAAAGGGGGCTGGTGCACGTTAAATCTATCGCGGCCTCAAATGTCCTCACTTTGGCATGGTGTGGGAGTTTGTAGAGTGGGATGCCAGCTCAGGTGTGACCTCGTTATCTGACGGTGGTTCAAAATTATGTGGTGTTGTTATTATGTTATTAAAATTATGTGGCACGGATCTTTCCCTTTGGGGATTGATCCCGGATCGTCACCAATAGCCCGTTGTGTTGCTCCAGTGTGACGTTAATTAATTACCTACTTACCTGTAGAATGTAATCCTTTGGATTCATTCTATTTCTCCTTTCATTAGAATATAATCTCTTGTAAAGATTACACTGCTCTTTTAAGTTTCCTTCTTTTAAACTTAATGATCACCGATGTTTCGCATCATAAAAATACCCCTGAAAATGCCGTTGCTTTAACATGATATTTCAGCCTTCCGAACATATGTAGGTCTCCATTACGTGCTATCGTGCCTCCTGTATGCTGTATACCAAATACCAAGAGATATGTTTTCATTGAATGTGGTAGTACGGAAATAGTACAGATTTCAGTCGTATAATCATGCGCAGCTAAGGAAAAAGTAGAAATAAAGACAGGTATAGAAGAATTTTCGTACGTAATTTACCAGTACTGAGAATGTCGGTTATTTTCAAACCCTTATTTTAAGCGTAATGATCACGATGTTTTTCATAGAAAATTCTATCAGCAAGCGACAAAACTCTCAATAATGCAAATGCCTACTCTGTTTCTATACAGAAAACATGTCAGTACTGATGCGTATTTTTGAGAATTTAATGTTTCAGGGCTGATTTTGGATCAACATGAGGCTTGCTTTAAATATACGCGATACTACAATATAACATAACAGCTTTCTGAACATGCAGAGAATAGATGAGTTTCATTTTGTTGCAGTATGATTGCTCGCTTTAGCTCATATGCGTGATTGATATTTCCGATTATTGAATTCGAGGTTCATTTTTAATCTCACTTTAATCCGAATTCTTTTATTGATTCAATCAAAGACGAAAATAAAGCTTCAATTAAGGAAGTTAACCCTCTGAAGGGTTCATATGCATAATTCCACCTTGCAACCTGCAGTCTTCCATGCATGACTTCAAACCAATTTTAACCTTTAGATCAATATAATATTTACGAAAGTTTATATTCTAAAGAAATGTGAGCAAAAGAATATTTCCAAAGAATTCTTCAAAGGGAAGGAACACAATCTTTTCAGAGAATTCTTCAAAGATAAAAGACCCACAAAATTTTCCCAGAGAATTCCTTAAAGAAAATTACCCACAGAATCTTTCCAAATGATTTTATTCTAAGGAAAGGTGTACAATGGAATTTTTTCAAAGAATTCTATTCCAAGAAAAGTAGCAATAGAATCTTTGTAATGAATTCCATTATGAGAACAGGAGAAAAAAAATCTTTCGAAGGGATTATATTCTAAGTTTGCGACCAATAGAATGTTTATAAAGGTCGGATGTATCCATGGATTGTTTCAACCAACAGATATGGCTATTTAGTCATTTACCCTCCAAGTGGTTTCAACAAGATATTTCGTCAATAAAAATTTGATCAATTTTTCTAATGACGATATATATCGTCATCAGGATAGCGCCTATTTTTTTATGATGACGAGATCAAAATGTGGTCAGCTTTTTCTGAGGATGTGATATCTCGCGTCCATCAAATTCTGGTCAGTTTTGCTAATGATGAGATACCTCATCGAGACAATCACCCGGAGGGGTAAGTGTGCTGCGGGTTAAAATAAATAATATACTATTCAAATATCTCGAGACGCTCAGAGGGTTAAAGAGTTAGGAGAGTATTGTAAAATTAATATTCATTTATTTCTCTGCAGAATTTTTACGCTAGAATTAGAAATACACCCCGGAAACTGGATATGTTGTATTCACTAAAATACACAAATATGTGTAGATAAGTTCAAGATTCGTAAGATAGGGGCTCATAGTCGCTTAATGAAGACCCCTATCTATCAAATATTTTCGGGCAGAGTAGTTTTCCCCCATTGATCATGATTAAAACTAGATACGGAAGAAATTTGAAATGAAGTGTAAGAGCCAAGATAAATTTCCTGAACATAATTTTTATCTGAATTCAGTCAATGTGTTAATACGACAAAAACAACTTAACTTCTAAAATTGCACTTCCAACCTAATTCCTACAAACTGTAAATAGAAAAGGAATACGCATACTACGAAAATTTGAGGATTATCACAACTTTGAAAACATCAAAAATCATAGATTTTGCTAAACCATGCAATACAATCCAAATGAGGGTTCGCTGTGGTTTAGTGGATTTTCCCACTGCGCTAACAACCTGTACGCGGCGCAGGTTCGGTAACTCACTGAGTTTATTTCTATCTCCTGTATAAGCAAAACTTTCTTTGTATGCATGAATAGCCCGTTCTATTGCTCCAGTGCGAGGTTAATTAACTACCTTCCTTGTGAGTATGTCCATTTACTTGACGTTGTATGTCTTGTGTTCGGCTCAGCTTGGCCAAATAAGGCCCTTGTGCCATGAAGCCGAACCAACCAATACATGGAAGTCCACGCTACACTAAAGTCATCCGTTCGAAAGAACAGATGACTTTGGCGTAGTGTGGAAATTTGGGGAGTGGAATTCCAGTTCAGGTGTTGACCTCGTCACCTTACGGTGGTTCAAAATTGCGAGGTGTCCTCGATCTTTCCCTTCGGGATTGATTCCGAACCGCTGCCAATAGCCCTGCTATGTTGCTCCAGTGCGACGTTAATACAACTACTTACCTACCAATACCGGTTTTAAATTCTAGTTTTCTCGTTAGCAATCTGTCTTAAGCACATTTTCGAATTTCCATTGTGGTGAAGGCGTAATTATTTGTTAACCACTTACTGTAATAAACACTATAGCACAATTTACTTCCGTATAAAATTTAGTTTGTAATAGAGACGCGCAATCAGTTTTTGCTTCCAACAGAAGACACAAAAATTATAATTAAATCAGAGTTCCCTAAAGCTTATTGAGCAGGGATTACATTTGGATATTGAAAATCATACCACTGCTGGTATACGACAGTATTTTCAAATACTGCGGTCGTATGAATGGATCTCTAAAGTAGATCTTAAAATAAAGCTAAAACGATAACGAAATAGCATTGCTAAGAGAATCTGTAAGGTTCTTTCGGTAACGGTAATCCTCATCTATCACTAATACCAGTCATGCGTTTCAGTAACGGTAATCATTATCAATCACCGAAGTCGGTTATGCCGTTCCGATAAAGGTAATCCTCACTAATCACTAATACCGGTTATGATGTTATGGTAACGTTAATACTCACCAATAACTGATACCAGTTTTACTGTTCCGGTAACAGTAATCCTCACCAATCAACAAAATTGGTAATGCTGTTTCATTAACGGTAATCATCGCCAATCACCAATACTGGTTATGCTGTTTCGGTAACAGCAATCCTCACTAATCACCAAAATCAGTTATGCTGTTCCGGTAACGGTAATCCTCACTAATCATCAAAATAGGTTATGCTGTTTCGGTAACCGAGAAAATTTCTTACCTATCACCAAAATCGGTTATGCTGTTTGGATAACGGTAATTCAAATCAGTCACCAATACCCGTTATACTGTACGATAATTCTCAAAAATTTACAAAAACGGTAAGACCAATAATTCATTACTGTTTTTAAACCATATTTCACAATCCCTGTTTGTGTTCCGTGTTTGTAAACATCGCGTGATCAATTCTAAATAGTTTTGTTGTTACTCTCAGGTGTCCTCTTGGGAAATGAATATTTGTGATTCCGAATCCCCACAATTCATATTTAATCCAGCAGTGGCGACTGGACGAATGTATCAATGCGGGCGTTTTTTCACTCTGAAATATGTCTACTGAAATATGACAGCCTGCAATCGAACGTCGGTAAAGATAAACGATTTGTTATACTTCGCATTTTCTGTTGCTAAGCTGCTGGGGTAACATAATAACCGATGAGAAACTTTGAAGTTCAGGTTAGTGTACTTTTCAACGAAGAGTGCGTTCACCTTGTGGACAGTAAAGGGTGTCCTAGGATCTAACATTAAGAAAATCCTATCGTGATTTTTACTATTTTGTAAACTGCATTTTAATATTTGTAGATTGAACTAGCTCAATCATAAACCCTTTTATGCTTAATCAAACTCATAATTTTTTAAACATTGTATTGAAATACCAAAACCATTTTTAATGCTTCATGTGGTTTCGACGAGATATCTCGTCCATCAAGATTTGACCAATTCTGCTAACGACGAGATACCTCGTCAACTAGATATTATCGATTTTTTGATGATGACGTGATCAAGATCAGGTCAGTTTTGTTCTAATGACGAGAAGAGCCAGCCATAGCCCGGTTGGAAGAATAACGAATTAGCAACCGCGGAGACTTAGTTGTCAGTTCGAATCAAACCAAAGACCGTCGTGTACACGGGGATGGTGAACGTTAAATCTGTCGTGGCCTCAAATGTCCTGACGTTGGCGTGGAGTGGAAGTTCAGAGAACGGAGTGCCAGATCAGGTGTGACATCGTCATCTGACAGTAATTTAAAATTACGTGGTGTTGTTATGGGATCTTTCCCATCGGGTCTGATCCCGGACCGTTGCCAATATCCGGATGTGTTGCTCTAATGCGACGTTAATTAAAATGCCTACCATCTAATGACGAGATATCGCATCGATCAAGGTATGGTCAGTTTTCTTTTTAATGGCGAGTTATCGCGTCGATCAAGGTATGGACAGTTTTCTCCTAATGACAAAATATCGCGTCGATCAAGGTATGGTCATTTTTTTCTAATGTCGAGGTATCGCGTCTATCAAGGTATGGTCAGTTTTCTTGTAATGGCAAGGTATCGCATCGATCAAGGTATGGTCACTTTCTTCTAATGGCGAGGTATCGCGTCTATCAAGGTATGGTTAGTTTTGCTAATGACGAGATACCTTGTCAAGACAACCACCAGAGGGTTATGACGATTATCAATACCACCACGTATTGATGGTATTGATGAAGTTCCCAGACCATAGACATATACTTAGGTCTGTCCGAAGAGTATCCAGCCATTGATAATACAATAAGAACGGTTTGTGCGACATTGTAACTTGGCAGTGAAGGAGAGGATACTATTGATGCACATGCATAAAAAGTCATGAAACCATTGGGCTCTTGGGAGCTAGATACCCTTGAGTAAGATTTAGTATATGTTCTATCAGACCATCGAATTCACAATGACCGAGCGAGAAGAATAGCAAAGTTTCGTTCAATTTGGGGGCCGTGGTAATCCGGATGGAAGAATAAGGGATCAAAAACTGGAGAGTTGGGATTTAAAATCCAAAGACCGTTGTATCGGCTGGTGCACCTCAAATCTGCCTTGACCTCAAATGTCCTTAAGGTGGTACGGTGTGAAAGTTTGGAGAGTGGGTTGCCAGTTCAGGTGTTGACATCGTTATCTGACAGTGGTTCGCAATTACTAGGTGTTCTCGGATATTTCCTTTGGGGATTGTTCCCGGACAATCGCCAATAGCCCGTTGTGTTGCACCAGTGTGACGTTTATTTAACTACATACATACCATACAATTTTGCGCTGAACTTGAAAATTAATCCTCAGAAATTATTAAAATAATTAAGAAATCTTCCCAATTGAAGATTCCTACTCGTTCCTGTCCGAAAGTCGCAGATCCGGAAAGAATATGATGACAGTATTTTGTCTATTGTGAAGGTGTTGACCATGATGGTAGGTAGTTAATTAATGTCGCACTGGAGCAACACAACGGGACGTTGGCGATGGTCCGGGATCGATCCCTGATTGAAAGGTCCAAGGACAACGCCTCGTAATTTTGAACCACGTTCTGATGACGAGGTCAACAGCTGAGCTCTCCAAACTTCACACCACGCCAACGTGACGATATTTGAGGCACGAAAGATTTAACGTGCACCAGGTTGTCCATGATAATCACGCTCCTCCAAGTTCAGCAATTGATAAGGAGTACTACCTCGATGTTCTTCGGGCCGCTTATATGCAGTACGGAGGAAACGGCCGCAGCAGTGGGCAATTGATGATTGACAGATTCACGAAGCCAACACGCAGGCCAATGTACAACGTCCTGAGCAGGGCTTTTGTGCAAACAATTGAATCACTCAGGTCGGCCAGTCACACTGCAGCCTATATTCAACGTCCTGTGATTTCTGGCTTTTCCTGAAGCTAAAATCTCCTTGAAAGCGAAGAGACTTCGCACCGTTGATGAGATTGGAGAGAATATGACGGACAAGCTGATGGCTATACCAACAATGTACTACTTTGCAGAGTGTTCTGAAAAGTGAAAGATACTCAGGGAGAAGTGTACGAGGTCTTAAAGTGCCTTATATTTTGAAGACTAGGTGCCCAAAAGTCCTAGGTACCATGTATCTTGTTTCATATTTACATGACTGGATACTTTTCGGACAGACCACTTTTATCCTTTTATTGAATCTTCTGGGGTGTTTCTCGACGAGGTACCTTGTCATTAACATGATTCCTTAAATCAGGTCAAATTTATCAGATCTCTATGGACGAAATATCTCGCCATTAGAAGAAAACTGACTAAACCTTGATCTCGTCATCATTAATAAATCGATAATATCTTGATGACGAGATATCTAGTCATCGGCAAAATTGGTCACATCTTGATGGACGAGATATCTCGTCGAAACCACTTGGAGAGCTAAAGAAATTAATTTTTTTGCAGTCGTGGGTAGGACATTGGTACTGTGGGTTCACTTTTGCCTTAAGCAGCTCGACTCAGCTTTCTCACATGACGGGGTTCATGATCAGAAAGAACATGCGATACGTCTAAGGAGATATGTCAACATGATATGTCTATGGACCTGGGTGCGTTATCGAAGAGAGCCTGAGAAAGTATTTAGGGTAATATCCAAATAGGCAGTGAGTGAAATGAAAGGCGAAAACAGATCTTAACCCTCCAAGTGGTTTCGACGAGATATCTCATCGAATGACCATTTTCCTTAATGACGAGATATCTCGTCACCAAGATATTGCCAATTTTTTTATGACGATATCAGGATCCGGTCAGTTTTGATATCGCAATTGATAAGGAGTACTACCTCGTTGAGGCAGTCTACCTCGCGAGATACCTCGTTGAGGCAGTCACCAGGGGGGTTGAACTAAAAGGTTTAGCAGGATTAAAAGGGGAAGAGGGAAAGTTTTATTCCCAACATATAAAAACATATATGTGTACCTAACAATATGTTTCCAATATAAACTCGGTTAATCATATTTTCAGTCACATACACTTATAATGTATATTGATTTTATTTCTTGGTTGCATAACTTCTGAGAACGAGGATCAAATATCCAATCTAACATAATCCACTTAATCATACAAGCTCCCGTCTAGACAGGAAATTTAAATTGGTTGACATTACACGTGCATGTATTTTGTAGAAAGCAATGGGTAAGTCGAGAGCTATCGGTGATCTGAAACAAAAATATATTCCAACGAAAGCATTTTTTCAAACGGAATTGCCTATGTGAACTGATTTTTCATCTCCGTAAAAGGAATAAAATATTTTTTGCTATTCTTACGAAACGCCACTCACTCATCTTTACTTGGAGAAGGTCGGTTCCTATGACCAATAACTAAAGATCCTGTTAATCTTCTAAGCTATTTTCACCCGTCAGATTTAACATAACAAATTTTTAATTCAACACAATTCTTTCAATCAGAATTCGTTGTGTACATTTTCTCATCTCTGTAAAAGATGAAACATATTGCTTATTTTTGCATAAAACACCGACACTCATCTGTACGTAACCCTCCAAATGGTTTAGACGAGATATCTCGTTCATAACATCCGACAAATTCTGCGAAAATGACCAGATAGCTCGTCATTACCAAAATTGACTGGAAATCTCGTCATCAAGATATTGCTGATTTTTTTTATGATGACGAGATCAAGACTTGATCAGTTTTCTTATGACGAGATATCTCGCCCATCAAGATCTGGTCAGTTTTGTTGTCTAGACGAGACGTCTAGACAACCTTCACGATAGGTAAAGAAAGCCAGCTCCTCTGACCGATTCCTAAAGATCCTGTTATTAAAATCATAAGGTAGGTAGTTATTTAATGTCGCACTGGAGCAACACAACGGGATATTATCGACGGTCCGGGATTAATCCGTAAAGGAAAGATCCAAGAACAACGCCTTGTAATTTTGAACCACGGTCAGATGGCGAAGATAACACCTGAGCTAGCACTTCACTCTCCAAACTTCCACACCACGCCAACGTGAGAACATTTGAGGCTACGCCAGATTTAACGTGTACCAGCCCCCTTGTATACGACGATCTTTGACTGAAACTAGTTTCGAACTCACAACCCTCTGGCTGCTAATCTGTTCCCCTTCCAACCCGGCCTAAAATTATAAAGATCGCTTACACTATTTTTACCCGTCATATAATGTAACCAAATTTTGATGGAACGGATTTTTTTCAATCAGAATTCGCTGTGTACACCGATTTCTCATTTCCGTAAAAGGAAGAAAATATTGCTTGCTTTTGTTAACAACACCGACACTCATCCGTACTTAAAGAAGGCCGGTTCCTAGGACCGATTCCTAGAAAGATCCTGTTATATCTCTTAAGCTATTTTCACCCGTCAGATTTAATATAACCGACTTGTTAATTTCATCTGGAGCTTGCTCCCATTAACACATTATTTGAGACACCAGTTATAAGTTCTCGTTACTAAGTTCTGAGGCACAGCTATTCAACCATAAACTTATTAGCGCAAAGACTTCTAGCGTTCCAGTTATGAATAGACCAGGATTTGAGCTAATTACCTGAGTGCTTTCTGGAATTCTAAAAGGACACAATAGATAGTAACACACAATGTTTCCTCGATAATTATAAACTGTTTCGTTTATGGCAATACCTTTCATTTCGCTCCATCACTTCGAATACAATCAGTTTGTATTAAATTTCGTTGATGTTTGATGAATCAAGAATTTTTATTCAACGAAATTTAATACAAACCGATATATATATATATATATATATATATATATATATATATATATATATATATAACGGTGTTGAACGGTTCAGCGTGTGTTTGTTTTCAATCTTTCAATCTATAATGTCTTTATGACGTGTTAACATTTTATGTAAAATTGGTTACTTTGCTTCTCCCTTATTGTTCAATTTGGTGTTTGAGGGAGTGTATGATCAATTTTTAGCGTACTGCTGCTCATGCGTAGAAAACCCCATTATGTGTTGGCTGGGTCAGGCCTCTCTCTATTGACGCCCTGAACCACCAATGTATATACACACGCATATATATATTTCCGAGTAGATTAATACTGCTTTGTTTTACCCCATAACATGCTTAATCATTTAATGAGTGAATAGCACCATCTGATGGTTGAAAGTATCCACGGATTCTTTCAATCTTTAGAGAGATTCTATTCGTCTTTTTCTTGGAATAGGATTCTTTGGAAAGATTATAGCTTTTTTCTTTAGAATAGATGTTTAGTAAGAGAGAGAGAGAGAGAATCTGTCGCTCTTTTCCTTGGAAAGTAATCCTTTGGAAATATCTATTTTTCCTTTTCATAGAACAGAATCCTTTAGAAAGTTTTCATTACTCCTTTTATTAGAATACTATCATTTGAAAGGATTCTATTGCTCATTTTCTTAGAGAATATTACTTGTTGTCTTGTGTTTGGTGCAACTTCACGAAACATGGCACTTGCTCCATAAAACTCAACGCACACAACCAAACTTAGAATATAATCATTTGAGGAGATTTTATTGTTACTTTTCTTAGAAGAGAATCCTTTTGGAAAATTATACTGATCAAGAAGGTTAAAATTGGTTAGAAATCATGCAGGGAAGACAAGAGGTTGCAAAGTAGACTTATGAGCATACTCTCCTCAGATGGTTAGAAACTGGTAATGAAGTACAGGTGAAAATCTGATTTGGTGAGTAGGAGATAAACGTTAGGGAAGCATCATAACTGGTTTTCTTGGTTATGATATTTTATAATTTTTAGCTATACTTGCTTTTTTTAATAACTCCTCACGAATCAATTTATAACACGTAAGTAGCAGTATGTGCCGTCATCGTGGGACATAATGACACCAGAAATCTGAATGGCAATTCGATGGAAAAGAGCAATATAATATTTCCAAAGGATTCTAATCTACAGAGTGGGCCAATAAAATCGTTCCGAAGAACTCGATTCCTATGAAAGAACCAATAGAATCTTTTGAAAGGGCTCTATTATAAGAAATAGATCAGTAGAATATTTATAAAGGTTTAAAATTCCACGGATTCTTTTAACCAAACCAATGGATGTGGTTATTTAGTCATCATGTGTGTTTTGTGGGAAAAAGGAATACTACATTACTCGTAAATTTCGATATCCGCTCAGAAGGTTAAGCGAAAGGTTAACCCTCCTGGTGGTTGTAATTAGCAAAACTCTTAGCACATCTTGATGAACGAGATATCTCGTCAGTAGAAGAAAACTTCCCAGTACTTCATCTCGTCATCATAAAAAAATCGATCATATCTTGAAGACAGTATATCTCATTAGAAAAAATTGGCAAGATCTTGATGGACGATATATCTCGTCGGAACCACTTGGAGGGTTAATCAACCTTCGTGTAGCAAACATATCTCATGGAGCGATAAACCAAACGTATGTGACTAGAATATAATAATGAATATCGTTGTGAATGAAAATTTTCATTTCCAATCTTCCCTATCCAATGAACTTGAAACCCTCATGGTGGTTACCTTGACGAGGTACCTCGTCTTTAATAAAACTGACCAAACCTTGATGGACGAGATATCTCGTCACTAGAAAAAAATACCAGATCTTGGTCTGGCCATCATAAAAAATCGGGAATATCTTGATGACGAGATATCTCGTCAAGTATTAGAAAAACTGATCAGTTCTCAATGGACGAAATATCTCGTCGAAATCACTCGGAGGATTAAAAACTTTCTAAATGGTGAAGTCAAAAAACCTAACACACAAAGAACACCGTAATTCAGTTTTACACGGATATTCCTCAATTCTTTCGAGGAAAAATATGCTCAAAAAGCAAATACAACCATAAAGAGAATTACGCGTCGAAATTAATATAATCTATTAATGATCCGTCAATAAAGATCCCCAAACTGCTTTCCCAACGATATTGATACAGGTGAGTGGCGCACCTGGTGATGTGTGGCTCTTTGTACTTCACTCTGAGTGATAGGTGATCACCTGAGCGGCGCTCTACGTGCTGAGATATGAGGGGACGAAATGAGCTTCGATGGCTCCACTAATGGCTTATGACTGAGGGCTAGGGAAAATATTTTCAACAGTGATCGTCTAGATCACTCCTTGTGTTACAGGGTAGTGGAATTCAGTGTTAATACCCTCACAAGTAAATAAGATGAGTTGCCGGTCTAGTTAAGGATGAGACCCCCAGTTGTTGAAGTGCTGTAAGTCAATGAAACATGTAAAGAAAATACTATATCGTGATGCACTCTCGCGAAAGGGAAAATACTTTTACACTACTTTTCAGTGAAGAAATTAGTCAAAGAAAACCTTTTCATTTGTCTATACATTTCGTTTTATCTTTTTATTTTGCTCAACCACTATTAACACATAGATTTAACACGGTAACCTGGTTGGAAGAGTAGCGAATAAGAATCTGGTAGGTAGGTATGTATTTTAATTAACGTAGCACTGGAGAAACACAACGGACTATTGGCGACGGTCCGGGATCAATCCCAAACGGAAAGATCCGAGGACAACACGTAATTTTGAACTACGGTCAGATGACGAGGCAACACCTGAGCTGGTACTCCACTCTCCAAACTTCCACACCACGCCAACGCGAGGACATTTGAAGCCCCGATAGATTTAACGTGCACCAGACCCCTTTGTACACGATGATCTTTGTTTGGATTGGAACTGACAACCCTTCGGTTGCTTGATTAGAAACTGGATGGTTGTAAGCTCGGAATTCGATTCAACCAAAGACCGTCGTGTATGCGGGGGCTGGTGCACGTTATCGTGTTTTAGTTGTACTTTTCCTTGATTGCGTAATTTAGGACCAGTTTCGTACTACGATATTCAAAGAAAAATTTTCAAATGAGTTAAGGTGGTCGTGGCCTCAAATGTCCTCACGTTGGCGTGGTGTGGAATTTGGAAAGTGGGGTGTCAGCTCAGGTATTGACCTCGTCATCTGACCATGGTTCGAAGTTATGTGATGTCCTCGATTTTTCCCTTTGGGATTGATACCGGACCGTCTCCAAAAGTCCGTTGTGTTTGTTATTCCAGAGTGACATTAATTTAAGTACTTAACTACCTTTTAAATGTCATGGAAATTTTTCTATCTAAATGATTACTAGCTTTGGAAAGCATAGATAAAATGCAAAATTTAAGCATATGAAAGATCTGGCATTGGTTTAAAGTTCGGTTAGAGCTTTATTTTTAAAGGATCACGAATAAATATTGTGAGTTAAATGTCTGCTCTGTTGGTTGGGCTGGGTTTTATGTTAGAAGGGCCATATTTGACCAGGCTGCGCAAAACACAAGAAAGACAAGTAATAAATATGCACACGCAAGAAAAGTTCTACTGACGCAGAAGATTGAAATAATCTCAGGGTGTTTAATGTATGGATGTTTGTGGTAGGCACATTTTAGAGTTTTAATTACACGACATTCTCAAAATCGATTAAATTACGGACGGAAAGCTTCAATACCGGTAAATTATCATGTTTTAATTGTACTTTTACCTGATTGCGTAATTTTAGGACCAGTTTCGTACTACAATATTCAAAGAAAAAATTTCAAATGAGTAATTGGATAATGTAAAATAATATAAGTACTTATTTAATAATTACTTCCATGCAGAAAAATATATACACCACAATGATCATATATTGAGGTTGACAGGTACAGTTTCGAAGTTTGACCACAGTTAAGGAGGGTTTGTAAAAAACAGTCTAAGAAATATCTCAATGCAACATTTAAAATAGGTTCATGCAATGAAAATTGCAGGTTGTACTACTCTCGAGCAACTCTCAGAAATGATATACAGAATGACCATAGTGATAAAATAACCACATCTATTGGTTAAAATAATTCTAGAAAGTATTGTATTCGTCAAGAAGTCTAAAACTGATTAGAAGTCATGCAGTGAAAACTGCAGGTTTCAAGACCCTCGTGCAACCCTCAGTCATATCATACAGAATGACCATTATAACTAAATACCACATGTACTGGTTAAAATAATTTAAAAATTATTATAGTGGTCAAGAAGTCTAAAACTGATTAGAACTCATGCAGTGAAAACTACAGATTGCATGACCCTTTTGCAACCGTCAGATCATATGCATGCCTGACCTTCAGAGGGTTATACCCCATTACGTTAGGAGTATGCATTAATTTTAAGAGAATAATGTGTTTAGCAGCATATTTCAGTTCATGATCATTATTTTATAGGACCAGAAACTGTTTAATTTTGTTTACAATAAGTTTTATTTTAAACTTTAACGACAAAAATGAGTTATATCACTTTTTATATCCCAGAAAACTAATTAAACACGTTGAAACAAAGGAATGGATCGTTTGAATTAGCCTGTTGCCAGAGAACAATTTACAGGTAATTTAAAATCTATGAGCTTTCGGCGGTATTTTTGAATTTAAATTAAAACCAAGTCCCCTCCAGCGAATAACTTTCAAATGATCCAAACGGTATAAGTTTGGGAAGATTCGTGTTAGTGTAAGACTTCATAATTATGCCCGAAAGTTACAATTACGAGATTGAAGAAGGAAAACTGTTCCAACGTGAAATATATGTTGAAGCATTTATGAGGTTAACGCTTTGCCTCAAAGCTACATCTACTCGCTGATTTGGGAACAATCGTTTCTCTGGCATTTAACAATGGATATTTAATTTGTGCGTATTCAAATTCCACTTTTAGATAGTGTCTCGCATATTAAAATTATATATCTACCATAAAAGACGGAATTACAAATCAACTATATAACGTATTGTTAGCATTATCTAGCACTATCCACATTGTATTTTTTAAATAATTTTTCCAAATAACCTGAGGAAATGTTAATAAAGAATAAAACAGGTATTATTAAAAGAAACATTCTGAATTATTATTTTCCTGTATTCCTGAAGCATTTAGTGCACTGTTTAAATTTCCGATGTTTGTTTCTTATTTTCCTAAATAGATTAAGTTCCTTTTGATTTTTAGGGTCACCGTGGCTCAGTGGGTTTGCCCACATAGCTAGCGAATTGTAGACTTGTCAGTAAAACTTTCCTTGGGTGGGTGTATGACCATTACTTGATCGTATCTGCTTGTGTTTGGCGCAGCTCAAACAAATATAATCTCTGCACCATAAGACCCGATCTCTCAATCAACATTTTAACGTTGAAATTGGTGGGAGTATGGTAACAGTTTCTTTTTCAGACTTGTTAAGATTCAGAATCTTTAGTCTAATTTGGAATTATCACACTTGATCAATTTTGTATTTTCTCTTAACACTTGAAGGGGAGCACATGCATGTATCCCGTTCTGCAACCTGTAGTCTCCCCTGCTTTATATCTAACCAGTTTTGACTTTCTAGACCAATATAATGTTTTCTAAGATTCCTTCAAGCAATGGAAGCGTCTATTTAGTCATCATATGTGTCCTGGGATGACGCTCCGAGTTTCAATAGATCCGTTGTTAAAAATTATATCTTGCAATTTCAGATTCAAGAGTTAATTCTAAATGTATGACATTATTCTCTGTATACCCAAAAAGCTGATGAACAATCTAATGAATATTAATTAAAATTGATTTAAAGTTATTTCGTTACAAATGTCCATTGTTATCATTCAAAACAGATAGTATAGTAATTTCTTATTTAACAATATGTCGTAGGAATATACCTCTAATTACAAGTGTTCAAATCATGTATAAATATTAGATACAACTTTCCTAGAAGGATATGTGTATGGAAATATCTGAACTAATGTATTAATGTATTTTCAATTTCAATTATTCTCGGTCTGTCAGGAAAGTATCCAGCCATTGTTAATATAAGACAATGATTTGCGTGGTATCGATGCAAATTGGCAGCCAAGGAAAAGGGACATTGATGTGCATGCGTGTTAAGTCACGAACCCGTTGGACTAACCAGTTGGGTGCTAGAAGCCCTTGTGTAATCACATGTTCTGTGAGACCATAGCATTCACAAAAATCGAGTGAGAACACAAGCGTATTTGCATTGAATTTTCAGTTAAACTTGAAAATTCTTCCACCGAATCTATTGAGATGATTAAGAAGGCTTTGGGGATCAATGAAATGAGCGCAGTACAAATAAAAATGTGGTACAACTGCTTGAAAGATGGCCGGGAATCTGTTGAAAGTAATCCACTTTATGGATGAACTTCAGCAAGCACGGCACCTAAGAATGTACGGGCTGCAGTCAAAGATCAGGGACTGACAAACGGTACGAGATTAAGAAAATGATCTGGGGTTTCTAAAATTTTAAAAATTCTTAACACGTAGAGTGGAGGCTCCCATTCATCATGCCTCGTGCAGAGATATTTCGAGAAGGGGGTAATTCTTACCACTATCTAAAAAGTTTTTCACCAGTATTTCACTACCTACATTTCAAACTCTAGTTTCCACTACAGTCAAACACATAATAGTCGTAAAACTTATTCTGAATCATCCTGCGTAAGAGTAAAGTTAGAGATTGTGTGATGATCACACAATGTATATCTCATCCCCATGTCCATTGCATATTATCTGAATAAACCCCCTTTTTATTGCTACTTACATTAATCTGCATTTTTTAAATCTTAGGATGGTGGTAGATCGTTGCGTGCAGCATTTATCACGACATATTTCGTTTAGACATGTGCTAAACATTTTTTACTTGAATATTGAAGCAAACTCTCATTTCTCGTCGTTTGTCATAATTTAAGCATAATCTGAATGAAATTCACGTACTTGCACAGCTTATTACTTGAGATAATAATGTCAAATGAATGTAGCTGGACAAAATACCCTTGACGAATGTCTTCATCTCTATAAATTTCATAATGTTTTGTCGAAACCATTACAGAACAATTTACATCTATCTACTATTTAATGAGAGGGCAGGTAGTATTCTACCCTCAGAAAATCAGTGCATGTTTTGATGATGAAAAGGAAATGATAGTAGGTTTGCGCAAGATCAATAGATATCTGTAACATCGCAGTAATATCTACAACTCAATCCAGTTCCTTTATCGAAAGTTGGTTTGTTGAGCTTTATGACACAAGGGCCATATCGTCGTCCGGACGTCTTTTGGCTTGCTTTTGAGTACGTTTTCAGAACGCCCTCAATAGAAACTCCATAGTATATATTCCGAATTGACGTATGATAGTGGCATGTATCTATGATAGTGGAACAACAGTGAGATTGAACGATGAACGGCGCCGAAATGGAGGTAAACTACATTTTAAAGAAACTCTGATATGTATCAGTCGATGGCATTTAGCAGCAGAAATAAAATCATCGCATACCGATGATAAGGCAATCGACCTTAGTTTAGCCGATTTTTGAATTGTTGCGAAAGTTCGTTAGGAGAAGGGTTGCCATACTAAAAGTTTGAATGCCAACTCGTTGTCACTGGTATCACTTTTGGCGCTGAACGATAAATTTCAGCACTGAAGACGACAATTGTGGAGGGTATTTATTTCCGGTATCACCCGGTCTCGTAATTTAACAGACTCGTTCATAGCCACGTAAATCCACTGCTTTCTCGCGGGAGCTGCTCTATAGAACGACTCCGACGAGAAGACTGTCAATTGCGGAAGGTATTTGTTTCCGGCATCAACCGTCTAATTTAATTAATTGACTCGTTCAAAACCACGTGACTCAATTGAATTCTCCCTTCTCAAGGAGAGAATTCAATTGAGTCACTATACTAGACTTGGTCGAAACCACGTGACTCGATTGCCTTCTGACGCACTATAGCACTATAGAGTGACAGGAACCACTCTATAGTGCATCTCCGACGAGAAGGCAGTCGACCTTGGGCCAGTCGATTTTTGAATTGGTGTGAAAGCGTGTTAGATGGGCTGCCATACGAAAAGCATGAATGACTATCGCCTTGAGTGGTTTAACCCACACCAACTTGCTGTCACTTCTATCGCTTTGGGCACCGAACGATGAACTTCTGTACTAAAGATGCCAATTGTGGAAGGTATTTGTTTCCGGTACCACCCGTTCCCTATTTTAACCCTCCCGGCGACTGTCTCTAGGAAGTATCTCGCCATTAGCAAATTTGACCAGATCTTGATGAAGGTGATGTCTTGTCATTAGAAGAAAACTGACCAGATCTCTCTTGATCTCATCGAAACCTCTTGGAAGGTTAAGCGTGTACATGCAGTTTTGCGAATTGTCAACAGAGTATAGTGTAAGCAACGACACAAATTGCAAATCGCGAACTTGCGTTACTTTTATGATATCTCGTCATCAAGATATTACCGATTTTTTATGATGACGAGGTATCTCATCATTTGCAAATGTGGTCAGATCTTGATGCAGGATAGTACTTGATGTACCTCGTAGGGACAGCCACTAAGAGGGTTAATAGATTCGTTCAAAACCGCGTGATTCAGCTGTAAGGAAAGCAAATGGACTCACCTGATTAGCGGAAGGGTTAAGGCCGTCGCAGCGGTACCGGTGAGTACTCACCGTCGTCCTGACGAGAGGCACCTCGGAGTTAGCCGCGACCAGCACAGCGGCATCGCCGTCGGAGGCGCTGGAGGCGGCGGCATGGTGTGCCAGGCACCGCTGGCGATGCTGCTCCGCGATCTTGGCGATGAGCTGAGTGCGAGTCTTGCGCATGGCGATCCTCTTCCCCAAATAGCCGACGGTCGCATATTCGAGAAGGGACGCGAACACCATCACGAAGCAGGTGCCCAGGTAGACGTCGATGCTCTTGATGTAGGAGATCTTGGGTAAGGCGGCGTTGGTGCTGGACATGAGGGTGGTCATCGTGAGCACGGTGGTCACCCCGAGCGCCACCCGTGCGGGGGTGGCATTTCGGTGCAGCCAGAAAGACACCCACGAGATGATGACGATGAGGCCCGCTGGAATGTAGATTTGGATCAGGTAGTAGCCCATGCTACGGATGAATTGGATTTCACAGATGAGACGAGAGTAGTTTCCTGGGAAACAGACCACACATCAAATCACATCAGACAACATCAAATCACAACTCTATCCTTCGACTTCTAATCAAATAAGGGTTAAAGTTTGAATAGATTAGCTTCTAACGGAAGTATTTATTTCACTTAGAATAAAAGACTTGCGAATGTTTAAATCTATCTTGTCTCTAGTATTCTTTCATTAACTTTATAGATAACCATAACGGTTATTTCAATATTAAACTGGATCAGAATATAATTCACTTAGAATCAATTATTCAAAACGTTCAATTAAATCAGTTTTTATTTTGTATAGTATTCTTTCACTGACGTTAGAATGGACGGGATAGCTACAACTATGTCCTATTAAACTAAATGAGATTGTGTAATTTGTGCTTAGAATAAATTATTTAAAATGTTTAGTTAAATCTGCCTTATTCTGTCTCTAGAATTCTTTCATTGACGGGATAGTCACAATGGTTATTCTGATATTAAACTAGCTGAGAATGTAATGCACTTAGAATAAATGATTAAATTTTTTAATTAAATCTATCTTATGTATCTAGTAATCTTTCATTGACTTTAGAATATACGAGATGGCCACAACGATATTCTATTAAGCTAGATGAGAATGTAATGCACTTAGAGTAAACGATTTAAAATGTTTAGTTAAATCTGTCTGCCTCTAGTATTTCTTTCGTTGACGTTAGAATGGACGAGATAGCAACTAAGGTTATTTTAATAATCAACTAGATAAGAATGCAATTTACTTAGAAAAAAAATTCAAAATGTTTAGTTAAATCTGTCTTATTTTGTCTAGTATTTCTTTACTAACATTAGAATGAACAAGAGATAGCCAAAATATTATTCTAATATTAAGATTGTTGAGAATGTAATTCACTTATAATAAATAATTCAAAATGTTTAGTTAAATCTGTCTTATGTATGTAGTATTCTTTCATTGACATTAGAATGTATGAGATAGTTATAACGGTATTCTAATATTAAACGAGATGAGAATGTGTAATTCGCATAGAATAAATTATTCAAGATGTTTAGTTAAATCTGTCTTATCCTGTATCTATAATACTGTCATTGGTATTAAAATGAACCAGATAACCAGCAGTTATCCCAATACTTATGTAATCTACTTAGCACGCAAAAATAGCTGTGTGGGCATTTAAATTCAGCTTTCAGCGTTTATTAAAATTTGTAAATTTAAATCATTTAAAATTAGGGGAAATAAAATCTACAGAATATGAGACAAGAGTGTGAGGTGATGTAAACAAAAAATAATTTGTACATTTCCATTGAAGTTACGCCTTATTAAAAGAATATGCGGATGTAGAAAGTCACTCCTGCAAATACCAATTTCCTTAAAGTATTACAAACTTGCAATACAGAATTTGAAAATTTTAAAAATTTCATGTAAAATGTATTATTGTACATAAAATCATTTTTGAATTGCACAGAATTGTAAAGAACGTTGCCATTCATTGCTATTAGAATTCTTATGTATGATTTTATGTTAAGTTAAAAAAAGTGAAGATCGTTAAATGATTTGATAACATATTATTTAGCTGCTAGCTTGAACTTAAAGTATCTCTTGGAAAACTAAAACACGGTATTAAAATTTCACATATAAAAGACTTGAAGCAAGACCATGAGAAGACGAACTATTCCCAAAAGTTATATCTTTTCATTAATCCACCCTTTATACCTTCATTTATTCATCCCAACCCTCCAAGTGGTTTCGACGAGATATCTCGTCCATCAAGATTTGACCAATTTTACTAATGAGGACAAAGCAAAAGTGGCCTAACCCACCATCATACAAAATGGAGATAAATGCGATTTTCTTGGCATCATTTTTATATATTTTATTTATCCACAATATGATTTAAGTAGTGTTAAAATCCATATTGCAAACGCATTAAATGACAAGAGAGTGCACTGTAGGTGCCAAAAATAATTATTTTGGCATTTTTGGGTTTTTGTGGGTTAGGCCACTCTTGTTCTGATAGCCTCATATATTGTCATCAAAATATTGCCGATGTTTTATGATGACAAGATAAGAATCTGGGTACTTTTTTCCAATGACGAGACACTTCGTCCATCAAGATCTAGTCAGTTTTGCTAATGAAGAGGTACCTCCTCAAGATAAGCACCAGGAGGGTTCAAACCAGAATGCATAGTTTATATGCTACCATAATACCTGAATGCATTAATTATATGTTACCATAAATCCATGAAACAGGAATACGGAAGACGCCAGTCATCTGATTGCTCAATTTTAAAATTGTTTTGCGAAGAAATGTCAAAACGTCGAAACGGGCGGGGAGTAAAAGCAAGTTTTGATAGCACTGTGTCCCATGCCTGGGGTACATTCCAATAGATACCAGTCCAAAAGTTTCAATCATCTCTCAGTTCTCATTTTTCATCAATTCACCCTTAATACCTGAATGTATTGTTTTAATTTTACCATAATACTATAAAGTAATGATATGCAGACAGTTATATTATTACTCAATTTTAAAACTGTTTGCGAAGAATATGGTAAAGTGTTATAGAAGATGTCGGAGTGCAAAAGTAACGGTAAGGTCACAATGTAACAGATGACAGTCCAAAAGGGGCAGTTATCTAATGGTAATCATGTTCAGTCCCAGGTATGGGTAATATTGTGTCCTAGGTATGGGGTAAAATGTGTCCCAGGTATGGGACATTGTGTAACAAATGACTGTCCAAACGTTACAACCTTCTGAAAGAGCGATAAAGTTTTTTTCATTAATTCACCTTTAACCTTACTGGTGGTTCTCAGGACGAGGTATCTCGTCATTAGCAAAACTGACCAGATCTTGATGGACGAGATACTTCACCATTAGAAGAAAACACTGATAGTATTTTGATCTCGTCATAAACCAATCCGTGATATCTTGATGACGAACTATCTCGTTATTAGCAAAAGTCGTCAAATATTGATCGACGAGATATCTCGTAGAAACCACTTGGAGGATTAATACCTGATTGTACTAATTAATGCGGCACAGTGTAACAGATTAAAGTCCAATGCAATTACGCTAAGAAATGTTCGCGAAAACAAAAGACATTTCTATTTTCATTTAACTATCTTTAATTAATTTAATATTTTAATATAAATTTAATTTTTTAGTATTAATCTTCAGTCTTCTAATATTAATGTTAATTTGATATCTGTCGTTATTAACGAGAAATAACATGCAATAAAAGGAACCATTTCATTTGTTTACCTTCCACGTGTTTCAACGAGATATTTAATTCAAGATCTGGTCAATTTTGCTATAGACGAGATATCTGTCGTTTCTAATGAGAAATAACTTGCAATAAAATGAACCATTTCATTTGTTTACCTTCCACATGTTTCAACAAGATATTTAGTTCAAGATCTGGTCGATTTTGCTAGGACGAGATATCTCGTCGTTACGAAACAGCCATATTACTCCAAGTAGAATGAATGAAAACCCAATTAGGAAAAACAAATTTCCCCTTGCCCAGAACTAGTGACAGTTTGGAACAAGTACCGTTACACCAGAGGCTGGTCACTACAGGGTATTTTTCAACACGAAAATGAACCACCAGGAGAATTAAACATTTTTGTCACGCTGCCCATTGTCCCCTATGCTAAAATTATTTGATTTTAGTACTTGAGCTTAAACATCGTAAGCTTTCATTTCAAGTTTTACTTCATATATGTTAAATTATTACCCGCGACAAATGTCCTCAAAAAGTATACTTCCTAAAAGTTCAAGACAAATTCCGATCGGAAACTCCAAAAACTATTCAATAATTTCAGAATCTTGAAGAATTAATTATACATAACTTGAATCGACATTTGTGAAACATCGCGGTTGGTTTCATCCAATTTAAAAAAGAAATGGCTGGTTTTTCATTGAAATACCTTGGCAATTAATCGTGTTATTTAATCAATGCCGGATATAGCACGGAATGCAACTCTTTTATGTACTGTATTCTAAGTCTCTTTTCTTGTTCTGTTTCTTTGTGCTGCGAGTACGATTGAATCTAAATTACAGCAACCATATGCAATTAATTACGCACACGAACATACTTGAGTGTAGCAACCTGTGTAATTGATTTGTTTTGGGGGAAATTCCGCTAATTAAATAATGCGAGTATTGAACTTCTCAAGTATGGGAAACCAAAAACTTCCCAAAACGAAACGCAGATGAATTTGAATACTTCCACTGCCAAAAAAACGGCGTTTCCCATCTCCATATTGTGCCCCAGACCACTTATATCCCCTAACGATACTTCGTTAGAGGATATTTTTAAATAAATTAATGACAGCTGCGATTTTTTCCGCCTTTCTCCCTGAAATGATCTCCAGCTTTCGGTCCCGTGTTAATAAAGCCCAAGAAAAGATGATGCGCGTGGTGCTGGTAATGACCATTTGTATTGGTAATGAGGCAATAGAAATTACGCGAGGGATAATTATCGTATCAACAAGTTACGGCTGCAAAGGAGTAGGAAAGAAAGCCCGAGTGAGGACTCTAAACAGATGATAAGACGTCAAAAAATATCATTTTAATCTTTCCTTCCTATCATTTTCTGTCTCAGCAAATCGAAAATCTAGCGTGCAGGGTACGATTAAAATTTAATTGCTGTTCTCGTATCTCAGATTCATTACAGACGTTCGGGAGATTTAAAGAATCTTCTTTTATCAATCTCATTTTTTAGAGTCTTCTTCCCCCTCGTTAGAACAGAGATATTAGCACAGAAGCCTCGTAACAGCGATGATAATTAGAATATCTCATACTAAATATAGCTGTTCGATATTGTTCTGCACAATAGCGGACGAAGACACGAGTTCTCATTTGGAGAGGAAGGACTCGTTTAATGTTCTTTGAGAAAGGAAGGTCGGGTTTGAATGAGGAATTTTTCTGCGTACATTTTGCAGTTAATTAAGCCCGAGCGATTCTCTTCGGGCGGCTATCTTTCGCTCTCCTCCCAGTTTAACCAGGATGCTTATTAAAATGAACTAAAATGGTTCGGGCTAAAAATAGTCTTATTTTTGGTGGGTGCTCTCTGATGCAGAAGCATTGCCACCGCGGCTAAAAAAAGTAAGCGAAAGTCACCGTTCGGAAACTCGGAAAAAATGGATACACGTTCAAATTTACATTTCATATTTTTAATGTTTCGGTGCAATTGTTTCTTGGTATCTCTCACATTTTATTGTTAGTTCATCTTAAGAGCTATAAAAGACTTCATACGGCTCATGTTGTTCACTTCATGTAATATGTTAAATATACTCATTTATAAGGGGACAATATATATACAGAAAAGATAGAGGATTATGCAGTTTTGACTGTGTACGCGACAGCATTTCAGTAATAAGAGGGTGATCAGTCAGTTTTTTCCAACGCCATGAACGGCTCGCTCTCCGGACATCACTCTATGCGACTTTTGGCTATGGGGATACTTGAAGTCCGTTGCGTATGTTGGTGGCGTTTTTTGTAATTGCAACGCGCCACATGTGTGTCCTGCTGGAATTATTGATGTGGTTGTTGTTTACACAAGCGAAACTTTGCATAATCCATTTTATTTGTGTGCAATGCAAATGCTAACCGTTTTCGACTAAAGAGCCAAATTTCCCCCTATTGGTGACTTTTGGTAATAAATTTTTTTCGAGGGAATACATGTCCCCGAGTTTTCAAAGAGTGAAAGTTATATATATTTTTTTAATGTATATTCATCTAAATTGTTTACTAATCATAATTTTAATACTTTTTACCAACACTAGCAAGATAATTTTATCAAACACCCCTGTCAAGCACTCTCTGCAGCTGATATTTAAAAAAAAATTATGAGCAAAAATGCACGTTTGTTGTTACACTTTAATGAAACCATTCTGGAAATATGCAGTCAATCTTGTAGTTTTGAAAAGTCCGTCCATTTATCAATTTGTATCAGACAAGTAAAAGCCTTTAATTCTATCCAATTATTTCCTGAAAGTAATAAAAATGGGTTTGTTAACAATAACGGGGAAAAGTTTCAACAATTTATTTCGTCATAATGATGCTTAATTCTAAAATTGACATTAAAGGGATTTGCATAGAATTTATTTTCGAATCTAACCTGTGTGGGTGTTAGTCTGAAGTGTGTTGTCTAGATTCAAATGCATATCATTAAACTCAAATAAATACTCGCTATCTGTCACAAATACGTCGCTGTCACAAATACGACTTTTACATTAACAAGATTGCCTTATGTACATATATAACAACATGTATTATGTATTATTTAGTGTGATAATGTGAAAAAATTTTATAATTTATTTTTTTCATCATGATGTTTTAAATTTCTATTATCTTTTCATTACAGAAGGTATTGAAGAAGATCTACACAAATTTTTTTGCAAATGGTTGTTATCATTTGCCAATTCTCTTTCTCTTGTATTAACTCTCTGAGTGGTTCACAAGCTTAATTCCACCTTGCAACATGCAATCTCCCCTGCATGCCTTATAACCAATTTTTGCTTCTTAACCAATAGAAACTTTTCAAGGGATTCTATAAGGAAATGAGCGATATTCTATTTATAAATGATTCTTTTATAAGGAAAGGACCAATTTAATTTTTTCAAGGGATTCTATTGTAAGGAAAGAGCCAATATAATCTTTTCAAGGGATTCTATTGCAAGGAAATAACCTATAAATTATTTTCAACGAATTCTATTCTAAGGAAAGAAACCATAGAATTTTTTCAAGGGATTCTATCCTAAGGAAAGGAAATTCCATTGATTATTTTCAAGGGATTCTATTCTACTGAAGGGGCCAATAGAATTGTTCCAAAGAAAGATTATATTCTGAGGAAGGGGGACCAAACGAAAATTTCTAAAGGTAGAAAGAATTCATGTTCTTTAGAAAGATGTGGTTATTTAGTAATTACATGTATTGTGGGGTAAAGGAAACCCTACAATACCCGCAAATCTTGCGACGCCCAGATTGTTAAATTTACCTTTCAGAAAATATTGAGTAAAAAGAAAATCTATCTGACCATGATCCATCATATCTGTGTTACTCAGGTGTTTTAAGGGACAAATAAAAACAAAATTAAACAATCTTCTGAACAAATACATCAATCACAAGGCGTTACTTTCAGCTACTACTTATTAGTATCCTTTTTTAACACTTTTTCTTGCATTGAATTCAAGAATTATGTATCTTATTTTTAAAACCATTCTTTTTTCTGCATTTCTAGAATTGATGCAACTAAATCCAATTACTTGATCCTTCTAACAAATGAATTCTAAATACAAATAATACTAGGGTTATTTTATGAATTCGTATTTTTCTCATTTGTAAACTTTTCCTAATCTTTTAAAACCATATTTCCTCCCAAGTCAATACTTCCTTAATATTAACCCTCTTAGTGGTTGTCTCGACGAGGTATCTTGTTATTAGCAAAATTAGCCAGATCTTGATGGACGAGATATCTCTTAATCAGAAAAACTGACCAGATTTTGATCTCACCATCATCCAAAAGTAGGAAATATTCTGATGACGAGATATCTCGTCATTAGCAAAATTGGCCAGATCTTGATGACAAGATAACTCGTAATTTGAATAGTAACTGACTATATCTTGATCTTGTCATCATGAAACAATCGAGGATATATTGATGACGAGATATCTCGTAAGTAGCAAAATGGTCTGATCTTGATGGACGAGATATCTCTTCGAAATCATTTGGAGGGTTAGTCATTACGCGTATTGAGCATGTATTGAAATATCTCTTTTCATGTCCCATTTAAAATAGGGGTGCCTCGGCTCAGTGGGTATGCCCACTGTTCTAGCAACCTTCCAGTTGTAAGCGGCGCAGGTTCGATTCCTGACAGGTGGGTCATTCCACGCAAAATGAGCAAATCGACTGTGGCTGACATATCACCGATTTTAATGAAAATCAGTTTTTAAATAGGTCACATATAGTAATGAAAAACTGCAAAATATTAGGTTCAGAAATCTACATTTTGTTAATTATTGACATTTAAAATTCAAGGTCACACAAATTTAAATCTTCTAGCACTAAAAGTGGCCTGTTTGCGATTCTATATTTCAATAAGTTATTGACACAAATTAAAATTTTTTATGTCGTTGCATTCTTCAGAAAAGGGTCTCTTAGGAAACGTCAGAATATAATTTAATAGCCGTTATTGCGGAATATGAGGTATCGACGAAAATAGAAATTCTGCCAATTGCTACAAATTTCAAATTTCTCTGGTATCTCTAGAAATGGAAAGACAATATTAGAAATTATTCTTAATGAAGAGCCTTTCCTAACAAATAGCTTGGCGTTATTTGATGATTGCATTTCTACTCTTTTATAAAGAAAAAACATTTAAAAGTAAAAATTATGGAAAAATACAATTTTTCAATTTTTAAAAATGCATATTTAACTGTGAGGGAAAGCTCCAAAAACATCAAAACTTTTCAACATAAAAGAGCAAGATGTTTATTATATGTCCTGAAATTTTCATAATTGCAATTTGATTATTTTTGTCTCAGGAAAATTTTACTTTTTTTTATCGCAGCTGTAATGTGTTATAACCTCCGAAAATATAAAAAATGCGATATAAGAATGAAATATAACTATTATTATGGTGCACGTGCAAAATTTTACATGAAATTTCTTTTTAAAGTCTTTTTGCTTAATCCAAGGTGCTTCCATCAATGAAATAATTAGGTGGAAAGTTAATTTTGTTAGAGAAATCTTTTCGATTTGCTTTTCCCTTTGGAAACGTAAGTATTAGATACTACTACTTGTGAATATTAAATGCGTTTTGTAAATATTAAGCATTATTAGTCAGGTAAACACTAATTTTGAGAGTAAACAATAATTTAAACATCGTTGTTATACTCGATTCTCCCAAATGTACATAACTCACGAATCCTTGTTCCATATTTATCACAATCACTAGTGAAATAAGTAAGGATTTCAAGATTTGTCAATATTAGGAAAATTTCAATTTAAGCAACTACGAAATTGAAGAGACCTTTATCAGATTGAAAGTGAATTTGAAGACAATTAAGTAAAGGATTTAAATGTTTAAGCTTCGTCAATTGTGATTTGATGTCCTGCTTTATAAAATTTCCTTCAAAAGTTAAAAATAATTTGGTATTTCATTATTGATTTGGGGTTTAATTGTTGCCATTTGAAACGAGTAATATGCATACAATGAAAAGGAAATGCTATGATTGGTGATAATAAACATTGCCAGTTAGTGCGATACTGATGAAATATGGTAACTCCTCGTAGAACATCCGAATAGTCGTTTGGCGACGAAACTTTCAGTTGCCAATTGATTGGATAGGCAAGAACGTGTTTTTGCGTTTTACTAATTTTGTTATTGTTGCTTTGGGACTCAAAATACAATCCTGAATTTTTTTACAAGTAATAGACAAATAAACTATATTCTTCCAAAATATAGTTTTCGTCAGAGCCGTCCTTCATTTCACTTTGTGTGCCTATTTTTAGTGGAAAACCGTCATTTTATAATTTTCCTTTGCTTTTTGGAAGATGAAGGAAATGAAAGCCGACTTCCAAACTTCAGCAGTAGTTTTATCATACCTAGCTCTGTTTCTGGCATGAATTTCAACGATGCATTTAATTTCCTTTAGCCCATAGAAACCATTTTATTTCTATCAAAATCGACTATTTTCCCCATTTTTCGCTACTAATTTTTAGCTTAAATATGATGTTTAAAATTGTTGTTTCCAAATAGATTAAAAGAAAATTTTTCATAGATTACAAAAATATGAAATATTGTTGTCTACGTTAAGTAGTTTTTGAGAAAGAGATCTTCAAACATGCAACATTAAGCGATTTCACAAATGCTCTTCGAAGTTGCAAGTCCTTAAAATGCCTGAAACTTCCAAAATATTTCATTTTGAGCCAAAATATTTTGGATATCGTTATTTATGCATAAACTTAATCTCTGTAGTAAATTTCATAAAAATCCGTCACCCTACGGCCACAGGTTTTTCTGATTTTTGCTAATTTCACATGGAATGACTCCGGTGCATTCCTCCCTGGGTGTATTTCTCTCTTCTGTGTCAGTAAAGGCTTTCATTGTGTGTATGCCTATTACTTGATTGTGACTGGCGCAGCATGGCCAAACCATAAAACCACCAAAATAACCAACCCATTTAAAATAGGTGTAACGCATAATGAACACATGCAATATATGGTATAGATGTGGATCCAACGGAGTAACTAATTGTTACATTTGGACTATTCCACAGTGATATCCCATTTTATTTATATGACCCTTAGGAATAAGAAAAGTACAAATGATAACTATATTTTCAATGATACTCATGAATTTTGATGACTAGAGAAATCAAAAATATATGGTCTAACAAGTTATAAGCATTACTGCCATACTCAAACTAATAATCTACATCATGGATTTTCAAATTGTGTACAGCAAGAATGACCCTAGTGTGTCTTACGGATGCTGACACTGTTTAAATTGTGTAAGATTTATTTCGTTTCAACGGTTTAGTTTGAACTTGTTACAAGTATACGTTTACAAATAATTTCAAGTAATACTCTTCTTTTTAATACTCATAAAGATAATTTTGATTATTATTTTTAATGGAAATTATCAGTTTCAAAAATATATTTTAAAAGGCCGTAGGGAAAAAGTTACTATTAATATTTTTGTAAATGAATAAAAATCATACATGATTTTTTACCGGATCGGTAGAAAGTATAATACATTTTTTGATATACCGCAGAATTTTAGTGATTAATTTATGGGCGGCATGGTATGAAAAAGGTTTAAATCTGATATACATTCTCCATTCCATTATCAAATAATTTGCAACTTCGGGTGACTAAAGGTAAGAAGGTGGAGTAAATATATTCGAAATAACAGACTATTTTTTACCCCAAAATTCTTTTAACCCTCTTAGGGACTATCACGTATAATTCCACCTTCCAAATTGCAGTCTCTTCTGAATGACTTCTAACAAGTTTTTACTTTCTTGATCAATATATATATATATAGAATCTTTCCAAAGAATTCTATTCTGAGGAAATAAACAATAAAATAGTTCTAAAGGATTCTATTTTAAAGAAAGGACCAATATAATATTTCCAAATGATTTTATTTAAGGAAAATAGCAATAGAATCGTTCGAAAGAATTCTATTCCAAAGAAAAGAACAATATAATCGTTCCAAGGGATTCTATTCTACAGAGGGTCTCAATATAATTGTTCCAACGGATTCTATTCCAAATAAAGGACCAATAAAATCGTTCGAAAGAATGATTCCATTCTAAGGAAAGGATCAATGTAATATTTCTAAGGCAAAAAGAATCCATGGATTATTTAGAAAGAAGGGGTTATTTGTTCATTAAGTTTGTTATGGGGTACAAGCAATACTACCCTGCTCGAAAATCTTACTATCCTCAGAGGGATAAAGAATGGTCGTCGGATAAAATTTTGAATTAATGTGGCACTGCTGTAATATACGATATTGAACACAGAAATCCCTGAGATATAGACACTTTTATATATATTAACATTACAATACATCTAGTTAATGGTTCTATATTTTCTTTGCTATTCAGTTTCGCCCCTCTGTCTATACTGTTTTCAGTCTCTCTTTGTCTTTCGATGTCCAAACTGAAAGAAAATGGACTACTACTCTCACTTATCAACTTATGAGTAATAGACGGGAAGTGATTCTGGCTCAATTGTTTGACTTACGTAATACGCAACCACCCGTCCGAAACACATCTTATGTCTATTTCCTGTAAGGTATTGATCTCAAAAATATTTCTGCTCTGCAAAAGTCTACCCGATGGTAACAACAAAATCTTATAGTATATAATAGTGTATGCAGTTTCATTTACGGATTAATGTGGTCTGCGGATGCATACCCAATTGTAACAACACAATCTTATATAGAGGATTTTATAGTTTCTTTTAGATATTAATATGATCTGCAAATATATACACCATATTTAATTTAAAAATATTGTATGTAGTAGTTTCCATTTACTTAACATTGCTAATGACGAGGTTACTCGTCATTAGCAAAATTGCCAGATCTTGTTGGACGGGATATTTTGTTGAAACCAATTGGAGGATTAAATGAGCGTTTTCAATGGCCCACACAATGAACGTTTTTCAATGGCACAGAAGAAAAAAATGTACCCATGGGAATACAAACCGCATCGCTTACAGCTCACAGGTTCCCAGGGCAGTGGGGAAACCCTCTGAGCCACATATGATCCAAGAAACGTATAATTTTCAAATCTAATCTTCAAATTGTTTATTGTTTTAATAGCCTTCAAGAACCTATTATGTTTAATTCAGTTCGAAGGGTGTATGCGAATTCAACAAAGAACTAAACCTTCGCTCTACTTCACGCCTTAACAGCGATTTTAATAAAATTATTCGATGTTTTCCCAGAGCTCTTATTGTTTCCTAGTGAGACGTTTAGCCAAAATGTAAAAAGCCTCAGCAGCAATTAAACGGGAATTCAACTACGGTCATGGAAGCAGGCACGAAAAACAAGCCCGAGTTATTGTAACACAGTAACAGAGTATAACAATTTTAAGTCCACGAAGCATACCACGACAGCAGTCCCATTGGCACACGCTGCATATCTCGAATACCAGTGTCTCGAAAATCAGCTCCGCGATCTGCTAGAATTTTGTAGCGTATAAATCGAGGGAGGTTTTAATTTGTGAGTCATTAGAGAGTCTGTTGTCATGACTACGAGGGATCCGCAATCCATCATTAATTGATGATTCAACAGCTGGAAGGAAAGTAATAATAAAAATTTAAATTACTCTCTCTTGTAAAGTTTTAAAGCTCCTCCGAATAAAGTGACAGACTACGAGACATCTACATCTCCACTTTCATTTAAAGAATCCCGCCTGCTTCTTTGGATCGCCGTTAGTTCATTATTTATTCAGTTCTATTTCAATCACAGATATGATCGGGGTTTTTTAAATTTACTTTCGGAGGGGGAAATTGAAATAATTTTCCATTTGATTGCGTTTTTTGTTCGCGATATTCGCCGGCCTTGGTTGCTGCTCGCGTATTGAAGTGAAACGAGTGTGCTCGCGCTACATTTTTCCTCGTGAGTCTGAAGCAAAAAGCTGCATGGGACTTACTAATTGAATCTGAAATTATTCAAATTCGAATGACGAACCCGCCGTGCATACGGGACCTATCCTGTCGTAAGTACCTGAATTAATTATTAATGTAATTGAAGTAATGCATTGCCGGCATCAAAAACGACATTTTTTAATAAAAAAGCGCACCCTGATGTTAAATTGAGTTGTAGTACATGCCTAAAGTACTAAGTTAAATCATTATTCATAGTTTGGTATTTTTTGCGTGCGCTTGTTCCATCACGCTTGTGTGAAGCTTAAAAATGGACTCAGTATGTTTCAATTATTTAATATTCAGGTGCACAAGGGAGTTTGTGAAAATGTGATTTAAGTTTAAAATTTCAGCAAATTTTTCTTACAGTTAGATTGTTTTGGAGATAAAGAACTTTAAAAAATTCAGCGAAAGTTATTAGCTTATTAACGTAAGCGAACGTAATTAACATAATAAGTAATTTAAGAGAAATCCTTTGAGGTATTTCGTTGCAGGGATTATTCTCGGATTGTTTTATCCTTAAATTTTGGACATGTGTGTATCTGCGATCACCGTTGGCTAAGGCTTACAAGGGTTAGGTAGGTTAGATAGTGGGCTAATTGAGATGTGGCACTAGAGCAACACAATGGGCTATTTGCGACGGTCCGGGATCAATCCCAAGGAAAAGATACGAGGACAACACCACGTAATTTTGAACCACGGTTACATGAAGTGGTTAACACCTGAACTGGCACCCCTCTCCAAACTTCCACACTATGCCACCATGAGGACATTTGAGGTCACGAAGGATTTAATGTTCTCCAGTCTCCGTGTACATGACGGTCTTTGTTTGAACCTAGTTTCGAAATCGTAACCGTCCGGTTGCTTATCCGTTACTCTTCCAACTTGGTTACTGTGGCCCCGGCTTACAAGGGATACGAGTCATTACGAATATCCTTTTCCACATAGGTATGCCAGCTCAGAGATAAGGGTATATACTGCTCGATTTGAGAAAGGTCTATATAGTTTTATTTAATAAACAAATTTAGTTAAACACTTTTTTCTAATAATCTTAAATTCTTGAGATTCAATATTAAAATGACTAAGTTTATCAAGTTTAATGCCTTGAATTTTTTCTATTTGCAGTTTTATAGTTCTGAGTTTTTCGCTATTTATTATAGATCAGCTATTGAAACTGAACATTAATAATCGGGAATATTAAACTGGGCAAAAGTTTTTAGATCATTGAGTCATAATATTTTTCACACTTTAAATAAAAAGGGGTATTTATCATTTGTTTTCTGTATTTTCCATGTTCATAAGGTTTATTTCTTTGTTTTCTTACATCCCCTTCCTCGTTTTCCATCCATACTTTTCCTTTGGATCTTAAAACTATGCAATACCCTAAATATCACCTATCTTTTTAATCTAAGCTTGTAATGGAATGAACATGAGTAGCTCTAACTATTTACAATAGTTTAATTTAGAAGTTAAAACATAAAATTTGTATACACAAGTACAGACGCAAACATTCAAATATCTCGGGGAGAATGGTTACATGGACTGTTCATGATCGCAGACGGCGTGAAACTGTTTTTGTTGTCACTTTTAGTTCGGCAACACTTCTGAGGTTCATAGCTCCGCCAGCTGGCGCTGCGCTCGTAGTTCACTCGTTACAAGCATAACAGTGTTTTCGTTATTATTTTATGCCTATCTCCATAAGCGTTTTAAGAGCTTCAGAAACATTGAAATACTTTTGAATTAACCCTCCAAGTGTTTCGACGAGATATCTCGTCCAACATCTGGTCGATTTTGCCAAGGACGAAATATCTCGCCCAGACAAAATTGAACTTTTGCTACAAGGGGAATGAAGATAAAAGTCGGAAAATCAAATTGTCCCTTGCGCCCAGAACTGGTGACAGTTTGGAACAGGTTTTTGCATCAGAGGCAGGACACTGAAGGCCAGTTTTAGACGCGAAGATAAACCACCAGGAGGGTTAAAACGATTTTATTAAATAAAGTGTAAAAGTAATATTTTCTTTGTTAATTTTTAATTCATGCTTTAAGAATTTAAATCGTTCATTTAGAACAGTGTTCACCACAACGGGTGCAGAAGGAATATTGGGGACAATGCTGGCTCTACTGGAAATAGGGGCACGTTAAGGAAAAATAGTGAGCAATAAGATGATAAAAAAATTGCCGTCTAAAATTGTTTCAAGCAAACACTTATCCCTTTACCATGCAAACACTCAACACAGTTATACACTGTTGCAAAAAATCTCCTCTATAAAATGCAAGTTACAACTAATTGGTATAAAATCAAGACGGCAGGTCGTAACAACTGAGTGTTAGCCTGCATATATTTGGGCGAACTTCCGATTTGAATTTTTAATTGAACAGTTATCCTGTTTCTTAAACGCGTATTTAGAGTATTTTAAGTAAAAAGAGGAACCGACTGCAAATAGTTGACTGGGGATTTAAGGATGACGAAATAATCTTCCTGAGACAAATTGATAGCACAACACAAGATTGGCCATTCCAATTAGTGATTTTTTAAATTTTACTGATTTGATTGATATTTTTCACTGACAATAGCGAGTAGTGAAATGTGTTTAAGAGCAATTTTTTTTTCATTTTAATTAATAACTTTATAGATCCAGTTCCAAGTTATTTCGTTTCTCTACTAGATTTTTGAAATTCTATTACAACCACAAATTACAACCACAACTACATAAATATGTTATAGTGATAGTTAAAAATTATAGATTGAACTACACTTACAATTTATCATTATCAAAGAGGATGCCAATGAAAAGGGATCGTTGAGCTAAAAGAATTTCAGGAACTATGATTTATCTCGTTGAGGGGTTCACACGGATAATTCCACCTTTCTATCTGCAGTCTTCCTTGCATAGTTTACAACAAGTTTTGACCGTCTTAAACCATTAGAATCATTCCAAGGGACTTTATTCAAAGTAAAATACCGATTGAATCGTTCAAAGGATTATATTACAAGTAAATGAGCAATAGAATCTTTGAAATGATTCTATTCTAAGGTAAGGAGTAACATAATTTATCCAAAGGATTATACTCTACAAAATTGGTCAATAGAATATTTCCAAAGGATTATATTCTACAGAGAATGGAAAGCAAGGAGCAATAGAATCTTTCCAAATGATTCCTTTCTACAGAATGCGATAATACCTTCTTTCCAAAGGATTCTATTCTACGGAATGGGACACTAGAATCTTTCAGGATTTGTTCTAGTAGGAATAGAATCTTTAAGGAATCTATTCCCAAGGAAAGTAGCAATAGAATCTAACTAAAGGATTATATTCCAAGAAAAGGAACAATAGATTTGTTCGAAATTATTCTATTATAAGGAAACGAACAGTATAATTTTTTAAAGAATTCTATTCTAAGGAAAGGAGCGATAGAAGCTTTACACACACACACACAAGGGATCCTATTCATATCCAACAATCCAGGGAGCATATTATATTCTAAAGATTCCATTCCAATGAAGACCAATAAAATCGTTCCATAGAAAGTTTCTACTTTTCGGAAAGGACCAATATAAGCAATCTAAAGGTTGAAAGAATCCATGGATTATTTAGAGATATGTGGTTACTTAGTCATTAAATGTGTTGCGGGTTGAAAGATACACTACAATACTTTCAAATCTCGAGACATTCAGAGAGTTAATATCTCAAGCATTTTTTTCCCCGACTCTATGTAATTTAAATCGTGCCAATTAAAAAAGTCTGGATTCAGGAATTTTAGGAATAAACCCTACTGAAAAAAAATGTTGTATGCTCTCCAGAAATATCGAACTACACCAAAGTTATTCAAATATCTTAACAAAGTTCTATTATCGATGGTTACTAAGAGATTGGATATCCCCTAACAAGTTGAGTGCTAGGTTCCTGCTTCGAAACAAATAAACTGCCGTATTTCCTTTATAACGCTAAGCCTTGTCCCTTGAGATCAGTTAAGCGAGGACAGTTTTCTAAACAGAAGTTTGAAATTGCTTGGACTTAATTTGAGCTCGAACATTCCAAACATCGGAAAATCTGCTGGTGCAGAATGCAAGGGAATGAGATGAATTCTGCAAATTACTAGTGCGATTCTACGATTACATTCTAGTATATGACGGGACATGACAGGACTTAGGAATTCTCGCTTCAGCCGTGACGGGTTTGAAGTGAGCATATTAGACAGAACCAACAGGAAAATGCATTTTTAACACCGCTTTAAAGTCTCTGCGTGAGTACTTCTGTAATTCTTGTTAACTTCAAAACTCGTAGAAATACTCAAGTAACGCTCTCAGATAAGGATATGTTCAAGCTTTATACCTTTATTAAAATCCTTTCCTAAAACTAGAAAGTTGGGAACGTTTTTACATGAAATTCATCTTTTGATTTAAGAATTTGATTTTGATTGAAATTCATCTTTTGACTCCTCAATGAGCTAAATTTTTCGAGTAAGCAATAGTGTAGGTTTGGGAAGAAAGTCGCAAACCCTGAAAAAATATCAAAAACGTTAAATGTCACAACTTACCAAACATCGGAAAGTTTGCTTGGGTGAGGTTGCTTTGGGTTTTATGGCGCAAGATTTAAAAATGTACAAGCTGTGACCATGCTTGCGCAAGGGAATGTGATGAGTTCTGCAAATTACAAAACGTGATTCGGTGATATTACATACTACTATAAAAGGACTTGGGAATTGGTACGTAACGGATTGAAGCGAGTATATTAAACAGAACCAACAGGAAAACATTTTTAACACCGCTTCAAAATCTCTGCTTGAGCAGTTCTTGGATTTTTGTTAACTTTAAAACTCTTAGGAACTTCGCAAGATTCGGTTTGGTTTGGTCAGTTTTTGCTATACGAGTTCTAATTAAACCATTCGAAAGGAATAGTCTCAACTAAGAATATTCTATTCAAGCTTTATTCTGTTGTCAGAACTCTTTTTAAAAATAGAAACTTTGGAAGCTTTTTGCTTGAAATTCATCTTTTGATTTAAAATAAAATTAAAGTCCTCAATGAACTAATATTTTTGAGTAAGCAATAGTGTAGGTTTTAAAAATAGTCTCAAACACTAAAAAATATCAAAAGTGTTATACGTAACAACTTACCAAACAGGAAAATTTGCTTGTGCAAGAGAATGTGATGAGTTCTACAAATTACAAATCGGGGTTCCGTGATATTATGTACTACTATGACAGGACTTAGAAATTCATTCGTGCTTCAGCCGTGACGTCTGAAGCAAGTATATTGAACAGAACCAACAACAGGAAAACATTTTTAACACCGCTTCAAAATCTCTGCGTGAGCACTTCTGTGATTCTTGTTAACTTTAAAACCCTTAAAAACTTCGCAAGATTCAGTTTGGTTTGGTCAGTTTTTGCTGTACGAGATCTAATTAAACCATTCGCAAGGACCCTAAAATAAGAATCTCCTATTCAAGCTTTATTCCGTTGTCAGAACCCTTTTTAAAAACTAGAAACTCGGGACTCTTTTTGCTCGAAATCCATCTTTTGATTTAAAATCAAATTAGACTCTTTAATGGGCTCATTTTTTGGAAGTAAACAATAGCTCTAGAAAGTCTGTAGCCTTGGAAACATATCAAAAGTGTTAAATGTCACAAATTACCTGAGGGTCATAGAAAGTCATAAATATGAATGAAAACAACTCAAATAAACGAGTGTTAATTAAGAACTTCCATTTTCTCCTCATGTTAAAGCTTAGCAGAAACGTGACATTTCCACTGCAACTTGTCTAACCTGTCTTGCAATTTGGACATTCCGGACTCTCTTGTAATTTAATTAATGATTGCAAATATCCTTTAATCAGTCTGGAAGGTGTTCCGGGTATGCCTTTTTACCTGCCTTTACTTTGTAACTTTAATTCAGAATGTCATGATGTATTCGTTCAGTTAGTTATTCTTGAGGTATTTGAACTTAACAACTGTCATTAGGATAATTAAATACCACATCGCGCTGTCGGTTTTATCGATTATTTTACGGTTTTAAACTTCAGGTTCCTAGAATCTTCTTTAAGTACTTGAGTTTTGTTTAAAGATACAAGTTTTATGTTTTCTGACATTGTGTTTAAATAATTAAAAATGCAACAAAAACGCAATCTTCACTTAGGATTCGAAGCTTGGTTTTTATAAATTACTGAAAACGTTAATTTTAATTGATAAAATTAATGTTATACTACATCACACAGTCAGGTTTATCGATTATATTACGGTTTTAAACTTCAGTTTCTTAGAATCTTGAAGTAATTGGTTTTGTTTAAAAAAGAGATAAATTTGATACTTTCAAGTATTGTGTTTTAAATTATTAAAATAGGCAAAACACAGTCGTTACATACAAATTGAATTCCATTTTAGTATGTTATTTTAAAAAGTGCATGAAATTAATTAAATATCCCTTCGCACAGTTTGGTTTAGTGATTACCTTACGGTTTTAAACTTCAGCTTTCTAGAATATTCTTTAAATATTTGAGTTTTGTTTAAAGATATAAGTTTTATGTTTTCTGACACGTTTTGTGTGTTTAAATGATTAAAAATGCAACAAAAACACAATATTTATACAGGATTCGAAGCCCTCTTTTATAAATTGCTTAAAACATTATTTTAATGAAGTTAACTGATAAACCTGACTCTTATTCACATCACACAGTCAGGTTTATAGATTGCATTACGATTTTAAACTTCAACTTTGTAGAATCTTGAAATAAGTGGGTTCTATTTAAAAAAGATAAATTTAGTATTGTGTTTTAAATTATTATAGGCAACAAAAATACTATCGTTACATGCAAATTGAAATACTATTTAATAAATTACCTAAAATGTTTGTATCAAGTGGATAAAATTGATTAAATACTTCACAGTGCAGTCTGGTTTATTGATTATATTACGGTTTTAAACATTTCGTGGAATGTGCTTGAATACTTGGGTTTTGTTTAAGAGATACATTTAATGATTTCAGATATTATGTGTTTGGATAATTGAAATAAGCAGCAAAACATGATTTTTATACAGGAAATTAAATCTCGTTTTTATAAAATAGCTTAAAATGTTTCATAAGTAGTTAAAATTATTTTAAAATGATATACGCGACCAAATTATCGTATTATTTTAACTAATAACTATTATTACAAAAGGCTAATATTTTAAAGTTTATTAAACGATGTATTTAAATGGCGAAAATATCTTGCCGTTAGCTGTAATTTTATTTACATGAAATATATCATTTGACTATTTATGTTACAGTTTATTTCTGAAAATTGACTCTTGTTATAAATGTAATCTTATACTTCTTTATTATAAAACTAGATGTGAAATTGACTGAGATAAAAATACAACGGGCTCTAGAAATCACTTATTACTAATCAAGTGTTTATCTTTTTCGGAGTAATCGTAAGTAATAAATATGCATTGAAACATACCATTGATATAATTCATGTTCATGCATAGAAATATAAAATACGGAAAGGTTTGCAGGATGATAATTCTCCCAGGGTAAGAAACTTGAACCCCCTTCCACTTACTACCCCATGTTTTTTGGAGGGGGTAGCATTTATTATTCAATTCAACGAAGTCGGAAAATTTCGTTGTATAAGAAATTTTCTTAAATATCTTTCGAGAAGGACAGTAACGGTCACGGAAATAGTTATTGACGATTTTACCAGCTTTTTTTTATCTGTAATGGCTATTGTTTGGACAGCTTGTTTTAAGGCAAAATAGATAATATATCAATTGAGTTGAGGTGACTATTCTACTCACATCTATAGGTTTTTACATGCATATATTCTCTTTGGTAATACAGAGCAGGAAAAGGTAATAAAAATTAATAAGTTTTATTTTAACATTATTATCCAATTAACGAATTCCTAGAATCTTTTCAGAGACATTTTTGTGGAACATCTATTGATTCTCTCATTCTTTTCACCCCTTTTCATTCTCACATAACAAAAGCAGGTCCATAAAGATAAATATATAAATTTAATTTTGAAACTTGAGAAATTAAAACATTAATAAAAATCGTTTGCAAACATAAATCGAATTAGTACTTTTATATGAATAATTATTGTCTGATAAAATATAAATAAGAATTTTTTACTTATGAAGAACTATTGTTTGGTAAAATAAATTCCTGATATTTTACTCATATTACTATTATCCCAACAATACATCCAACTTGTGAGCCCAGTTAATGAATTTAAACACTCGAACAGTATAACTTTAGCTATATTATTATTATTATTATTACGTCAGGATTTAGTATTCATTGTGTTCGTGTAATTTCTAGTAAGATAATTTGAATATTTCATAAGTCAGAATTTTCGAGATAAAAGCTTTTCTAAGCCGGAATGTGAATTTTAGATTAGTGAAATCCAATCAGTTATTTTCTCTTTGCATGGTCTTTAGATTTCCTCTATTCACTATTCTATATACATTTAATGTATATAGAATAGTGAATAGAATTTGTTTTTCATTTTCTCAGAACTGTACTTTTTCACTTAATGTGTTTCACTAGTAAGTACACTATTAAATCTTGCTTATTAATATATGCACAAAAGGTGGAAATTTTATTAGCATAGTAAATTTAAAAAATATTTGTTAAGAAATTATTCAAATGCTATAGAAAACAAAAACAAACTGTAACAATTTTACAAAAATTACTCATAGCCTGTAAGTATAAATACGTTCAAGAACGAAGTCACACTTTGGGGTGATTTAAGTAGTTACGATTTTGAAATTAGTCTGCATGTACTCGATAAGTATTTTCTGTACGTTAAAGGTGTTTGGTCTAGCTTCAGTGTTTCTTTTGATTTCAAAGCTTATAAGTTTTTATCCAATGAATTCATTTGAACTGTCTAACAATACTTTCCACTTACTTCCTTTTAGTATTGTTTAATAGAGATTTCATTTGAAACTTGGCATTTTGTGAGAAACTATTGTGCTATATACGTGTCAGAAGAAACGTAGATAGTTTAGTTAAAGATACACTACAAGTGATGAGGTATTAATTTATATTTCATATATTCAATCAAATGCAAAGAAAAGTGATATAAGAACAGAACTTGTTAACTCACACTCTTGTCCCATATAGCTACAAATATGTTTACCGAAAACAATTCAAATTTAAATGTGATAAAACATAGTCCATTATAAAAATTAGCCTATTACTGTGTTAATTGTATAGCAAATTATGTATATTAGACACTAAATGCAAACAATCTACTTGATTATTTAAATAACCATCAATGATTATTGTTCTATTATATTATTTGTATTTTTAAAAATGCCCCTAAAATTTCACTGATATACCCCCAGAAACGAATAACAATTTTTATTTTCAAATATAAGAAATTAATTTCTTTAGAATATTGATTTTAGCATTTATAAAATCACTTTTTAGACATTACAAAAAGTAAGGCCTCTACCAGAGGATTACCGATACATCCGCAGAGTTCCTAGATCATCTAATAATAAAAGCCTTACCTCAAGTTTTTAAGACTTTTCAAGGATTTTTCCGTGGTCTCATTAGGACGACTTAAAGTTTCTAGAAAAACGAAAAACTTTCTTACCTGAATTTCAGTAATAAATTTAATTTTCCACTTCAAAGTGCCTTCGTTGAATTAAAAACACGCCGATTGCGCCACGAGTGCACGTGAAACGCGATGCACACATACCTTCGTTAAAGCTCCAAAGAAGAGTAAATTATTTACTCCTTACCTGTTGTGAGTGGCACCTCTTTAGACCTTTGCCTATGACCAACAACTTTAAACTGTGGAAGTTCGACGTCACTAGACATTCCAACGGACTTCGCTCCTTCTAACCACCAATATCGAATGTCTTTCATCGTATAACCAACTAAAATAGAAAAGGAAACACATTCAGGAAAATAGAAAGTAAACCTGTACATGAATAACATTCTAGAAGTATTCTGTTCTATTAACCCTCCGAATAGTTTCAACAAGATATCTCGTCCATCAAGATCTGGCCAATTTTCTAATGACGAGATATCTCGTTATCAAGATATTGCCAATTTTCTAATGACGAGATATCTCGTTATCGAGATATTGCCAATTTTTTTATGATGACGAGAACAAGATCTCGTCAGTTTTCTTATAATGACGACATATCTCGTCCATCGAGATATCGCCAGTTTTCTTATAATGACGATATATCTCGTCTATCAAGATCTGATAAGTGTTGCTAATGACGAGATACCTAGTCGAGAGAACCAACAGGAGGGTTAAAATAACCTGATTGATCTTTTAGTAGTGAATGATGAAAACTGGTTTCATTTTGTAAAATAAGCTACACTTTTGGCACTGAAGTTGGAACCAGAATCCAAGCTGAAGAGGTTATTTGTTAATTAATAAGAGAGTATATTGTTAATTAATATCGCACTGGAGCAACACAAAGTGCTATTGGCGACGGTATGGGATCAATCCCGAAGTGAGTTCCGAGGACAACCCCTCGTAATTTTGAACCACGATCAGATGAAGAGACCAACACCTGAGCTGGCACCCCACTCTCCAAACTTCCACACCACGCCAACGTGAGGACATTTGATGCTACGACAGATTTAACGTTCACCATCCCCGTGTACATGACGGTCTTTGGCTGGACCGAGTTTCTCAATCCTCTGGTTACTAATTCATTGCTCCTCCAACAGGGCAACACCGTCCCGTCATTTCTGTGAGTCTTTGTTTATATTACGCCAGTCCTTTAATTTAACTAATAGACTCGTTCAAATCCACGTGATCCGACTACCAACTCATGGGAGCCAGACTGTGAGTGGTGTGTCAAGCTAAATATAGGTGGCGGTAGTGTTTCTGCTGTGGAATGTGTTTTCTGCACGCCTTCCGAACTTGAAGTCGGCTTGTTTTTCGAATACGATTTCAGCACGTCGCCAATAAAAATTCCAAAGAATGAATTCTAAAACGATATATGATAGTTTATTGGTCAATGCCAATTCGATTAAACACCGAGCGTTACCAAAACGGCGATAAACTGCATTTTAAGGAACCCTCGATATTTATCATGTGATAGCATTTGGGTAGCGGATGTAAAATCTTCGCATACCGTTTGGTTTGTGTTTTTACACTGAAAATATCTCGCGTATCACTATATCTGCGTTATTGCTGCAGAAATTTCATTGTTCGCTCAGATTACAAACATTAATATCATTTTTTTAAATATGAATGTCACAAAAATTCAGTGTTTGTCAATATGACCGGATGTCATACGACGGAATATATTACCATATTACTGTAGCCATTATACCGTTGGTCACTCAGATCAAAATCATTAGTGGAATTGGTGGTCAATCATAAAGAAAACATTTTAGTGAAAATGTTTCACAATTTTGTGAAACAATGAATTTATGAAATTGATTGTCACTTGAAATAAACGCATACATCTGTAGTCTTGTAATCTTTGTACTATTGATCGCTCAGATAAATATCTCTGATGCAATAACAGTCAATTATATGAAAACCGTTTGGTGAAGTTATTTCAGTTTGTGGAACAATTTAAAAAATCCATTGTTTACCACTCGTAATTAAACACATTATTATATTACCATAGCCATCATATCATTGATCAACCAAGGAAATATCATTGATTGAATCAGTGATAGAATAACGAAAACCATTTGCTGTGACTAACACTAGATACACGAATGAAAACTTTAAATTAGGTCTAAAGTATGGTAACAGCTATTGTGGATTGATCTAAGCAGAAAATCAGAAATATATGATGTGTTATTTTCGTAACATCTTCAAGGAAGTATGGATTGACAGCTTTTAGTAATTTGTTTTCATGATCAGAAAATGAAATATTGAAATGTCATGTAATAGAAGAATAGATGTATTGCAACAAAAGTATGGTGAAACAAAACACATTATTTTGAATTTTTAGCAAGACAGTTTTTTCTAAACTATGAATATTGTAAGATTAGAGCACATATTTACGACAATCTGTCACTTATTTAATCCAAATTCTAACTAAAGATTTCGAAAGTAGCGTATGACAGTTTTCTTTTGGGGACATTTAAAAGAAAGCTTAGGAATTATTTGGGAATAAGTGTAGTCGGCTGTGGCAGGATCATATTTCTGTCTGTTCTGCTAGCTGCATAATAATTTTTTACATAAATCAGAAAATAAAAATCCCTAGAATATATGATTCACGCACAATAGCTCTTTTCTTAGAGGAACTGAATGTTAGATGTGTGAAACATTTGGAATTGGGAAATTGCTGGAGATGTGATTAATATTACAAAAGAATCGCACGAAGATTGGGATAGACTGGCCAAGAACCGCACCCATAAAAATGAATTGGCCCTAGTCTGTAGTTGACAAGCCTTCATGATGAATCGCTCAGATCTACCAGGACCTAGAACATGTAGATCGCACAATACTTACATTATTCATTGCTTTTTGAGTAATATGCATTGTAAAGTAGATTTAATCACTATTATCGCCCTAAAGGAATGCAGAAAATAAGGAGCGTGTATGAATAATTAAGATGGCTCGTAAGTCTACTTTTTATGCTAATGTAATATTTGAAAAATCTTTAACTATCTTTTTCTTCTAGACTTCTTCCTTTTTCGATATCTTCAAGTAAGAATAAAAGTTGGTGAGCAGAAATTTCTACAATTACTGAAGCAAAACATTAATTTTATATTTCAGACCTACAAAACACATGGATTTTGTCAATATAAACAATTGGTTTTCAAATCTTGATAAAATTGTACCATGCGGTGGGTACCTTGAAAATATATTCAATATTGAAGCTAGATTCTTTAGCAGGGACTCAACCAAACCATTAATTTCGACGTTAATTTTCTTAAATGACAGAACTGTCTATTTTAACGGTAAAAGCTAGTAAAGTTTTTTCGTTACTGAAGGAAAAGAATCTCTTCAAACCTGTCGTAGGAATATTTTCGTATAAAAACAATATTTATTTAATACTCCGTTTTATAATTCCCAATTCAATCCCATCTCCGAACAATCAGTTTTTACAGCATACACATTAATTAATAAATCCTCAGCGTGATGCATTTTTTTCTACCGGAAACCTCCTCTTTTTTAATGCTTTATTTTCTGGAGTTTGTTCATAAAATCGGGTTTAGCCTTTTTCCTTCTCCGCCATATTGGACATCAAATAAATAAAGCAAAACCGCATAGGTGATTAAAAGAGAAAAATTGAGCAGCGACTGGGATTGACTTGCGGAAAGCATGCCTGATTTATTGAGGAGGGTTCCCAGCTAAAGGATACTAGGGTTTTATGTCTTCCTTTTCCGTGTTTCATGACATCACAGCTTCGCGTGTTCACAAATAAAAGCGTTTCGCTATGTTGCTATGGAAGCTGAATCAGCACAGTCGACCTGTTGGCGTCTGAGCCAGTAATTAACGGTCGCCAATCGGGGCATTTACACAAGTAAATGCGATGCACGAGAAATATGTCATCATCACGTAGTCATTCGTGGTATGAGACCGAAAGAAGAGATGGCGGATAAGGCTGTTATACAGAAGAGAAAAATACCAAAGGGGTTGTCTGTCAAGCAAAACAAACATGGCGGATGAACCATATTTAATTATTTAAACGGACTTATAATTTCAGCCATTTTCTTTACTCTGCTGATTTTTTAGACTACGATTCATTCATATATTCTATTCTTGTCATATGTATCGGATTTTTTTGTTTCTAAGTTGAATCAGCGCAGTCGACCTGTTGGCGTCTGAGCCAGTAATTAACGGTCACCAATCGGAACATTTACACAAGTAAATGCGATGCACGAGAAATATGTCATCATCACGTAGTCATTCGTGGTATCAGATCGAAATAAGAGATGTCAGATAAGGCTTTTTGTTGTACAGAAGGGATAAATACCTAAAGAGTTATCTGTCAAGAAAAACAAACATGGCGGCTGAACCGTTTTTGATTTAAACGGATTTATTATTTCGGGTCATGTCCTTTGACTCATTTTTTAGAATACGTATCCTTTATATAAGAAAACTTACCATGTTGTATACATCAGATTTTCATTCTATTTCTAAGGAAAATGAAGTTAATTTTTATAGGTAGGTAGGCAGTTAAATTTCCGTCGCACCGGAGCAACACAACGAGCTTTTGGCGACGGTCCTGAATACCTAAGGGAAATATCCGAAGACAACACCTCGTAATTTGAACCACGGTCAGATAATGAGGTCAACACCTGAGCTTTTGCATCCCACTCTCCAAACTTCCACACCACGCCAACGGGAGTATTTGAGGCGATGATTGATTTAATTTCCACCAGCAGCTACATACACGACGATCTTTGGTTGGATCGAGTCTTGAGATCGTAATCCCCCGGTTGCTAATCCTCTACTTAACCAACCGGGCTACTGCGGACCATGTTAATTATTATATGCGTATAATTTTTTTAAAATTTATTTCTTAAATTGAGATTATTCCTTAAATACTAAATTCAAGATAGAAATTCAGTAAATTATTTTTTATAAGTTCGTAATGCCCGACCACTGACCTCCTTTCCCTTTGCCCTACAGGGGTGAACTGAATACTGTTTTTTTAAAGAACACTCATGGGTGACGTATCGTCATCTCCCCTAACATGGTCTATGCCATCCATGCTCTTAGAAACCGGAATTCGAATTCAGGACTTACTGGATGGCAGAAAACTCTGATCACTGCATCAGTTAGGCTGCTAGAAGATTTATAGTTTAAAAAGCAATATATATTAATCTATCGAAATTTTATGCTATTGTGACAGCACATTAATTGAAAATGAGATTACTTTGATTTCATAATTGATATTATTTAATATCGTTACCTAATGAGGAACTAGGCAACTCGAAAAAATGGTATATATTCAGATATACTTAAATAAGTAAAGTTGAGATCTTACATACTTTAATATGCTAAGTAACTTTATGACCACATAAACCCTATCTATTGGCTAATAAAAAATGTAGGTATATAAAATAGTGATAAAATATAAAAAAGCTTCCCTTTATCTCAAAAAACAAAAAATTGAGCTACCTAGTTCTTACATTCCGATGAAGATATGATGAGGCATAGTTATTTTTATGCAGAAATCTTTGTTTTCCTATTTTGAAGCTATTGTGTGTGTGAATAAATACAATATTGATACTCAAACTATTAATACGTAATAGAATATATAGATAGATGCCTTCGTGTTTTACGAATCATGGAGTTTCGTAGTACTGAAATTATACATCATGTAAACATAATTTCATGTAATCATGTAAACATAATTTTCATATTTTGCATCTATTGAATAAAAACAATATTAATACTCAAACTAATAATACTTAATAGAATATATATATATATATACGTATATATATCTTTGTTTATATATATATATATATATGACTATAGGTGCTTCCGTGTTTTACAAATCATGGAGTTTCGTAGTAATGAAACTATACATCACGTAAACATAATTGTTTATTAATTAAAACTTAACCTACTACCATTTTTTCATTAAGTTGACAAATGAATCAGGATAGACCAATAAGAAAGTACATGTATTTTTCCCAGAACAAAACTCTTAGATCTGTAATCCTCCGTATTAAATTATTAAACATTTTTTTCTTCAAGGAACATACTAATTTTTATCACAGCAATCTTCACAGTAGGGTGTAAAATAAATAAAAATAATATAATTTTATATTACATTAAGTTCAAAAGGAATTTGAGCTTGACAGACGACTGAAAATTCAGTCTATTTACACAATTTATTTGAGCATTAACTTTGTGATTAGATCTCCTTAAAAATTTGTAAAGAGTTTTGTTTATCAACTGAAACTTCTCTCGTCTTACGAATTTCAAGACCGGAAACTATCTTTATCTCGCTATCGACATCGCATCATTATTTCCAACATTTTCTTTACAAGCATTTCGCTATCGAAATGCAAGTCAGAGAGCGCGATGCAGCAATGTTACACTCTTCCCCTATTCCTACTCGAGGAAAAAAAGATGATTCAAGTAGTTTCGGCTCATTTTTAAAGTTTTTTCACCCAGACAGATAAATATTTACGAAAGCGCAAACTTTCTAAATGACAGAGCTACCGAAACACGAATATCGAATTGCTTGTTGCAACATCAAAGTCAAAGAAATCTTTTTCGCTGGCAAATATTTATCGTTAAAAGTCCCTTTCATTATCAGTTGATAGATTAGCCCCAAAATAGTTAGGGATAACCAGATGAACCGGATACTTGTCTCATTATTGGAAAAGCTTTAGGTATTTTAAAGTCAATATCAATTCATCATAGACTCTTCCTAAATAAGCAGAAGCTGAACGTAAACAGCCGCCGATATTGATTCATAGCCCGAGGCCTGGATTCAGCATGTATGTCGGCATTCTCTGCTCGCTCATTACGTACCCTGAAAGGGAGGTTTTCTTGATAAGAAATGTTTCAAACCACCCCACGCATAAAAGACATCGTGATAGTAGTAGCCTGAGTCACAAATACCCGGGATGCCTTTTCGCCCGGCCATTAATACGCGGGTTTTTTCTTCAAAGACTCCACAGGGCAGGCTCGATCACTTGGGAAAGCATAACGCAATGGTGGGAGAAAGGGCATTCAAAAGATTCATCTATAGATTAGTCAAGTATGCGCAATTTAAATGGAAAAGCGGTCTCTTTCTCGCGATCGATTTTACCGAGTTAATTAACTAAATTCAGAAATCGCGAAGAAAGCAAATGGAAGGAGGTTTTTTGAACAGTTCAAGTGTATTTCGGGTGTAAGCATACTCAATGAGATGCGTACAACGCACTGAGGAGCATTCCTTTGAAATGTGGAGAGCCGAAGACAAAGGGGAGGGGAGATACTCGATATAATGATAATGGCTCCTGTTTTTAATGAAGATTTTAAATATTATAAACCCCGTTAAGTGTACACTTTTAATTATTTAAGAGACTGGTAAATGCTTAAAAATAGTTGTAAGCGTATTCGGTAGTCTGGGGATATGTACAATCATTTGAAATATTGAGATCTGGTGATAATGGGAGGGAAGATATTCGATATAATAAAAATGGCTCCTATTTTAAGCGGAAGGTAGTTGAGTTAACGTCTCACTGGAACAACATAACGGGCTATTGACGATGGTCCTGAATCAATCCCGAAGGGAAATATTGGAGGACGATCCCTTATAATTTTGAATCACGGTCAGCACGTGAGCAATCACCCCACTCTCCGAACTTCCTCACCCCGCCAACATGAGGATCTTTGAGGCCACGACAGATTTAACGCGCACCAGCCCCGATGAACACGATGGTCTTTGGTTGGGTGAAGTTTCGAACTCGCAATCCTCCGGTTCCTAATCCTCTACTTTTCCAACCGGGCTCCGCGGCCCTTATTTTAAACGAAGAAAACTGAATTTAAAATGTTATAAACTAATTATTTAAGAGACTGTTAAATGGTTAAAAATAGTTTTAAGTGTATTCAGTAGACCTAGAGATGCGCATAACGTACGAAGGAAAGATCCTTTGAAATTTTGGGAGCCGAAGACTGGAGGGAAGAAATTTGATATAATGATAATGGCTCCTACTCTTAACGAAGAAAACTGAATTTAAAGTATCATAAACCTTGCAAAGTGTATATTTTTAATTATTTAAGAAACATTACGTCTAATCCGATTGAGATTATGAATAGCTAAAAACAGTTGTAAGTGAATGTCAGTTCAACTTTTGCCTACCAAAAAGTATGTTATGGTGGAGTTTGGTTATACTGCTGTATTACTACAATATGGTAAGTTAGTTTTTGCAGTGGTGGTTAAGTTCACCACAATACTCCCCCTGCAGAGTTTTGGAGTGGCTGAATACGATATATATATATATATATATATATATATACACAATACTAAAGGGGAATTTAAAAGTATTAATTTAAGAGTACCAAGGATATTTCAAAAATGAAGCAGCGGTGTTGGTGGATCAGAGCTTCATCAGGGAGGAGCTTGCCACAGTCAAGTATATATATATATATATATATATATATATATATATATATATATATATATATATATATATATATATATATATATATATATATATATATATATATATATTCAAACTATGATTAAACTACTTGGAGACATTTAAGTATAAATAAATAATATTCTCCCTATTTCGAGCCATTTCTTTCACCCTGTTCACAGTCGCAGCTGAAATGTTACCTAACGTGTACGCCCGTCTATAAAAGTTAGGAGATATTTTAATTTTTAAGCAAAGGAGTGAGACTAAAAATATATTTTGATTGCTACACTCTTGGAATTCTTAGTGAAAATTCTTAACAAGTATGTAGACGCATGAAAGAGACAAATGGCGGAGGCGCGGAACAAGAGAGCTTCGAAGTGAACGTACATGTAGGAGAGCTGTGGACTCATAAACATATATCCCTAGACTTGAGAATTCTTTCTTGAAACGAAATTCCTATGCTGGATGCTCAAGTGTCTAGAGTTTTAACTAGGAATGTTGTGACGGCCAGGCAGGAGTTTAGTAAGATGTTTTGAATATATTTACTGGGACTTTTTATTATCAGGGGTACAAAACCTTCATGTAAACTCGTGGAAGGATGTTGGTTAGTGTAATGTGGTAGTCACATGTTTCAAACGAAATGCATTAAGCTTTAAGAGATGCTCAAATTTATAATGAGGAAGTATGTAAATATATACTTTAGCTGGAATTTATTCATTTATTACCATTTTACTGGATCCCTTGCTGTATTTGATATCGAAATAACGAACTAATAGAGTTGAAGTGGATCCTGAATCAGAAAGTAATATTTTGACTAGCAAGTCATCAGTGGATTATTATCAGTTGTTTCCATCGAAGTACAACACGGTTTAAGAAATGCTCAGACTTATAATGAGGAATTATGAAAATGCATACTTTAGCTGGAATTTATTCATTTATTATCACTTTACTGAATCACTTACTGCATTTGATACAGAAATAGCAAAACTAACAGTGTTGAAATGGATAATGAATCAGAACATATTTTGACTATCAAGTCATCAATATAGTATTATCTGTTGTTTCCATCCAAATACATTAAGCTTTAAGAAATGTTCAAACTCATAACGAGGAAGTATGAAAATGTGTACTTTAGTTGGAATTCATTTATCATATTAAAGAATCACTCGCTGTATTTGATACAGACATAACAAACCTAATAGTGCTGAAATAAAAATGAATTAGAAAAAATAATAATTTGACTATCAAGTCATCAGTAGATTATTAATATACCGACATTTAATATTATTTTAATAATTAAAAACCTTGATGAATCATGTATTTGTATTCAATTTAAAAGTAATTCTAATAAACGTACCAAGACGGGCACGTAATATGGAACACACGATTTTAAATGATTACAAAAGCAGAGAAATTGTTTTTTAATGAATTAAACGTTAAATTATATATAACATTCATATGTAAAGAGAAGAATTTTGTAACTTAGAAAGAATTTTAAGCTTGACTGAAATAAGTAAAAATAGTCGAAATAGTTGATTTGAAAAAATCTAATACGGATCACTTAAAAAATGTGTCACAAACACAAAAAAATTTAACATTTTTACAAAAAGTGCACATGTAATTAGTACTTAGGGTGAAATAATTAAATTACAATCACTTTTAATTACATTTAACCTTTTCAAACTCATTTTCTCTTAAATAATTGACTTATAATTAGTTGAAATATGTTCACCTCGAATTAGAAAACTGATACCATTTCTTCAAATTGGACACTAGTCTGACACTAGAAACAAAAAATTGGTGCAATCTACTCACATAGAATTTTTTTATTAAGATTCAAATAGATTCAGATAACTATTTGTCGAAGTATCAAGGTGCCCTATATTACGGGCTATTTCATGCATTCATGCAATATCACATGCAATTATCTTATATCGAAACTCAAATGCATTAGTCTTATGGCTTTGCTACACTTTCTTCAAATAACTTTTCAGGTAAAATTATATAGATTTTTATAATGCTCAATATTACTATTCTTATTTAAAGCGACGAAAATTTAAACTATTTTCAAGCATAACGTTATTACCGTTAAGTGAATATTAAAAACCTACAACTATTGAAATCTTTTAAAATCCTTAAATAGTGCATTTGAAATGAAACTGTGAGTGTCAAAATAATTGATGAATTGCAATTTGAAAACTAAATGTTTTCTTTGATACTTTTATTGAAATATACAAAGATGATACCTTATCTATCGCTCTTCCCTTTTTTTAATGTTTACCTACAAAAGTGTAGGATCAGATGTGACAAAAAAAGGTTTAACCCTCTGATGGGTACAACGCACATATCCGTTTTGCAACCTGCAGTCTTCCCTGCATGATTTCTGACCAATTTTGACCGTCTTAACCAATATAATCATTACTGATTCTTTCAACCAATGGATGTGTTTATATAGTCATTATATATGTTATGTGGTAAAATAATTTCTACACAGATCAGAAATCTCGGGACGCTCAGAGTGTTAACGTTTCTCAAACTATTTGTAATAATTAACGTTCAAAGATTATAAATGTTAATTATTTTTCTCATGAGTTTTACCAATCAATATGCATGCTACATGTACAGGTTGGCCATAAAATAACACACTTTTTGGAGGCATCTGTAGCTAAATCGAATAAACGGAACTGGATTAAATTTGGTATGGAGACTTTTGAAGACATGGGGGAAGTATTCTACGAAAAATTTTAGAGCCAAAAGTCACCGATAGGGGGATATTTGGTGCTGTTGGAGTCAAAAACAGTCGAATATTTGCATCAAACGCATATAAAATGGGTTATGCGAAGTTTCGACTGGGTAGGCAACAACCACGACACTAATTCCAGCTGGATATCTGACGCGTTGCAAGTAAAAAAGAACTGGCCATAGACCCATGAATATGGAGATTTACCTCCCAGGAAACAATCTTTTATTTACCAGAATCAGGTTCCCCTTGACCACATAGACCAATTTCAAAGTACTGACCTTCCTTTTGCACAACAAATTGCATCCGGTGTACGGCATGCTCACAGCTGAACGCAATAAGATAAAAAGAGTTTAGTGCCAAAAGTTACAGATAAGGGGAAATTTGGCACTGTTGGAGTCGAAAACAGTAAAATAAGTGGACTATGTAAAGCTTCGATTGCGTAAGCAACAACCACGCCACTAATTCCACCAGAAAAGGGAATGGGAAAGTTCAGGCACTTATTCGAAAGACTGACGGGTTGTGCTCACTATGCGCCCTTCCTTGCCCAGCGTGTGTAACTTGTTAAGCAGTTTTACCATAAACAGTGCAATGCCCGAGTGGCTCTTCGAGAATTTAGAAGGCTTTACAACCTGATTACAGATATATCAGATCTGTGATCACACTCAACTGCGAGCATGCCGTAAACCGGATGCATTTTGCTGTGCAAAAGAATGCTCAGCACTTTGAAATTGGTCTATGTGGTCAAGGGGAACCTGATTCTGGTAGAAAAAGGATTGTTTGCTGTGAGTTAAATTCCTATATTAATGTGTGTCTATTGCCAGTTTCCTTTACTGCGACGCGTCACATATCCAATTGGGATTGGTGGTGTGGTTGTTGCTTACGTTGTCGAAAGTTCGCATAGATAGGTTGGCAGTTAATTAACGTCGCACTGGAGCAACTGCGGGCTATTGGCGACTGTCCGGGATCAATCCCGAAGGGAAAGATACAAGGACAACGCCTCGTAATTTTGAATCACGGTCAGATGATGAGGTCAGCACTTGAGCTGGAACCCCACTGTCCAAACTTCCACACCACACCAACGTGAGACCACGGCAGATTTAGCGTGCACCAGCCCCCATGTACACGACCGTCTTTGTCTGGACCGAGTTTCAAATTCGCAACCGTCTGGTTGTTAACGCGTTGCTCTTCCAACTGGGCTACCGCTGCCCTCGAAACTTAGCATAACCCATTTTACTGAGTTTGATGCAAATGTTCAACTGTTTTCGACTCAGCAGCACCAAATATTCCCCTATCGGCGACTTCTGGTACTAAATTTTTTCGCGGTAGACATCCCCATGTCTTTAAAAGTCTCAATTCAAAATACAGCTTCCATTCCGTTTATTCGATTTAGCTACAGATGCCTCCAAAATGAGAAAGTTATTTTATGGCCTCCCTGCATATGTGTACCGCGTTTCTTTAAATCTAATTTCCTTCGACATGTAAATATTTGTAATTGCGTTTTCGAAAAAAATGATAATTTCTAGGAAATTTTACACAAAAATCACTTCCCCTTAACTTAATTTCCATAACTGTCTTTGTTGCCTGAAGGAAAATGAATATGCAAATGTTCAATTATAAAAAGTGAAGCAGTTAAACAAAAAACGGTGTATTTCTAAATGCGTAGAAACGCCCAACCTTTAAAATCAATTGTTAGAAAAGGATTTAGTCCCAAACACTAAATGTGCTGTAAAGATTTAAAAAACTTTCTCCTAGTCAAGATTGGCATTCTTATTTTATACAACAAATGATCTTCTAACCATCGTAAGGTTTTCTGATAGATGAATTTATTTCATCATACATCTCTTTAATTGTAATTTCAAAATAATATTTTTGATTGCATTGTTTAAAGAGAAATATCGTTAGGTTAAAATCAAAGACAAATTAAAGAAAGCTAAGGATTTCACTAATGCTACTAATATACACTGTCATAGAGAATTGTAGACGTCGTGAAGAGTTCTGGTTAATTTTCACTTATCCATCGCAAAATTGTACACACATTTTTTAAAATTCTCAATAACATTAATTCAATATGGGGTTCACACGCATTGTTTCAGCTTACAACTTCTAACAATATATTAACCTTCTTGCAAATATTTCTAAAGGATTCTATTCTGAGAGAAGGAGCAATAGAATCGATCCAAATTATTCTATTCTAAGGAATTGACCAATAGTATAGTTCTAAAGGTTAAAAGAATCCATGGGATTTTTTAACCAATATATGTGATTATTTAGTCATTAAGTATGTTTGGGGTAAAGGCAATATTACACTACTTGGAAATATAACGACTCTCAGAGGATTGAATTTACCCTTCGTCTCGTCATTAATAAAACTGACCAGATATTAATGGACGAGATATCTCGTCATTAAAAAAAATGACCAGACCTTAATCTCGTCATTAGCAAAATTGGTCAGAACTTGATGGACGAGATATTTCGTCGAAACCACTTCGAAGATTAATGTGGTTGGTTGGATTATTTCGGGTTCTATGACGCAAGGGCCATATTTGACCAAGCCTACGCCTACCACAAGACAGACAGCACAATGAGAGATGAAAAAGCAAATAGCACAAGGGTAGGAAGGTTAATATGAAACTTGAATTATTATTCGAATCCCTTTGACATGGTTACTCGAAAATAATTTAATGACCATGTTTTTTTCGCGTTTGTCTTGAAATTTATTATCTGGATTTTATGTAAACTAACAAAAAAAACTAAATATGCAACTAAAAACCAATGTATCAGTGAACAGCTTAAAGTATAAATATTTAAATACATCAATAGTTATCTTCGAATATTCATGTAGTAGGAAACATACATATATATATATATATATATATATATATATATATATATATATGTTTCCTCAATCTTCACAAATCTCAATTATAATGAAATATGTAACAGACCGGCATTGTCATTTTTGGGAATTTCGTAAGTATTTCTATAATTCCTATAATGACATCAATTTATATCAGCATTAGAAAAATCGCGATTCCTCATATAGATATCCATTCCTTGTCGAACTCCAAAGTTCTGAAAAGATTCGAAGAAACTGCAATTCCCTTCGCAAAATATGCCGACATCTCAAACAGAAATGATGGATTGCTTGCAATCTTTATTCTTAAAGATTGTTTCTGTATGAGCTGTAAGCAAAACAAGATAAAAACAAGAATGCGGCTATTTCTTAGGAAGTCAAGTATTTCAAAATGCCCTATGAAACAATAGTTTGTTAAAGTGGAGCATAATGAAGCCGTTACTTTTCTGGCACAAAATCTCTCTGCGGGGGAGTCCTCAGTTCTGTGAGGGGACGCGAAAAATAACGGCTAAGAATAATTAGTTTAGACGTTAGTGTTCAAAGTGTAAGCCATCAAAGCCTTCACGTTTTTGTCTAAATTAATTGCCCTCTTGTAATGCAGTGGGGAAAGATTAAACATTCCTTCTTTAAAAATATATAAACGCATATTCACGCCTTACTCATTATTCTAAACAAAATTCCAGGCATACCCTACAGCGGAACAAATTCTTTAGTTAGTGTCGTCTTCATCGGGTGAAGCGCGCAAATAAATATCAACTATGCGGAGCAGTAAAGGGGACTGTAACGCATTAACTGAAATACAACTGATTCGAGTATCGGCATTATCTATTCAGTTTTAGAGTTTACCATTAATAAGAATACTGTTATAAGAAGGCTATAGTTTTGTATTTTTATGTAAAACTCATCCATAAATTAATAAGTTTGTATTATAACATTTATGTAACATGCACATAAACAAATTCTTTAGTTAGTGTCGTCTTCATCGGGTGAAGCGCGCAAATAAATATCAACTATGCGGGGCAGTAAAGGGACTGTAACGCATTAAGTAAAATACAACTGATTCGAGTATTGACATTATCTATTCAGTTTTGTAGTTCAGTTTTAGAGTATTTAGTTGCTACTATTAATAAGACTGCTACTACAAAAAGACAATACTTTTGTACTTTTATGTAAAATTCATCCATAAATTACTAAATTTGTAACATATATGAAACATGCACATAAATTTATATTTATGCCTTATTGAATGAATACATTTCTGTCATTGGGTGAAATGCTCAAATAAATATTGCTTATGTGGAGCAGAATAGGGATGGCACGCATTAAGTGAAATATGTACAACTGATTTGAGCATTAAAGTTATGTATTCACATTCAGAGTGTACCTCAGGATTTGATTGGATTTTGGGGCTTTATTGGGACAAGGTCCAAATAAAGGTCCAAAGTGTACCTCAGTAAGAATGCTACTGCAAAAAGGCAATAATTTTGTACTTTTATGTAAAACTCATCCATAAATTAATACATTTGTAACATATATCATGCATATATTTACGCCTTAATGAATGTATACATTTCTGCAATTGTGTGAAGCGCGCATATAAATATCAACTATAGGTGCAGTAAAGAACCAAAGTACCAAGAAGCAAAAAGGAATAATATACATGCGGAGCAGAAATGCACCATCAACAAGAATAATAATGCATAAAGGTTATATTTGTGTATTTGTTCATTTAATATGCATTTATAAGAGTGAATTGCTTAATATAGAGAAGTTGAAATTGAATAGGAAATAAAAAGTATAAAACTCATCTATATAAATATATTCGTAAAAAAAATACTTGTACAATATTGGTATTTTTGAATTATTTTGTAATAAATATTGTTTTAAAATTCTACAATAAAACTAGATAAATACACTTGTGCTTTTTACAGGTGACGCCAAGAGAAAATTTCTATTTATAAAAACACGTCATAAATATATTTACATTAAATTACCAAAAATTGTATTTTTGACGCTCTGTACTTATATTTTTTCATTATATCTTTCAATGCATTTTGTTGACATTCAAACAGAAAAAAGATTTGCCTGAAAAAGTCGTTCTAGTTAAAAAGGTAACTAAAAAAGTGACTACTTTAAATTCCAATACATTCGAAATTGTCAGAATTATACTAAGCAAAATAATCAAAATTTTAAACTTTAAAGTATTCTCTAAATTAATCAAATTTGGCAAAAAAAATTATATTTTTACCATTTCAACAATTATTACGCTTTATATTTACTCAATTTATCAATTATATTCAGAGAAGGGTACTTTCATTATTAGTATGTATTGCTACAGCAAGTTATTAGTAAAATTTTAATAAATAATGGACTTCTACTTAATTGTTTATGAATTTCTCTTGTGTGTTTTTCAAGAAAAAACTAAAGATCATATTCTGATCTAAAAGACTAAAAACTTATATTTGAAAATTTTTGCTTAGTGTGTTTTACGTGTAAGCCGATAATATATTTTATAATTCTTTCAATGATAATATTTAACTGAATGTTTTAATTTTTCCTTTCTGTTTTCAACTGGTGTGAAATTCTACTTCTTATAACTCAATCCGATATTTAGATCTTTATCGAGAGATGCCTTTCTGTCTTGTGTATATCAGGATGATAATTAGGTCATCGGAAAAAAGAGAAATCACAATGAATATAAAGTATAACTCTTAAGTAATCTTAAATGTGAGCTAAAGAAAAATTATATACATTTTATTTGGAACTTATCTTGTGTATACATTTTTAATTTACGTGGCCTGTGCTGAAAGCCAAATGTATAAAACGTTTTCAACTGATTTGGAAACTTCTTTGTTATTTTCATTTTTCTTTCAAAATACACGTGGTTATAAAAAATCAGTATTACTAAAAGCAAGATCATATTCTGTGTCGTTTAACATTGGAGAAAAAGAACCAAAGCACTGTGCCTCGAGCTTAAGTAATGAAGACGACGGTTTCGGCACATTTTAAAGAGTACAGTTCAAACTTGTTCTAAAAATTAAAAACCCGTGTGCCATCAGTTAATAGAATCTTGAAAACGAAAAAACACTCCGTAAAATTTCTTACAAATAATTTCCAAAGTAATAACGATACCAACATTTAAAAATATAAATTACCTAATTAGACCTTAAGCTAACGACAAAAGGAAACCTGCAACTGGGCTACAATTTCTACGAAAATTTCAGAGCGAAAGAATAGAAAAATACACTTTAAGCCAAACAATTTCACCAAATTACTTTGGAAATTTTCATCCTCTAATATTATGCGCATATTAACCAAATGGATACTTTCAAAGTTTTTCAATCTCTCTGCATAAAATAAAATTAATTTTGTTAGCCGCCTCCAAGTACACCTTAATTGCCCACTTTTTGTTTCATTTGGATAATGGAAATTTCTGGGAGACATGTTTTAATAAATGTTCAAGATGTGCCCCTTCGCGTCTTTTTCTAACTTGTACGAAAATATTCATTATAAATTCCCAGCAGAGCGTAAAGGTAAGACCGAATAACTCTGCGAAATCCTTCACCAACAATGCATGGAGTATAACATCCGATTTGAATGCGAAATGAATTCATCAAAACTTTACCATACACAAATACATGTTTTCTGTCGTATTTAAATTTTCAGACAAATGAAGCGAATAAGTTAGTTATTTTGCCCGTCTATCAAGATTCGATTTCAGTCTGTTAGTGATCTCATTCAAACCATAGACGTCAAACCATAGACGTAGACTGAGCAATGCTGTTGAGAGAAGCTTCAAAAAGGGTGACCAACATGTCGACTAGTGGTCACGAGACTACTTAGTGAAAAATTGACTTGGTTGGGCGATTTGGCATCTTATCACCTCGTTTTCCGATATGACATCGTAGAACAGGGTATGTGTGCGAATGTGCATTTCTATAGAGTGGCGACAAAAGTGAATAAATTGCCAAAGCCTTTACTATCAGATGATGAATCAATGGACCAATCTGATGATGAATCAATGGACCAATCTGATGATGAATCAATGGACCAATCTGATGATGAATCAATGGACCAATTTGATGATGAATCAATGGACCAATCTGATGATGAATCAATGGACCAATCTGATGATGAATCAATGAATGGGCGTCTTCTCCCGTCCCATGGTCTAATCAGGTTATGAATGTCAGGTTTCACCCAGCAGACGACGTAGTCTAAGGGTCACGTTACTATTAGTTTTGGTCACACGATTTTTCCTGGAATCACTCAAAAACGTTTGGTACGGTAGATTGGTTGGGTTTTATGGCGAAAAGTCCATAATTGACAAAATCGTGCAAAACAACGTCAAATATATAGATATACACACACAAGGAAAGCGTTACTAACACAGAACAGAAAAAATGCACCGTCTACAACTTGCAGTTTGCTAGCACAGTGGGTTTGCACACTCATTTTGTACGGAAATGTTTGCTTACCGGACCGATCTGTATATCATGGGTAAGCTTTGAGACCAATGCGACCCTATTTATCGTTAAAACAATTCGCAAAAATGAATTTCAAAGGAAATAGATTATTTCTATTTTAGGTGTTTTCCTATCATGAAATAATCAAATCAATAATGCTTTCCAATACCTGTATTTTTTAAATAAAATCTCATATGATCCGAAGGCTCCAACTTCTCTGATTGTGTGTGCAAAGTATGTTTTTACAGTCAAATAGAAATTTTTAGCATTTTCCTCGAAGGAAAATCGTCAAATAAAAAATCTCATTTTTCAAATGACAAAATCTTTACGGGAAATATTGTTCCTTTGATTGTGCAAACTAAGTTTTTATTGTTATGTTGCCGCGATTTTGACGTCCCTAAGTATGTCACTAGAAACGGTAAAATATTTTTTGTTGAACTTTTAAAAAATAATATATGTAACACTTTGGCCACTAACAGATTTTTTAAACTGCAATTCTCTCACGGAGATCGATGTATTTTTAATGGTTTCATTTCGATAAGCAATTTGATTCAATGAAGTGTTTTGTTTAATCTCTGATCCAAGTATATTCATGTGTGCCTTTTTTCTTTCATTTTTTGAATCATATATTTTTTGTTCTCTTTAATCGGCTATTTTTCTGTAGAGAAACAACGATTAAATAAATAATAAATTTGATACTATTTATCATTAAAACGGCAAGTCAAAAAATGAATTTCAAATGAAACTGATTATTTCCCTTTTAGGTGTTTCTTTTATAAAGTAATCAAATCAGTAATATATTCTAACATAAGTATTTCTGTAATAAAATGTCCTATGGTACATAAAGCTGCTCCCATTTCTCTGATTGTGCAAAATATGTTTTTACACTCAAATAAGAAATTTAGTATCTTCCACGATGTAAAATCTCCAAATAAAAAATCCCTTTAAAATGACAAAATGCTCTTTACGAAATGCTGTTCCCAATAAACAAAAAAATATAAAATTCCCATGAAACTCCTGGAGTTAAAATATCCTTTCATTTACTAATGGCTGTCACATACAGAAGTACATTGCATTCATCCTTTCCCGGCAAGAAGTCCTTATCATGACTCAGACTGCAATTAGAAGTTACTTTCCGCAAGCTTCTTAAAATTGTGTCCCGCCTGGTTATGGCGAAACCGATGTGACTTGTAAAGAAAATATTAATAAATGTTGCTAGAGTTCTAACGGTAATCAGAAGAATTCATAACTGTATATTGCTAGGACTTGGGCAACATCAATACGTCTCTATCGATTGAGCCAGAAACGTTGTAATTGCTTTTATGACTTATCTCTAATATATTTCTGTTAGTTTGATGCGCTCACGCAAACATACAAAATGTCATGATTGGAGTACGGATTGCATTCCCCTGACTAATTATACTCTTAAGGGTAAAGTGTGAGATTATGCTTTAAACATGCGCAAAATAATCTGAAGTTATTCCAAAAAATGTTGAAATGTCACAAAATATCAATGCCGTGGAGCAAACAAAATTTCGTTTATAAGTTTGTGCTTTCGTTGAGTGACTGGTCATTTATACTCGTTTCGTCCCAATATTATGCCATATTCAAAAATTCATTAATGTCTCAATATAAAGCTGTGTCCAAAAATACACAAAAATCACATATCACTGTATTTAAAAACATTAGACTAAACAAAAGCCAGTCTTATAGTTTATTTTCATGTTTATTCACAGATGGTTTAAATTTGTTCTGTCTTAATAATATAAAACTGCGCACAAAAATACACAAGTCACATAATATCACTGTATTGAAAAACAGTAGACTAAACAAAAAGCAGTCTTATAATTTATTCTCATGTTTGGTTCCAGATGGTTTATGTTCGTCCTTCCCAGCAATACGAAGTTTCGTCCAAAATTCATACGAGTCACGTAATATCATTCCATTGAAATCATCACGAGTAATGAAAATTAGCTTCCTCGTGCATAATCAAGTAACGTGTCAAAACCAGATTATTACACACATATTCATCATATAAACAATCAATGACCGTATAAAATTATTTAAATCAATACAAGTTTGTAAATGTACTCATAATTTAAAAGGCCTTAATTCTTTGACTCTAAAAAAGAATTAAAGAGGAATAACGAATTCGAAATAAACACCTTATGCAAACATTTTTAAATTAGAAGAATCCGCCTTCGATGAAATAGTTATGGCAAATAAAATAAAAAATTATAAATAGGAATTTGATATCTGTTCAGTCATAAAACTAACTTTTACTTAACCGCAGAATTTACAATATATTTGTTATTCAAGGTTCATTATTTGTGTAATAAAATTCTTTAATTGGTAGTTATTGATACTGTAATTATTTTTTGACTAACGTAATTTCAAATGCCGTCGTCAATGCTAAAATATAAAATATTTTAAAATCCGTATTACTAATGCTTAGCCAATCATGATGCGTACTAACATGTGCATTTTTCAATAGTAGGCATACCATACGCAGTATCCGAATTACTATAAATTTTAGAACCTAGAGACTATAAATGTAAACGCGGTAGCCACAAAAATTACATAGAAAAGGCAATTCTAATAGTTCTTTGTGTTATTTATAGTAGCAGTGTTAGGATTTTCCACTCGCTGGAAGCATTCTGAGGGTAGGAAAAATTACTCTTTTATGGTTGCTGATCATGAGGTACACCCCACAAAGGAAATAGAAAACCCACTTCAGGGAATGTTCTTTTTTTAGATTTAGAACAGTAGTGAGCTGTAGAATGCCACCTGTAACATGGAGAGTCTAATGTGGTCAATACCATTTCAAATGTCATTGAAAACACAAGATTATCTTCCTCTCTCTCGAAATACCGATTGTGTGTGGAAAAAGGTTTGTATAGTAATAGATATAAGGCAATGCATGGGATAATTGCAATAGTCTGGTGATTATTCATGCTTATTTCCATAAACTTGATGGTAGGTAGTTAATTAACGCCGCACTTGAGTAACACAACGGGCTATTGGTGACGGTCCGGGATTAATCCCGAAGGAAAAGATCCAAGGACAAAGCCTCGTAATTTTGAATCACGGTCAGATGACGAGAACAACACCTGAGCTGGCACCCCACTCTCCAAATTTCCACACCATGCCAACGTGAGGACATCTGAGGCCACGACATATTTAACCAGCCTCCATGTACACGACGATCTTTGACTGGACTAAGTTCCGAACTGGCAACCCTCCGGTTGCTAATTCGATGCTTTTCCATCTGGGCTACCAAAGGCCCCATAAGCTTAAAGCTACAAAGATTGCTTTGAGGTTTTTAAGGGGACAAAATAGCCTAAAAATGACCAAAATATCGAATTCATTTTAGTGTATCATAACAATTATATAGCTTTATAAAATATATGTGCAAAATAAGATAGTTATAGCTACATTTTTGAGAGTTATTAAAGTATTTCCATGAGCGATGATCGAGCTTACGCTTTCCATTCCATTGTATCATTAAGCTAGAAACTAGTATTTATGTTAAAACAAATTGAAAGAAATCTTCTTTTGACCGCCTCTTAAGTATTTATAAATTAAATCAATTTTTCAAAGGCCTTTTTGTGATGCATTGTATTAAATATACGCAACGTTGCTTTGTAATGAGAGGGATCCGCAAATCCTAGCTGTGACTTGTCACGGTATCAATGCCTAACTCTATAACCCGTCGCATCCATTAGAATATATCTTCAGATCTGCCTATTAGTCATTATGATGAATGGGGAATAAAGTGTGGTAGCGAAAGGGAATTTCGGTCTGTAGCATGCTACAGATACGAATAAAACCTCCCGATTAGACAAACTATGTCTATTTCAGAAAATTAAATACGAATGTGATAATGCGATATAATCATAAAGACAAATTTATATGAATAAGAATGGAGTGTTTGTACTTTGAATATTTTCGACTCATTTCAAGTTTTCTATCCATTTTGGGCCCTTCTGATGCAAAATCCGTCTCTTCCGCGATTGGTGTATGTCTGTATTTTTGTGCCAGTCTACGTCCAAACGGTTGAATATACAAATTTTATATTTGAATATACTTGTATTTTCATGAAATTTTGTATACTGTAAGTACTTGCATTCATTTAGTGACCGAACTTGGTTGCGTTAGTCTGTCTGTCCGTCTTCCCGTTCTATGTCTGATTTTGTGTCTGTGTGTTTGCACAAGTATCACACACAATTTATCGAACATATTTTAATGTAATGTTCTATATTGTATAAAAAGTAATTTAGTGAATACGTTATTTCACATTCCTTTGCTTACATATTTAGACAAGTTTCACGCTAAAACATCTGAGTAATAATACTTAAATCAACCATAATTTGGTAGTTTTGGAGTAGCTGCAAGGTATAATGAGCATGCAATTATTTGGATTGTTTTACCAGTGCTGGTGAAAAACCAATTATTTTTTCAAAAACTATTTTTACGGAATTTAAATTCTAATATTTTATTTATTTTGGTCCTTATTTTTCTTTATGAAAACAAACAATTCTGAATATTTGGGACAGTCGATAAAGAGAATAAAGCATTATAAATAAAATATGCATTTGTGAAATTGTGTTTTTAACAATTGTGGTAGTTGTTACATGTAATGAATAGGAATTAAAATTTATTAACAAAAGCGGAATTTACTATACCAATTCAAACCGAGTATCGCCGGGTAGTTCTGCTAGTATTCCACATTTTTTAAACGCCGCTTTATCAGTATTTACAAGAAATCTGAAGGAAGAGTACGAGTATTCACTTAAAAAATATTTCATGAGAGATATTTTCTGCCGAACTAAATACAGTTGAAGGTAGCGTTTCGGATGTGATATGTATTCTCTGTGCGTTTTCTGAAAGTGGCGGGGTCGTCGTAGCTCAGTGCAGGGGTTGCTAGAACAGTGGGCATGCCCACTGCTCTAGCAACCTGCGAGTTGCAGGTTCGATTTCTGTCAGGTTCGATTCCTCCTGGGGTGTATTTCTCTTTTCTGTGTGAGTAAAACTTTCATTGTCTACTAATTGATATTGTATGTCTTATGTCTTACTCAGCATGGCCAAATATGGCCCTTGTGCCATAAAAACCAAACAAGCCAACCAACCTGAAAATGGCGTCAGTTGACTTGTCTTACGAATTTCATCACTTCGCCAATAGAAATTCCACAGAATAAATTCCGAATTGATGTATGATAGTTTATTAGCTAAAACCAATTAGATTAAACGCCAAACTTGGCCGAAACTTCGATAAACTATATTTTAAGGTAACCCCGACATGTATCATGAGAAGGTGGATACCAGAAGTAAAATCTTCGCAGGCCGTCGGATTTGTTTGTTACCTCTGAAAATCCCCCTCATAGAGTGCGTATTTATCAACGTAGCAAACATTTCAGATTGATCTGAGGGCCCTTCTATGCCTAAAGCTGTTTATTAATGCTGGATGTATCTTATTTCTTTAAAATATTTTCTATTGCAAAGATGAAAAAGGGCTTATATTTGAAGAATTCATCTACATTTAGCGAATTTAGAATATACCAATCCTAAGTTCGCTAAAATTTAGGATTGGTATATCCTAAGACGGAATTCAATTTTATAGAAATTTATCTTTCAAACTCTGTAAAAAGTGATGCCAGTTATAATTGAATCTGTTTGCTGTGTATGTAAAATTTAATTATGTCCAAATTTTGTCTGTTCATTTTGATGACAAATTTTGTCTGTTCACTTTGATGACAAACTTTGTCTGTTCATTTTGATGACAAATTTTGTCTGTTCCCTTTGATAACAAATTTTGTCTGTTCATTTTGATGACAAATTTTGTCTGTTCACTTTGATGACAATTTTTCTGACTTTTTGTATTTTTCTGAGGAAGAGAATACGACTGTATTTCTTAAAATATCTAATTTTTGTTCGACCCATATGTCCATGAATCACTTTTTATGCAATGCAGTGCTATTCCTGAGAAAACCTTATAATTGAGTTTCAATTATTTACAATGTAGATTGTCATGGCAAAACATTGTTTATGAATGGTCCAGCGTTTTAGAATGCTTTCTTTAAGCAACTTCATTCAGTCGATACTTTTAGTCATTAAACTCGTAAATCTACTGTTCCATGAAAATTTCCATTTAGAAAGAAGGGTTTAGCCATAAAAAATTGGTATGACGAATTGTTATAACGAGACCCGAAATTTGTTGACTGGTCATCTTTTGTTTTATCAATTCCTACACTGCAGGTTGTTAAAAAAAACGCGGCATTGTCCTCGGGGGTAGTTAATTAACGTCGCACTGGAGCAACAGAACGGGCTATTGGCGACTGTCCGGGATCAATCACGAAAGGAACGATCCGATTACAACACCAAGTAAATTTGAACCGCTGCCAGATGACGAAGGAATAACCGAGCTTGCACTCCACTCTCCAAACTTCCACACCATGCCAACGTGAGGGCATTTGAGGCCACGACAGATTTAACGTGCACCAGGGATACCGAGCTCCAAACTCGCAACCCTCGAGTGGCAAATCCTTTGCTCTTCCAAATGGGCTACCACGCCTCCGGTGTTGTCCTCGGATCTTTCCCTTTGGGATTGATCCCGGAATGTCGCCAATAGGCCGTTGCGTTGCTCCAGTGCGAGGTTAATTAACTGCCTACCTTCTTACGTTATATGAATTCCTACTATATGAATGGAAAAGAGAAATATATCATGAAGGATCATTAGAATTAAGTCGAAACTTAAGGAATGCACGCATATCTATAAAAATGTATCTTATTATAATCAATCCGTTTCAATGGGAGTACTTTAATCCTCTAATTGTCATGTGATTTTCGAGTTGTGTTGTATTGTTTTTACCCCAGAACGCACATAAATAATGACTGCATAATCAAATCAATCCTTTGAAAGAATTCCAGAAAATATTTTATTGGTCAAGATGGTAAAACCTGGTTAGAAGTCATGCTTGAAAGACTGCAGGGGTTGAAGAACGGAAATATACGTTTGACCCATCAGAGCGTTTTCCATCTGAGCGACACGATATTTCCTAGTAGAGCAACATTGATTTTACTTTTCAACACACATACAACACACATAATGACTATATAACCACATCTATTGGTTGAAAGAATTCATGGATTCTTTCAACCTTTAGAAATATTTTGCTGGTCCTTTCCGGGGATTAGAATCATTTGGAGAGATTCTATTACTCACATTACCTTAGAAAAGAATCCTTTGGAAACATTTTTTTAGTTAAGAAGGTGAAATTGGTTAGAAATAATGGATAGCAGACTTCAGGTATCAAGGTGGAATTATGTGTGAGAATCCCTTAGGGGGTTAATAATTATGCTTATATTTTAGACAGTATATTTTCGAGGGATATGGAAGGAGTTTGTACATTAATGATTAATTAGTATTCAAGATAGACTGGTAATATTTTAGAGTATTATATAAATACGAACTAATATTGTATAATAATTAGTTGCATATTTACAAATAGAAATCATCTGAATTAACGAAAATAGTTCCCAATATTCTATACTATAGCTTGAATTTTACTACGCATTACATACATTAGGAAAATTAAGCAATCTATTATTATTCAACTATTTTTTACTTTGAATATTTAAGAGATGGTTTGGAAGGTAAGCACAATGTGTTTTTGCATACTTAACGAATCCTCGCAAAAATCCAATTAATGTTAAATTAAAATATTTCTTTTAGGAAAATATATTCATGAGTGAATTTTTTGAAAAAAATTACTTCAAGACAAATAAAAATCAACAGGAGCAACGAAAATAATTCATATTCTATATTAAAGTTTCATATTTACCACAATTTACACGTATTTGGAAAAAATAATTAAGCTTATTAAGATCAGTTCATAACTTACCAATCAGAATTCTTAGAATTCTGATTGGTAAGATTTTTTAACAGATTTGTTAAAAGTATTTCCAAATCAGAAAAAATTGAAATCAATACCAATTTCAGAACATATATATTATTTTCTCAAAAGTATTTTGAATGAGGAATTTAACTTTATCCACAAAATTTATTTCTAAATAATTTTGACTATTTTTATAAACGAAGAAATATTTATGAAACATAAATATTTTATTATGTAATATTTGAAAGTATTCTAATAAAACATTAATTATCGATTTAGATACCAGAATATCAGAGAAAACTCATTCCCCTCAAAGAATTGGTGACTTAATTCAAGCAACCTAAAAACGAAATATCGTTCTTCCTAATTGGTATTTTAAAACTTGTGATTATATTGTTTTTGTTTCATACATTCCCTTACAAAGCAAATAATATAATGCATTGATGGATATCCTTGAGTGCTTAACTCTCAAAGATGTTTTTTATATATCGGCGAGAATGTACAACCTTCTCTTAAATATTTACTTATAGAAATAATTAAGACCTTCTAAGTGCTCTCTGGCCTGAAACCTCATTTCGGTAAGAGATAAATTATAATACCCTAATGGATGTGTGGAAGCTAGACATAAAATTACTACAGATGATTACAGCAGACTCATTAAAATGAATAGTTAGTATAAAAACAAAATGGGTTAACAAGCCTCCAACACGATCAGTTTTTGTCGAGGATTCCCCAATTTTCAATCTATCTTCGATTTATTCGTTGTATTGCTCCAGCGCGACGTAAATTCAGCTACCGACCCACCTACCTACCATCTTCGATTTATTACGAGTTACGCTTAGGTCAATCACCCACTCAAACTGTTGAGCCCATGGGTCAACGACCACTTTTGTATATTCGGGAGAAAATCTGTAGAACATGAGAACAGATGTGTTTTATTCTTATGTCAAATATGACCGTTGCTTTATACGACGAAAGTATTCACCATTTCTTTCAGTCAGTAGATTTATTGAACGTCCCGTGAGACGGAAAAAGACATTGAGTTCATTTCTTATTTCATTGAGAGCTATTTTAAGTTTCGTATTGTAAGTGGGTTTCTGCCCGTAGATGAGATGCATTTCTTCTCTAAACCAAGTAATCTTTTATCAAAGACAAAATATTTCTAGATTTTAATAAAACACAAAACATTTTTAGACGCAATAAATGGTAAAAAATGTTTTCATGAAAATAACTTTTTTCTGAGTTATTTTCCGCTTTCATACAAGTGTTAAAATTTATTTTGATGAGTCAATCCTACTTCAACTATTTTATATGCATTAACGAGTACACTTGTCAAAAAGTAGGATTATCGTGTTTGGAATAGTCATTTAAATATGTGTTTAAATTTTCATTGAGATACGTTTACATTTTCTTTGAAATGTTTATATTTTTATTTAAATGTGTGATAAGGTTAATAAGGTTACGTTGTACCTTAGTATTAACCTTAGTAATACATCCCATTCTAGATCGTTGCGTTGGTCATTATTTAACCTTAATGCTTACATTTCATTCAAATATTTCCTTATAAGGTGATGTGGTTGATGATGAGGTTCCTTTACATTGGTACGGCTCATTCAAGACTATTGTGAAGATCATTATTTTACTTTGAAATTTATATTTACTCTTAAAATATTACATGCAAATTAACCCTCCTTGTGGTTGTCCGGACGAGGTATCTCTTCAATTAGTAAAACTGCCAGATCTTGATTTCGTCATAAAAAATCGGCGATATCTTGATGACGAGATATCTCGTTATTATCAAAATTTGTCACATCTTGATGGAGGATGTATCGCGTAGTAACCATCTGGAGGGTTAAAAGATGGGATATTTTAACCCTCTGAGAGTCACGAGATTTCCAAGTAGTGTGTTGTTGCTATTACCCAATAAAACGCATTATACGAAATCGATTGGTTGAAAGAAATCTAGGAAATATTCCATTGGTCAAGAAGGTCAAATCTGGTTAAAACGCATGCAGGGAAGTTGTAGGTTGCAGATTGGATGGATGTGTGTGGACCCCTCCGAGGGTTAAATGAACAAATTATGCAATTTGTAAGCCAAGTATAAGATACCTTTTCCGTTTTTAAAATAACTACAAAAAGTTTAGTATTTAAGGCATTACAGAAAGCTGGAGTACATCTGTAATAAAAGATATTCACTTATACTCATGATTGGATGAAGTTTCAAGCAAATTATTAGTTTTTAATATAAAGATTTTTGTGCAAATTAGAAAACAAGGAAGTGAATATCAGATGCAATAAATTTCATAACTGTATTCTTTGTTGTGATAAGAATTTTCAATATCATCCAGCAATAATAGCAAAACAACCATATATAGGGCCTACAATTGTAAGCGAGAACAGTTTCTATTAGAAATCCTTTGCAATGTAAACACTTGGATGGAAATATTTCAACTTATTGTGACCAGCTATATTAATACTATTTTAAATGTTTACGATATCCATAATATAATCAATTTGTTTTTATGCAATCTGAAATTGAAGCTTGTTTCTAAATGTTAAGCTTATACCTGACATTCAATATGATATTATGATATTACTATAGTTAGAGTACTTGCATATAATACATTATATTTGTTAGCTTAGCTATCTGAGTAACTTTATAAGGTGAGTAAATGTAAGTTCGTAATTGATATAAATGGATTGACCTTCCAAGGATTTCGACGAGATATCGCGTCTATCAAGAACTGGCCAATTTTGCTAATGACGAGATATCTCGTCATCAAATTATTGCAGATTTTTTTTATGATGACGAGATATCTCGTCCATCAAGATCTGGTCAGTTTTAATAATGACGAGATACCTCGTTCAGATAAACAATCTACTAGTATAGTTAAACATTTTAAGGATTGATGTCGAAATGTTTAGTGCAGTGCTACATAACTAAGTTTCACGTTCAACATAACTGGCTAAAATGTGTATTTTATCTGATATTTAATCATTTCAGTGAATCACTAATATCCAAAAAAAATCAACGCATGATTTTCAAATCCGAAGAGCACAAAACCAACCAATTTTCCTGTAGTAGGATATCATGAATATGGAAGGATGCGAGAGAATATTAAAAATGCGGATGACACCCATTCCTACACATCTATGAACTCACTAAAATCCATCTTCTGCTTCCAATCTCATATTCCACGGTAGGAGAAAGAGCAGTGAGCAACGTTAACGATGATGTGACTGAAGCTGTATCCAAAAGGAGGAAAAAAATTCAAATTCAGTTGCAGCCAGCTTCAGCGCCCATATTACGTGATGTAGATCGAATAACCACGTGCGAGTGAGGATTTCGATACACGACTTTTCCGGGGTATGGTTTCCAGTGTGTACTTGAAATAATGAACCTTATGATTAGCCCACGACACACTTCCTTTTTCCTTTCTGATCCCAGATCTTTCTGTCGTAGCACGGACGTGATATTATCGCTCCGATGCCTCATAAATGCATGTGTTTGGCAAGGATAGCAAAGAAAGCGGGATAGTCAACGGTAGGCATTCTTTATTGACATTAATCATGGATTTTTTAGTTCTTTGCAAAAGTAAGATAGTCTATATGAGTAACATATTTATTTTATTTTTTGGCTATATCTATCGCTTTTTCTGAACAGTTTGTTCGTTAAATATTCTACTTTCGTTTGCCAACCGTGATTGACGTTAGGCCTAGATTTATTTGTTCTGTTCAAGAGGTAACATGCATAGGTAAATATTTCATTGATGGTTCGATGCGCAGAAATAATGGTAAAACCAATAAAAGCAAGTAAACTAGATAACTAGCATGTTCTATTTTATTTTTGGATACTACACTCTGCTTTCTATCTATCATTTTTCTGAACACTACTTTAGCTAAATATTATATTTTCGTTTGCAAATTGAGATAGTCATCTGTAGCCATCCTTTAGTAAAGTCAAGCCTATATTTATTAGTTATGTGCAAAAACTAACATGAATAGGTAAATATTTCATTGATGGTTCGATGAGTCCACATAATTACAAAACCAAATAAAAGCAAGTGAGCTGTATAACTAGCATGATTTATTTCATTTTTTGGCTATATTTGTCTTCTATCCATCCCTTTTTCTGAACCGTATGTTCGTTAAATTTTCAATCTTCGTCCTCCAAAACCGAGATAGTCATTGGTAAGCATTCTTTATTGTTGTTAGACCTAGATTTATTAGTTCTGTGCAAAAGTTAACATGCATATGCAAATAATTCGTTGATGGTTCGATGCATACAAGTAATTGCAAAACCAATAAAGGAAGTGTTTCATAAAAAGTATGCATAATTTAATTTTTTAGAGATATTTGCCTTTCGCATACCACTTTTCAAACATTAAATTGTTTAAATATTATACTATATTTGTACATTAACTGTGAGATAATCATCATGCATTGAAAAATATTTCATTCATGGTGCGATGAGTAAAAATAATTGCAAAACCATAAAAGAAAGTGAGCTATATAAGTAGTATGTTTTATCTTTTGGCTGTATTTGCCTTCTATCTATCCCTTTTCCCGAACAGTATGTTCGCTAAATATTCTATCTTTGTTCGCCAACCAAGATAGTCCTCTGTAGGCATCCTTTAGTGACGTTAAGCCTATATTTATTAGTTCTGTGTGATGTATAGGTAAATATCTCATTCATGGTTTTATGCTGTACAAATAATTGCAAAACCGATAAAATCAATTGAGATAATTAAGTAGTATGTTTTATTTTATTGTTTAGCTGTATTTATCTTCTATCTATCCCTCATTCTGAACATTATGTTTGCTAAATATTCTATTTTCATTCACGAACTGAGATAGTTATAGGGAGGCATTTTGAATTGACGTTAGGCCTAGATTTGTTAGTTATGTGCAAATGCTAACATGCATAGGTAAATATTTCATTGATGGTGCGATAAGTACAGATAATTGCAAAAACAATAACAGCAAATGAGCTATATAAGTACTATGTTTATTTTAGTTTTTGGATATATTTGCCTTCTGTTTTTCATTTTTCTGTACATTATCTTCATTAAATATTCTATCTTCGTTTGCCAATCGAGAGAGTTAGCTCGTTAGGCATTCTTTATAGCCGTTACACCTAGATTATGTACGAGAGATGATATGAATATGTAAATATTTCATTGATGATTCGATGAGTCCAATAATTGCAAAACCAATAAAACCAAATGAGCTATATAAATATTACATTTTATTTTATTTTTTGGCTATATTTGCCTTCTATCTATCCCTTTTTCTGAACAGTATGTTAACAAAATATTCTCCATTCGTTTGCCAACTGAAATAGTCATTGTTGACATTCTTTATTAACGTTAGGCCTAGATTTATTAGTTCTGTGTAGAAGTTAACCTGTAATAGGTAAATATTTCATTAATGGTTCAATGAAAACAATTAGAATGGAAAAACCATTAAAAGTGAGTGTGTCATATAGGTTGTATGTAATATATTTTGAGATATTTACTTTTTATGTACCAATGTTCTAAGCAATATATTATTATACTATCTATATACGCTAACGGTGATAGTTATCATACATAGTTATATATTTCATTGATGATTTTATTCATACAATTGTAATTGCAAAACCAAAACTGTGTTATAAGTAGTATGTGCTATTTTATTTTTGGGTGATATTTTCCTTTTATCTATCCCTTTTATAACTATCATTACTTAAATATTTGCTTTCTATGTTTGCCCACTGAGATATCATTGGAAGGAATGCTTTATTGACGTAAGACCTGTATTTTTAGACTTTTGCAAAAGCTAGTCTGCATAAGTAAATATTTCATTGATGGTTCGATGCATACAATTATAACTGCAAAACAAATAAAATTGTGTTTCATAAGTTGTATGTTATATTTATTTTTTGCTATACTTGCCTTTTATCTATCTCTTTCTAAAAAGCTTATTATTTAAATATTTTCATATTATTCACCGACCGATAGTGTCATTAGAAAGAGTTCTTTATTGACGTAAAACCTGGGATTTTAGTCCCTCGGACAACTAACTTACACAATTAGACATTTAAATTATAGTTCAATGCATAATATTATATAATTGCAAAATCAATAAAAAGTAACGGTGTATAACATTGGTAGGTCTACTGTATACTTTTCGGCTATATTTGCCTTTTTCTAGTAGTTTTCTAAACAGTGTGATTTGAACATTCGTTTGTATTTGACTGTAATTGCTACTTATTTCTGAGATTAGTAAGTATTCCGAATTTTTAAAATTAAAAAAAAATTCACTTTCTTGATTCTGCACTAGTAGCACTGAAAATAAGATTGTTTTAAAATTGTGTCCACTATCGTAAACTGTCTCTTTTTCTACAGATCATACGTCCCTAGCATAAATTGATTTAGCCCTCTGAGCATCAATAGTAGTGTAGTATTCCCTTTACTCGTCAACACACTTAATGACTAAATAACCACATCTATTGGTTGAAAGAGTATATGGATTTTTCAACCATTAAAAAATTATCTTTATCCTTTCCTTGGAATAAAATCTGTCGAAACAATTCTATTGGTCCTTCCCTTGGAATAAAATCGTTTGGAACGATTTTATTGGCCAATTGTGTAGATTAGATTCATTTGGATAGATTCTATTTGGCCTTTTATTAGATTAAAAACGTTTTGAAATATTCTATTGCACCTTTCTATAGAATATAATCATTTAGAAAGATTCTATAGTTTATTTGCTTAGAATAGAGTTTTTTTGGGAAGATTCTATTGCTCTTTTTCTTTGAATAGAATTCTTTCTAAAGATACTATAGATCAAGAAGGTCAAAATTGGTTAGAAGTCATGAGGGGAAGACCACAGGCGGAGTTATGCGTGGAACCCCTCAGACCGTTAACATGTATTATATTATATAAATATATCATGCATTATACTGTAATATAATTATAACATGTATTATACTATAATATTATACCATGTATTATACTATAATATAATTATACCATGTATTATATTATAATATAATTATACCATGTATTATACTATATAAATATCGCATACTTTATTTAAAAATGAATTTCAAATTAATGACACATTTTTTTAGAAATGTGCTGCAGAATTTCGTGTCAACTTTAACCACTGCCTTAGGATATAGTATGGCAACCGTTAATGTAATATTACCCTTGACTTAGCCTTCGGACTAACTTCAAGTGAGATCTGGTTTTTGTTCACTGCTCTAAAGGTATTTCTTGCTACACGGAGGCTAATTTAACCAGACATAAGGCATAAGTATTTTAGAAGAGGTTATTTATAACTTGAAATGTTATTTGATAATGAAATATAAGGTACAATTATAGCTCAATTATCTACAATCAACTAAAACATTGATCCCTCTGTCACATAGATTTCAGCAACCTGCTGGTTGTAGTCGGCAGTTTCGATTCTGGTAACTTAGTCATGGTGCATTAATTTCTACTGCGTCAGTAAAACTCTTCTTGTGTGTATACCTATTAATTGGCGTTATCTATTATTTTTGGAGCAGTTTAGCCAAATATGGCCATTGCAGCATAAAACCCATCCAACCTGTCCTTTCAATTTACCATTCGTATAACTTTATAATCGAAATAATTTTATCAGCTTGCAATAAGAGGTAGGTAGTTAATCAACGTCGATCTGGAGCAATACAACGGGCGATTGGCGACAGTCGGGGATCAATCCCGAAGGGAAAGATCCTATGCAATGAGAGGTATCCTCTGTCATGCTAAATGTAAGTGGTGGCGGTGTTTCGAGGCGAAACGTGTTTGCTCTATGTATTCTGAACGTGATGTCAGTTGGCGTGTTTTTTTTTAATCCTATTTCAGTACTTCGCCAATAAAAATCCCAAAGAATGAATTCTGAATAGATAATAGAATAGATGATCAACACCATTTAGACAAACGCAACGACGAGAAACTGCACTTTAAGGTAACCCTTTTTGAATCATGCGAGAGCATTTGAAGGAGAGAATTTAAATATTCCCAGACCGTCTGGTTTTGTTTTCATTAGACTGAAAACCCCTCTCATATGCATTTGCAAGTGGAAGCTTGAAAGTATAAGCCGTTTGTGATAAAATAAAGTTTAGTGATAGCAATGATAAAATAAAGTTTACTTAAAAAAACTATAAAAATCTCTTCTTCTAGCCGTCTCATTCTTGCGATGCATGAAGAGCTAATCACTATCGTCTTGCAATGTGAACGAGGAGTGCATAGTTTAGTGTCATTGATTTTTGAGGCTTGTTTCATGGTATTACGATTTTCGTTTCCAAAGTGTATAATCAATTCAAATGTGATTGATGACTGCTATTCGCACGTCAATAAAACATTATGTTTAAATTTATGGATAATTGAGAGTGACTGGTAATGAAAATAGAATATTCTCATGTTTTATTCAAAAAAAGGAAAGCGAATTTGTTACATCCCATTATATGAAAGCTGGCCTGGGAAATTAAGACAATTTTTCTCAACAAAAAATTATTTCATTCGTTATTTATTAAACAAATTTAATCCTGTGTGCTCCATAAATATTAAATACTTTTATTCTGAGTGTTAATGAGACCTTTAAACTAAAGTACGTTGACCTTTGGTGGAGCATTTTCATATTTATTTCATAATCACTACATTTTTGTTTGATTATCACTACAGTTTTATCTTTTGTTTGATTTGTATTAAGCCTCCAAATGATTTACATCTCGTCCATTAATGTGTGACCAATTTAGTTGATGACCTGATATATCGTCATCAAAATATTACCAATATTTTTATAAGATCAAGATCTAGTCAGTTTTCATCTCGTTACGAGATATCTCGTCCATCAAGAACTCCTAATGGTTTTGCTAACGACGAGATACCTCGTCAAGACAACCACCAGGAGGGTTAATAGTTTAGGCTAAAATGCTCCAGAGTTTAAGAATGCAATTTCAATTGAAATAATAAGGTTCAAAGTGTGAATTTATACCTAATTTGATGTTTATTTACTTGAAAGATGTAAGCACCATATAAATTCAGTATGTTTTTCTTTCGGGATGCGTATCTGATGTTATAATGGGAGTAATATTAGGAGAAATTCGATTTCCCAGAATTTTGGTTCTAAGAACTTGTTTTCCTTTGATAATCAATACATGAATTTTGAGATTTATTTGAATAAATGACACCGGATAAGAATCTATCCGAGTTTAGAATTTAATGCAATAACAATTTAATGCGACGTTAATTAACCCTCCTAGTGGTTTCGACGAGATATCTTGTCCATAAAAATCTGACCAATTTTGCTAATGACGAGATATTAATGATTTTTTTTATATTAAGATCAAGATAAGGTCTATTTTCTTCTAACGACGATATAACTCGTCGAGATATCCACAAAGAGGGTTAATACCTATCTACTTAGAATTGTCTTCCCAATAATTTGATTTACCCTCTGCACCCATGAGAATGTGAATTGGAATTGCAACGTTTAAATTCAAGTTTTGGAGTTTTATCACAAGCGGGGCATATCTTAATTGGAATCAGAAAATTTTTAGATTTGTGAAAATTTGTTTACTTCTGAAGATCTACATGAAAATAATTTGAATCGAAACACAGAAGCAGCACAGTTTCCTCTTAAAAATAATTGATTAGTAGAGATTGTATGAATCGAAAGTCTGCCAAAAAGATCTAATTTCATTCAAAAGAATTTTGAAATCAGAGAATTTTAGCTCCCATTATCCGTCGTGCGTGGTTCAAAATTGCGAAGTGCTGTCCTAAGATCTTTCCCTTTGGGATTGATCCCGGACCGTCTCTAATAGCCCGTTGTGTTTCTCCAGTGCGACTTTTAATTATCTAACTACCAACATCGTCGTTCATGCAATTAAATTACAAGAATTTGATGTAACATTTTACCGTAAGTCTGATTTTTAACTCCCACTGTCTAAAATCATCTTACATAAAATTAAATTACTAGATTGATTTAACATTTGTAACCCCAACTCGGTGATTCCGACTTAATTCTTTGACTACAGGTGACTCTATTTAATTGAAAATTATGGCTAGTTACTCCATTTTCCTTTATAAGATCTTGATTTCACTCTCTTTGATCATTTAAAGTATCCTGATTTCTATAAGCAGATTGTGATGAAGAATTACTCATTTCTAAATAGAGTGAAGGAATTCTGGGAATAAAATGTACAAGCAATAATCAAACTGCCTTTTGCGACAAGTTTTCCCATAACAATACTACACAGCTTAGCGTGTTTGAATTAAGCGCCATCTTTTCCTAATAGTTGCTTTTTGAATTTTTATGGGCATTTAGTATAAAGTATATAAGAGTCATTAACTACCGACAATTGTTTCATTTTTAACATTTCCGTGACAAATAATTGGTAAACGATTTCTTGGATGCTAAATGTTACGATTTCAAATTTGACTTGATTGGTTTCAAAAACACATGAATCGGAATTATATAAATTGTAAAGAATAGCGTTTAAAAATTTAGTAGAAACATATATGATTTATCTTTCATTAATCTACAATTAATCATTTTCTCACGTCCCGTTATAAATTTAGCTTGATCATCCTTTAGAGAATTCACCAAATCAGTGGTTCTTAATCCTCTGATCCTCACGAGTTTTACAACACTGCGTTTACCACATCACACACTTAATAAATATATAACTACATCTATTGGGTGAGGGAACCCACTGATTCTTTCACCTTTATAAAAATTCGATTTGTCCTTTCCTCACAATCGAATACCTTGCAAAGGTTTTGTTGTTCCTTTCCTAGGAAGTGAATTCTTCGGAAAGATTCTTTCTCCTTTTCTTAGAATATAATTATTTGGAAAGATTGTATTGATCAAGAATGTCAAAACTGGTTAAAAGTCATACAGGCAAGGCTGCAGGTTACAAGGTCGAATTATGCGTGTGAACCCTTAGAGGGTTGAATATCAGTGGTAACAAGTTTATTAAAAACCTGTAGCTTGAGTTTGAAAAGTTCAAGGTTAGGTACAGACTGAACAGACGTACAACAAAACATCTGGCATGCTCATGCATTCTTCAGTTTATGTGCAGGAAACATGTCGATAAAATATGGCCCTGGAAATAATTTTGTCAGCCCCCGAATCCAGGCACGGCCCTCCGGATTGGTTTACCCGGTACGTCTGCGAGATACGGAACTCTGAAAGGGTTTTCCTGACCCATAGACAAGATAGGGCACTCCGAATTGGTTTACATGGCTTGCAGACCAAATACGGATACCAGATATTCCTAGAGGATACTCGGGACGGCAGTAGACCGGTTGAACGGTAACGGATTAGTAACCGGAGGATTGCGTGCTCGAAACTCGATACAACCAACGACCTTTGTGAATATTGGGACTGGAGCAAGTTAAATCTATTCTGGCCTCAAATGTCCTCACATCGGCATAGTGTGGAAATTTGGAGTGTAGGGTGCAGCTCAGGTGTCGAGGCACCTCGTCATCTGACCGTGGTTCGAAATTACGAAGGGTTGTCCTCGGACCGTATCCAGTGCGACGTTAATTCAAACTACCTACCTACCTACCAAAAGGTTCCACAGTTTAAGTGTTTCAAAGTGTTCTGGTATTCTGTATATCTCCTGAACTTTATTTAAACTTCATATAATAGTACGAGCTAATAAATCGTTGTGTATATTCATTAACTTGCCTTAGATGTCTCGGGGACAACTACGACAGGAATTAAAGGTTTTATTTATTTCAATTCCATTATTATTTAAAATGATAGATTTTTAGCTGTGTTTCTGAAAGTGGAAGAGCGGTGGGACCGGACATTTTCATAAGTATTATTATAAATTAAACATTTTCCTATATAATTTTACAGAATCTATTACTTCCTCTAGGATAAAAATTAAGGGTTTTGATTTCTACTCCATTGCTATTCAAAATGATAAATGCTGATTCTTATCTCTGAAAGTGGAAGAGGGGTATCTATATATATAATTTACCGTATTATAGTTACACATAATTTTAAATAAAAAAGGCGTAACATAATGTTTTTTGACCTTTCTCCTTTCTCTTAGAGGCGATTTTTTTCTACTTCCCAGTATATCACGTTATTTGTTTATCCCATTAGAATTGAGATAAATCGAGGGATTACTGTATTTGATATGAATTACCTAGACCCACATAAAATGTACAAGATAAGTCAGGTACGTTTGCCAATGTTTTTAAAAATAAAAAGTAAATTGTCCTTTATGCAGAATCGCTCTCACATGATTGATACTTTTAAAAATGAGAAAGGAACAGTAAAATGTAGAAACTACTTCTTGGAAAATTATAAAACGGTTGTAACAGTGTGGATGCATCCCCCTAAAGAAATAAACGGCGACAAAATTACAGGTTGGAAAACAGTTAAAAACTAATGACACAATTATTGATCAAATAATTACGATTAATAATTATTATATCTAAGCCTACATAAGGCCATGATTCATAACATACTGCTTGTTTTGTAGTTATACATAATTTTAAATGAAAAAGGTAATGTAGTGTATTTTTGACTCTTTTTTTCTAGTAAGTACATTTTTCTCATCCCTCGGTATATAACGTTTGTTTTCCTAGCGAAAGCGAGATATATCGAAGTTTATTGTATTTAATAATAATTATATCTAAGCCTACATAAAATACACAAGATAAGTAAAATACATTCACCAACGTCTTTTTAAAAACAAAAATAAAATTGTCTTTGTAGAGAATAGCTCTCACGTGATTGATACCTTTAAAAATGAGAAAGGGACAATAAAATAGGGGAACTACTAAGAAAATTATAAAACGCGGTTGTAACAGTCTGGATGCATCCCCTAAAGAAATGAACGACGACAAGGTTACAGGTTGGAATACAGTTAAAAACCTAATGACACAAATATTGATCAAATGCAAATGGATAATGGCACGATTCATAATTTACAAGCGTCGCGCGCGACGTTCCACCTCAGCACTTGAAACAAAGCATAAATTGATGGGACGTAGAAAGCTTTTTCTAAGACTGCAGGAAAGAAACAATGGGGCACGAAATGGGGAATTGAAGACGCTGGGAACACTCGGTAAGAATCTATCTCGTGAAATACTGAATAGATGGACATAGGAGAGTCATTTTTCCAAACTATTTTTTCTGACATGCCGGTCTGTCGTTCAACAGGCTGTACGTACTGTCCATCTCAATAAACGCCAATTGAATGAAATAAAAAGCAGTTTCCTTTGATTGTGACTTAGATGACTGTTTTGGGTTTATGGCTTTTCTGATGCTTCGGACATTAGTTGCTTCTGATGGATGACTATTAGCACCAAAAGTAAGAGACTCAGATATAGTGCTCAGCTCTTTCTCTTTCTGTATTAAATAGGCTTTTATATAAGCACGATTCATTTTGATTAGTGATATGGAGCACAACTTATTTTAATGTGGGGCGTGAAAAAGAGTGGAGAGAAAAGACAGATAAATTTCCCAACGTGAATTCGTTATTTATTTGAACAAATAATTTTTGTAGTGTAATGTTTCCAGCAGCTCATAGTCTGCAAGTGGTTTCGACGAGGTATCTCATCCATCAAGATCTGACCAATTTTTCTAATAACGAGATATCTCGTCATCAAGATATTGTCCATTTTTATGAAGACGAGATCCAGATCTGGCTAGTTCTTTTCTAACGACGAGATATCATGTCCATCAAGATCTGGTCAGTTTTTCGCTAATGACGAGATACCTAGTCGAGGAAACCACCAGGAGGGTTAATTACTTCTCTACCTCTCTCTTATATGTCAGTAAAGCTTTCATTGTATGTATGTGTGTTTACTTGGCGTTGCTTGGCGCAGCTTGGTCAAATATGGCTCCTGAGCCATAAACCCCAATCCAACCAACCATCAGCGCTGTCATATGAACTCATTAATGGATGGACTTTGGACAAAACTACTTTTCAAAATTTTCATGCTAAAATTTTCATGTGTTAACCCTCCAAGTGGTTTCTACCAGATATCTCTTACATCAAGGTCCAACCAATTTTGCTAATGACGAGATATCTCGTAGTCAAGATATCGCCGATCCTTTTATTATGACGAGATCAAGATCTGGTCAATTTTCTTCTAATGACGAGATATCTTGTCCATCAAGAACTGTTAATGGTTTTGCGAATGACGAGATTTCTCATGGAGACAACCACCAGGAGGGTTAAAATATTTCAAAATTACAATGGTTCATCCACTATTGAAGAGGTCATGTTATCTTAAACTTTCAAGTATTGCGCACTCATTCAAAGAAACAGAAATTATTTTAATCCTCTTAAATATTTTTTATTTATTTTTTCATTAGGAATTTTCATTCTGTGACTTATCACTATGTTGCTCGGTACCCATCGATTTAAGGATTTGTACTTATATTTATTTGTGAAAAGAAATAGTGCAAAATAGTATTTAAAATTTTGTTTAGTATTTCGTCTAAAATATGTTACATTCGTATTTTTAACAATAAGTTGACTAACTTGTATTGAATGGATTGCATTTTAATATCGTAGAATGTCATTTGCTTCAATTGATTGTGTTACAAAAGCAAAGAAAATAGAACCGTCTTCGCTTAAATCTTAACCGAAATAAAATCAGTTCCCAGTGGGGCTCATGACTGTTACTCTTCAATTTAATCATGCATGGCTTCCGAAAGGAATTAAAGATTTATTAAGTTCTGACGAAATAAAATTGTATTATTAAATATAACTGTACATTGAGTTTGAAATTTTTAGTTTCTTGCTTTTACTGTCAGTAATATACCTCATGAAAAATAATAGTCGAGTCTATATACTATAGATGATTTGAATAAGAAAAAATCCAATTCAAGTTTCAAATCAATAATAAACAAATAAATAGCACGATAACAAAATTAAGAAATAATCATAACGTTACTGGAAAATTGTAGTCAAAATTATAGTTTTACCTTTCAATGACAGAATCATATTGTTATAATTGGCGCTGCTTATCTATTTTTGGACCTTGCTACATAAAACCCAAATTACCTATCTACCTACCATAAGGTTATAATCATTAATCAAGTGCTAAAATAATCCTAGCTACTTATTTGACAGGTTATTCTCAAATATTTAGTGATCTAACTAGCCATCATGCAGCTCAAAATTCCAGTATAACAAAAAAGTCACAAATCTTGTATAATAACTTGAATCTTAGACTTCTAATTTCGTGTATGGCCAAAAGAATATCCATTTCGTAAATTATATTTAACAACCATGTTACTGTCAATAGTATAAAATTTCAAAAATGACAAATAGACTATCGTCACACCAGAATGCTAGAAATAGGTAAATCTATCCGTAGCGAAAACATATTCAATACACCACTTAAAATAATTTAAAATCGTCATCCTTTATTAGCCATTTTTGAAGCAGTGACACTATTGACTACCAGTGTGGCTGAGGATCTTAACGTTTATTCTAATTATGTAATTAGACAAGATTAGGGATAATAGTCAGTGGAACACTGACTCTCCATCCTTGGCGTAAGAATATCCAATAAGACCCTTAAAATCATTTAAAAATTGAAAATCGTCATTCTCTATGAACTATTTTTTGAAGCATTGACACTATTGACTCCGTGGCTGAGGATCTTAACACTTATTTTAGTTATATAATTAAAAAAGATTAGGAATAATATTTAGTGGAACACTGAACTCTCCATCCGTAGTATAAAAATCTCCAATAAACCTCTTAAAATCATTTAAAATTTGAAAATCGCTTTTGATGTATTGTATGTAAAAAACAGTTGCATGAACTATATATCTTGTTAAGAGAGCCCTGACTAGACGAAAAGTCTTAAACCAGGGTCCTGAGGAGAGGAAAAAATCTAAAAGCATCTTCGATATTTTTAAAAGGATTGTTAGGTTAGTGTTGGTTTGTTTACTCTTAGGTTGCCGATTTCTTTCTGGGATCAAAAAGTTCCTCTATAAATAAATAATTTTTAAAAAGCCTTTACACATGCGGTGTCTTGACATGTAGGGGCGGTCATTCTTTTATGCGGGGACGCAGGTAATGGCTTTATGGCTCAACTGTTATTTTTATTCATTTTGTTTTCCGAAGCCAAACTGAGGAAAGGGCCATAATGAATAGCACTGTTTCTATGTTGCTATAGCAACATCGACGTTAGTAAACAGAAAATCTGATTGGCTTAGCCCTAAAGTAGTGCTGCAGAACCAGAAAAGAATACCCCTTGTTCCCTATTACCTCACATTCTTAAGACTCATTAAGAAACTGGATATTTGCATGCGTTTTTTGAAAATGTGTGCGTTCATTTCAAAGGGGTGAGGACAGTCCGCCTTTAATGGCCCTCCCAAGCCTAGAGATTAAAATAACTCTTTTAACACCGCTAAGTAGTCATTAGAAATTTAAGTTTCATATCCTTAACCCACAGTTAATTAAACTTTGGTTACTAATAGGCTAATGACGCGACGATTTGTCACACGCAAGTCCTTCCTGTATATGTTAAAAGAGTTTTCGATTCTTTCTTCCTGTTTTGGTTGTAATGTTTCCACTTAATGACCGGTTTATGACACATTCTGCCTCTTTGCTTGGACCAAGCAGGCTTGTTTACTTTCAGGATATTTTTGTCAAGTTTAACTTTCTAGAAAGTCATTCTGTTCTCAAAAATACGGATTCTACAAAAAGTAGCCTATATTAATACATACGGATAAAATATATGCTTTAGACCGCGTGCAAATTATCTAAGTATTTGATTTTTTAAAATTAGCCTACATTAGTACATACGGATAAAATATACGCTGTAGACAGTATGTAAAATATTTTAGTAACTGATTTTATAAAATTTAGCCTACATTAGTACATAATATTATGTACTGATTATGTACTATAGAATAGAGCGTCATAGAAGTATATTTAATTACATTTAATCGTGAATTTTAAAAGGTAGACATTCTAAAATTAGAACTGAATCCTCGATCAAATTATTCCTATATAATACATCCAAGTCAATTTAATTTCGCTTTCATTTCTGTTTAAAACTAACTTTAAAAAGAAACAACTGGCTTCTCTCAACTATTCGTAAAAACTGATACGGGCCATTAAAACGAACAAAACATTTCATTTAACATTCTTCCAGAAATTTAGAACAAACTTACATTGAAAAGCAACTTCAATGTACTCGAAAACCATTTCTATTTAGTAAAATTTTGCAGTAACTATCTCAATGAATATTTTAGACAGCAAAATTGGGTTAAATCTAGAATTATACTAATTGAAATGAAAACTAGAATATTACTTTTGGATTTCAGTCACCAATTATTTTCACTTTTTCACTCAATTTACACAATTGGAAAGTTTATTCAATTAAATATTTTTATTTATGCTACATGTGTACCAGACTTTCAAGACAGTCTGAATATCTACATTGTTTTGGTTACGTTATTTGAATGGTCTGAGGACAATAGTTTGTAAGTGAACTCAAAATGTATATGTTAAGGAGTAAGTATATAACACAAATTTAAATGAATAAATTAACAATGAATATCCCAAAAGGCCTAGGTACGATTCAATCAATCGCAATTAGATAGTTCCTTCTTTGCTACTATTAAGAACTATTTCATTATATATGTTGAAGTAGACTGCATTAGTTCTTTTCATTTTAAAGTGCCATTAATTGTTAAAGGTAAAGCACACAAAAGGCAAACATCGTTGATCATATTATGTAGTAAACATAACAAAAATTAAAATTTAATCTTATTTTGACCTGATAACAACACATCATTGTTATGCATTGAGTATTATAGATTTAAAAAGGAAACCATGAAAATTTCACAAGTATTGTATTTCAAATAGCATTTTTAAGACACGTATTTAACAAGTAAAATTAAATGCCAGCTGGATAATGTTTTGCGAAACGATTTTTTCCACCACCTTCAAGAAAAAGAGAGGCCGAGGAAAAATACTGTCTGAAAGAAATCCGGTAAAAATATTCTTGATAACTCTTTTCTCAAAGAATACGACTGTAAGAAAAGAATAATTCTGCATGAAATTTAATTTGATTGCATAAGGCATTGGGCAAAAAATGACAAGTACATGAACTATTTTGTTTCACTCTTCCTGAAAAAGGAATGTAATCTGAAATACGGAAACGAGAATTTTCTCATCCGATAAAAAAATGGATTTCCGAAGTGAATTAAATCCGTCATGTACAGCAGTCCTATGACGTAAAAAAGGACGAAAGAATGAATTATATGAAAAATAATAGGGAATGCATGACTTATGTGTTTCGGTATGTTGCCCCTTGGTATTTATCATGTAGTTTCAAAGAGCGATTGTGGTTATAAATTATTAGAGAAACCTCAGTTCCAATAAATCATTTTATATTTCACTCACAAAAATAGAGTAAACAATCTCATTATTGTCCAGGAGCGTGAAGTCTTTGGGTTGCGGAATTGGAACACAGCCTTTTCTAAAGCTGGGCTCATTTTCGTGAACGGTCCCCATCAATGATATAACTCAATTACTTAGCTTAACTTTTGCTTTAATTAGTTCCTTATCTTTTCAGAGGAGAAAATTCTATTTAGCATTGCTTTTTAGGAACTTAATTGGATTAATGAAAAGGCACGCTGTTCTTCCCCTTCAAGTCAAAACCAACAACGAAATGATTTAACCGCACGAGTGAAAATTGAATCCAAATACATGAAACACAGTTCCTGTTTTCCAAACAAAAAACTGGCAAATATATATTGCGCATTGAGTTTCCACAAGTCTTCATGTATTGTCAAATATAAATTTAACACCGAATAAATTGAATATATGCGTGTGTCTGGATTTATGTAAGTTTTCAAATCCTATGTGCTGTTTTCTTATTTACTGTTTTAATAAAACCATTTCATAGTATTAACTGGGATAAATAATCTTTTAATGATATATTCATAAAATTCAAATTTGCATATGTTAGAATGGAACTGTGAATGTATGTTTGGAATTATGTCCGTTTTTCTTTAACTTAGACTGACTGCTACTATCTAAAATTTACTATCTGCAGAAAGATATGTATGTTTTGAAATGTTGCAAAACTCTAAAATGAATGATCTATTAAATTTGAATCATTTGTACTTCGAACCAAATCATCTATCAGTTTTTATTATGAAGTATTTTAATTGAAACATGCTTAAAATCTTTATGATAAAAGGTTTCTCGGCGAAAATGAAACGGAATTTCAACGATACGATAAATTCAGGAATAAATGAATAATTACGATCTATTGTACTTTTGTAATTTCATGTTTATATAACTTCATGTAGCAAAATCCTCTACTTTTCCATTCTTGCAAATTTCTAAGATAACTTTCTAGCTGTTTTCAATTTTACTGTGTACAAAGTATATGGCAGGAACATACTTTATGTTTAAGTCATGAGTATTTTAGACTAGCAATGGATATATGAGCTCCTCAAAACACTTTTGCTCAAAACACATACCTGCTTGTCAACGATGCTTCAAAAATGTGTCTGTTCCGTTACAGCAAACCATTCCTTTTTCAGATATTAAGATGTCTATAAAGCATTTTATTCTCTTTTTGTGACAGGTAGGATGAAATCTGCAAGTCGCCAACAAATTGTATTCATTTAAACCTGACATTCATCAGTGGCCTGTAGTCCCAATGCGAAGGACAGATGTCAAATTGACCCGCCTTCGGATTGGACACACGCGTTTCACCCATCGTCATCTTTTGTTCGGTTCCTCTGTGTGGGACATATGATGTACCTTTTGTTGTTCGCATTCTGATTGTCTGCCCTGATTTTACCTATCACAATCATAGAATTTTTAGCATAATTTTAAACTTGGACGATTTGATTGGGAGAAACTCCTCAACCAAATGTTTTTGCATTTTAACATTACATCGTTTTTTCAACTGTATATAACATTTTTTACCCTTTTATGTCTTTCTTATCCCAAAATACCTTTTATTGTTGTTGATCGACGCGTCATAAATACATATTTTTACTCGTTTTATTATTTTCAATCAGTAGTTAATCTCATGGCAATTTGTACCACATGACTAATTGCTTGATGTATTTTCATTAATATAGTTCAATTCAATCACACACACCGCTTATGATCTTAGCAATTTCCTTTCTGATTGCGATAATTTTACTATTTTATCTATACAACGATTTTATTTTTTCACAAGGTGTTTGGCGCAGCTTGTCCGTTTTCAGATCTTGGGCCATTAAACCCAACGAACCCACCCGTTTTTTAGTTTGAATGAGTACAGTCATCCTCACATTACATTCAAAATACAGTATTCACCAGTATATAAACATATTCCCCATCTACATAATGTAGCTTACGTCCTAGTCAATCAACTTATTGTTAAAATTACTGAAAATACTGATTTTAAGTAACAGATTTTAAGTAATTTTGATATAAATTTGTCATACATATGTAAACAAACAATTTTCTCGATAGAGATAAATCCCATATAACGACTTCCAACGACAATTTTTTAAATGTTTTATCGTACCCGTAAAAGTGAGGCGCATAATTTTATTTTTCTTCGCACGCCTGAGACAGTATTTGTATTACGTTTATTTGTAACTGTTTGTTAAAGTGGTGTACAAATACACATCCGAATAAACAGCATGAAGCAAGTCAACAATAAGAGTTTTACTCTTTTATTTTCGTTCTTTTGCGACAGCTTCATGTATGTACAGTGCTTTTTTAAATATCCATTCGGCTCGGAAGCAATAACCGTAGACATGTGTGTTAATAGTGTTCCTTCCTCCTCCCATTAGCATTCAGAAAACATAGGTCGTTGCTTTAGAAAGCAAACTCGGAGGCTCATTTTTACTGTTAGATATCTCATCTAGAATCATATGTGGATACAAGGGGAAATGAGTGTTTTGGTTACCTCGTAGACATGACAAGTAAAATGAATGTAATCGTACATTCTATAATTTATTCGCAATAAAAGGCTTTGCTTTGAATAAACACAGAGAACACCCAAGGATATATTAAATGAAGCATCTTCATTTTGTTTTGTAAAGGAAGTGGGCTTCGGCTTCTTCCATTTTATACATAAAATCCAAAAATCCAAATACGCAAAACATTTTAACTCATGCATGGACGTTTTGCCTAATTTGCCATTTTACTTTTGTCTATTATGGCGTTCAGGGATATATATATATATATATATATATATATATATATATTGATATACGCGTCACCTTCGTCTTTGAAAAGTTCATTTCAAATTCTATTACTTGAATTGTTATTATATATGTTACCGTTAAAGTATGAAATCCGTTATTTCATAGAATACCTAGTTATTCCATGGAATAACTGATCGTGTCCGTTAAAGTGTAAAACTCTCTTGTATTTCATGGTTTAACTAGTTATTTCATAGAATAACGATCTGCAGCCCGTTAAAGTGTAAAATAATCTATATCATATATCTCGCACGACAAATACATTTACCTTGTTTAGAAATTCAAGCGAAAAAGATGAAATTAATGTCGGATAAATCTCATTCTGAAGCCTCTGTGGGGTTTACCGTCCGTATCCCAGTGCTTGAAGTTGACAGAGGAAAAGGTGATGCCAAATCTATTTTAGCTATCATCATAAAAATAACCGAAGAAGGATTTTTCCAATTGGGCACAAGAAACGGCCGCATAAAACAATTATATTCCCGATCCCAGTTCAGTGTCTGCGAACAAAAATTAATTAAAATCGAAGAAGTACCGGATGTAGAAATATCGCTCCGGTCGGTTGCTACAGCTCAAAGTTTAGGTACTGGTCAGGGATTTAAAAAATGTTCGTGTAAAACCCAGTGTGTCAACAAAAAATGTTTTTGTTTTAGAAATAATGTTCTTTGTAATTCCAAGTGTCATTTTAGTAATCCTTGTTGTAACAAATGATTTTATGGTGCATAAATTAGATAAATTGCTTCTTTTTCATTTTAATTGTCTATCATTAGTTTAATTTCATTTTAGATAAATTGTTTATTTTACACTTTAACTGTCTCTCATTAGTTATTTCATAGAATACCTAGTTATTTCATAGAATAACTAGTTAAAGTGTCAAATTAATAACATATTACACACTTTAACGGACACGATCAGTTATTCCATGGAATAACTAGGTATTCTATGAAATAACTGCATTATATACTTTAACGGTAACATATATACTGTTAATTTTCGTAACACTAAATTACCGAACCGATGAGTAAAACCAAACGATAACAACGTATGGACATCGGAGGAAAGTAAAAACATCTTTGAATTTTAAATGGTGACACTGCACTGTGTGTTATGAAGCAAGGTTAACTGAAAACTTGAAACGAAAGAGGAGGTGGTCCTTTGCAGACTGTAGGACCACCTCCAACACTCATGCTGGCCTTTCTCCACGTTTCCATGAAGAGAATGATGTTACGGATCAGTGTCTGTGGTAGCAGAATCTATTCCTGTTAGAGACTCTGGTGTCACGATTCCAAAATTTGAATATGTACCAGCTTCCTACTGAAAATCTTCGGTTATGCCAATTCTTCAGGCTGTTTCGTTAAATTTTGATATTGCAATCTTTAAAAATAACTGTGTTCCGTAAGTTTTACAAGCCAGTGTAGTAGTCACGTTTTGATAAAGAATAAGAATGATAACATAAAGGGGGCAGTGTTGTTCTTTAATATTACTTTATTTTATGTATTGTACATAGCTTTGTTTCCACGCACAAGGATCAAGAATGTAGCAAAGTGACTTTAAAACAAATAATCAATATTCCCCTAATATATATCACGAGATCACGTAGTAGGAATATGAGTATTTTGTATGAGCACACACACTGTGTCATATGTCTAACAGAGTGGTATATACATCCAACCGAATGTCAAAAAATGCCCGTCAAACGTACAAAAACTGCTTCTGTGTAAGTCGGCTCCGCTAACCACGAATAAGAACATACTTTAGTCCCCTGCTCACGTATTTCTAAAGAATGAGCTGCATGCTTTCTGGGTTGTAGAATATAGGTCTTGTATAGATTATTATTCAGCTGAGTTTCATGATAATTCTTATAGAAACCGAATAAACAGGAGAGCTAGGGTCAAAGGAAACATCTATCATTTTCTTTTTCTACGTTCTGCGACATTGCGGTGTTGTTTAAATTCAGTATTGAACGTTATGCAACGATGGGGTATAGATCTTACATCCTATAAGAATATTAAGCACATCCCTTGAAGGTTTTCATCGTATACCGTGTTTTGCAAACAGGCGTGTTGAATGTTTCTGAACTTATTACCTTTTAAAATACATTTGTGTAAGTATGCATTTTATCACATATCATATTTAGGTTTATCCGATGTTAGGGTGCAAACATGAGTGTTGAATGATGTTTCTGAAGTTATATTTCTCAATATATTTATAAGTATGTATAATTTCATAAATTTGCATTTTATCGCATACGATACTTTGACTTAACCGCTTTTATAATAGACATGAGTGTTAGTTGGTTGGTAACTGACTTTAAGTCGTACTGGAGCAACACAACGGGCTATACATGCGTGTTGAATGATGTTTCTGAACTTATTGCCTTTTAAATACATTTGCAAGTATGCATTTTATCACATATTATATTTAGGTTTATCCACAGTTAAGATGCAAACATGAGTGTGAATGATATTTGTGAAGTTATTATATTTTTGAATATATTTGTATGTGTGTTATTTCATATCATATAATTTTATCATATCCCAGATTTTGGTGTAACCGCTGTTAAAATGCAAGCATGCGTGCTGAATAATGTTTCTGGATTTGTTATATTTTTAAATATATTTGAAAGTATGTATTATTTCATAAGTATGCATTTTATCATATATACCCTGGTTTAACCGCTGTTAAAATGCAGATATGCGCGTTGAATTGTTGGTTGGCAGCTGAATTTAAGTCGCACTTGAGAAACACAATGAGCTACACATGCGTGTTGAATGATGTTTCTGAACTTATTGCCTTTTAAATACATTTGCAAGTATGCATTTTATCACATATTATATTTAGGTTTATCCACAGTTAAGATGCAAACATGAGTGTGAATGATATTTGTGAAGTTATTATATTTTTGAATATATTTGTATGTGTGTTATTTCATATCATATAATTTTATCATATCCCAGATTTTGGTGTAACCGCTGTTAAAATGCAAGCATGCGTGCTGAATAATGTTTCTGGATTTGTTATATTTTTAAATATATTTGAAAGTATGTATTATTTCATAAGTATGCATTTTATCATATATACCCTGGTTTAACCGCTGTTAAAATGCAGATATGCGCGTTGAATTGTTGGTTGGCAGCTGAATTTAAGTCGCACTTGAGAAACACAATGAGCTACACATGCGTGTTGAATGATGTTTCTGAACTTATTGCCTTTTAAATACATTTGCAAGTATGCATTTTATCACATATTATATTTAGGTTTATCCACAGTTAAGATGCAAACATGAGTGTGAATGATATTTGTGAAGTTATTATATTTTTGAATATATTTGTATGTGTGTTATTTCATATCATATAATTTTATCATATCCCAGATTTTGGTGTAACCGCTGTTAAAATGCAAGCATGCGTGCTGAATAATGTTTCTGGATTTGTTATATTTTTAAATATATTTGAAAGTATGTATTATTTCATAAGTATGCATTTTATCATATATACCCTGGTTTAACCGCTGTTAAAATGCAGATATGCGCGTTGAATTGTTGGTTGGCAGCTGAATTTAAGTCGCACTTGAGAAACACAATGAGCTACACATGCGTGTTGGATGATGTTTCTGAAGTTAATACCGTTTTGAATACATATGCATTATTTCATAAGCATGTACGTCTTACTTAAAAGACAGGAAGCATGAATAAGTTTTAAATATGCTCTTATAAAAGAAATTAGCTTTACAGTCGAACATTGTACCAGAAAGCACATATTTCTTCAGCCACTCATTGCCTACTGCTCTAGTTACCTGCAAGTTGTAAGAGGCGCAGGTTCGATTCCTCCCTGAGTGTATTTCTCTCTACCGCATCAGTAAAAGCTTTTCACGTATGTGTATGTCCATTAACCAACGTTGTCTGTCTTGTGTGCATTTTATGACATATACCTTGGTTTAACCGCTGTTAAAATGCAGATATGCGTGCTTAAAAGCTTTCCGTGAATGTGTATGCCCGTTAATCAACGTTGTCTGTCTTGTGTTTGGTGCAATTTGGCCAAATAGGGCTCTTGATGATATGATTCAACCATATTTTTTTACGATATGTCTACGCGGGTGAGGGTGTTATTGAACGCATCAGGGAAAACAATTTGTGATAAGGATTTGGTATCGAGTTTGGGCTTTGTTTAGTATCGGAGAAGTGACAATTATAACTGAGAAAAATTAATTTTCAAATGAGGGCTGAATGAAAGACGAAAATTTATGTAATACTGAAAGATTTATGCTGAATAAAAAGGGAAAGGTTTCAGACATGACATGTACGTGATCTGAACATTTTTCAGCTGGACAAATTCCGACACAAAATTGTTTGCTTTAAAAGAAAAATCTTCGGCGAATGGCATATCTATTTTATTTTTAATATTAGTACTTATGATACGAAGTAACGTAAATGATCGCCATTAGCATAACATGTTTTACTTGGTTATTTCAAAGGGATTTGATGCAGGGTTATTTATATTTTATAAGCATTTAAGACAAGCTTGCTTGATGGAGGAAAACTAAAGCAGATGGGCCACGATGATACATTTATTATTTAAAAATATTCATTAAAGAGTCTCAAAAATATGAGAAATGTCTTTAAGCAGGGATGCGTGTGATGATTTTTGACATCGAAGGTACTTTTTAGGTGGAATCACTTTTAATTTGGAATACACGAACTTAGGAAAAACTGCATTTTCAATTTATGCTCACATCGATGAATAAACAGTTGGAGTACAAAAACTCCAAAGCCATATAACTGACAACACCGAAGACCAGAAGGTGACGTGAGCTGTTTATCTTTCCGCATATATGAACAAGATTAAGCTTAGAAGTTATATTAAATTAGTTACGGTACATCATATTAGATTAAAAGCTGGATTCTTCAGTTGTTGAATCAAAACATTAGCCCTATAGATTCATAGGTGGATGTACAATGTGTTATCTTTAGACTACCAGACTAAAAAGGGACACAGATTCTTCAAACCTGCCAAGCTCGTTTGATGGAAGGACACTGAAGCAGATGTACCGCGATACATTTATTATTTAGAAATATTCATTAAAGAATCTCAGATTTATGTGAAATGTCTTTAAGCAGGAATGCTTGTGACGATTTTTGACACTGTAGGTACTTTTCATGTAGAATCACTTTGAATTTGGAATACATGAAATTATAAAATGCGCATTTTTAATTTATGTTCACATCGATGAACCATATAACTGACAATACCGAACACCAAGAGGTGACGTGAGCTATTTATCTGTCCAAATATATGGACAGGATTAAGCAAGCTATATTAAATTAGTTACGGTACATCATCTTATATTAAGTTGTACGTATATACAAGATTTTTTAAATTGTGACTATAAAAATTCAGTTTTCCAAATCATTAGAATGGCTTATGCTTAAAATAATTTCAGTGATAAAAAATCAAATTAAGCTAATTATTAATTAACTAATTTAGGTATGATCAGCTAATTAGCATGTTTCTTTAACAATGATATATGAAATTCTAATTTATTCAGAAAGATAATTCATGTTGGAAATTATTCCCATTATCATTCTTCATGTTTTGATTCTCAATCAAATTGCTAAAGGGAACAGGTTATCTTTTACAATTTTTTTCAATCTAAAAAAAAATCAAGATTTTTTCAGGAATTTAACATTTAAATAAAAATTAATTCCTTAACTAAAAGCTCTGATTGAGGTTCAGAACAACCACTGTATCATATAGATAATAATGATTTTGTATCATAGATAATAATGATACAAAAATAATTGTAATAGATCAATTCATTATTGAGTTATCACTGTTTGAACAAAGCATCCTATTACAAAAACAGTTCTTCAGAAATTGAGTTGAAAGTTTTGGAATCATGTTTGTACTGGTGACAGTACCTAATGAAAAACCCTTGTAACTAGAAAAGTATTCCGAATATTTACAAGATCTTGGTAAAAGCTAAGACATTGGGGAATAATTTGAAGGAATAAAAACAAAATTGATATTCTGGTCAATTTTCGTGATTTCTAGTGTATATATACATCTTATAAGTTGGGTTCCTTCAGCTGTTGAGTGAAAACACAAGCCCCATATATCCATAAGTGGATATACAATGGGATATTACCTTTAGACAACTTACCTATAAAATGACACGGATCCTTCATACCTGTCAACATGATATACACCTGGGATCTCCAGTTCGAATAATCGAGAATAAATTAAAAGACAGGTATAAATCCAGTAACTAGTAACACAAAACATAAAAAGTGTGTAGGGGTCTATTTCTGACATCCCGCCGGTTCTCTCTATATAGTGGTGGTGACTTTTAGATTACTGACAGGGCATGATTGCCTGGCTAAGCACTTGCATCGTTTTGGCATCTAAGGTAGACCGAAATGTGTCCTGTGCAGAGGGATAGCTAACAAGGACTGTAATCGCCTTATGAAAAGAGAGGTACAGAGCGTTTCAATTCTTCCTGTACAAACTAAGATGAGGTAGGGAACACAAATTTAACCATTCTTGCGGTTTTCTCGAGAAGGGATCTCGTCATAAGCAAAACTGACCAGGTCATCATAAACGAAATATCTTGTCATCAGAAGAAAACTGATCGTCAGCATCAAAATATCGGCGATATCTTGTTGACGAGATATCTCGTCATTGTCAAAATTGATCAGATCTTGAAGGAGATATCTCGTCGAAAGCTTGGAGGGTTGAGCCGTATACACCTGCACATGCCACAGGGGGAGCTCGCGGACATATATCCTTATGACGAATGTGGTGAAGTGGGTGATGCTCTTCATTGCATACTAGACTGCAGGATTGCGGGGAAGTAATCGAAGTCATAACAATCTGACTTAGTGACGTTGAGCTTCACCCGAAGTGTCACCAAGTAATAAGCCACTATGACAGCATGTGTGGCAATCATTGCCTAGTCATGAGCCCAGGATTAGAAAAACGGCTCAGGCATCCAAAACAAGACAAGGCCTGTAGGTTCGCATAAGTCTAAGCAATTGACTGTCATCAAATAAGACCGCCTGTGTTGAAATTTTAACTTTGAGCTCTTGAAGTTTAAGACCTGGCTAGATAATAAAATGGCTGGACGATTAGATATAGAAAAAACTCTATCAATCTTCCGTCATAAGAACATCATTAGGGTCCATGTAAGGATGACCTGAAGTGCACCTACCGCCGGAAACATAGGATCACAGAGGAAAGTAGAATTGCCAATTCTCCATTGTCGGCTGGGGATGTTCAATGTTTAGTTTTTCACCACCTGTGAAAAGTGATTCCTGTCCTCGTTCGTTGGGACCACTGCAACATTTACTTGAGGCCTCCTTACATCCGTAATGACTTCAGCTAGTAGGGGTGGAGTTGTTGCGTCCCATTGAAGGACATACATCTCTATGCGAACATGGTTCAATTTTGATTGAGTCCTATACCTCCCATTAAAGCTTGTACAGGAAGCTTAGGAACACCCTAAATCATCAAAAAACTGTAATGTCTTCATATTATATACATAAAAGATGGCACAAAACACGCAGCCTTTTCTGCAAATTGTCAAGAATCTAAACAGTACAGCTGTCACTGAAGAATCTGTCACTGAAAACTTGCAACAAACTACTGTATTCCAAGTGATGCAAATGCGTTACAAAACGTTGTGTGCGCAGTACATTTGCTTCTATGCAATGATATTTAGCATACTCACACGACAGGTTTTCAAATAGGACTTACTTTAAAATACCAAATGAATTCGTTAGAGTACTAATGAGGGAAATATAAATGACTGATATTGAAAGAAAATGAAGTAGTGATACTAACCAATACTCGAAAAGTAACTCATAAGTTCACCAGGAAATGTGTAATAAGTAATATATTCTTAAATGACATCCTCACAAAGCACATATTTTACGCTTTGCACATTAAAACATCCAGCATGTAATTTACTATTAGAGTCGAATCCAATGAATCAAATTTTTGAGTACCTCCTCTGCCAATCCTTCATTTCACTAATTTTTAATTGCACTGCTATCGACTTTTCTTTCATGAAAATCAGAAGAACGCGAATTTCTTTCAATTGTTATCGAATACGTGACGAATAGATGAATCGGTTTTTCCCTGCTTTCAAAATTCATTAATTTATTAATATACCTCCATCAATTCAGTCCATCACAAGATACTTCGATCGGAGCTTTAGAAAAAGATGCATCGGAAAACTATAAAAAGTTCTGCCGGTTTTAGATTGAATTAAATAATCTTAGAATAAAAAAGAACTGCCGAGATATCAATAAGTGGGTTCCTGCCGTAGACCAGGACATGGGGGGGGGTACACTGATGTTTTCTTACTTCGATTCAATCTATGACAGATATTGTGAAAGTTTTTTGAGGGGTTGTTAAAGTAGCCACCAATTCTTTTAAGTCTATCATCTATCGACATTCTGTCTACGGAGAGAAAAGGGTCTAGTGGTGGTTCTCTCTCAACCAGATGTCGCTTGAGATTCCATGCTTTAAAAATATTTACTTTTTAAGAATACGGCTTTCTTCCCCTATTTGAAGTCGCTTGTTACTCATGAGAAAGTTTTTTGGTTGTTTTGGAACAAAGTATTTTAGAAGCGAAAGTATTCAAGAAACTTTTCGGTTAAATTTATTTAACTTATTTTGTATAAAGACAGCGTGTTTTGATTTTTTGGATGCCTTTTTATTAAAATTGCAATGCGTTTAATTTTGTGTTATGCATGTTTTCTGTACAGTTATGACGAAACATGCACGTATTTTGGGAAGGAATTTAGTCTTGTTTAGAGCAGATTTTTACAGGGTACTTAAAAACTTCCGGAACATATGTTAAGGGAAGGTAGGGAACACAAAATATAATCGTATTCATACACACACAGAGATGTATGTATATGAATGCAAGCGCCACCTGAATGCTTGAGGGTGCATAAAGTGTAAAAATGTAAGACAGCAAGTATGCAAACAGCATTTTTATCATTCTTAGTTTTACAATAAGTGCTCAAAGTGGAGACATCCAACAGTAATACACACCTCTCTGACAGCATTGACCAATCAATTACAATACAAACAAACAACTACCTCGCAGCCAAACAAAACCTAGAAAATCCAGATAGCGCTTGCGGACATTTAGATATTCGTACATAATACTATTCATATAATGATGTATATCCTAAAGCGTCACCCGGATACCCTAGAGGGTGCATTAAAGTGCAGAAATGAAAGATAGCAAGTATTGAAACAGCATTTTATCATCCCTTGTTTTACAGTTTAGTTTCGCCCGAAGTGGAGGTCACCAACAGTAATACACGTATGACATCATTGAAGCCTGGATTGCAATACAAACAAACTGCCTCGCAGTCAAACAAAGCCATGAAAATCCAGATAGTGCTTGTGGACATATAGATATTTGTATATAAAATCATATCCACTCACTGATATATGTCCACAAGAATGTACTAGAGGGTGCATCAAAGTTAAGAATGACAGACAGTAAGTATGCAAGCAAAATATCTATCAGCCTTAATTTTGCAGTTTACAGTAGTTTCACAGTAGGTGCAAAAAGTTGAAATCACCAGCATAAATTCACGCCTGACATCGAATCATTGATTGCAATACAAACTATTTCAATGCCAAACAAAACCTATCAAATCCAGATGGCACTTCGGATATACATCTCTTTGTGATTACTGTTTAATTATGTGTTTCCTACTTCCCCTTACTCTTTACACGGTAAGTTTAGAAACAAGCGGTATTAAGAGATGCCTTAACGAAAATAACCTATTGTTCACGCCGTGCGTATCTGCGTCCCAATTGGCGCTACTCCTTAATTGGCGTAACTTTGTGTGTATTTGGCGAGCGCCAAGAACCTTGCCAACTTCTCAGTTGGTGGTTGATCTCTTGACGCGATAAGACGATATCGCCAGCGTTCCGTTCCAGGAACCATTCCTTGCGTACTTAGACTAATACAACTATTTGTGTACATAGGATAGTACAGCAATCAATGTAAATAAACATAATACATAATAAACATAAACATAATACATACAACATTTGTGTATATAGGATAGTACAGCAATCAATGTAAATAAACATAATTACAGTCCACTAAAGTTTGTATTTTTGTGTGAGCCTCGACACCTAACTTGTTGCTTCGTGAGGAAAACCAGCAATGCGAACCAACTGAAAAAGACTTAATTGAGAGATCTCAGTGACTTAAAATTGTTATTATACATTGTTCAGTCATGTTAATTTACAGATAAGGTTAAAATATTCTCGTACCATTCTCTTTTAGCAGAAAACATGATGGTAATGCAGTCTTTTCGGGGATAGATTGGGAAAATGATATATCGAAAGAATATTTGAAATATTTTCTTGAATAGTTTCTTTACATGAATATTGACCAAAAAACTTTATCAGATTAAATAAACTGTATTTATTATCAGATTGAAAATATTTATATTTCTACGAGTTTTCGATGTAATTTTAGTCAAGCACGAAGATCAAATTCTGATACATTGTTGTCGAAACATCTTTACTTCACCTTGCAGAGGCTCATTTCTTCTCACTATCATGCAAAACAACATTCAAAGAATTACTCTATGGGATCCCACAACCTCCCGCGTTTTTTCAGCACTGATTAAAACTAAAAACTCAACGCTATTCTGCCAACGAAACTAATCTTACAAAATTAACCCTAGCTTCCAGACAAACAGAAGACGCTGAACAAAACGTATATTCTTATATATTCAAAATAGGTTCCCCGCAAACCATGGACCTTAACGTCAAAGTGACATCACACAACATAAAAATGAGATTCAACATTCAATTTTTGAAATTTTCCTCCTCGCATCATTTGCAAAATAGCACTCAAAGAATTACTCTACGGAATCCCACAACCTCCCAAGTTTTTGACACTGATTATAACTAAAAACTCGCGGCTCGCTATTCAGCCAACGATGCCACTTTTTAAAAACTAACCCCAGCATCCAGGCTAACCAGGGCAAAACGTACATCTATATATCTTCCCAACGGCCTCCCCGCAAGCCGGGGCCCTTAACGACAAAGTGACGTCACACAGCATTAATGAACTGAAGCATTAAGAAGGGGAGGGGATGCACTGAGAAAAACACTAAATCGCAAAGAACTCGGGGAGAGCCTCCCAGACTGTGGAACGTAAAGGGAGGGGCGGCGTCTTAAAGTAAAGGAGGAGAACAATCTTATTCTACCAAAACCATTAAGTTGATGAAAAGGGTGGGGCAGACCTCCCTCTTCCCGTATGTTTTTTCTTACATACTTATAGAGAAAATTAGTCTCCCTAACTGTTAGTGAGCTTGAAGCAAAGTTTTTCATTCTTGCCGGTTTTGAGATTGGATGTATACGCGTTTTATGTAAGACCTCTATAACAGGTGGAGGCGCGGAAAACAGTGTAAGTGGTAAAGAGTAATCTAGTTGTATTTGTTTTATATTTAAATTTCTAATATAGACTTGTTGAGGAAATCAGGACTCTAATCTATAGATATGTTCAGGACATCAAAGCTGCCTAGCTAATATGTAGACTTGTTCAGGAAATCAAGAATGTCTTATCTTTTGACCTGTTCAGGAAATCAAGAATGTCTAATCTAGACTTGTTCAGGAAATTAAGAATGTCATCTATAAATTTCTTCAGGAAATCAAGAATGCCTAATTTATAGACCTATTCAGGATATCGAGAATGTCTAATCTATAGACTTGCTCAGGGTATCAAGAATGTCTAATCTAGACTTGTTAAGGAAATCAAGACTGTTTTATCTACAAATCTCTGCAGGAAATCAAGAATGTCTTATCTATAAATCTCTGCAGGAAATCAAAAATGTCTAATCTAGAGACTTGTTCAGGAAAATCGAAGCTATCTGTCGAATCTATAAACCTGTTTAGGAAATCAAGAATGTCTAACGTATAGACTTTCAGTAAATCTAAGCTATAGACTTCAGGAAATCAAGGATGTCTAATCTAGTAGATTTGTTCAGGAAGTCAAGGAACCCGGTGCAATTACTACTGCAAAAGGGTATGTCAGAACGTCAGACAAACTATTATTTAATTAGCTAATTATTCAACAGAAATAAACACATGAACGACTACGTATTTCAGCATAAGGACAGTTTCATTTCAAACAGTGATTTGGGGGCAGTTTTTCATTATTGCCTGTCGGCTTTTGGTCTAAAAGTATGCGTTTTTATATTCGACCTAGATAACAGATGCGTGTGCTGAGAAAACCTTTAGTGGCAAAGATCAATCCAGTTAAATTTGTTTGAACTTTAAATTTTGAAAATTATAAAACTTGGTCAGGAAGACATGGAAGCCTGTCAGGTCACTACTGCAAAAGTAGTGATTTCACTGATAACTATAACTTATATGACTTAATAGAGGTAATTTTTTAATCAACCCAAATAAACGCGATTTGAAAATTTTCGGCATTGGGATAGGTTCACTTCAAACACCTAGAAATTACTCCCACCAGAGTAGGTCATCAACAAAACCAAGTAACACAGTTCGTTGGGTCGTGTTTTATGGCGCAAGGGATATATATAGCCAAGCTGCGCCCAACAACGTCAAGTAATGGAAATACACAAAAAGAAAGCCTTACTGACACAAAAGAGAAAAGTACACACAGGGAGGAATCAAATCCACGCAGCCTACAATTCGAAGGTTGCTAGTTCAGTGGATAAATCCACATAGCCACAGCGACCCCCACGCACCATGATATTCGGGACTTGATCTTGTAAAGGCTAACCAACTAGGCATAGATAAAAGCAGAAACAGCTGAAAACTTAGAAACACATATTTTTTCTGGGTAGAAAAAGAACAAACTTTATCCAGTTTTGTTGATTTAGGAGGATTATTTCAATTAATGTTACGATATTTAGATGTATGGAAATATGCAATGTCCCATGTAAAGAGTGATTCAATGAACCTGTCGAATAAATGCTCTTTGGCGTTTCGCAACCTCAAATGAATAGTTTTATTACTTTCGCTAAGCATTCTGAGAAATTCACGTATATAGCTTCTAACTAGTTTAGACCTTCTTGACCAATAGAATCTTTCCTAGTATTCTTTCAGGCAACAGACGGGTTATTTAGTCATTATGTGTGTTGAGGGGGAAGAGCACATTATATTGCTGAGACGTCTCGTGACGCTCAGAGGGTTAAGGATACATTACCATACCTTAAGTAGTAATTAATTGTGATATAGCCATCGGAATATTTAGTTTTCTTTTATAGAGATATTTTTTAGGTTCAGTAACTACTATTTCATATTAATAGCAAAAAGTTTTGATCCAAAAGTATAAGCTTACCTTAAGCCCAAGTAAATATGTTCCTCTTTAGCATTTTAGAATACTCAGGAACCCAGGGTGTTTACTAATTTTCTTTTAGAGATACAGTACTGTGCCAAAAGTAATTAAGCTTCCACGACGGATTTCTAATAATTTTTGTTCCTATAGTTATGTAATAAGATTTAGCGATTTCTGTTGTATTTTAGTACACATTTTCAATCTCAAACTTAAGAAAACTGTGTAATAATCATACCTCCTAGTGGTATCTCGTCGAGGTATCTCGTCATTATCAAATCTGATCAGATCTTGATGGGCGAGATATCTCGTCATTAGAAGAAATATGGCAAGACCTTGATCTTCGTTTCCACACAAAAATCGCAAATATCTTGATGACGAAATATCTCGTCATTAGCGAAATTGGTCAGATCTTGATGGACGAGATATCTCGTCAAAACCACTTGGAGTGTTAATATCTAAAGGTTATGATTGATATTCTTGTTATCCACATAACGTTACAATTTCGGATGCACTAAGAATTAATGGGCTGTACATAATATTTGGACATGCATTTTTGAGCTATACAATTTTAAATCGAAATAAAAACGCGCGCGCGCGTTTCGTATACTTTACTTTTAACTTAATCATTTTTTAAATTAGGATAATTTAATGCCTTCTTTTATTCTGCCTGGAAAACTTAGCTGCAAAGTTTATAAAGTTTTTTCCCTCTGTTAGAGTGGATGTGTCAGGAATTTAAATCCTAGGCAATTAGTTTTGCCAGACTGTATATTAAACAGCTGTGTTGACATACTGGTGAGATAACGCACCCGCAGAATTTTCTTACACACTGCGCTTCTATAAATGTTTAAGTTTACCGGGACAAGTGCGAAAGAAATTAAAACTCCTCAGAAAATAAATATGACAGTCATGTATATAGAAGAAAAATAGTCTGGGGCGTAACAGCTCGGTTTTCTAATTTGTAATAAAAAATATCCCCAGGGTCATAAATTGCACTTAAAGGCAATGCCTCTCAAATGCCTGCAGCTACCTGTTGATTTACGTACCAAAAATTAATTGTTTAACACTCATTTGTGGGCATTATAAGTTTTTTAAAGAGTAGTATAAAGTGAATATTTTCTTAAATTTTCATCCTTATCTACAAACAAAGGTGCATTCAGAATTACATTGTGACGCTTAGACAGAAAATTGCTTGTTCTTTAATTTAGTCCTAATGTCAATTCAATTTTTTTTCTAAATGACACGATAGTTGTACTAATAACTGTATTACTAGTTCTGTAAACTTCGGCAATAACTGCATAACTAATTCGGTAAACTGCATAAGTAATTCGGCTGCATAACCAATTTTGTAAACTAACAATAACTCATTAATACCCGCTTAACCAATTAGGTAAGGCAACAATAACTACATTAGCATCAGCATGCCCGATTCTGTTAACTAACAATAATTACATTAATACCTGCATAACCAGTTCGGCAAACCAACAATATCTGCGTTAATATCTGCATAACCAAATTTGGTATACCAACAACTGTATTAATCTCTGCATAACAATTCGGTAAACTGTGGCAATACTATGTAACTATTTCGATTAACTGTGGCAAATAATGGCATTTAAATACATGAGTTCACAATAGTAATTCCGCATTTCATATTCAGTTTTCAATACATGTATCTCACAAAAGTATTAAGAATATACTAGTCGAACTGAAACTTTATAATGCAGATGTCAAATTGATTAACAATCGAGGGCGTTGGCTATCATGATTTATGTGAATAAAGCAGCTTTAGGTGTTTGTAACCAGTTTTCCTTCATGCAAATTGCAGGTATGCGTCAACATTTTAACATGAATAATTCGCAATAAAATCGCGCCATGTCTGAAAAATTTATTATAAACATGTAACACTGTAACTGACATCATAAACCGAAATCATCTACGAAAGAAAATAAAATTCTTTAGTTGATGATATCTTAACATCCTATTATTAATTTGAATCAAAGATGCATTTTTCTGTAACGCACGTGTATCCTAATAGAAACGACTAACAAACAGTTATATTTCCTCCCTTCAATTATTTGCTTCCTTGACTCTATTTCAAAGTCTATTTTATTATAATCTGATTCAGGGTAGCACTCCCCGTAAATAAATCTCTGATCTTTTCTGTACAAACAACTCTAAAATAAAAGAGAAGTATCATGAGAAATGCAATATAAAACCGGAAGCAACAAGCAACCATATTCCAAGTTTTCAAGACTTATATAAAGACTTGCTTTTTAAAGCTAGTAGAAAGGAGTCGGAACCTCAGCTGTGAACTGCAGATCAAGCTCTGGAAATATATTTTTGCAGAAGTTTTCCACCTGTATTTTCTTCGCTTTATTTGTTTCATCAACGGATAGGAATAAAAACCCTGAAGTATGTGTTTTCCGAAACCCTTATATGTTAAGAATGACATGTTTATTATTGCAAAATTTATCTGGACGAAAATACCTTCGAAATAATGTTATAGCCTTCATGCCTTCGAAATAAAGGTTAGAGCCTGGACACAGTGAATAGAGTATATTATACAGTAAATAATAATAAATGATGGAGGTGTGTTACTAAAATACCACTTATGATTGTGAACGAAACGAATCTAAACTTCAATTTAATACATTTTATGTGTCCTTATTTTAAGAATGCATAGAATAAGTAAACATGGGTTGTAATCTAATAGTTCTTTAAATTAGTGCATTAAAATAAAATATTTGAACACTTATAAATTACATACATATTTGGATTTCATTGAATTAGTGCAATTAGGTTTCGAAGAGACAAAGCATACCACGTGCCTCAAGAATAGAAAAGCAATCATTGCTAAAACATATTTCACCATTACAAATTACAGTATACCATCATTTCCAAAACTTATTTATGTTGACTCCATATGCTCATCCGAGAAAGTTACAAAATAATTTGTCAAAACAATTTTGAAAATTTGTTTTAAAACGTAGTTATTATATATGAATTTTAAAAACATGCCAGTGATCTTCACCCTTCAAATAGTGGAGGTTGTTTGTAATCAATGACAGTAAATGGTGATAAAAGGAACACAGTACACCTTTTGAACAATTATTTGTGATTTTACATTTACAACAAAATATTTTAGTGCACCTTATTTGAATACACATGAAATGCTCACCACAAAAGAAAAAAGTAATTTTCACCAAAAAAATTTAAATGTTCAATTAAAAATAAGATATTTCAATGTTTTAAATTCCTACTCCCTTTTCAAATTTTATTCAAATACTTTTCTTTATTTTCCTTGAAGTTTTTCCAGCGATTCTGCGCTTGGGTTTGCTTGTACTACTATTACTTATTTATTTAAATAGTTTTGTAATAGATTATGAAAACGGAGTCAATTGATTTTATTAATTTTTGGAAATTAATTACTCTTTTAAATCCTTATTCCACGCAGAGTTGTCAAGTACATCACAAAAACAACCACAAAATGTTTCAAAAATACCAATATTAATTGCAAAAAGCCTTAGCATTTTAAATATATTAGTAATGCAAAACCATAAAGCTGAGAGAGAGGACTTCATAGTTCAAATGTTAGTCATTTTCACTCTAGACTTTCGATGGGTAAAACTTTGATAACTAGCTATATAATGTAGTTGAAGCTTTGAAATTTTTCCACATATTCCTTAAAGGTCGAACAACCAATATAAAACAAAAGTTTTTTGTCAATATTGTAGGTCATTTTAGGGTATAAGGTCCCCTTAAAAGTAATTACTCAAACGTATCAACGTATCTCAGAGAAGGATAGACAAAACAACTATTCACAATTGTTTCATAATTTGATAACTGCTTCGATACAAATATATGAACATGTATAACCCGCACAAAAAATCACTATCCCGTACTAATATTGCTAAAAGGAAGAACAGGCAGATGGAAAATATAAACAAGGACTGTAAATGTATGTTACTTTAAAAATTTTCTAATAGGTCTGGTGGGCCACGGTGGCTCAGTTGGAAGAGTAGCGGATTAGCAATCGGAGGGTTGTGATTTTGAAATTCGATCCCACCAAAGACCGTCGTGTACGTGGAGGCTGGTTCACGTTAAATCTGTCGTGGCCTCAAATGTCCTCACGTTGGCATGGTGTGGAAAGTTTGGAGAGTGTGGTGACAGCTCAACCGTCATCTGACCGTGTTGAACTCGTCATCTGACCATGGCTCAAAATTACTAGGTGTTGACCTTGGATCTTTCCTTTCGGGATTGATCCCAGACTGTCAACAGCCCGTTGTGTTGCCCTGGTGCGACCTAAATTCAACTACCTGCCTACCATTCTTTTATTTCAACGATGTGACAGACTGCGTATACAGGTATGTCAGAAACCAGCGTTGGAAAAAATATATTGACAGAATAAGTTAACTAAATGATTGGATATAGATAACAGATTAGTATTTTTTTTCTATTGGTATATTTGTTTTCCTTACTTTCACGGGTTGGAGATATAGCTTGACTTTAAGATTTTTTCCTAGCAACAACGTTGTGAGAATAATGTTAAATTTGATATAACATGCAGATTTCTGACCATATTTGAAAGGAGATGCTAAATTGCTACTGGAGAAGAATTTTTAACGATAGGATTTGCGAGCGAATATCTAAAAATAACAAATGAAACAGATGGGGAGAAAAGGAACTAAAAAATATATATCTTGGAAAATTTTTAACGTAGCTTGCGTACCTAAATATTTGGGAAACTTTACGTATCTGGATATCTCACTTTTTGAATTGTGTCACAGATATGCATCAAAAACTAATGTAATTTGAGTGATGTTATTGGGGAAAGAATTCAGATTATCTTAAACCTTAGGAAGATTTTATTGGTCATTTTCTTAGAATATAATCCTTTTGTAATAATTCCCCCCCCCTTATTGGTTGTTTTCTAATAATATAATCCTTTGGAACGATTCTATTGGTTATTTCCTCAGAATGGAATCATACGGAATTATTCCATCGGTCCTTTCACTTGGAATAAAATCCTCTGTAAATATTCCTTTCCTCAGAATAGAATCCTTTGTAAATATTCCTTTCTTCAGAATAGAATCCTTTGGAAAGATTGCATTGGTCCTTTCCATAGAACTGAAACCCTTGGAAATATTTTACTGATTATGTTCTTAGAATAGAATCCTTAGGAACAATTGTATCGCTCAAGAAATTCACAACTGGTTAGAAGTCATGAAGGACAGGTTCAAAGGAGCGGTTATGAGTGTGAATCCCTAGAGGGTTAATGTTCTTGAGTAATACCCCAACGAAATAAAAAGGAAGATATCATGTGAGTTTCTTAACGAAACAGAAAACAAAGGTACTGTGTGAATTTCTCAAGAAAATAAAAATTTTTTAATTGAATGCAAAACTCGCAATGACACAACGCCATTTAAAGCCTCGTGCACACGCGTTCCTGTCAGCCGTTTCACTCCACACTTGAGATTAAAAACAAAAATGACTAATATTATCTAACCACGTTATTCTTAAATGTATAAGTCCACTGCATAATGAATAAAACAAAATGTGGTAACGTTATTTAAGCAGAAAGTGAGCGGGACCAAAAATAGATAACGTTCCACAGTGTTTGGAAAAAGGATCGTTGCAGCTGCTTCTTCACTTATGAAATTTCATCACGGAATAGATATTTCAGCGTAAAAACACACTAAGATTCCCTTTTAAAGAGAGATCAGAGATACTTCGGATATACGTTTAAGTATTGCAGATATAAATGTTTCTTTGCATGCACTATTTAATTTTGTTTAAAATAAACTAAACGAGAGTAACATATCGTCGATACCATGTTCTTTATCAAATATGAAAAATGCCATCTTCGTATTCGCTTACCATTGCAAATAAGATACGTTCGCACACGAAATTCAGTGTATATGGGGACTATATATATACATGAAAAAAAGGGTGTTTATGGGGTGTAACGTGTTTATTTCTTTAGCTAAGCCTCACATAAGCACGGAAGAGACTGGAAACAATTTAAAGTGACTTCCGCTGTACACCCCTTGATAGAGAGAGTAGGGTCTCACTTTTTTATTTCCTTATTCATTTTTTATTGTTTTTCTAAAATTATACTTGTACTGGTTGTAAAATTCTTATATATAATACAATTTGAATACATTAAAATACAAATTTCAAAGAAAAAAACACGTCGAAAGTGTATGTTCTCAGATTATTTTATATCCTGTTAGTGTTTTATATTGTTTTCAGTTTTCGCTCATTTTCGAAAGTTTTTGATTTTGAGGGGTGTAACTTGTGTTTATTTCTTTGGCTAAGGCTCATAAATAAGTACAGAAAAACTGAAAACATTTTCCTTTTTGATGTGACTTTCGCTGGCTGTACACTCCTTATACATTTTTTTGTTTGTCTAGAAAGCATTTTTTTCTGGTAGTAAACTTCTTATATATAATATAATTTGAATATAATAAAAGCAAATTCGGGAGTTTCTCACTAAAATAAAAATACTCGTATAACAAATTGTATATCATTTTTAAAGATTAAATGTATAAATTTATAATATAAATATTTAACTTTTGCTCATAATATAAATTTAACCTTCCTTTTGCTCAAACATAATGGATATTTTCGAAGTGTTTTAAAACTGATGAATCTGGCGATAAACTTTTCGGTCTTATCTACATAGTTTGAGACTTCTTATTCCATAAAGATTAATAAAAAATGGTAAAAGCTCAAAATTTATTCACTGTTTAAAATTATGAATGCGTTTTTCGCTTATCTACTAAACCTTGCATGGTGTTATTCAAACCATAACAGGAAATTAATAGTTCACACTCTCAATCTCGAAGACAACTTTCCGTTAAAATTCAGAGTAAAGATTGAAGGTGGCTGGAAATTTGCCATAAGAGATAAATACTCAAACGCTATGATCGAACTATCTCTACTAAGCGTCTTAGAGTAGTGATTTACGGGAAATAGTTTACATACTGTAATTCTTAAATATTTCAATAGTACGTAAGTAAACTTTTCCTCATGAATAATTACCGATTCTTATCCACAACTTGAAATAAAATTGACTTACCACCACAGAGAAAATATTTCGATTGAAATCATTTTAAGAGTAATTGATTTGATGTTTACTCTTAAACCATTAAATGGACTACTGAATTTTTCATTTCACAGGGAAGTTCCTGGATTTACCGAAGGAAGTTACTAGCTATTTAATGCTGATTAGAATGTGAAGCTTATATGAGTGTGTAGCATCAATTTGAGTTCGTAGCGGTTTATATCTACGTGTTCGAAGAGTAAATCTTGAAATATTTAATCGGGCGAGAGTGTAAATTGGGAAGCTTAAACTAGCTTTAATGTAAGAAGTACGGGTATAGATAGGTTAAAATAATATTTTACAAAAATATATTTCACCACTCTTAAGATTAGGGTAAATTTTCTTAAAATTTAAGGGATAGTGAGGTAATATCACCAATTTCTTGAAAGACATGAAACATCTCAGTGTTCTCAGACATGTAACATCTCTGATCTTTCCCTTCGGGATTGATCCCGGACCGTCACCAATAGCCCGTTGTGTTGCTCCAGTGTGATTTTAATTAAAAATCACAAGTACCAAACTTCTTAATGAATTTATTTTTTGGATACTTCTAAATTTTTTTATTTTTGGAATTATTTTATTTTAAAATTTTATTTATAATTAATATCCTAAAAACATTTATCCCTTTACAACAACATATTTTTATTACTATTTTCGGGAGTGCCACAATTTGAATAATAAATAATATACTTCGCAAACACGAGTAATCGTTTTCACTCAGGTGTTATATTGCTAACTACATAAATCACGAAAAATATTGAATTTTATTTATGAAATTTAAGTGGCTCGAAAAGAAACGAGAGATAAGAAGCATTGTATTTTGCTATTTTTCATTAAACATCGTCTAAAGTGTTTCAACATCGAAGGGTACTTTGGATTCCTATACGTATATCTGTCAAATAGATTACTCAACTTACATGACAACGAAAATAGAAAAGTTCAGAAAATGGCAACAGAGAAATGCAGAAAATGGTACAATAATACAACATTAACCACATTACATAAACACGAAACAAAAATTACGCAGAATAAAACTGACTCATAAAAGAAAAAATAATCGAAACGAACCGCAATGATAAAAGTAGAAAACAAATTTTTGAAGTGGTAAAGTTGTAAAATTACTAAAATAAAAGTAGTAAATCGACAAAAAAATATCAAGCGTTGAGGAAACTATTGATCATACTGACAAATTGGGCTATTTATTGATTTCTCAGATAATTTTTACAGAAACATGTCAGAATAATCTGAAGTCAAGTATACATAAAACATATATAACGTGCTGCTTAATCCAAATGAAGATAAAACAGGTTTATATCCACTATTAAGCTCAAGTTTGTCGTTTCCATAGAAACAACCTATTCCTTGTCATCAGATCACGCACTTGGTTAATGCCAACTAGTTAATCTCTAGACTGTCATTATTCATTAAATACATATGGGGCATACACAGCAGAAACTTCAGTACATCATATCACGGATATAATATTGTATTCTTCATTCGCTTTATAGATATAGATGTTTAAAAAATGTATACTCAAAACAATTTTCGATAAAATTTTCGATCGGATTATGTTTTTATAAACCTGAAACCCTAAACACAATAGCTTTGTTTTGTTGGAAAAGTGCTTTAAGATAGTGGTTCCTCTACAGAAAAATATCCAATTACAGAGAACAAAAGAGGTATAAGAATGCAAGAAAAATGACATATCTACATACAGTGAACTAAGATATAAACCAAAACACTTCATTTAAGCAGATTGTTTATTGAGTTGAAATTATTATATATATATATATATATATATATATATATATATAATTCAAAAATTATGCAGTATTAAGATGCTGTTTGCAGCAAAATGGTTGCATGCATCCTTTTTTATACGCTTAACAAAAAATAATTAGTGAAAAAGTATTTTTTTATTATTTTAATTTTAACCCTTCAAGTGGTTTCGACGAGATATCTCGTCCACCAAGATCTGACCAATTTTGCTAATGAAGATATATCTCGTCATCAAGATATTGCCGATAATGATGATTTTGATAATGACGAGATCAAGATTGGTCAGTTTTCTTCTAATGACGAGATATCTCGTCCATCAATATCTGGTCATTTTTGACCTAATCTAATGACGAGATACCTCTTCGAGACAGCCACCAGGAGGGTAAAATCATTTTTTTTATCATTTAGTTCCAAAGATTATACCTCCAATAGTGTTTCAAATATAGCATATTATTTCTAGTGGAAAAATAATTTTACAATTAAATCAGTAACGCTATCAGTATTATTTCGTATCGTTTATCAGAATTTATAATTTCAATCCCTCATAATTATTTCACCTTTTAAAATTTTATCCATGAGTAAAGTGAATTTCAAAAAGAAACAATATTCCATATACATGTGAAAGAAGTTTTGTTGTATTGCCACAATACCTTTACGGACTTATTGCTTAACAATAAACGTCTGATATATAGTTTTAAATAATATCATGAAATCCATAATTCATTTAGTTAAACTTCAAATAAATAGCCTAAAGTAAATTTTCACTTTAAAACTTTGTGAACGATTGGCATAAAATGTCCTCTTCATATACAAGCATACTTATAATTTACAAAACGTTGAAAATGAATTATGATATTCTCTTTTTCTGATTCTAAGACTATCTCTGACATTAACTTTAATTTATTCTCTGAAATATTTGGGCCAACCCATTTTGCAATACTAAACGAAAATCCCAGTTTGTAAATGAACTTTTGACGCATATTTTAAAAATAATCTAATGAAATCCATAATGTCATTTATAGCCTGTTGTGTTGCTCTAACCCTACTAGATTCAACTACCTAACTACCATAATAACATTTAGCTAACCTTAACGTAAAGTTTGAAAACAGAAGATTCACGTAAAAACTTTATTGCCGACTTACATGAAGTGATATTCTTTTGATTCGAAGTCTGTCTCTACATTAGCATTCATTTATTCCTTGAAAAGTTCTGGAAAACTTGGACTGGAAACTTATTTTACAATACTAAAAGGAAATTCAATTTTAGAAACGAATTATATGAATCATCGTTTGGTACATATTTTTTGAAATCCATAATGCCATTTAGCTAAACTTAACGCAAAGGTTGTGAATAGAAAATACTCCAAAACATTTTGATCGATTTGTATGTCCTTTTTATATATGAAAAATGATTTTGCAATGTTTATAATTTGTATGACATTGAAAATGAAGTGATATTTTCCTGATTAGAAAGGATATCTCTCTCTGCATTAGAGTTAATTTCGTTCTTGAAAATTCCCGGAAAAATTTGGGAGACAATTCCATTTTACTATACAAAACCCTGACCTCCCATTCGCACATAACGAAATTGGAATTACGGATCGTGATAACGATCACATGTAAAAAGACGCAGCCATTGCAATCACGGATTGGAGTGTCGAGAAATTTTTGTAATTCAATGTTCCTAAATCAATGCAAATTAAATTGCGCGGTATCGAATTTATTCACTGATCTTAGAACTGATATTTCTACTTTCTCTGCACGTTTTGAATGAGTTCAGCGGATTGCTAATTCGCAAGCTAACAAAATGAGTTTTGCTATCGGTTAATCTGTATGAAGTCAGTTAATCTGCCTGAAGATGTGCAACTTGCACTGTAAAACTGCAGTACAAATAAAAATCATGGAAATGAAACTAATCTCATTTAGTAATTCGTTATATTTTAAAATTATTTTTACTAGTTAAGAAGCATTACCACAGATCAATTTTGAACTTCTAATATGAGACATTTTTTCAAATTATGACGAATTTAACAAAATAATTCAATTCCATATTATTAATGGATTTTCATTGATTGTTACCATTAACTATCCTATATTGTAAAATACTCCTGCCATTAATTGTTAAATGTAAGTAAAGTATTTTTCTCAGTTCGCATTTGATTCATTTTTTCATCACACAAATATTACACATTTAACATTGCTAAGGATTTAAATACACTTTGACAATACTCTCACCGAGAAAAACTTAAGAACTAGATTATGAGTTACAATCAAAATTACAAATTAGTAGGTAAGGAGATGAAAGCCTTAGTCAAATTGGTAGTGAAAATGCATTATATCAAAGTAACGACTAATAAAGATTAAAAATTGTAAAGTTGCAATAAAACTTGAAAAGTTTATGAAACTGAATATATGGTCATTATCCTGTACCTCTTTTTCTGTATGAAAGTAATTATTAACCCTTCTGGGTGGCTATATCGACAAGGTATCTCATCATTGACGAAACTGACCAGATCTAGATCTCGTCATCATAAAAAAATTGGCAATATCCTAATGACAAGATATCTCGTCATTAACAAAATTGGTCAGATCTATATGGACGAGATATCTCATCGAAACCACTTGGGTAAACTTGTTTCTGATATTATTTTACCTTATTCCTTAACATAATTCATAGTTTTCTTCATTGAATATTATAAAACGAAACTGCTGCCTAATTACTGCCTATAAGTACGGACATTAAGTGCCTTCTGCTCAAGAAGAAAACCGGTCATTTACTAGTATTGAGATTTTCCGTTGGTAATATACCGGTATTGAGAACCGACATTCAAACGCTACTAAGACGTCCGCAATAGGTATCCCTTTGATGTGGCTCCTAGCAACACCAGAATTGTATTTTATTTTCGCTTTCAACTCCACTCGAATTTCACCCTGCACACAACCCAGTCAACACGTGAACATACAGCCAGCTTAGTTCAATATTAATTTAGGAACGCTGTTGCGTGCCTTACCGGCTTCGGGGTAAAGATTAGGCTCCGAGATGTTTCAATGATCTACGTTGAGAATTGATGATCACATGCAGTAGATTGATGTTCTCCTGTCCGGCGGGAGATTGCACGACATTGTTTGCGATCTTTAATAAATAGCACCGGTGTAACATCTGAACTTTAAATTGTCTTTAAAACGTCGTACGGGAAGAGGATACCAGGCACTTGTCACCCCAAATGGAAATCAAAGGGAAAGGGAAATTTTCGAATGGTAAATATTTATTAGCACTAGTTGATGCCTCAATAAATTTAATGGCTTCCAATTTAACCGATGTGGAGCGCAATTCGCCCAGAGTTAGATGGGGATGTGGTTTTGTAGGGAAATATATGAGAATGACCACTTGATATAGCTATTCAGCACACTTATGGAAAGAGAAGCATTTAACCCTCCAAGTGGTATCGATGAGATATCTCGTCTACCAAGATCTGACCGAAATTGAAAATAACGAGATACCTCGTCCATAAAGATTTTTTCATTTGCAAATGACGAAATATCTCGTCATCAAGATATTGACGACTTTTTATGATGACGAGATCAAAATTTGGTAGCTTTTCCTAATGACGAGTTATATCTAGTCCATCAAGATTTAGGTCAGTTATGCTAATGACAAGATACCTCGTCAAGATAACCACCAGGAGGGTTAATATCAATAAATTCGACCCATCGAGATTTATATTAGGTAGGGTAAACAAGACAGTTATTGACACCCTTAAGGCAATATTTATACTATAAATTCATAGAAAAAATAGTAAAAATAATTCAATCAAGTTGAAATTGATTGTAACTTTTCCTGAATATATTACTCTACTTCAATCTGAATAAAGGATTTCATATAAAAAATTCTCCCTGGAAGGTATTTTGTAATGTAATTGAGAATAAATAGTGCAAAATCGGTTATTGATACCCTATGGATGAGTAATTGACACCACAGTTATTGACATCCCTTCATACTTATTTAATTTATTTTTGCAGTATAAATGGACCTATGCAGAGGAAACTGCTAATCTATCTTACAAAACATGCTCATGCTCTTTTCTTAGCAAAAACAGAAGAAACCGTTCTCTTAACTAGTACCTTGTTTGAATACTTCTTGATTACGGTTATAGTACCTTTCTTGATGTTTACAGTTTGAATATCTTCTAACATGAGTGACTTCTATGATTCACAAGGAATTTTTCCTGCCCTTATTTGAAACTAAACATTGACATGAAAGCTTATTTTTTAAATTAAAGATTAGAGTGTCAATAACTTTCCGAGGTTTCAATAACTGTCTAGTTTATCCTACTCTTATATAAGGTAGATATGCATACTTTTCAGAAGTATTCGTCGTGATTTGAATGTGATTTTGTAGGAGAAAGTTACGCTATAGGTACCTGATATAGCTATTCAGTATACTTATGAAAAGAAGAGGATTTAAGTTCCATAAATGCAACCCTTTGAGATTTATATTATCTACTGTTATGAAAGTAAGAATTCATTTTGGCATATTTGCAGCAGGATTAATCATGATTTGAATGTGGTTTTGTTGGAGAAAGGTACGTCATGACAACCTCATGTAGCGATTCCGTATATTTATGCAAACGAGCATTTTGAACTCTAATTTCAAGCTTTGAGATTTATATTAGGTACTATTTTGAAAAGTAGGAATACATTTTGTCATCTTTGCAAAAGGATTGACAATGATTTTGTAGGAGAAAAAGTATGCCATGACCACCTGATATAACGATTTAGAATACTTTTGAAAAGTAGATAATTTTAAACTGATTTTGAGCTTTGAGATTTATATAAGATACTCTTATGAAAAGGAGGAATAAATTTTGGCATATTTGGAGCAGAATTGGTCAGGATTTGAATTTGGTTCTGTAGGAGAAAATTACGCCATGAAAACCTGTTATAGCAATTCAGTATATTTATGAAAAGAAGAGCATTTGAAACTCAAATTTCGAGGTTTGAGATTTATATAAGGTATTGTTATGAAAGTAAGGAAAAATGTTGGCATATTTAACATTATGATTCATCATGATTTGAATGGAGTTTTGTAGAAGAAAGGTACGGCATGACCGCTTGGTATAACGATTCAATATACTTATAAAACGTGAATTTAAAATCCCTAAATGAGACCTTCAATATTTATTATTGGTAGGTTTATGAGAAATTTTATCAAGATTTTTTCGACATTTTTTGCAGCATGATTTATTGTGATTTGAATGTCGTTTAATAGGACAGAAGTACCACATTATCGCTTGATACAGCGATTCAGTATTCTTATAAAAAGATCTTTAGAGCATTTAGGACCTCTAAAAATGCGTGCTTTGAGATTTATATTACGTAGTTTTATGAAAGTGGGAATAACATTTTGACATCTTTGCAGCATGATTTATTATGATTTGAATCCGGTTTTGTAGGGGAAAATTACATGACCTCCTGATGTAGTGATTCAATATGAAAAAAGAGCATTTACATAGTATCTGAATTGATATCTCTAATTTATTACATTAGCTTCTATGAAAAGTGAGGATTACACTTCTACTTCTTTATAGCATGAATTACTACATTACAAACAAGCGAGTTTATCACAAAACTATCTGATAAATGAAATATAAAATTATAACATTATATTTTATAATAAGGATACCAACTATCGAAATTAGCTATATTATTAATAAAAACATTTCCGCGAATTGCAGTTTGTTATTAATAACAATATAATTTAATTGTACAGCATGATTAACTAAAAAACGACGTATAGTAATTGAATTACAACTCAAATTTACTCTTTTCAATTGAATTCGTAGCAGTGCATACATATTATTATGTAATTAAGAAATACTTAATCTCTCCCAAAATTGTAATGCATGAAGTGCTTGTATATGTAGAGTGAATAGATATTTGTTAGATATTTCTGTTTCCTGTATGCGATTTGAATTTTTTCTAGAATCTGGATTCAAATTTTAAGTTGAGAGTATTGTTTTATAGTAAGAACTCTACAAGGTTGGTAGGCAGTTGAATTTACGTCGTACTGGAGCAACAAAGCGGGTTATTCGCGACGGTCCGGGATCGATCCGGAAGGGAAAGATCTGAGGATAGTACCTGGTAATTTTGAACCACTGTCAGATGACGAGGTCAACACCTGAGCTGGTACCCCAATCTCCAAACTTCCACACCAACGTGTTCAGATTTGAGGCCACGACAGATTTAACGTGCACCAGCCCTCACGTACATCACGCTCTTTGGTTAGATCGAGTCTCATACTCCCAACACTCCGGTTGCAAATCCGCGACTCTAGCAACTGGACTACCGCGATGCTAAGAACAATGCAGGGGATTGGACAAATTAAATCTCTGATTGATACCAATTGTAGAGTATAATCTCTTAAGTTGCAAATAAATTTGCATGTATACATATGCGAACTATTTTTTAAGTCTAAGAGTTTCAAAAACTGACAAATATAGATTCTTATCATCAATCGTCATTTTTGAATGATGGATAAAACTGGTCTATAGCTATTTCGTTATAACCAAACGTCTACCATTGTGCCCCAAAGATAATATATTTAAATCAGAGTTTTCTTGTTTATTTTAGTCTTGATGAGGATGGATAATTTGGTCCACTAAATAGCTATAGACTAGTTTGATCATCTTGTTTCTATCTATATTAGTCATTTCATGAAGCTATTAAACCTTGACTACAAATTTGGCTTAGTTTTTATCTTTTAACCCTCTGAAGGGTTCACACGTATCTATCAATTCTACAAACTGCAGTCTTCTGTGTATGACTTCTAACCAGTTTTGACCTTCTTGACCAATAGAATCTTTCCAAGGATTCGTCCGACTAATAGATATGGTTATTTAGTCATTCTGTGTGTGTTATCCTCAGACGGTTAATCTAATGTGAACTGGATTAGTTGTTTTGTATAAAAGGAAATATTAATGTTCTATATCTCTGTCTTATCGCAATTCATAATTGAACTTTAGATCTGCTTTGCAAACGTGTAACATTGGATAAAAAAGTTTAAAGTAATAAGCATTACATGAGAAGGATTTTCAGTGTAAGCAAACGAACCAAACTGTTTGCGTAGATTTTACTTCTGTTGTTCAGATGCTTTCGCATGGTACATATGGTGGTTAACTTAAAATACAGTTTAACCCCCTTTGGCAACGTTTGGCGTTAAATCTAACAGCTGTTGACCAATCAACTATCATACAGTCGACTTAGAGCAGAAACTCATAAGCTGACATTTTCGGAGACAAAAAACGCTTACTTTCATGATCATGAGAAATACAAAGCCATATTTCAATCTGTTTGAAATAAGTATAGACTACCGAAATTCTTACAGCTTTTTTTAATTATAAGTTAATAGCTACTCATTAAACGAAAGAAAGTACAAAAATATTTTTGTCAGCTAATGAGTTTGTGTTAAAATCCGACGCTCTACCAATTAGGAATAAGTTCTTTAAAACTTTTGCAGCTGAAATCGGTATTCAAAAACAAGCCATCTGACACTTCGTTCAGAATACGTACAGGAAGTTGTATTGCTGCAAAAACACTACCGCCACCTACATTTATCTTAGCAGAAAATGACTTTCATGATCGACACACTGAAACGGATTCGGGTATTACCCAGTTTTATAGGGCCGTGGTAACCCGGTTGGAAGGGTTTCGGACTAGCAACCGGAGGGTTCCGAGTTCGAATCCAACCAAAGAACGTCGTTACGAAGCGGACTGGTGCACTTTAAATCTGTCGTGGCCTCAAATGTCCTCGTGTTTTGGAAGTTTGGAGAGTGGGGTGCCTGCTCAGGTGTTGCCTCGTCATCTGGCCTTGGTTCAAAATTATATGGTGTTGTCGTCGGATCTTTCCCATCGGGTTTGAACCCGGACCGTCACCAGTGACCCGTTAATTAAAATACCTACCTACTTACTCAGTTTTATATAGACTGATTGGAATAATTCCATTCCACCTGTGGTTATAAGCGTTTCGAGATTTTTCAGTTCAATTACCTCTGCAAATTGTTGGAAAGCAAAGAAATTAAAACGCTGAATTTATGACTCTCACATTAAAACACGACTCCGCTATCAATCTGCCATAACAAGATGTCCCTTATGCTAATGCATCGAATAGAGTAGAAATATTTCGTAATCAATCTTATTATTTTCCTAAAAATCGTTGTAAACTTGCATGAATAATTCATCTGTAAACTCAAAAAAGGGGACATGGAGAGTGGGAGATAATTTTTTACACCCAAGTCTGCTTTTCATTACTAATAAATTCTAATGACAGAGGAGGGTAAAAATTAAGCGAAGGGAGAGAAAAATCCTGACACAACACATGATCTAGACTTTTATGGGCATCTAAATCAACGTAGATGCTCAAGAAAACTGCAAACATAAATTTTACCCCCGAACAATGTGTTTAACTTTCCTTAAATAATACAAATTGATTTCACTGTGGGAGACTTCATCTTAAAAATGAAAAGAATCGACCGCTAATTTCTCTCTTTCTGATATAAATATTTATAGCACACCATTATGTTTAACCTTCTGGGGTTCACATACTTAATTCTACCTGCAACCTGCAGTCTTCCCAACAGGACTTAGAACCAGCTTTGAATAGCCCGTTGTTTTGCTCTAGTGAAATGTAACTTCAATTGCCTACCTGTAACGAGTTTTGAGGTGCTGTGGTAGGCACATTTGGAAGAGCAAGGGATAAGCAACCGGAGAATTGCGGGTTCGAAACTAGGTCCAGCTAAAGACCGTCGTGTACATGGGGCGGGAGCATGTTAAATCTGTCGTGGCCTCAAATATCCTCACGTTGGTGTGGTGTGGAAGTTTGGAGAGTGCGGTGCCACTCAGGTGTTGACCTGGTCATCCCACTGTGATTCAAAAATTACGGTGCCCTTCGGGATAGATTTCGGACCGTTGCCAATAGCTCGTTATGTGCTCCAGTTAACTACTCCTAAGTCTAAAGCAACCCCGATATGTGTTATGCAAGATCATTTACTTGATAGGAAGTAAAACCTTCGTCTGGTTTGTTTACACAGAAAATCCTTCCCGCAGGCGTTGTCACACCTGTATATATATATAATAAAAAAATCAAACATACAAAATATTAGAAAGCTCTAGTGCTAAAGATGCAGACAGGTAGAAAGCCAGAAGACTAAAAAGTCTAAATACCGGGGTATAAACTTAGTCAAACAGAAGCAAAAAAAGAGTACTGTCCATGCATGCGCGTTGAAACCGCAGACATAGCATGGCTAGCAAAATAATTCTATAATTCAAAACAAAGAGAAGTTTAATACTGTTTTCTACAGTTTTGTACGATTTTGTGCCGTGCGTGTGCTTGTCTTTCATTTGTATGTCCTTCGATATTTCGTTTTCGTTTCCTGGACTTCTTTGCCTGATTGATCTTTTGTATGTTTTGCCTTTCTACTTGTGGTGTTTTGGGGAGGGGGTATCGACTATTTTTGGCGAACTGCCACCCACACGCAGAAAACACCATATTGTGTTGACTGGGTCGGGATCCTCCCTGATGACGCACTGATCCCCCAACACTGCTTCATTTTTTTGAAATTTTCTTGGTATTAAATTTTGCTTTGTTTTGAATTTTATATGTATATATGATATATAGGTTAAGGCTAAGGTGTTTAATTAACGTCGCACTGGAGCAAGACAATGTGCTATTGGCGACGGTCCGGGATTAATCCCGAATGGAAAGATGCCTCATAATTTTGAACCAGGGTCAGAATACGAGAACACCTGAACTTGCACCCAACTCTCCAAACTGCCACACCACACCAATGTGAGAACATTTGAGGACACGACAAATTTAATGTGCTCCATCCCCGTGTACATGACGGTCTTAGGCCGAACAGAGTTTCAAACTCTCAACCCTGCGGTTTCTAATCCTTTGCTCTTCCTACTGGGCAACCGTGACCCTATGATATATAGGATATGTGATATAGATGATACATATGTATACGGTATATTTTGTATATTTTTGTAGTAAACACTGCATTATAGTTTTTTAACGTACTTTATTTAGTATAGTTAACAAACTTCATTAGTTTCTTTTGTGTATACAACTACGAGTATGTCACCTGGAAACTCTTTAAAATAATTTTTTCCACGGTATTTACCTATACACAACTACATCTGCTCCATAAATTCTGTATTATTTAGAAAATCTTAAGAAACGCTTACATAATGAATGGTCTTAGAATAGGAGACATGTAATTGCTTTTACATCTAAATAGAAAGTAAATAGAAAATTATCGCATTTCAATCTTATCGCACCATTTATTATAGAGTTTAAACTTTAAAACGTTTCTGTGTAATTTTATATAAATATTTATAGTTCTTTTAGCATTGGGATTTTAAATTGCTGGTTTAGAGGGAAAAACTGGTATTTTTTTATCTATTTTTAATTTATATTTTGTTTAGCCCCTGTTCCATAAAAACCTAACTAAAACAACCCTTTATTTATTGCCATTTATTGTTTTAATGTATGAAAATTATAAAAGGTTAAATATGCTTTCAACTTTTGAGTAAATTAAATACTCATTCATATTTAAAATGGATTAGATTTATTTACGTTTTTTAAATTTTGCTCTATCTAGTGTTTTATGAGTAAATTTTTCTACTGTAAATGCAGCAAAACTGTTAAATGTAGTCTTTGTACGCAGTCTATAAACAAGTGCTTGTAAGTGTATATAAGTACAAGTGTACATTGTAAACAAGTGTATACAGCCTGGTGGGAAAACTGAAAACTTTCAGACCTAAGATGTGGCGACACAGCTCTTCCACTTTCAGAGATAAACAAATGCTTGTAAGTGTACATAATAAGTGTATATAAGTAAGTACACTGGTGTTCAAAATTAAGAGAATTTGCATATTTTGTCAAATTTCTCGAAAAATACTGAACGAAAGGTAAAACTAATGCTTCCAAACAATGATGCAAATCTTTAGTGTCGAATACGTAAGCGTACACGTGCCTGTGGGCTGTGAATTTAGAGGAACGGGCTTTCTAAGCGCACGCGATAATTCTCGCGTTTCCTTTGCTCGCACACCTCAGCGAATTTCGTGGTGTTTTTTCCAACATTCGATGAAATTCAAAACCAATATTGTGTCGATATTGTAACATCTGTTTTAGACCTTCCTGCACTGATGAGTCTTACCCACGATCATGCTTGTGTACTATAACTACTGTATGGTTAGTTTTTTGTATTATTTCAATCTATGTACATAACTAATTTCATTAAAATATGTCCAGTAGTTCTGGAGATAATCGCCCCAAAGTGAAAATTCTCTGAATTTTGAACACCAGTGTATAAGTGTACACATACTGATGGGGAAACTGAAATTTTTCAGACCTCAAAATCTGGCGATACCGTTCTTCCACTTTCATTTTGAATAAGAATTAAATAGAAAACACCCTTAATTTTCGTCTATGTTATCCTAGACGCCTTAATATATTTTAAAAAATTATATAGGAAAATGTTTAATGCATGATAATACTTATGAAAATGTCTGGTCACACCGCTCTTCCACTTCAGAAACAACTAAATCTGTATCATTTTAAATAATAATGGAATTGAAGTTTTTTAAATTTAATTTTTGTCTTAGTTATCAAAGAGACAACAATACATTCTGTAAAGTAAAAAGAAAATGTACAATGTATGAGAATATTTATAATGAAAATGTACAACGATTTGTTAGCTCCGTACCCTTATATGAAGTCTAAATAAAGCTCAGGAGAAAATACGAAATACCACAACACTCACCCTGCAAGTGATTTCGACGGGATATCTCATCCATCAAGATCCGACCGATTTCGCGAATGAAGAGACATCTCGTCATCAAGATATTGATGATTTTTGATGATGACGGGATCAAGATTTGGTCATTTTTCTCCTAAGGACGAGATATCTCGTCCATCACGATCTGGTCAGTTTTGCTAATGACGAGATACCTCTACGAGACAATCACCCAGAGAGTTAAAATATTTAAAATTGCACAAAATTTTGAAAAAAATATAAAACGTTTTCGAAAAGGAAAAAATACATAAATTAGCGAATAATAACTACGGCTTAGAGTAATAGTTAGAACCATACTTCTAAAGAATATGTTTTGCCATTACACCATTATACTACGCAAGCATATCACGTTTAAAAAACAATATTTCCCTCTCAATTCAAAAAAGCAAGTTAGACCTCATTCTAATTAGCCTCGTGTAACACAAAATGACAGTAGAGTGAAAAACCAAAACCATAAAAAACAAGTGTGTAACGGGTACTTAAACGTGTAAACATCAGGTATCAGAGATTAAATAATAGTAACTACATGTACCGCTAGCTACAACCATTTACACCATTCTTATATGTTACACATAATCCTTTCAAGGGATATTAATGGGCGACAACGATTGCATATAAAGTAGAGCGAATTAATTACCGAAATCGCATCATTACAGTTCAAATATTGAATCGCTTCAGCTAATGGATCGTAATTGGGGAAATTTTTTCCCACCCGACGAAAAGTACCTTCTTTCAAGGCATACTAAGTGACATCTCACGTGCCCTGCCGAAAGAAACGTGAAATAAAATTAATTTTTTCCAAAGCTATAATAGTTAAAAAATAATGAATACGCAATTCTCTGGTGATAGCTTATTGCCCGCGTATGGGCTTGGTGGGTGACCTAAGTCATCCGCAAACTGAGGTTTAACCACGTTGTTTCCCTTTTAAACGAATATCGATCAAAGATTTTCTCATTAAGTTCATACCCTCCCTGCTGCGCTTGCAGAGGGAAAAAAAGGAGGGGGAAAAACAAGGAGGAAAACCCAGACAACTGTTGAAAGTACCGCTTGCCCTTTCAAATAGCGATAGTGGGGACTGTGTACAGAGACTGGCTACAGTTCTTTGTACGGGGAGAAAAAAGAATGGGATCACCTAATGAGTGTTGCTGTCGTTACAATCTCTGCTCTACCGTTGCATCAAGAGTACACGATTGCGCTGACGTCTGCATTATTTATCAACGAATAAATAGCTTTCAAACGATTTCACTGCTTTCCTTCGCTTTCTAATACTTTAGTTTTTGATATGATGGCGTTGTTTCTTTGTTTGGGGAAGCGTTGGATGAGAGGATTCTTGATAATGAGCTCACTCCTACGCTGCTGCAGCGTGGAGTAATGCTAGCTTTGCTAAGGCTTTAAAAGAAATGTATATGCATTCAACACAGGCTATTTTAAGGCTATGCATAAAGTAGTTTTCTAGGCTGACTAGAATTTTAATAGTATAGTAAATTGTACACTTAACTCTCCGGGCGTCACTAGATTTCCGGGTAGTGTAATACTGTCTTTACCCCACAACAAACTTAATGACTTATTAACAATACCTATTGGTGTCGAAAGGATTAATGAATTCAAAACTACATATAGACTTTTAACCTTACTGTTGGCTGTATCGACGAGGTATCTCTCATTAGGAATACTAATCAGATTCTTGAGAGTCGAGATATCTGGTCATTAGAAAAAACTGACCTAATCTTGATCTCATCATCATTAAAAGACGGCAATATCTTCATTATTCGGAATTCGATCTGCATTCTTGAGGACGAGATATTTCGTCATTAGCAAAATTGTTCAGATCTTGATGCATGAGATATCTCGTCCAAACTACTTGGAGGGGTTATTTATATATTTTTATTGAAGCAAATTACAAGATACTAAATGCCTAGCATCTTAAATCCTATACTCATTTATGCATCAACATATATATTCTAGTTATTACTGTAAATAGGTTTTGTAGTCTCCGAGTACTGTTGTGTATTTTAATTGGTAAAATGTAATGAAATTAAAGTTTTAATGATATTACTTGGAAATAAAAAGTGCTTTTTGAAGTTAAAACATTGTAAAAGTGTATTTCATCTGAATTGCAATTCGTTAATACACGTCCGTTTTGGTTTTGTTGTGACAGGCGTTGTTTCTTTGTTTAAGAACGCGTTGAATGAGGAAATTTTTGATAATGAGCCTACTTCTACGCTGCTGCATCATGGAGTAATAATTACTTTGCTAAAGCTTTAAAAGAAATGTATCTGAAATCAAATCAGAGGCTATTTTAAGGTTATGGATAAAGGGGTTTTCTTTGCTGCCTAGATTTTTATAATCATTGTAAATTGTAACTTAATCCTCTGAGCGTCACAAAATTTTTGGGTAGTGTAGTATTGTTTTTATCCCACAACACACTTAGTGACTAAATAGCAATACCTATAGGTATTGAAAGGATTAATGGATTCAAAACTATATCAACTTTTGACCCTCCTGGTGATTGTCTCAACTAGATATCTCGTCATTAGAAAAACTAACGAGATCTTGATGGTCGAGATATCTCGTTATTAGAAAAACTGACCTAATCTTGACATCGTCATCATCAAAAGACGGCAATATCTTCATTATTTGGAATTCAATCAGCATTCTTGATGACGAGATAATTCGTCAGTAGCAAAATTTGTCAGATCTTGATGGACGAGGTATCTAGTCTAAACCGCTTGGATGGTTAGTGCGTATCTTTATAAGAAATCTTCAAACCCAACATTATAGTAAGCTTTTAATACTATTATACCATGAGCAAAAACTCATAAACTGACGAAAAACATTTTTTCTAGTACATCCATTTAAATTATTAGCTTTTAGGTTAAAAATAAATATTCTAAGCATTTTTATAGTGTCACATTTTTGTTCCAACACTTTACACATATGACAATGTGTTTCTCATTATTATGAAAACAAGCATTCAGTGTCAAAAAATTCGCATCCGGAAAATGTCAGTTAATTTTAACTAAAGCTTATTGTTACCCTTTCCCCATAAACCAATATTGAAATTCTTTTCAAAAGCGTTTCGTACATCCTTCAAGAGCTTAGAAAACCAACAACACATTTTTTCTTTTATTTAATAAAATTTATTGTATTCGAATGAACTAAAAAATGCCGACATTAGAAAAAATAGTAAGGCGGACATACATACTTAACAGGTTATCTTGTAATATTATTATATGAATGCAAATAAGTTTTTCATCCTACGACAGACCTCAGCCTTTTCGCCATGAGGGTTTGTCTACCATCCCAATATAGCCTTGAAACAGAAATACAATATGGAATCTATCAGCAGTACTATTTAATGAGGCGTCAGTAAGATCAAGGCAACTATTGAGGTGTGCTCCCTGTCATGCCTGAAAGTCCACAAAGAGGTTAATTTAGAGGGCTTGACAAGCCAATTCGGTAGAGATGATTTTGCACGTAAGTTGTGTCCAGTAAGAATACGAAAACAAACGACTCCTATAGCTATCGGTAGATCCTGAGGAAATATTGAATTCTCTGAGGAGAATTATTCACTGTGACGCCAGTAAGACCATTACAACTATTGAGGTGGGTTCCTGTCATGTGTGAAAGACCACATAGAGGACAAGTTGGAGAGTTTGATAACACAATTCGGTAGAGATGATTTTCCAGGTAGGCGTGTCCACTGAGAACACGAAAACAAGTGACTCCTATAGCTCTTGGTAGATCCTGTGGTAAATGAGACCTTAGAAAGAAGTTCCAGTATTTCTCTAATTATATTTTTGTAAATATTAAGTCGGGAATGAATGTAACTTAGCACTTTTTAAAGTTATGTTTACATATATTAAAAGGAATGTAAATAAACAGCTTTTAACCCTCCAAGTGGTTTCGACGAGATACCTCGTCCATAAAGATCTGACCAATTTTGCTAATGACGAGGTATCTCGTCATCAAGATGTGGTCAGTTTTCTTCTAATGGTGATAACCTCGTCGAAACTACCACCTTGAGGGTTAAACGTATATCCACATATGTGAAAAGGAATGTAAATAAGTATATTTTAGACTTATGTGTACATATCTAAAAGGAATGTAAATAAGTAGCTTTTAAACTTATGCATATATATTTTAAAAGCAACGTAAATAAGTGTTTTTTGAACTTATGTATACATATTTTAATAGGAATGTAAATAATTAGTTTTAAACTTATGTATACATATTTTAAAAGGAATGTAAATAAGTATCTTTTAAGATATGTTTACCTAAGTTTTAAAAAATAATACATTTTGCGTTTGTATACAAATTACTCACAGCTCTCCACTTCGACGGTACATTGCTGACGATCCATAGGAAAGTACCGCAAGTCCATGGGGCAACTATTCGTGACCGTTAATCTGAAATAAATCATAAAACAAGATTAAAAAAGCATACTGCCATCAGTAAAAAAACAAATAATAGCTGCGAGCTTCAATGCATAGGAAACTATTTGAATTTACCAGTTATTCAGCATACGAGGGATAAGACATTCTGCGAAAATTGTTCAAATGACGCGAATTATCAGAAGAAAGCGGTGAACAGAAAACCTAGCAAATTGAAATAATTTCTCGACAATGAACCATGCATTAAAAAACCCTTACACAAAGAAAATCCAATCAGGCGCATATTATTTTTTCCGTCGAACGCGATTTATTTCTCTGATCTTGCACCAAACAGTAAATTTAATTTGTCATACTTGGACGCATTACTGTCGCATTATGTTTCAGAGCTCACGGAATATTTTCTTTATTTTTAGTATCACATTCCAAAAATGAAGACATTTTTTGTCTCCAATACGGCTCTAATTAAGCCAATTAAGATAAAAAAAGGAGCACGGAGCACATCAAAGTAGTGATCTTATCAGTTATGACGTGAATAGGTAATTACATAAATGCAAAAAAATTAAAGGAGAAAGGGGACATTTTCTGTAATGGTGCCTCTGGATAATGTAAGATAGTTCCTATTTAATCTTCAGGATTGTTATCCGTCTTTTCGTTTTTTGAACACTCATAACGCGTTGTTGTTTCACGTAAATGCAAATTGTGCATGGATGTAAAACAAAGAAAATCGCTCATGGATATTTTAACCTTTAATTCGAAGGAAACGAATATGTATGTAATTCCTACATCCGACTAAAAGGCGAAAATGCATGTTCTCTTCAGTCTTGTTGAATGATGTAACTCTCCAAATTGCAGAAAAAATAGTTATGATCTTTTTTGAAAAAGGTATTTCTTAATAATCCAAAGGTGAAGATATTTTAGAAACCAATGTGGGTATATAATTCATATATCTGACGAAAGGGATAAAATATATGTTCTTTTTTTAGTCTTGTCGAATGATGTAACACCAAATTTGCAGAAATAATAGTTCATTTCTTAATAATTCAAAAGTGAAGACATCTTAGAAACTAATATGTGGGGTACATAATGATATATATATGACTAAAAGGATAAAATATATGTTCTGTTTTCAGTATTGTTGAATGATATAACTCACTAAATTTACAGAAATAGATATTATGGTCCGTTATGTTATTTCTGAGTAATTAAAACTTGAAGATATTTTAGAAACTAATATGTATATAATTCATATATTGACTAAATGGATAAAATACATGTTCTCTCTTCAGTTTTGTTGAATGATGTAACTCACCAAATTTGCAGAAATAATAGTTATGGTATTTTATGGTATTTCTGAATAATTCAAATATGAAGATATTTTAGAAACTAATATGTGTATATAATTCATATATCTGACTAAAAGGAGAAAATATTTGTTCTCTTTTCAGTCTTATTGAATGATGTAACTCACCATATTTGCAGAAATAATAGTTATAGTCGTTTATGAAACTAGTATTTTTTAATAATTCAAAAGTGAAAACATTTTAGAAACCAATATGTATATAATTCATATATTGATTAAAAGAAGGAAATATGTTCTATTTTCAGCTTTGTTGAATGATGCAACTGATCAAATTTTCATAACTAAAAATTATGATCATTCATGAAACTGGTATTTCTAATTCAAAAGTGAAGATATTTTAGAAACTGCAAATTCACATTTTTTGAGAAATAGCTCTCAAATAAATTCTGAAATGCACGTTACACATGTGTGCATGTGTGTCAACTTTGTAATTGCTTTAAGCCCCTAAGCGAAACTTTTATGTGTGACAGCCAACTCCAATTCCAAAACTACCTAAATAGAAGTAACCGAATTTAACCATTTATAGATATTTCTATTCCATGCTCTATACGAAATACTCCCGTTTACTTCACTTCAGAACGCAAATTAGAGTAGGAATTTGGTTTCAACCAATCAGCGAGTAAGTCAAGCGTTGAGTAAGAAAGAAAGCACTAAATTTCCACCCTATGTCTGCCAGGGGAATTGGTGTTCAGCAGTTCCCTAGGATTTGCAGCAATGCATGGGACAGCATTTATAGCGAAGGAGGCTTTCTAACGTTCAATCCTTAAGACCATATACTTGCTGACTCATTGAAAACTTTCGACAGAGTAAGAATGTTCTGCAGAGAAGAATATATTACATTTGTACTTCCTTACTTAGCTGTCAACCATGTGGGTGAAAAGGGAATACATTTTCCTTTCTTCCAATCAGGATTCAGACACTTATTACAATATTTGCACTAAGCTCTTGGGGATATTTTTTTCCGGTGCAATTCTTATTCTGGAGGTGTTTCATCGTCTAATCTGATTCTTAAATCAGTTATTTTCTCCTGTCTTTTTCGGATTCGGAAATCAGTTTTCATGACGAATAAGCTTTCAGTATTATAACGATAATTAGTCTTACATTTAAAAAATTAATAATAGTAAGCCAAGCATAATTTGAAATTTCATGTAAGGTTAAACATCCTCATACATCTACGCAAAGCGTATTGAATTGTTTCCTTATAAACTGTAGAAGAAAGAACTGCAACTTAAATGAAAAGAAAAAGTCAAGTATATTTTCATGAAGTAGGAGAGATTCTATAAGAAGCTTTTAGAATAAACGAAGTAAAATTTTTTTAGGCTTTAATTTATTATAATGTTGTGTTATATATACACACATTATGCATGTTTAATGTTATTTATATAACATTAAACATATTTAACATTATATAAATATATGTATATATAAATATATGTATATATAAATATATGTATATATAAATATATGTATATATAAATATATGTATATATAAATATATGTATATATATTTATATATACATATATTTATATATACGTATATATAAATATATGTATATATAAATATATGTATATATAAATATATGTATATATATATATATATGTATATATAAATATATGTATATGTATATATATATATATATATATATAACTTTTATATATAACTATATATTATAACTTTTATTTTAATCCTCCAAGTGGTTTCGACGAGATATCTCATCCATCAAGATCTGACCAATTTTGCTAACGAGGAGATATCTCGTAATCAAGACATTGTCGATTCTTTGATGATGGCAATATCAAGATCTGGTCAGTTTTTTTTCTAATGACGAGAGACAATGAGATCTTGTTGGACAAGATATCTCGTCTATCAAGATCTGGTAAGCATTGCTAATTATGAAATACTTCGTCGAGATAACCACCAGGAGGGTTAAGTTTAATAAATAAATATAAAGCCTGGATTATTTTAATATACGCAATACGTAAATGTTTTTACGGTTGCAAATATGTTTTTGAAAATCAATTCTATTGAGAAATTTTGATATTTTCCTCATCAACTTAGAAAAAAGAAATAGGATTTAAATGAAAATAAATGTAAAACATATTTTCGTAATGTATGGAGAGACTGCTAAAAGATGCTTTTAGAATATTCGAAGTATACGTTTCTAAAAGGCTTTAATTTATTGTAATATTGTATTTATTATATGTAACATTATACATGTTTGATATTAGGATATATTTGATGCTTATGAAAGAATCATAATTTTAATTTTTAAGTTTAATAAATGAAATGCATAGATTATTTTCCTAAACGTAAATGTTTTTATAGTTGTAAAAATATTTATAGTTATCAGTTGTAAAGAGAATTACTTACAGTACATAATTCTATTTCCGCACGAATAAATCATAGAATTAGAGAAATTTTTACAAAATATTTATTACATGCACTAAAGAAGATTCCTATTTATAAAAATATACCACTATTTAAAAATATTACTCAAGTAATTTTAGATACATCTATTTCAAAATAATATTTTAGAAACTATATTGTTAATTTTATTTTTGAATCCGAAATCAAGAATTTTTCATTTCTTGGATCTACAGTAATCATTGTATGTAATAGATTACATAAAAAATGCATACTGCACGTCTGTCGTAATAAATATTGTTTCTCTATTAACACACAAAAAGCAGCAAAAATTTTGAGATTAATTTTCATTTCCTGGCATAAAAATGTACAGTTCTATTTTGGTATTTCTAGAGAGCAAAAACTACAAATTCTTTTTGTAAAATTTTTATTCTAAACATATCTTTCTTTTAAAAGAGTTAAAATGTATCGTAACATTTTAATTCTGCGTAGTTTTGCTTTGATTGCAGTTGAGTGTTCTTATGGATAAACTGCATTTCGTGATGGAATTTTTTTGGACGAAACGGAAACTAAATATTTTGGTATCACAAGACTACAGATTCCGAGTTTAAATTTTGTTTGTATTTGTTTTCCCTATTTACAAAACAGGTAATTTATTATTAGAGTAGCAGAAAATTAATATCATGCCTATTTGTGCTTGTGTGGTCAACCTCATGAAATACGAAATTAATTTTTATTCAGATACGAAATATGAGGTGAAGTGAAGTAAAGTTTAAATGTTAATAATTGAATTATAATTTATTCTTTTCGGGTTTCTTAACTGAGTGGCTTCGCTTTTCAATTAACATTGATTTAAATTTTATGCAATATTGATTCACAAACGTTTTCCCTCCTTGTGGTTGTCTAGACGAGGTATCTAGTTCTTAGAAAAACTGACCAGATCTTGATGGACGAGATATCTCGTCATTAGAAAAAAACTAGCCAGATCTTGATTTCTTCATCATCAAAATATTGGCAATATCTTCATGACGAGATATCTCGTCATCAGCAAAATTGGTCAAATCTTGATGGACGGATATCTTGTTGAAACCACTTAAAGGGTTAATTTATATATGCTTAGTGAAGTAAATTACAAAACGCTTAACACCCAGCACTTTAACTCCTAGTACTCATTTATACGACAACATATATATTCTAGTTATTACTGTTAATAGTTCCTGTAGTGTTAATAGTTCACAATTGCAGTGGAAGTTTTAAAAATATTTAAACATAATTATATTTTCATTTCTATTAATATGAATATATTATTTAATTCATATTAATACAAATTTTATTATTTAAATATGACTATTTAATAATATAATAATAATGCAATTAAAATTTTAGTCATATTACTAGGAAATAAAAGTGCTGTTCGAATTTAAAACAAAAGTGTATTTCGTTTAAATTGTAATTCATTAATATGTGTCCGTTTTGTTTTAAGGTTATCACTAAGCTTTAAACTTTCTTTTAGACTAATCAATTTTACCTGATAAATTTGAAAGAAGTGGATGAATCTGTCATGTGTGTTACACTTTTTCAAAAACAATGTATTTAACACACTTAAAAAACCTTTTATCTATCAAAATTAAGTGGTTTTCGTTACTAGATAAAGCATGCATTCAGAAAAATATATTGTGAAGGAATCTTACAGTAGTAAATTGTATTTTTATTTTTAATTTATATAAATATATATCTGAACAACAACTCCCGTTTCTTATTTAAAACACGTCAAGAATCTATGAGTGGGTTTTTCCTAGCTTAATACAAAGAACGCTAGAGTTTGGAAACCTCTTTTAATTATTATTAAAATTTAATCTTTTTAATGTGTAATGCATAATCGGAAATGAAAGTACTCTTTAAACAAATGGTAAATTGAGTAAATAGAAAGGTAATAAATAATTGTTAAAATGATGACATTGAAATTTTCGCCATTGATTGGAAAATAAAATTGTTTTTTCCTTTTCTCATAACTATTTCATGATGGTTTCAATTATAAACCAACGATATATGGTATGAGCACCATTACAAAACAGTTGAGTTCCAAAATTGTTACACTGAAGAAATATAATTTTTATCCCTTTTTGATTAAAACCGATAACTAATCTTTTAGATACTGCGTTTTACAAAAAATATATCACGTTTTATAGGTAGCGTAAATGCTATTAACAAAGAGGCTTTATTGTGCAACTCGTAATTGTTCATCTAAATAAATGTTTTTGACGCACATTGAGTGTTTGACTTGTTTTCTGACAATTAGTTAAAAGAGGTTTTACTAGTAAGCCGACGATATATCATATGAGCAACATTACAAAAACACGTGAGCCCCCAAAATCTTACACTGAATAAATATAACATTTATGTCCACTCTTTTCGATTAAAACTCATAACTAATCTCTTAGGTAACATGTTTCTATCACTTTTTGAATAGTTCATTTCTTTCAGCAATTGGTAATAAAATACATACCACGTGTATAGGAAATGTAAATGTTTTTTAAAAAAGATATTTTATTATGGAATTTGTATTGTTAATCGAAAGAAACGTTTTTGACGCACATCGAGTGTTTGACTCATTTTGTGACAATTGGTTCTTGAAGGTTTCACTTGTAAACCGATGATATATCGGATGGATAACATTAAGGAAAACTTAAGCCCCAAAAATATCACACTGAACAAACATAACTTTTATATCCACTTTTCAATTAAAACTCATAACTAATCTCTAAGGTAACATGTTTCTATGACCTTTCTTGTGGTTCATTTCTTTCAGTAAGTGGTACCGAAAAATATACCACGTTTTATAGTAAATGTAAATATTTTTAACAAAGGGGCTTTATTATGGACTTCGTAATTGTTCGTCGAAAGAAATGTTTTTGACACAAATTGAGTGTTTGGTTTGGAACTAGACTGATACGCCCCCATCTCTGTTTAAATGTCTGTCTTTTTGTAGGGCATATTTAGTACTGGCACATAACCTAGAGCTATTCGGTAATCTTTTATAAGTGGTTTTTCCCGAGAAAAACATTATGAGTAGAAAGCAAGCGTTTCGGGGATAGGAGACTTCAATTTGATGGGAATGTAAGAAAAATTTCGAGAAAAAAAAAGGATTTCCATTTATTCACCTAGAAAATGGCCGAAAAGTGCGACTTGTCACTTAGTCGGACAAGTTCAGGCAAGATATTTTTTTATTTATATTTCATATTAGTTATTTATTTTCTTATCATTTTTCTAAGGGACGAAAAAGCTTTTAGGCATCGTAATAGGATCGTAAATTTTGGAAGAGTAATATTTTATGTGGAAAGCTTTGAAACATCTGAATGATATAATGTTAAGTTAAGGCTAATTTTGGAATTCTGAAAGTGTATCAAAAGTTGATGGTTTGTGGTGTTCAGAAAACGGAAACAGGTGTATCGGAAGATATATGTATTGTTGAAAAGTGTAAACTCAACAGTTGGCTATTTTGAATTTAAAATTTCAAAACAACCTATTGTTATCGTTGATGGGGTCGTCGACTTACAAGTAAAAAAATGTTCCGAGAAAACTAAGGGGGAAATTCCATCACTACTATTCTACTCTCGCAAAGTGTGTTTCTCAAGAGGAAATCTAACCTTCAATGCAAAGAAAAAAATGACTTAGTGGACTTCACCAAACCACCTAATTCTGTTCTAGAAAAGATAGAAACATATCTAAAAATTTTTATCTTCGTGTATTTCGCTTGTAAGACGACAATATAGTTTTTAACCCCCTTGTCGATTTACCTTCGCATCTAAAACTGCCCTATAGTGTCAGCCTCTGGTGCAAAACCCTGTTCCAAACAGTCATCGGTTATGGACAAGGGACAATTTGTTTTCCTACTTGGATCTTCATTTCCTTGAAGAAATAGAGCAGTTTTGTCTCGACGAGATATCTCGTCCTTAGCAAAATTGACCATACCTTGGACGATATATCTCGTCGAAACACTTGGAGGGCTAAATGATTTATGTTGCTATGCATGGATTTTAAGAGTGTAAAACTTTGCAGATTTCACCTCCACGTTATGATATTGTTGCAGCTAAGAAAATATTTATCGTGACGCAATCTTGATAACTAATAGGGGCCAATTCAGTTCAAGCCACAAACAACAATTTTATTACACTGATGGTACTGTTGGGCGGTTCCAACGAGAAGGCAATTGACATTGGCTCAGTCTATATTTGAATAGGTGTGAAGGATTGTTAGGAGAAGGGCTGCCATACCAAATGCATGAATAGCAATCGCCGTGGTTGCTTTTCCCCGCGCCTAATTCTTATTACTGTTATCGCTTTCGGTACCACCAGATAAACTTAGAACCATGTCAGCGTTAAAGGAACGCCAATTGTGGAAGCACTTTGTTTACGTTCCAACCTGTCACCTAATTTAAAGAATAGACTCGTAGAAAACCACGTGACTTCTCTGCCCGACTATAGAGGCAGCAACTTCTATCGGGATGAAGAAGTAAACTCATTTGCTAATCATGCAGATATTTGCAAAAACGTTACAGAAATGTAGTGAAGTTATTTCATGTCTTACACTACTCGAACTATAACGCATAATTTAATCAACTAACCTAAATATTTATTTAAAATAAGGTTAGTTTGGTTGATGCTCCTGCTCTGGGACAAACTTGTTCTGCTTACAACTCGTAGGCTGTTTCGCAGTAGGCAAACCCAATGAGGATTGGTGGTCCCATTTAAAATAAAGAACAAAATCAGTTGTTTAGTCTTATGAGTAAACAGGAATGTATCATTTGCTTCTAATAATTTCAATAAACGTTTATACATAACATAGGGCTGCTGTTGCATAAGTATAAACTGATCATGATACGTTAAATTATAATAAGTATGCCTATTTAAATTACTTTAATAATGAATTCGATGTAAAGAGAGTTATTCTGAATCACGCAATGTAGTGGGCTGGTTGATTTGGCGTTTATGGCTCAAGGGCCATATTTCGTCCAGCTACACCAAACACAAGATAATCAACTACAAGTAATGGACATACGAAAGAAACATTTACTGGCACAGAAGACAGAAATACTCCCATGGTAAGTTACAAGAATCGAACTTGCATTGCCAATAACTTGTAGGTTATTAGCTTAGTGGGCAAACCCATTAACCCACGGTGCCCCTATTTAACCTTATGACCATCAAGAGATTTTCGAGTAGTCTGGTATTGCTTTTACCCCACAGTACACATTATGATATATCCCCATATATTAGTTGGAAGTATACAAGGAAAGGGTTAACCCTCTGAAGGGTTCATACAGATAATTTCATCTTGCAACTTGCAGTCTTCCCTGCATGACTTCTAATCAGTTTTGACCTTCTTGATTAATAGAATCCTACCAAAAGATTCTATTCTAAAGAAAGGACCAATAAAATCGAAAGCAAATTCCTTAGCAACGGATTCTTTTCTAAGGAAATGAGCGATAGAATCTGCAAATAATTATATTCTAAGGAAATGAGCAATAGAATCTTTTTAAGGGATTCTATTATTTAGAAAGGGTCAATAAAATTGTTCCAAAGGATTCTATTCCACGGAAATAACCAATAGAGTCGTTCCAAAACTGGGATATATTGTAAGGAAAGGACCTGTAGAATATTCCTAAAGGTTGAAAGAATCCATGGAATTTTCAGAATGATGTAATTATTCAGTCATTAAACATGTTGTGGGGTAAAAGCAACACTACATAACTCGTGGATCTCAACGATCAGAGGGTTAAAAAAAAAGGAAAAATCAGTTTTCCTGTCTTCAGTGTAAATTGCAACATATTTATGATTTCTGATACCTCTAATAAATGTTTATACATTTATTATTAGAAGTTGAAGAACTTGCAAAAGTATAAACTGCTCAAACACGTTAAATTATAATAAGCGTGCCAATTTAAATTATTTTAGTGATGAATCCACTGTAAAACATTACTCTGAATAACATAATGTCATGGGAATGAGCGTTTGTGTTACTTTTCTTGTATTACCAAATAAAAGATATAACGGAAGATCAATTTTTAAAATGTTCATTACCTTGGTGATGTATAATTTCAATTTTGGAATCAGGATACTTAGTAGGGTTCATTTAATATGCTAATGAGTGTAATGGATATTTATTACTCCTGATAGATAAATTAATTTAACGGCAAGTACGTTAGCAGGAATTCGAAAGCAATGCGTGTAATGAGTAGTTTGATCATTAACACCTCATCCTTTCAAGATGAACACGAATTCTTTAATCGATATTGATATAGATATATTTAAAAATCTTAATGTTCTAGGATAATATCCCAGGTTAAACGTTTTTAAGCTTAGCTCTAATGAGGTTAAAACACATGAAATCATTTTGGATTACAACTCTAAGGGGTGTGGTATTTTATTTGCATTTTTTCAAACATTCTGTCTTTGCTTTAGTTGGGGAATTTCGAAGCAGCATAAATAAAAGCTGATAAATTGGCTTAGAGCAGAAACTTATTCACTCATTTTTTGTCGGAGGCACTACATTCTTACTTTAATGATGAGAAATACATTGTCATATTGTAATCTGTTTAACCCTTCAAGTGGTTTTGACGAGATATCTCGGCCATCAACATCTCATCAATTTTGCTAATGAAGAGAGAGATCGTCATCAGGATATTATTGATTTTTTTATGATGACGCGGTCAAGATCTGGTCACTTTTCTTCCAACGAAGAGATATCTCGTCCATCAAGATCTGGTCAAAATGCTCATAACCCTCTGCTGGGTTCACACGTATAATTTCGCCTTTTAACATGCAGTCTCCCATGCCTTATATCAAACCAGTTCTTACTTTCAATTAAATATCTACAAATGATTTTATTATAAGGAAAGGATCAATATAATCTTTCCAAAGAATTATATTTTAAGAATTGGAATAATAGAAACCTTCCAATGAATTTTACTCTAAGGATAGGAGCATTAGAATCTTTCTAAATGATTCTATTCTAACTAAAGTGCCAAAAGAACTTTCCTAAAAGTTGAAAGAATCAGAGGAATTTTCAACCAATAGATGTGGTTGTTTAGTCATATGTGCTGTTGGGGAAAAGCTATACTACACCTCTCAGGAATCTTTTGACACTCAGAGGGTTGGTTTGTATTTTTTCGACCAAATTTTAGTAGTTTCCCTGCAAGCAGCAGTACAGTAAATTTTTTGTAAGTTAATGAGTTTCTTCTCAATGGTGGGGATATGTCCTATTTTTCTAAATATTTTAAGCGGATATAGTACCCTAAAAATTATTAAAGGATTGTATTAACTCTGCAGCTTTAAAGATGTGTACAAAATATCCTAGCTTCAGCTACACTTTTGTCTACTTTGTAGCTTATGGACTACAACAGTGGCACAACTCAATGAATTACACTTTGAGATGAAATAGGTTTTAAGTTTTCATTACTATATAAAAATACATAGCATGCTGTAAAACACTTCTGCCATCTAGCGGTCTAGTTTTGAGTTTAGAGATTTGCCAATTCTCTGATAAAAAGTATGCAGTTTTTCAAATGGAGACTTGTCCAGACTGTCAAAAAACATCCGCACACCTCTTGTTATTCCAGTTCCTGGAATCGCAGTCACACAAAAAGTGTCATTAGATCTGGAATAATTCCAACTGCAAGTTAATGTGAATTTTACTTGCATAAGGGATCGTCTTCATATTTATTTAGAAATCACTTCCGAAATTTCAAATGACAACACCCACTTTTAATGTCATTTGACGATTTCCCATATTAAAAATACACTAAATATAAATATAAAGAAAAACCATTTTGAGTCCACAATGTTTTAGAATTTTAAAATGCAGGTCAAGAAAAAATGGGGAACTGTGACAACCCATTCTAGAGTAACATATTTAAATATCCAAGTGGTTTTGACGAACTATCTCGTCCATAAATGGCTTATTAATTTTGCTAATGAAGGACTATATCGTCATCAAAATATTACAAATTTTTTATGACGAGATCAAGATTTGGTTAGTTTTCTTCTAATGACGAGATATTTCGTTGATATAACTACCAGGAGTGTAAAATACTTGTTTTTCTGTCTTTGTTTATTTCTGTCCTGATCTTGGAGTACTTTTTGCTCCACCCAAATTGCTATTGGCTATTTTTTCTCCTGTTCTAGTCTTAATACGTAATTTTAAGTTTTTAAATTTTACTAAAAATTGCGTTGAAAGAATATCAAATGAAAGACAAAGTTTTAAGCTTTTGATTCTTATCTACCAAACAGCACACACTTAAAAATATTTTTGACTCATATCACTAATACTTTAAGCAAACTTAGGTCACATTAAAAAAATAATAAAACACTAATTTAAAGTGATAGATCTACTTTTTCGGACTAGGGTTTAGAAACTCCTTTTAAAACTTCTTTCCTATTTTATTTAAATACTTTAAGTGCAGTCTAGTATTCGGCTTCTTTAGGAGCACTCTAAAATGGGATACTATTAAGACTGGGAATGGGTGAAATAATTTTAAAAGTAGATCCGAGGGGCAAGATTAATATTTAGTTGTGCATGCAAGGAAGAACATGAAATTGCACAATCTTCACAAATTATGAGACTAAATTAAAGACTGTGGTTGGTTCACTAATTAGAAACTGTTGAGTTTTTAATTTTAAATTCCCAGCAAAACTGTAAACAACAAAATAAAAAACGCAGTTTTAATTCGAAACAACCAGAACGAAGCACCTATTTTTATTAGTTTAAACTAAAGCACTACCCATATTTAATCGTCCATGTTACACTTTCAGCAATTTTCAACGCAGTGCCGAAAGTCGGCTTTTATTTTTATTTCGGGGCGATACTTTTGAGAAACTTATATGCTTGCTTATTTTTCTTTCCCCTCCTAACGCTGAAGAGCTTTATGAATACTAGATTGTTTCTGAAAGCTTTTAATATGAGAGAGAGAGATTTTCATTTTAAGTTCCCTTTGAAACCTAGCCGAACATTTCATGTAAATCTGATTAGTTGTCTAAGAAGCTAATGTACCCAAACTTAAATCGAGAGGAAAACATGCAATTTTACACTAAATTTTTCCTCGTCTTTAAAATGCGTTCCACTATGGATAAAAGAGGTTTAAAAATAACCGTGAAAACATTTTTTCTTGTACATGCTTTTAATAAAAAATTGCATGACATTTTAATTAAACATTTTAATAAGTAATACCCTTTTGAGTATCTGTTTGTACGGATGTACAAAAGAGATTAAAATCAATTACTTTCATCCTGCGTTTCAGGATTGAAAAGTGTTAAAAGAAGAGAAAGTAAGATCAAAAGAAACGAAAGGTTGTGAAAAGGTCGATAATGATCAAGGACAACCGAAATATTCATACCTTCTTTCACATATATATATATATATATATATATACATATATATATATATACATATATACATATATATATATACATATATATATATATATACATATATATATACATATATATATACACATATATATATATATATATACATATATATACATATATAAAAACATAAACCAAAACATAACTATATAATTATTTTTTTCACTTTTGCCTTCGTTTTTTTTCCCTTCCATTTCATCACTGCCCACAATCTTTACTCCTTGTCACAATTTTATTTTCTTGTTAAAATTTACTTTACTTCCCTCCCTTTCATTTGCACTAAATTGTTCACATTATCTCCAAGCCATCTTCATACCTTTTTTTAAATCCGTTATTCTACATAACACGGATCTGGCAATGTTTTGCTCTCCTGGCTTGCGCGGCAACTTTCGGTAAGGTACTACTTTGGCTGTTGTTTTGATTCCTAACCTTGGTAACAGGTATTATTTTTATGATTGTTTTCTCTCTGGTAGTACTTTGAGTTTTCGGGGGGTAACTTATGTTGATCTCTTCGGCCTGGCCTCACATAAGTACAGAAAAAACTCAAAGCATCGCATTTTCAAGTGATAACCTGGCCTTGCTCCCCTTGAAAAAGTAGGCAGGCTCACTTAACATTTACATATTTTATTTCATCTTGTTTCTCGGGGAAATCTATTCTATTCTTAGGGTAGTTTTACTTATTATTATATATATATATATATATATATATATACGTATATATATCATATATATGTACCTATTAATCAAGAATGAGTTCTGTAAATTAAAGAATCAAAACAAGTGAAAAGATTAATTAAAGTTTGATTTGATTTTTTATAATATGGCATATAATATTTACCATAATTGCTATAATTAAAATGCCACGGATTTTAAAGTGCTAAAAATCTTGAAACATGTTTCTTAAACCTATGATTTATGTTTTGAAAACTTAGTTTTAAGATTTTACAAAAATATCACTTCAGATTATTGGAGAAGTTCATAGAAATTTTTTGCAATGATGTTTTAGAGAATTATGTACCAGTTACCACTTGGATAACTATATATTATTACCAAATACCAGTAGGGAAGTATTTAATGGAGTAAAAATGTGGGTTTAACATTTAGAATAGATGAAGAGAGATTTAGAATTTTTTGCAACCAAATTAATGCTATTGGTGGTTTCGAATTGGAGGTCGAAAACCACCCTGTTGTGGTCAACAATCTGGAGCAAAAACCTGTTATAAACTGTCATTAGTTCTAGTACAGGGGTAATTTGTTTTTCCAACTTGGATCTTCATTCCTTCTTGGAGTAAAAGGGCAGTTTTGTCACGAGGAGCTATCTCGTTCTTAACAAAAATGACCAGATGTAGGACAAGATATCTCGTCAAAAGAAGAAAAGTTTAATTTTTCACATTTGCATAAAATCAAATTTAAAAATAAATTCTCAAGGGTAAAGCGATACTGCGATCTTTTGAAAGGGCCAACTTTATTCCTAAAAAAGCATGCAACACGAGAGCACATAATGTCAAGGAGCAAAATTCATCTGAAACGTTTCGTTACTTATTCACCTAGGATTATTCTTCACTTTCCCACGACAAACGTGATGCACATTCTCCATTGTTTTGAAGTCATGAATTCATGCATGATCTAGCTCTCGTGAAGCAAAAAATGAGCTTAAAGAAACCAACCTCCTTACATAACAGCCATTAACCCTCTAAATGGTTTCGGCGAGATATCTCGTCCATCAAGACCTGACTAATTTTGCAAATGACGAGATACCTATTCGAGAAAACCACCAGGGAGGTTAACTTACTGGACAAAACTGTGTTCACAGGCACAGAAGAATCCGCCATTCTCCCCTTCAAATCCATCACATTGGTCGTCAAAGATTAAGGACAGAAGAAATATCATATTTTCATTTGGTCTATATTCCTCCGTAGGACTGATGTGGTCAGACGACGCAATCACGTGACATACCCACTGATCAAGTGATGTAACGAAACTTGATAACACCATCTGTACCTTCCAGTGCATTTATTTTGCATATAAATTTTACAAATGCTTCTAATCAGAAACATTTAATCCATTTTATACAGAAATAAACTAAAATATTTAGGCATAAACTCATCCCTTCAAACACACAATTGCATTTTCATATTGCAAACCAAGTATGGTTTGGGCGCACCTATTCTAGTAACCCACTTTCTACAGCTTTCTGGTTGGGTTCTGGGTAAACAATATTGAATAACAAACAAAAATAAATACACAAATTCTAAATTTCATTGGGGTCTAAACGCTTTTTATGAGGTCAACAATTGTGATAGTAATGCTCTTGGTGAAACTCTTAATATTGGCGCCGGGTTCCCTGTTTCCTGCAGTTATTGAAAAAAGAAATATTAAAAAAAATGAATATAGTTTTTGCTACAACTAAATGGATTTTTAAGGTGATTGCTTTGGATGTCTTCATTACTAAATATACAGTTGCGAGTGTTTGTAGTTTTTATATGCAGTGCATTCACCAAACTGAGCATTATGTGGTCCGAAATGACCCGTTATCTTAACGCAACTTTGTCGAGGAAAAAATCATTTCAAACTGAATTTGAAGTCACAATATCTCAAAAAAGATGTTTTTGTAGGTTTCAAAGTCATTTTAGGTCGTTTTTAGGTAAATTATGCTATGTGTGAAAAACAGATACTTGAAATAAATGCAATATCAAACTTAACCCTCTCTGAGGGGTTCACATGCACAATTCCCACTTGCAACCTGTAGTCTTCCCTGCTTTGCTTTCTAACTCGTTTTGACCTTCTAGACCAATATAACCTTTCCACATGATCCTAGTCTAAGGAAAGCACCAATAGAAGCTTTCCAATATATTATATTCTAAGGAAAGGACATAAAATCTTTCCAAAGGATCCTATTCAAAGGAAAGCATCAACAGAATCTTTCCAAAGTATTAACCACGCATATAAAAGCTTCGCAATATTGCAGTGTTCTGTCTGGATTATAGCTGACCATCACACACACAGTAACAACCCAACTAACACATTTATGAAATACAATATAATACAATATGCGTGTAATGCATTATAATTATTAATTATTTTGAATTGTATATTAGAAAATCTGAATTCATTACAACATACGAATTTGAGAGTTATTGCAGTTAACGCTGTGGTTTTCAAACTATTGAACTGAATGACTTTTCGAAACATTTGGTAGCTAAGTGATTAGAACATAGTAATGCTATATCACAGATCACCGCCGGTTGAAATTCCATTCTAAGCTATTTATACATGCTAATTGCCTTCTCATAACTTGATGGATACCGATATGAGGTTTGGATCTATGCTAGCTGATTCATGTTTTATTACAACGATTAAGTGCGTAATATTGTACAGTATAATGGGTAAAAGTAGTCGCTACCAATCACAAAACATCACTAACACATTTCGGATGGCATGCATTTATGAAATAAATATATTCAATTTTTCATCTTGTGAGGAATTTTCTTTGGAAATTATGTAACAATGTGTCGTATTCAATATTTTGAAAATTTTATTTTAAAAACAATAATCTAGCAATTATTACTTTTTCTTCGTTCACTAATAAAAGCATTTGAATACTCTTAAATTTGTAGTAATCAAAAGAAATTATTCGATTAAAATTGTTCATTAAGAATACTTTTATTTTATAAAAGTATTCAAGGTTTATATTAATTTTTAAACATGCTATTTTAAATATGAAATGTTTTGATATTTTGGAGAGTTGAAACATTATCTTGAAAGGGTAGTTTTATGCTAGATTATAGGATATTTAAATAGGACTTCAATTATTTTCATTAAAAAGTTATAATTGAAATTCTTGTAGAAAACTAACAGAATATTTTGACGTACAAAACTTTTTTGAAAAGACTCAAACGAGACAGATGTGCTTTAAAATGATATTACATGGTTAACATGATATAATAACGGCGAAATATATCATTACCAATGAAATAAACATAAGTAACATATAAGAACAATTCATATCCATGAGATATCTTCAACTAGAAACTCATGTAGTCGGCTTATACAGAAACTTATTAACTAGCAAGATAGTTTGTATTATGCGGCTGCTTAAAGAATATTATATATATATATATATATATATATATATATATATAAAACTTTTCTAAACATGTTATAATATGATAATGTATTTGACATCATCATGAAATTAAGCATTTAATGTCTCCAAAAACTATCAATCAATGAGTTTCTTCCCTAAGGCAACGATATATGTTTTATTACGAAAAGTATGTGTATCAATAAGTTAAATGTAAATGTGTTTAAAGGATTCTCAGCAAAGTTCTCAGGAGAAATATTGTCATTTATTATTATAGAATCACAATTTCAAACAAAATACGAAGGAGATACAAAAATATCATATGAGTTATTAACAGAACTGAGTCATATCTATGCATTAGATGCATACCGACACAATATCACAAAAACAAAATTTCTCAAGAGAGTAATTTAAATTTTTCTTATTTCTACCTCAATTACTCAATTATTTTTTAAAGAGGAAGATATTCCTTATGTATTTCGACTGGACATAAGCATATAACATTAGCAAATGAGCGTTAGCATTAGCATTAGCGAATGAGCAAAACTTTCTGGAGAAGATTACTACAAAAAGTCTGCTTTCAAAAATATTGGATGTAGTCAATGTCTTCCATGCACACAGAGGTGACATGATTTACTAAATAACAGTTATTTGTAATTAACTGACCAAAATATTTTACAGGAAAGTTTTCTAAAGGCAGATCTTCGTTGTTTATTGAGACTGGAAATGGGGTGGAAAACCATTAGAAAAAGGAAACTATGATGGAGGAGATTATTGCGATGGGCCTATTTTCAATAAAATGGATAGTACGCACCTCTAAGGTACATCATGTACATGATATGATTTTTTAAGTATTCTAAACAAGTGTAATTTGTAATTAACTTTCCTGGTGGTTGTTTTGACGAGGTATATCATCATTAGAAAAATTGGTCAAGTCTTGATGACTGAGATATCTCGTCGAAACCGCTCGGAGGGTTAAGGAAAGAGTACCCTTATAGCAATCATTTTGTATTTTACATTTGCAACTACGTATATAAAGTGTACCTTATTCTAATACATATAGGGGACGTCGTGGCTCAGTGGGTATGCCCACTGCCTAAGCAACCTTCGAGTTGTAGGCGGCGCAGGTGCATTCCTACATGGGTGTATTTCTCTCTTCTATGTTAGTAAAATTTTAATTGTGTATGTCTATTACTTGATATTGTATATCTTATGCCTGGCGCAGCATGACCAAATATGGCCCTTGCGCCATAAAACCCCCAAACCAACCAATCCAATACGCATGAAATATGCATCACAAAAGAAAACGTCATTTTTGCATAGACAATAATTAAAAATTTCCATTTTGTTTTCGAAATATTTCCCCAATGTTTTAAAGTTCCTACTCCTACAATTTTCAATGTTTTCAAATATTTTTCTTTATTTTCTATTAGTGTTTCTCACAATTAGTGCATGGTTTTACATGTGCTCCAGTTATTTAATTTTTACAAATATGTTTATGACACTCACTATGAAAAACAGTTATTTAAAATCAGCAATTCCTCTAAATCCTTATTTCATGCACAGAGCTATCGAATACAATAATAAAAACCCACAAAAAGTTTCAAATATCTATCTTTATTACAAAAAACACCTTAGCATTTTGAATACTCTGTAGTCATTAAAAAGAGAAGTCTGAGAAAAAGGTAGGTAGGTATATTAATTAACGTCACACTGGAGTAACACAACGGGCAATTTGCGACGGTCCTGGACCAAATCCGAAGGGAAAGATCGAGGACAACACCACGTAATTTTGATCCAAGGTCAGATGACGAGGTCACACCTGAGCTGGCACCTCACTCTCCAAACTTCCACACCAAGCCAACGTGAGGATATTTGAGGCCACGACAGTTTTAACGTACACCATCCCCCTTCGTACACTACTGTCTTTCGTTGGATTCGAACTCACAACCCCCGGTTGCTGATCCGTTACTTGGTAGTCTAGAAGTTAGTTCATTTTACACCTGACATACATTCAATGAAAAACTTTAATAACTCGCAAAATAATTCAATTTTTCACACACATTCTTTAATGCTGTGCAATTAATATAAGGGAATAAAAGAAATATCACTTTTGATCATTTTAGTCCTCTTAAGGGGAAAATGGACTTTAAAAAAAAACTTTTGCAATTATTATCCGATTGTTATGTAATTTGCAAAGAATATTTGTTTTCTATCAAAAATCCTATATAAAGTTTTGTCTAAAAATATTAAGCTAGTGTAGATGTGGACAAAATAAACCTGGTCCAAACTTTGGATAAATTAGCAAAAATTGATAGGTCCCATGCGCATTAATTTTGTATTTATTTTCAATATTTTAATTCACATAATGGTTTGTACGTATATAAATAAAATTAACACCATTTGGTAAGTGTATCACTCAATTGTAAACCAAAACGGATTTTGTACTAAAACACCTAAAATTTTGCAAAAAAGTGCGTAGGCTGAGAAACATTTTAAACAAAAATTTTGAAATTTGGAAGAATGGATGAATTTCTCATTTGCACTTACATATTTGGAACAAATTACGAGGATAATCTCCAAATTTGTTTTGAAGAATCAATTTTGGTGAATTTGAAAGTCCATTCCCTGATTCAAAAATTTCAGTGTTAGAAATATAAGACTGAAATCTACTTACTCTGACCGATTTTGGATAGTTGTAAAAACGCTATTGATTTTGAGAATGTTGTGTTCAAGCTGATTCATAAATGCATATTTGCAAATTATTGTGTCTGAGGAGCCATCGCAACTCAAACCGGCAACGGCTTGGTACCGTATGTATCGAATGCATGGCATTTTCAGACTGCACGATAGAATCTCATTAAGGAAATGAAAAGGAAATGCAATAGCTTTTTAACCGTACAAGTCTGACTGGTGATTCAGTGTTTTGTTGAAATTATAAAGAGGAATATAGCTTTAGTTGAAAGGAAGATCTGACACATACACTGGGGCAGACAGAAATAAATAAAAATCCATACAATTAGGATGAAAAGAAGGTAGATAAGTATTTAATTAACGTCGCACTGGAGCAATACAACGGGCTATTTAAAAAGAAGAAATACGTGTAACTAAATAAAGTTTAGTTCATTATAGTTAATTCAAAACTGCATTAAACAACAAGATAATGAATGTAATAAATGCCTTTTCAGAATTCAAATTTTAAAACGCAATAGTTACGATTTAGCTCGTGTGGATTTCTCTCATTCCTAATAAACTTCCATCTGAAATAGTTATAAATTATTGCGATTTTTGAATATAAATTAGTTTTACGTCTACATTGTGCTTCGTAATGCATTTTCTTGTGATTGCATAAATTGCTTAGTCTTTGTGAAATGTAAATAATACTATGTAAAAATCCTATGCTAATTGGTCAACTCACAATTTGGTGCATATTAAGTATATACGGAGGGCTGGTTCCAAAATGTCAAATTCAATTTTCCTTGTTTTATTTATATTTTTTCCTTATTTCCTAGTTTCGGAGATATGACATCCCCACTCCCTTGCATGCTTATGGAACAGTGCGTCCAGCTAAGAAATCCTACTGTAATTGGTCGACACTCATTTTTGTGCCTATTAGGTATACAACTAAACGGATATAACTTATCTAAAACAGGTCTAAATTATAAGTCTCCAAAAATGTGTTGGTCAGAGTTATGTTTCGCTACATTAAAATATGCTATACAACAAAAATGGGGCTATCATGGTCATACTGATGGCATTTTTGGAATCAGCACCTTAAATATACCAAAAAATAAGCTAGACTTAACATAGTACCCAAAATAAGGTTAACTTAAATTTTTCTCAATATAAGCTTAAATTAAATGTACCCCAAATAAGCTACTCTTGACTTAAATATACCCCAAATAAGATTAAGTTAACTTAAATTCAGCAGATATAACTATATCTAAAGCAGGTCTAACTGATAAGTCTCCAAAAATGTGTTGGTCAGAGTTATGTTTCGCTACAATATAAAAATATATAACCTTATCTTGTATAACATAAACAAAAGCTATCATGGTCATACTGATGCCAATTTCGGAATCAGCACTTTGTGAATACATCCCAAAACAAGTTTTAGAAAACTTAAATATATCCCAAAATGAGCTTAACACTTAAATATACCCCCAAATAAGCCAATCATAACTTAAATATACCCTAAAATAAACCTAAGTTAAATATATTCTAACATAAACAACTTAAATGTATCCCAAAATTAGGACACCAAAAAATATTATTTTCTGTTGACTGTGTAATTACTTCATCATAGAAATTCGTGCGGTTTTACGTTGCGATTTATTGCTATACACATAAAATAAGTGAAAATCGCTAAAGGAAGAATGTAATGCACTACCTAATGCGTCTATTAGGTGTAACAATTGTGACGACCGAAATACTGCTTTCTTTTTTTGCGACTTTGTGTAATGGTATAGACAATATCCTTGATAGTGAAATAAACAACATGAATCAAAAGTTCATCGAGTTTCAAAAAATGAAGCCGAAGTCGAAAAGAATATGATTCGTGAAATGAAGCAGTAGAGAAAATAAAAACACAAAGATTAAAAAAATGAGTTCACCTGAAATTCCACAAATATCTTTCAGGAAAAAACAGCTATAAACACAGCTGAAAACGCCGAAGATTCCCAGAGAGGAAAATAAGCCCAAAATAATAAAAGCAGAGAGTGAAGAAATGAAATCGGAAATAGATTGAATTAGACTCTGAGACAAATATGGCGTTAGTGGATGTTCATAATCCATGTCACGAGCATATTGGTTGAAAAGATCAGAAACAAGAGTTGAAAGAATTTGGGGAAAATGCACTTTTCTTGCCTGATGGGAGTAACTATTTTTTCCTCCGATAGCCATTGGTCGAGCTCTTCAGAAATTACGGGACCTGTTTCCTGGATCAATTTTGAAACGATATTAAACATAGCCCCGTGGATGGTTTCACTTTTGATATTGGAAGTAAACTGAATTGTATGCATTGAACTAGTCTGAGTTCACAACACCCTGATTGAAAATTTCGCAGTTGGAAGTAGCTCAGGGGATTCAATTTGTTACTTCAGAGGCGTTTCATCGGAGGAGTGTGTCCAAATAGCAAAGTGAGAAATTAACATTTCTCCCGAGTTCAAAAGGGGCCACAATGGGTTTGCCCACATCGCCAGCGAGTTGTGGGCGGCGAAGATTGGATTCTTGTATCTAACCTGACTGTATTTCTCTCTTCTGTATTAGTGAAAACTTTCATTGCATCCATTAACTTGACGGAAAAACCTTGTTTGACAAGATCTGGTACTTGTACCATAAGATATCAATCAAACAAACTCTCACTCCTCAAAATAATTTTAGTTTACTGCGCTTATGAATAAATCCATATTCCCTCTTTCAGCCTTGGAACCAGCGTGATTCTGTGTTTTTGTCCACTGCACTAGCAGTCTGCGAGGTGTAGTTGGCGCCTGTGCGCTTCATGTAACTATCGTGGGTTTATTTCTCTCTTTTGTGTTTGTAGAAACTGTGCATACATGTCCATTTACTTGAAGAAAACGCATTGCTTGTCCAGACCTGGCCCATGCAGCATAAAAAATCAATTAGCTAATCTCTTTCACTCCTCAAAATAATTTTAGTTTACTGCTTACGAATAAAACCATAGTCCCCTCTTTCACACCTGGGATCAGCGTGGCTATGTGGGTTTGCCCACTACAGCCTGCAAGCTGTAGGTGGCACCGGTTCGTTTTCTGTAACTACCGTGGGTTTATTTCTCTCTTTTGTGGTAGAAACTATCCTTCTATATATGTCCGTTTATTTGACGGGAAAACATTGTTTGGCCAGATCTGGCCCTTGTGCCATAAACACCAACCAACCAACCCGAGTTCAGAGATATAAATATAATTATTGAAAATATCGAACAGGAAAAATCAATAACTCGTTTTTATTTTCCGAGAGATTTGATTTGCAGCGGATTTGAAACACGGTTTTTCATTTCCTGCGTAAAAACGGTTTCAATTTATTGGAGTTATTTGGCAGGTGTAGATTCACCCGTTGAGTTTTACGATATAAAATGGAAAGCTTCATTGAGAATCGATGGTTGACAAATCATGTTTTATGTATAGTGAGTGTTAATAAAAAATAACTAACAGTTGCATTAAGAAGCACGGATAATGTGTAACACAATTGCATTAATCGATGATAAACATTTCAAATACGTTACCAGGAAATTTGTTTTACGGTCAAAATACACTGCACGAAAATTCTGTCACCTATAAAAAGCCGTAAATATTTTATATCTTAGTAGAATTTTGGCATACATTGCATAGTCTTCATGACTTTAAGACCAGGTAATAAAGTTTTAGTTTTACTGATTATTGAATCTTTTTAAGAGCTTACTTTTGAGTATTATAAAGATATATAGATAGATCTAGGTAGATAGGCAAATAGTTATATATAGATTTAGATAGTTTAATGGATGAGTAGATAGGTGAAGATAGATGTAGACGTTACTGGACACATAGATAGATGTAGGTGTTACTAGATACAAAGATAGATAGAAAGGTAATTCAATTAACGTTGCACTGGAGCAACACAACGGGCTGTTGGTGACGGTTCGTGATCAATCCCTAATCAAAGATAGATAGATGTTGATGTTATTAGATACATATATAGATATTACTAGATGCATATATACTAGATATAGACGTTGCTACATACATAGAGGGATGTAGGTAGATCGATAAAATAGTTGTATATATAGATATGTTGAAAGGGATAGATCTAGAGGTAGGTAGAGTAGATATTTGAATTTGAAAAGTAGGTGGATTAAAGACAAATTAATACTTTATCCACAAATCGAGGGATAGTTGCAATTTTATACAAAACATAATTACATTTATAACTAATTTTTATAATTAAAGAAGGGAGCAAACTAAAATCTCATTTCATAAACATTTACTCTCCTTATTGGAAATTATATTTTTCTTCTTGTCCGAAGTATAGAAAAAATGTCCATGCATGATGGATTTTTTGCCTAATTTGCCTTACTATTCACCTTTTTTAAACTTTTGTTCATTATGGTGCTTGGACGGGGGCAACTTTTGGCATACCGCTGCCCACACGCAGAAAACACCATCTTGAGTTGTCTCGGTCAGGCTCCTCCCTGATCCACCAACACCACTTCATTTTTGAAATATATTCTTAAAATTCACCTTTGTTTTTCTGTAATTGAATTATTTTGCTTGTCATGTTATGTCTGCGACTTCGGCGCGCATGCATGGACTGTTTTGTTTGTCTTCTGTTTGACTAAAGTTTATACCCCAGTTTTTTGGCTTCTTTAGCTCTTTGGCTTTTTACTAGTTTGCATTTATTTAGCTCTTAGCTTTTTCAATGTTTTGCGTATTTGATTTTTTGATTATATATATAATGACAGAAATAGAGCCAGAAAAAAAAGAATCTGGAAGCCAACATAAATAAGGGGAAGGCTAAATACTGCATGCTATTCATATAATGTGACTCTCCGATTTGAAAGGTAAATAATTTCCTTCGCGTATCCTCTTTCTATTCAAATAAAATAAACGAATTCAAACCGCTCTCCCACATGTACGAATATCCTATCAATGTTAGAGCAGGCAAAATCTAATCAATGTACTGAATCCTGCCTGTCTTCTCGCCTTTTTTCCAATTGAAATGAAACTTAAAAGTGATGAGAACTAGCGAGCAAAAAAAATATCCGGGGAAAAGGGCGCACCACTCTTACAGCAAATACAAAATCTTTTGGGAAACCGATTTCATCATTTCTTCTCTAGGGTGAATTTTTAATAACACTTTTCTTAGAAATCACAATCCCCACTCATAAATACATTTCTGATTGCAGATTCGGAAGAAAGGAATACATTTCCGCGTTCTCTCCCGGGAATATCATCACAGGTAAGTCCCGAGGGGGCTATAAAATCTCTGCTCTATAAAACGAGGCCCCATTAGAATGGCTCTTATTTGTTTCGCACTGTCGCGGCAATGCGATCCGATAGAGCAAGATAAGAGTTAACTAAGCGGCTATGGAGACTCCAGGCTCCTTTGTCATTCACAGGCTCCTTTCTTTAAAAAGAAGGAACGCTGAAACAGGAAATTTCGCCCGAATAAAAAATAATCTCGCGAAGAGAAAACGTAGCTAATGAAGTTAGCGGATATGTAAGAATGGTATGTCGCTGTGCTCAGTGTGATATTACGTTTCTGTTGTCTTTGAGTTTCTCGACGAGAAATGGCTGGTCTTGTGTCCCACCGCATGTGGTCTTCAAAGAGGAAAATGTGTTATTTGGAATTTCTACTTTCAGCGCGTATGTTGAGAAAAAGGTGATGTTACATTTTATTTGGAGATGGTTTGAAACTCCAAATAAATGCGTTATTTGGAATTTCTTCTTTCATCGAGAATGTCGAGATGATGTTATACTTTATTTCGGAACCTGGATCTACGGCATGTATAGTTCTAACACCTTAAGTAGCAGCTCAACCTGTCTTTTATGTCTCATCCCTCACTTCCAAGCTTTGCATGATTCGTTGCGTTTAGTCTGGTATTGTGTTAACATTGTCTTTGAATTTCTCGACAAGAAAAGGCTGCCTAACCGCATTGGGTCTTCAAAGAGGAAAATGTGTTATTTTGAACTTCTACTTTCAGAGTGAATGTTGAGAAAAAGGTGATGTTACACTTTATTTGAGAATGGTGAGTGTGTATACTGTGTACAGTTCTAACTCTTAAGCAGTAGATTAACACGTAGTTGGTTTTTCTCATCCCTTTCTTTCACACTTTGCATGATTAATTGCATTCAGGCTGGTATTGCATTACCATTGTCTTTAATAAATTGCTTATACACTCTGATTCTTGATTTCATAAAAAGAGGCATGTTTGTCTTCAGTACATTGGAAAATATGATGTGTATTTATTCAAATTGTAGGGATCAATGACAGGCAAAAGGGGTTAACTTTTTAGCTAAACAAATATGTGCTTCTGAAACTAAAATTGGATAAATTACTGACATAAGCTGATGTTTGATTACATAAATAAAAGATATATGTACTTTGAGTTCATTAGAAAATATGATGTGTGTTTATTCAAATTGTAGCGATCAAGGCAAACTAAACAGTAACATCGTAGCTAAACAAATGTGTTTGTCAAAGGAAAATTGGATAAAACTAGGATTACGAGTTTCGTTTTTCATGGATTTCCCTGCTGCTTGTTTTAACGTTGTACATGTTAGTTATTCAACGAAACGTTTTTTTATGTACTGGATAGCGTCTGTAAAAGGAAATACAAATATTTTAAAACGTTTTATAACCTCAAATAATTCTTAGCTATGACCTTTGTGCTTTAAATGTGTACATATTATTACAGATATTTCCCTCAATTGTATCTCCCTCCGTAATTTTTATTTTATTATTTTTCAAGTTGAGAGTGAAACCTGAATTAGGAAATCATAAAATAAATTATTTTAGAATATTAATTATAATGGTGTATTAACGCCAAGTATTATTGTAGTTTTAGGTTCGTGCGCCCTCTTATGAATGAAGCTATTTTATATTTACTTAATTGTTGTTTCTCTACAAAAAATATCCAATTACAGAGAAAATAAATTATGATCCAAAAATTGCAAGATAAAAGATACACAAATACAGTTAGATCAGAGATGAAACAAAATATTTCATTGAGTCAGATTGCTTATTGAATTGAAATTCTTAAAAATATATCAACCTCCGAAAAAGAATTATACTATTCAAAAATCTATTTGCAACAAAAATTGTTACATTCTTTCTATTGTAAAAGTTCGACAAAACTTAATTTACAGTTTCTGGTGATATACCTGGGGACGTTAAAGTCAATACGAGAAACTAAAAAAGACGGATCAATTTTGTCATGCAGGTGTTAAAAAGCTTTTGTTAGAGCAATATCTCCTCAGAGTAATGCAACTAAAATTATTTCGTAATTCAGAAGAATGTACGCCTGTAGAGTCTAAATTTTAAAATAAATGTTTCTCAAGAATTTATTTTGTATTCTTCCAAATCCTTTATATTGAAGTCATAATAAGAATTCCAAATTCAGATCTATATTCCAGTTCCGATTTAATTAATTAAATAATAAAATTGTCGTTTTGGTATTACAAAAGATCTTGTTTTTCTCTTGATATCCAATCAAGTTTGCATTATGTAGATTTTATAATAGATCTGATGTGGTAGAGTAGGAAAAACTTAGCTAGGAGCTTAAACCTAGGATTTTCAGTAGTTTCATTAATTATGCGCACATAAGTCCGCAGTGAATGAGATTTCGTGTGCAAGTCCTTGTACAGAGTTCAAATGTTAAATTAATTAACAGTAAAATAATTTGTGACACTGATAAATGTTAAGTAGATGTGAAAATATATATATATATGACAGCGCACTTAATATGGGGCATTAAGTTATATGGAACACCGCACTGTTTTGGCAGGGAATTTTCAAAATCTATCGAAATTAAAATTCTGTGTGAAAAGGCACTACTCATATTTTGAGCGTCAGTCCAGAATCGATTTTTTAAATAGAAGCATTTTTGAAGCATTTCGATTTTCTGAAAACATTTTAGCGGTTCAATTAAAAAGGCAATAATTTTAGAGAAAATAAATTAAAAAGTACTTTTATTGCATGGCATATTATAAAATATGTTTGTTTCTATGTCCGAATAGAATTTTCATGTGATAGAAAATATTTTTTATAGGCAATGGGTGATTTTAATTAATTGAAAATTAATTATTCAGTATTTTGCATCTTAAATCGGTGAATGGATATTGACTGAAATAATATATCCACCAAATATTTCAACCCTCCATCCAGTACTTTCTTCTGTGGACTCCACAGGAAACACACACATTGTCTTTTAGTAATATAGATTCTACAGAATGGCCATAAAAACCGTTCACTCTTTGGATACATCTGTAGCTAAATCGAAAAAAGGAATGATACCAAATTTCATATTGAGACTTTTGAAAACATGGAGATATATATTCCGTGAAAAAAAAATTAGTACCAAAAGTCACCGATAGGGGAAATTTGGGATTGTTAAAGTCGAAAACAATCGAACATTTGCATTAAACACAGATAAAATGAATTATGCAAAGTTTTGACCTATGTCAGATGTTGCATTGTAAGCTATGATTAAGAAGTTTGAAGAAACAGGATCGCGCAGAGTTAAGCTGGCAGAGGACGGAAAGCAGTGTAAAGAGAAACAATAACAGAAGTTGCAAATGCGATTGTTCGACGACACAGGAACCTGTTCTGGTCCGTCTTCAACTCCAAGAGCGCCAAATTTTCCCCTATCGGCGGATTCTTTTCCCGGAATACATCTCCCCATGTCTTCAGAAGTGTCAATACCAAATTTGGTTCCATTCCGTTTATTCGATTTAGCTACAGATGCCTCCAATTGTTTTATGGTCACCCTGTACTTTACATTATTCAATTGTAATAGATTATTTTGTTTAGACTACTGTTCTTATTGTGTGTGTGTATTTTTCCTACGGAAACAGAAACTTGTGAAGCTGGTTGAATGTAGCACTGACATGGATAAGAGTTTTCTAGGTAGTAAAATCGAAAATATTGCGAACCTTTTCCAATATGTAAAAGAAGTTTAATGTAACACAAATTAAATGTAAAAGCATGAAAGGTATTTATTTATTTAATGTTCAGGTCTAATTAAATATACAATTTTTATGTATAAAGCTAAGTTTTTAATGTGATAGTGAGACAATTTTGTTTAGGTGCTCCATATAAAATACCATTTTTTCAAATCGATAATTTTTAACTATTTTTAGTATAACTCAAAATTGTTTTGATATATTATCTATTTACAGATAAATCTGAGTTAATTTTCTTGGGATTTAGCACTTGAAAAATTAAATAAATCAATTCCTCTGCTATTGACAATCTTTTAAAATCTGATGTTCCATATTACCTCTGTCTTTACCCTACATGCAATTTCGTTAACAGCATCATTTTTTTCGTTTTGTAAAGAAATATATAATACAGCAGAAAATGTTTTGCTACTGAGAAATTGCTTGATTTTAAGTGAAAACTTTTGCATTGTTATTAAATTGTACATTCAATACTTGGAAAAGCATGAAATGTCTGACATTAAGATAAGTAAAAAATAATACTGTTAAATGTATAAAAGCAGCAGTTTTCTAGTTCAATATTATCTCCCCAGTACTAGTACAAATAGGATAATGCAAAATTTCTTGGTTAAAAAAATCGTACAAATTCAGAAATTTATTATAATGGAAGCAGTTTAGCAACTCAAATATTTAGGTAAATAGGTAGTTAATTAACGTCTCACTGGAGTAACACAACGGGCTATTGCCGACGGTCCAGGAACAATCCCTAAGGGAAAGATCAAGGACAACGCCTCGTAATTTTGAACAATATGACGATAAATATTTAGGTGTTACTTTAAGAACGTTAATTTAATCTCTGGGTATTCTAACTTACCAACTTGTAGACAAGAAACAAATTAGTAAACCTAAAATTATAGAAGATAACGTCTATTTTACATTATGGCCATTTATATTTTCCGTTTGAGTGGGGAATTATGGAAATGCAGTTGAGAAAGTCTAATCTGTGTGCCTACGTAAGAATCAATCGATCTCATTCACCAAAATTTGAATTTATTAACCCCTTTTTTATTTGTTATACTTTTCTATGACAATTGTGAAAAATATGTATAAGAAATTTTAGTTACCGGAAAATTTAGATTAATTGTATAAAATATTTCAGATGATTCAAATTAATTTTGCTTCTCGAGAAAATTTTGACTTAGGTTTTTCGGCACAAGGCGCAGAAACATTCGTGATAAGATATTGTTCAGAAAGAAAGCAATCCGAATAGCAGATGTCCTAATAGAAAAAAAGAAAATTATCGCATTTTTGTAACAGAAAATACGTAACTTTGTGTCTTGCTTCATGGAAAAATAATAAATTACGCTTAAAGGTTAACTAATTTATGTAAAGATAAATAAGTACCATCGTAGTTTTATTCTCTCGTCTCAATAAGGCGCATAACTATGAGAAAACAAATGTATAAGTTATTTTCTCACACGAGCACATCAATGAGCGTTTCCTTAGCGAAGACGCAGTGACTTCAAGGTTTATCATGATTTGTTGAACATTTACGCGATTCTACGTCTTCAGTAACTGGAACCGATACGAAATAGGAAGGTCCGACACAGAAATGGAGGCTTTGCGAACAAGCAATGCCAGACTAAATTAATCTTAATCTCGAGGTAGATGCAGTAGTTTAGACACTTCTCTTTTACACCCGTTTTGTAAATCTTTCAACCCCCTTAAAGATGTAAATTTACAGCTATCAAGTCATTATGTATTCTTCACAAAAACTGAAATATGCATCGTAATTTGGAATCTTTACTACGACTGCTATATCATAGATATTAAAAGAATAGAGAATAAATTTTGATACATTTATTTTAAGAATTGTCGATCTCAACCCTCCTGGTGGTAGTTGTCTCTACGAGGTATCTCCTCATTGACAAACAGACTAGATCTTGATCTCATCAGTTTTCTTCTAGATGATCTTTCCGTATCATCAAAAAGTCGGCAATTTCTTGATGCCGAGATGAGATATCTCGTCATTAGCAAAAATGGTCAAATCTTGATTCACAAGATATCTCGTCAAAAGCCTTGTCTGGTTAAGGTGTGCATTCTTCCAACTTGCGAAATCATTTCGGTTACATTACTTTGAAGTTCCATAAAGAGATTACTTAAAATTTTTTTTAACCTCCTACATAACAAAACTGATTCGCCCTTTCTAATTTTTTGTATCGCTTTTAACGCCTCTAGGTATATCACCAGAAACTGTAAATTATTGTTTGTAAAACCTTGGAGAAAAAATGCCTGTAGCAATTTTGCTACAAATAGATTTTTAACCAGCATAATTCTTTCTTGGAAGTTGATATATATTTTTAATGATTTCAATTCAATAAGAAATCTGTTTTGTGTGAAGTTTTTTGTTTAATCTCTTCTCTAACTGTAGTTAAGTACGTCGTGTTTTGCTTTTTTTGGCACTTTTTAGATAAGATATTTTTGTTCTCTGTAATTGGATATTTTCTGTAGAGAAATAAAAATTTAATAGATAAATGGTTTGGGACAATAACGAAAATTCTTCTTAGATAAACATTTCTGTTTTAGAATTATTTAAAAGTGCTGGATAAGAATATGACCATTAAACTTAAGGAACAATTGCCAAGGAAATGAAGAGGCAACTCAATACTTTAAATCTATTATCTTGCCTCTTACAGAAAATTGGCCACACCTAATACATAATATGATTATACTGCTTACATTTTAAAGATTGAAAATAATATTTCCACTAATACTACTAGTTATTTGTCTCACAGTAAAAGCAAATCTAGTTATTTCTTGAATATTATGCAGTACGGTGAGGAAAAGCTTTGCCGGTTACGAAATTATTTCTGATACTTTTACAAACAAATTTAGTTATGTATATTCACTCAGTTCACAATGTGATAAAGCACGTGGCCTCTCGAATGAAATTCTTTTAATGTTTCCAATACTGTTAAAATTACCAAGATCGCATGTGATATTTTCCAAGTCATTAAACAACTTAAATCTTCCCACATCCTTAGAAATGATAGTATACCTTTCTTCATATTATTAAAGTCTTCTCTGATTTTCTTCATTTAAACTTTTATAATTATCTTCAATGGTTGGTTGAATGGTGTAGAGTTTATTCAGTGTTTCTCCTTTCTAATAATCAAGAGTTCAATGTATGGCAAGATAGCATAAATATTTTCAGAGAATGTTTTACTGACAAATTATATGCATGTAAATGTTTATAACGTATCATACCACACATTATATAAGGAAGAGCGTAAACATTAGTTAATAAATAATTCGATCCTATTTCAATGCGACATTCGTAAGCTCCTGTAGCATTCTAATTAACTATCAAAATATCGAATGATGCGAAAAAAAGAGCTCATTATTTGTCGTTCCAAATAGAATGGATGCTTCCTGCCATATATCACCAACACATGTACGGATATAGTACATTTTATTCGAAAAAATTGAATAAAGCATTTCTTTCTTCTGTAACGTGTGCAAAATAAAATACTGAATTTTGAAGAGAAAAAGTGCTCGTGAATTTTTTAAGATATATTATTCAAATACCCTAAATCTCGTCAATTGATTTCTCACATTACATGTAGTCCCAAGAAACACGGATCCTTCCTTCCATAAATCACCAATACATGTACGAATGTAGTACATATAGTACATTTTAACCCTCCAAGTGTTTTCGACGGGATATCTCATCCATCAGAATCTGACCAATTTGGCCAAAGACAAGATATCTCGTCCATCAAGATCTGACCAATATTGCTAATGACGAGATACCTCGTCATGAAGATACTGCCGATGTTTTATGATGACGAGATCAAGATTAGATATTTTATTGCTAATAACGAGATATCTTATCCGTCGAGACTTGGTCAACTTTCCTAATGACGAGATACTTCGACGTGACAACCACAGGGAGGGTTAATCAAAACAATTGTATACATCCTGTAAAGTGTACGAAATGAAATCCAGGATTTTGAAGAGATAAAAGTATCTACCTCTGATTGTTTTCTGAGATATATTATTTAACTATTCTAAACCTCGATTACTCACATTACATATAACCTTAAATAACATGAATCCTTCCTGCTGTATAAGGTCAACACATGTACGGATATAGTGAATTTTATTCGAAAAAATTGAATAAAGCTTTCCTCTCCCCCGTAAATAAAATACAGGATTCTGCAGGGAGAAAGCAGCGCGGAGGAATGTCCCGATCAAGAGTATAAGTTCCACTCACGCACGACGGCTAAATGAATTTTTTCAAACCAGAGTTTCATACATCTTCAACTTTTACTCAAACGGAGAGTCCATCCCAGTCCATCTCAGACAGAAAATTCACATCGCATTCGAGGCCTTTAAAAAACAGCTTGGTCGGAACGCTCTCAGCTATAAGGAAACGATAGCACCACCCGAAAAGAAGGGTATAAAATAAATCTCAAAATATAATCAGAAAAAAGGAGATGAGTAAAAGGCGTATAAAAAGGAGAAACCGAACCTTTTACTGAAAAGGAGACGATCTCCCAACCTAAGTAGAAAAAGCTTCCCATCCCCTTCTTCTCGGCGCTTGTGCTCCCAGCATTCCCTTGAAATGAATGGAAGGAACAGGAAGGCTAAGAATTTAGCCCAAGTAAAGGAAGGAAAGTAAAGAAATCCGTAAAGGGGAGGGGGAATGATAAATAAAAATAAGACGGGTGTTCCGAGAGGGGGACTGACCGGAAGATGGGGTGGAAATGTGATTTCACCCGCCAAGCTTTCGTCTTTCATCATGGATCACGTGACACCCCCTCTCTCTTAACCTTCAGCAGAACTGGGGTGTTTCGAATACGCAACACAGTGGGAATAATTGTTGGCCCGACTTCTGGCGTTAAATATTGGCTGCCGATGGAGGAAGTTCTCTATCGCGAAGCAACGGAGTCGACGAAACGAAATCTGTGTGTTCATATGCATCTCAGTTTTGTTGCCAACGTTGCCCGTATGTAATCAGGAACAAACCTTCCAAAGCACATGGGCCTTTATTAACAATCCAAGTGTTTCGACGAGATATCTCGTTCAAGATCTACATAGTTTTGTTAACCTTCCTGGTGGTTGCCTCGACGATGTATCTCATCGTCATTAGAAAAGCTGATAAGATCTTGATGTACGAGATATCCGACATTAAAAGAAAACTGGCCTGATCTTGATCTCTTCATCATAAACAAATCGGACATCACTCGTCAAAACCACTTGGAGGGTTAAAAGCACAGAAAGATTAGCTAGTTAAAATGCAAATTATACAACACAAACAATACTAATTAATACGTAAATGTTACCTTTGTTACATACAACAAAGCAAGCGAAAATGTCAATTAGTTTACCAACGGAACGCACAGCAATTCGGTTCTTAAGGATATTATACAACTAAAGTCCATCTCTGCCCTTTTGTGATCTCCATTGCCTCATATGCAATCAGGAACAGACCTTCAAAAGTATATGATACCCTATAAAATGCTCATAAACGTTAAATAGTTAGTACACCTAATATAATACTAGTTAAAGCACAAATGTACTAGTTAAAGCACAAATGTTTACTGCTTTTTATATGCATGATATATTTATATATATAATTAGCAGACTACCGCATGAGTGTACGAATGGTGGTGAACGGTTTGTTTGCTCTTGTTCAATAATTAAGACTTTCTCACCCAAATCAGCTTTTCGCAAGAGTAAGTGAGAAACTGATTCAAAAAAGAACAATGAATAGCCAGACGATGTCTCGTTTTTTAACCTAGATAATATACAAAATGTTAAATTGACTAATTCTGTGTGTTATGCATTTTTCTATAATTCTGTATGCTATGCAACTTTCTTTAATTCTATATGTAACGCAATTGTCTATATATGATTCCGCACGTATTATAATCTTATGTTCTTCTGTATGTAGCATAATTAAGTGTAATTTTGTATGTAATAATTGTTTGGTGATTCTGTATGCAATATAATTTTATTGTACGTGATAACTCTCCTGGTGATGGTCTCGACGAGATATCGCGTCACAAGATCTTGATCAACGATATCTCGTCATTAGAAAAAATTATCAGATCTTGTTCTCGTGTCATTATAAAAAAATATGCAATATCTTGATGATGAGATATAGTGTCATTTGCTAAATTAGTCAGATCTTGATTCACGAGATATCTCTTCGAAACCACTTGAAGGGATAAAATATTACATACACTCGCATATAATATAACCTTATATACTTCCATATATAACATAATTTTATGTACTTCTGTATGTAATCTAATCATCTGTACTTCTATGTGTAATTTAATCGTGTTTTCTTTTGTTTGCAATAAAATTTTATAGGGCATGTAACCATGTTATGTTTAATTATGTTTCTTTAATCCTATAAACATGTAGCATTATATACGAATATAAAGCTACATGACCATAGGCTATATTATAAGACACGTTATTTAAAGTTAGTTACCAACGGAATATATTATAAATCGGTATCAAAGAGTTATAAATGTATCCGCACTGATAGGTAACGAATCGAATAATGGTAAAGTTGTCAAATTTATTTTAATGTAAGTTTGTAATGTAACAGAAAATGCCGCAATTGAAAGAATAACTGGAAATTGGAATGTATTTGTCATGTTTTGTTTAAAAAAGGTGCAAAGATTTGGTAAATAATTACATTGATAATTAATGCGTCCTTTTATTTAGCATCCATGAAAATGCGTTGAAGATATATAGACCTGCATTAACTTTTATGGTTATGACAAAAACTGAAACAGTATACGTTCATCAAAATGGATTCCTTATTACCATAATCAGTTTAAAACAGGAAATGTGATTTCAAAGAGAACTCGTTTTTGACCAATATCAAATACAATGTAGATAATTAGGATTAAAATGTAAGGTTAATCAGGCATGATAAAAACCGTATTGGGAGGTGTATTTAAAATTTCATTCATTGCAAGCATTCTTAAGGTACATGCAATAAACTTTATTTCTGTGCATTAATCCTCCAACTCGACGAGATATCTCGTCCATCAAGATCTAACCAATTTTGCTAATGACTAGATATCTTGTCATCAAGATAATGCCTACTTCTTATGATGATAACATCAAATTCTGATAAATTTTCTTCTAATGACGAGATAACTCGTCCATAAAGATCTGGTTAGTTTTTGTAATGACTAGATACCTCGTCAACCAGGAGGGTTAATCAGAAACCACCAGGAGGGTTAATGAAACCTTAATTTGTGAATGTTCTTGGTGCTTATGCTGATTTGAATTCTCTTAAGGACATTGTAGAAGGAAATATGCGTATGAATATTTCAAGTAAAATAAATTCAATATCAAAAATATCAAATTGATATTTATATCCTTTAGTTTAGTCTATTTCACAAAGGAATGAAGGATTTTCTTTCATAAATGCGATGCCTTTAGGTTTCAGTAAAGAGAAACCTTTAATTTCATCAATTCGTAATAATAGAAATAAATAGAAATTCGCAAATAAATTCGCAATAAATAGAAATCTTTTTCACAAACATTTTTACCATTCACCGAGATAACATTATATTACAAAAGCATGCTTTCATCAATACCGATAAAGAAAATAAGAAACCCAATTCCCCAGACACCTGGAAGAGAATCGGCCGATTTATACCCAAAAACATAAAGAGTCCTCGTAACTCCATCTCATGCTTAGAAGTCACATGTATATTATGTTTTATACTTAATACAGTTTTTGTTGTGGAAAGAAATTCATCCGTATGAACATTTTATTCAATTCCACGGATTGAGCATCTGAAGGTCCTTGGCTTTTCGAAAATATACGGAAATGCTTTTAAATAACAGAAAATGCAACTGGCAATACAGATATATTGAATATCAGAAAAGTCATAAAATATAAAAGAAGTATTTTTCAAATCGCAGCCACTTTTTCTGAAGTCCAGATGCTGTTTACTACCATAATTTTCCTGCATCTAAGCGATCTCAAAAATCCGTTGACAATTTATTCATACGAAGAGATTACCTCTCCGGCCTATAGGAGTCGAGAAAAAGATATAAACCTTTCGAAGAATAGCAATGTATTTGCTCAAGTAAGTAAACAACATCTAAGGATTTGGCTTTTATACCATCAGAGAAACTCAAAAAGTTTCGCCCTTTTCGGAAGTATATTTTAAGCAATGGAAGTAGAGTTGTTTGTGCGTTTTTTACTTACGAAATTGATTTTTTGGATCCAATTATAAAATAATTTAAACACACGCGTATATTTAAGCTAACGTTTAATACTTTATGGATAGAAACGTTTCGGATAATATGGACAGGAATCCGAAGGTTTAATATGTTATTTCTTGAATTATAACAAAGCGAAGTATTATTTGAGTTTTGGCTATGATGGTTCGTGGAAATATATTATTCCAGGAAAATGAGCAACGGCATGAAATAGAAATAGACTTAATGGCTGCCATTTCACATTGCAGAGAGTGGTGTATTTTGAACTAACTTCAAAGGAATTCAGTCAATTCTGTTATTAAAATTTCATTATTTTTTACTGGAATATTCATTTCAATATATTCACGAAAGGTAAATCATCCATTTCATAGGTTTCCACGATTAAAAACATAATGGAACCCTCTTTATAAATATCAAGAAATAAACTAACCCTAAATTATCAGACTGCTATTCTTAAAAGGACATCCTACATAGCTAAATAAAAAAGAAAATATTAACTTATTACTAATTGTTAAAATATCGTAAAAATCTATTGCCAATCTAGTAAACGCTTAGACGTCCAAATATTATTTTGACATTACGAAAGTTTATGTTGATACCACTCATATATTTAGATGGACAAAAACGGAATCAACCATTTAATAGGTTTTTATCGTTTAGGATTAATTTAATCTCCATCATAAATCACTTTTTGATTATCAATAGCTAAACTAACCTTAAGATATATAATGTACACAATATTTATGAAGCTGAATAGGTTAGCGCTACATCTCGAAGACAACTATTCTGAAAAGTATATCCGTAGAACAAAACTTTATAGAAAACATTAATGTAACATATTGGCAATCTAGTAACAGCTTTAGCGTTCTAGTAATTTTGACATTATGAAAGTTTATATAGATTTTATATAGGTACCTCACAAACGTATTTAGATTATCCAAAAAGGGAAATAATCCATTTCATAAGTTTCTATATGTTTAAAATAATTTAAACTCCATTATTATTTCTGATTATTAAGAGTTAAGCTAACCTTAAGATGTGTAAAACACGACCATTTACGAAGCTGAGTAGATTAACGTTTCTTTTAAAGCTTCTCTTCAAAAAATATAACCGTAGAACATAGCTTAATAAAAAGGTATAACATTACTGTCACCTATTAGAAATCTAGTAATAGCTTTAGCGTCCTAACGTAATTCCGACATTATAAAAGTCTATATGAATTTTAGATAGGTACCACACGTATTCGTAACGACAAAAAGTTAATCAGCCGATTTCATAAGCCTCTACATAATTTAATCTTCGTTACAAACCTCTTTCTGATATCAAGAGGTAATCTAACCTTAAATTAGGTAATGCACGAGCGATGTTTGTCAAATGACTAAATCTCCCAGAAGCTAAATTGTTTTTGGGATAGTCTCTTTGATTCGCGAATTAATATCTGGTAGCCAAGCTGTTGGCAGTAAAAGTATACTGGATTCAGTGCAGTGATGTGATGAACCAACAGTTTCCGACTGCAATATTGATTATTTTCTCTTTTTTGAGAGAATGAAACAAATTGTCAGAAAGGAGATTTATTCCCTCCAAGTGGGAGCCCCAATAGACATCAGTAACTTCGATTGACACCCTTCCCATATGATTCACACGAACCCCAGGTCTAGGCTCCACCCTATCACCATAGCAACGAAGCTCGGAAACCACAAATTCCTTCAGACTTGAAAGACGGAAGTGGTCATCCTGTTCTTTCCGTGGTTGCTGACATCACGGGGCAGGCAATTTTTATACTTGAATTATTACCCTTGATTTCCTTTATAACATACAATAGCGATATTTACAACGGAAAAGCTTAAATATTTACTAGATAACTTTGGGGGTGGTATTCCGTCTGCGATGGCGGCAAAGAAATGGAAATGTAGCAGGTCAGGATTTCAGCCATTTTGAAGAGGCGGATTTGAAGTGCGGCCATCATTCAATCGCGATCGTAAGAGAATAAGGAAGAATTGTTTATCTGTACGTTGTCACGGAACATATAAAAATCGGTAACAAAATCTCTATTGCTAGTTTAAACTTATATCCTTTTTGTAGAGTAAATCCTGATCTGGACATCTTCATTAACAATTATTAGCTGGTTTGGACAATTTATATAAGAACACCCCCTTCAGCGTTTTTAAAACCAAAAGTTAAATTTTAATCTGTAAAAAATCATCCTTAAGAAAATTATTTAAAATATAGATTAAAATTGTTGTACAATATTTTAAATACTATAGTGTCATTGAAAACCGGTAGATTCAAAGTAGTGTAAAAAATTATATTTGAATTATTACCTTTGGTTTACTTTACAACATACAATAGCGATATTTACAACTGAAAAATTTAAATATTTACTAGATAACTTTAGGGATGGCCTTCCGTCTGCGATGGCGGCAAAGAAATGGAAATGTAACAGGTCAGAATTTCAGCCATTTTGCAGAGGAGGGTTTGAAGTGGGGCATAAGAATGAATTGTTTATTAGTGCGTTGTCACGAAAGTGTAAAAATCGTTAACAAAATCTCTATTGCTAGTTTAAGTTTCTATTCCCTCTGTAGAATAAATAATGCTCTGGACAATATATCCTTTAATATTTAGTTTAAATAGCTTCATTAGCAATTATTAGCTGGTTTGGACATTTTAAGAATCCCTTTGGCAAAACCAAAACTTACATTTCAATCTCTAAAAAAAAATCTTTTTAATCCCAAAGTGGTTTCGATGCGATATCTTGTTCATCGAGATCTGATCAATATACTAATAACGAGATATCTCAAGATATTGCCGATATTTTTTATGTGATGACGAGATCAAGATCTGGTCAGTTTTTTCCTAATGACGAGTAATCTCGTCTATCAAGATCTGGTCAGTTTTACAAATGACGACACAACCACCAGAGGACAACTTCATCGAGACAGCCGCCGGGAGAGTTAAGAAAAAGATTCAAAATACTGATTAAAAATGCCGGACATATTTAACCGGCCCTTCCAGAACGGCTCTTCAAATAGTTTTAACCGACCCGCGGTCCAGGAATCTTCGAAAAGATTCACCTGGCCCGCCCAATAAGGTTGAATTTCAATGTGCAGAATAATTTTAAGTCGGAAGTTTATTTAAGCAGAAATTGCTTACTTAAACTGAAATTAATAATGAATCTAATAGAGCATTTCACACACACAATTTGAATTATCTTGAGGACGGTAACATTTTAGATATATATATATATATATATATATATATATATATATATACACTGCTGGCCACCGTAAATGCAACACCCTGAAGGAAGCATGCAAATAATATGAAATTTACAACATGCATTAGCGGAGGTGAGATATGCAAATGATTAGAATTTCAGCGCAGACGCACATCACGCGCGCCTGTGGCGCCACTTCAAAGCGCTATTTAAGGCTTGGAAATTTCGACGATTTCAAGTACGGCAATTGTGTTTTTCTTGTGGTTTTTTCAAAAAAACGATCAATTATGCCTCGTAGAAAACAGCGATCATCTTTTGATCAAGTATCCGAGTTCGACAGAGGAAGGATAGTGGCCTACCGAGATTGTGGATTATCTGTCAGGGAAATCGGTAGTCGTGTTGGACGAAACCAAACAACTGTAATGCGGATATGTGATCGTTGGATGCAGGAGGGTACGACGGACCGACGTGTTCGATCGCATCCACCTCAGTGCACCACTTCACGTGATGACAGGCATATTGTGCGTATGGCAGTGACGGATCGCTCAGCCACATCACGAACCATAGCACAGCACATTCAGTCTGTACCGCATCATCCAGTGTCTGCGCGTACCATTCGACGCCGTTTACAGCAGAGTGGTCTGTCCGCAAGACGTCCATTGCTTCGTCTACCCTTGACGCAGAACCACAGACGTTTCCGCCGCCAATGGTGCGATGAAAGAAGGATGTGGACGGCAGAATGGAATGAAATTGTCTTTACTGACGAGTCACGCTTCTGTCTGCAACACCACGATGGTCGGATTCGAGTCTGGAGACACCGTGGAGAGAGGATGCTGAACAGCTGCGTTATGCACCGCCACACTGGTCCTGCACCGGGTATTATGGTATGGGGCGGTATTGGGATATCACTCTCGCACTCCTCTAGTACGCATTGCCGGTACTTTAAACAGCCAGCGCTACATCTCCGAGGTGTTGGAGCCAGTTGTCCTTCCTTACCTTCAGGGCTTGCCCACAGCCATATTTCAACAGGATAATGCGCGACCACACGTGGCACGCATTGTCCAAGGGTTCTTCGTCAATCGCCAGATTGAATTGCTTCCCTGGCCAGCTCACTCTCCGGATCTTTCACCGATAGAAAACATGTGGTCCATGGTTGCTCAACGATTGACCCAGAATACATCCCCAGCTGCCACACCAGATCAACTTTGGCAACGTGTGGAAGCTGTTTGGTCTGCTGTACCCCAAGAACACATCCAAAGTCTCTTTGAATCAATGCCGAGGCGTGTGGCAGCGGTGATCTCCAACAATGGCGGCTACTCTGGCTACTGATTTTGGCAGGAACCACACTTCACAGAAGTCTATAAATTTAATCATTTGATACTTGGTCAACATGTTATCTACAAAATAAATTTTGTTGTGATATCTCTTGTCTTTCTTGGTGTTGTAATTTGGGTGGCCAGCAGTGTATATATATATATATATATGCTGGTCAACTGGTGCGTTTCAATGAAATTTGCAACTCTAAATCTAACTTTCTTTTGCAATGTAATAGTCTCATTAACACACTTCTTAATAATGAATACCCTCACTCTTTTTATAAGGTTATTTTTGAAAGAGATTTAAGATTACTAATATTATTTAATAGCTTATTTTGGAAATTTTCCTGTTGATTATCAATTTTATTAATTTTTTAAAAACTGGATTTGTACACTATCTTTTCGATTTCCGATTCCGATGTTCCGGATCGGAAATCCGAGTCGGGGTTCCGTGTCTCAATTGCGGTTCCGATTTCTCATCTGTTGATTTTTCGGCGTTGTGATTGGCATTTGTTGGCGGTCCTCATGTAGTTTTGCGGCGGATTGTTGTCGAGCTTAGGTCAATCAATGTGGGTAAGTTTGTTTTCTCCTTTTTAATTTTGTATTATACTTATCTTTGGTATGTGTCCTTGGTTGTCCCTGGTTTTGTTTTTCTAATTTTTAATTTTCTAATTTATATTTTCTAATTTTGGCTTTCTTCTTATGGTGTTTGGAGGCGTGTGTGGTCTACTTTTGGTGTACTGCCGCTCACACGCAGAAAACACCATATTGTGTTGACTGGGTGAGGCTCCTCCCTGATGACGTCCTCATCCACCAACACTTCATCATTTTTTTTCGAAATTTTCTTAAATTTCTTAATTTTAAAAACTTTTGGTTTTCTCTTTGTTTTAGTTTGTAATTTTGAATTATATATATATATATATATTTATTTATTTATTTATTTATTAAGATGAAACAAGTAAAAGTCCACAGTATTGCTTCCAGATACGTTTTACTAATGGAATTATCTGCAAATAATCTAGTTAAAGAAATCAACTAAGAAAGTTTACACGAGATGAAACCGTCATTATCCCAGAATCTATCAATTGAATACAACTTAGACAGTACAGAAATGATGACGAAAATAAGTTTTATTCACTTTTCACCAATGTAATCTAAGACGTTGATGAAGATCAATGACCTTTCAAATCATAGCTTACCAAAGCAGATGCATTTGCTATTTATTATTAGTTAAAATATACATTTAACTCTTTGGGGTTAGGTGAGTTAAAAACTGTCCCATCTTTTTCTTAGCTTTTTATGTTTGGTGGGATATTTTTAACCCATCTCAAAAAGTTGAAATTACTCATAGTCATACTGTTTAATATTTTATTAAAATTTTTTCATTGAACTGTCAATGTTATGAACTAACGCTTAGTGTGTAAATAGCTGAAAACAAAAATTTACACATGTCCAAACGCATTAGTAAGTTGTTGACATTGTTGTGATTAAGGTTGGCGCGAATTGCGTGGTTCAGTTAATTTTCTTCTTTCATAACGGTAAATGTTTTTCGTAAAAATTTATGAGTAAATAAATCGTTTTATATAAAAAACATGTTATTTGATGTTTTATACTAATTTTGAAGCTGAATAAACGAATAAACAATTATGTGCAACTTGGGCTTTTTTCTTTAAAATCGTGTGCCTCAAAGATTTAAAGAAGGGGTGCGGAGTAAAATTGTATTTGAAAAGGGATGTTGATCCAAAAAATTTTGGGAAACTATGTCAAAGATCAACTTGAGAGCGATTGTGTATGAAATTGACCAAATAAAGAATTCCATCAGATACCACTGGCATAGAAATTGATAACAATATAATTAATGAGGTAGACTCAAAGAAAACAGGTTTTTAATGGAAGTCTTCATCAGTGATGAATTCGAAGCAGCAAGTATTTGGAAGGTTTCTATTGCAACGTATACAAAACGAAAGTAATTACAGTGCTGGGTATAGATTAATATTTGTTTGGTTAGGCTTCAAGGCGAATGGGCCATATTTGGCCAGGCTGCGTCAAACACAAAACTAATGTCAAGTAATAAGCACACACAGAGAGAAAGTTTTAGTGACACAGAAGAGTAAGGTAGAGGAATCTAACTTATGCCACCTACAACTCGCTCTAGAACCACCGGTTTCTAGAACCATCCGCGAACCCGCTAGTCACGGCGGATATATAGATTAATGCTTGTCCCTGAGAGTAATGCACTCGATATTCCATCATGCAGTCTGAAGTCTTCCTTGCATGACTTCAAACCATTTGTAGACTTCTTGACCAATAGAATCTCTTCAAGAATTACTTCAACCAATAGATGTGGCTTCTTATTCATGTCCGTTGTAGAGTAAGAGTAATAGAGCATTACTCTGAAAAATCGTGACATTCAGAGGGTTAAATTTATTATATAACGTTAGTGAATACTGTTACTTTGATGCAAATATTATTGAGCTTCCTCGAAAGCAAATTTTGCAACTGATCCTTGATTACATTCCTCACTTTCCATCCCCTATTAAACATTACCAATTTTAATACACGAACCGTTTCAATGTATGTGTCTTAATCCGTCTGAAATGTATCTTATAATGTGTATTAAAGGGTAAGGTGAGGTAAAGTAATTGAATTAACGTCGAAAAAGGGGGGGGGAAACAACGTGCTATTGTGTGTGTTAAAGGGTAAAAGCAATAGAGCTCTACTCTGAAATATCGTGACATTCAAAGGGTTAGATTTATTCTATGACGTTAGTGATTACTGCTACTTTGATGTAAAATATTATTATGTTCTGGGGGAAGTTTGTAATGAAATTTTGCAACTGATCATTGATTACATTCCTCACTTTTCATTCCCTATTAAACATTATCAATTTTCATACAAGAACCGTTTTATGCTCGTGCCATTTAGATGAACTAAAATCCCACATTTTTTATTAGAACTGTCTAAGCTGCAGCTTTTATATGTGTGTGTTAATGGGTAAAATCAATGGTGTCTTACTAAGACATATCATGACTTTCAGAGGGTTAAATTTATTCTATAATGTTAGCGATTACTGTTGCTTCGATGTAATATATTATTGAGCACCTGGGAATGTTTTCAACGCAACTTTGCAGCTAATCATCGATTATATTCCTCACTTTCCATTCCCTACTAACTATTTGAGGCACACGATTTTAAAAAATCCAAGTTACACAAAATTGTTTATTCACTTATTCAGCTTCAAAATTAGTATAAAACATCAAATAACACGTTGTTTTATAAAATGATTTATTCACTCATAATAAACTTTTACGAAAAATATTTACCGTTATGAAATGGAAAAATTCACTGCACCACACAATTCGTCAACTTTAATCACAACTTACTAATGCGTTTTGACATGAGTAAATTTTTGTTTTCAGTTATTTACACATTTAGCGTTAGTTCATAGCATTGCCAACTCAATGAAAAGCTTTAAAATATTAAACTGTATGACTATGAGTAATTTCAACTATTTGAGGTGGGTTGAAAAATTCCCCACCATGCATTGAAAGCTAAGGAAAAGGTGGGACAGTCTAACCCTCCTAACCCCAAAGAGTTAAACAATACCTATTTTCAAAAACGAACGGTTTTATATCCTTGTTATTTAGTTGAACTGCAATCCCATATTTGAATCAGAGCTGTCTAAACTTTACAATGTAACTTTTGCAATGTGTGTGGGTTAACCCTCCAAGTGGTTTTGACAACATATCTCGTCCATCAAGATCTGACCGATTTTGTTATTGACGAGTTATCTCATCATCAAAATATTTCAGATTTCTTTATGATGACGATATCAAGACCTGGTCAGTTTTCGACTAATGATGAAAAAACTCGTCCATCAAGATCCGGTCAGTTTTCTTCTAGTGACGAAATGCTTCGTCGAAAAAACCACCAGGAGGGTTAAAGGCCAAAAGCAATATTACCCTACTTGGAAATATTGTGACGCTCTGAGGGTTGAATTTATTCTATAATGTTAGTGATTACTGTTACTTTGATTAAAAATATTATTGAGACATTGCGAAGAATTGTAATAAAATTTTGCACCTAAACATTGTGATTATATTACTCACTTTCTATCCCCTATTAAACATTGCCAATTTCCATACACGAACTGGATTTTACGTTCGTGCCATATAGATAAACTAAAATCTCATCTTTAGATCAGAATTTTCGAAGATGGAGCTTTTATAATGTAAGAATTCAATAACATCTCCTGGAGAGGAAGTATATTCCAGGTAAATACGGTGCGTTTTGAAGTCATAAACAATTTTATTTCATTCGGAAACAAAACAATTACGTTACACGTAACACAACGCAGACTACCACATGTACTTGATGGTCTCGCAGAAAGCATAGCAGATCGAGCGAATCTTTACTACCGTTTGGAAGCAATAAATATACGAAGCAAACATTCGTCTCTCTCTTCCCGTTGATATCCTGCTCATATAAATCATTCAGTGGCCTGCTACAAGATAGCTTAGATAGAGCTACGTGACTCTAGTGCTGTATACACGGGGAAAAATCCCGCATTTCCTTCACGATTACGAGACTAAATTATAGAATTTAGTCTCATAACTGACATGTCTTTTGAAGCAATGATTTTGGCATTTCTAGGACCTGGTGCAGAGGACCGAATTTAAATATTCATCTCCTGCTTCTTTGGAAAGGATATGTGCAATTTCACTTCACCTTAGGCTTAGCTGGGGAGAAAAACTCTAGAAACGAAGGTGGATTAGAAATGAAGCTTGGAATCTTTTCCTCGGCATCAAGTGGGGCATGATAAATTTTTTGAAAGGCTACGCATTCGAGAAGTAATGTAATTGAATATTGGTTGAATGGAATCTTAAAATTGCATTTAGACGGCAACTCGCGGATTGTACTTGTAGAAAGGGAGGAACAACCGATTGCGCGAGTCATAATTTCTTCTACGGATAGAGATTGAGCAGTTTTTCGTTTTAAAGTGCCTTAAGTTATGTTTCTTTTTTTTATTCGGCATGCCAGAGAATAAAATGGGGATGCGAAGTATTTTTCATGCCGACACTTTTAAGAACAAAGAATTCTAAGATATCTAATTTTTTGTATCAAATAGCTTTTGAACTCTAAAATTAACTCAAGGATTGTACTTGTAGTAAGAGAGGAACAAGTGATTCTGCGAGTCATAATGTCTTACGAATAGAGATTTTTGAGTTTTTTGTTATAAAGTGCCTTAAGTTATGTGTTTCCTTCTATATTCGGCATGCCATAGAATAAAATGGGAATGCGAGGTATTTTTCATGCAGACACTTGAAGATCAATGAATTCTAAGATATATAATTTTTTGCGTATCTAAATTACTTTTAACTCTAAAATTAACTCGCTGATTTTAAGTACCTGTAGTAAGAGAAGAACAACCGATTGTTTCCTTTTTTATTCGGCATGCTATAGAATAAAATGAGGATGCAGAGTATTTTTCATGCAGACACTTTTAAAATCAGATAATTCTATATCTAATTTTTTCTTGTCTAAATTACTTTTTGACACTTTAAAATAATAGAGGCATCATAGGTGGTGATTAATTAACATCGCACTGGAGCACCACAACGGACTATTGGTGAAGGTCCTATGTGTGTTTTAGCTGTAAAGATTTAACTACAAGTAATGGAATTATTTTTCATTATCCCTCTTACACATTTGAGCATTTTTACTTTGAATATTGTAGTACGGAACTAGTACTTGATTGAATTCATATCACACATACCTTACTTCGCTCAGGAAAAAAGATATATAAGTTAGTAATTTACAGGTATTGAGAATGTCAGTGTCTATTTTAGAAGTTGAGTAGCAAATTCCTTACAACCTCGAATTGTATGTGGCCGAAGTTCAAAATCTTGCAACCTAAATATATGATCATTATGTTGAGTGTATTTTCTTTACGGAAGTAACTATTAACTAAGTACTGGTATTATTTTACATTACCCTTTTACGAATTTGAAATTTTTTTTCTTTAAATGTTGTAGTACGGAGTTAGTACTTGATTGAAGTCTTATAAAGCTACGTACAATTAGTGCCGTTCACTCAAGTTGGTTGGTGTTGAATTTACGTCGAAACTGAAGCAACACCGGGGTATTGGTGACGATCCTGGATCAATCCCGAAAGGAAAGATCCTTGGACAGCACCTCATAATTTTGAACCATGGTCAGATGACGGGGTCAACACCTAAGCGATAAAGACAGAGGTAAGTAAGTAGTTGAGTTTATGTGCCACTGGAGGAATACGAGTTATTGGCGACAGTCTGAGATTAATCCCGAAGGAAAAGATACCATGACAACACCTCATAATTTTTAGCCACGGTCAGATGACGACCTATCGCTCAGAAAAAGAAAAGAAACTCTAAGAACAAACTTCAGAAGTCGGTAATTTACCAGTATTGAGAATGTGAGTACCTTTCAAACGCTATCTTTGACCCTTGAAAACTAAATAGCTGTACATTTCTATTCAAATTAAGTCAACCCGCACTAATTTCCCATGTTTCTGGTATGAACGAAATCATTTAATAATTTTGTAGAGATAGTACTTTTAAATTTATAAAGTACAGAAGGTTTACTTAAACTCCGGTTCCATGGCAACTATTTTATAGCTATTTTTCTCCCTTGATTTTGAGGAGAGAGGTAACTGTTCATCAGTGACCGATAAAAATCCTCCCACACGTATCGCGATTCGCTGAGGATTTTTCGAGAACATAGCAATTCTTCAAACATTTAGGATATTGTACCCGTGTGTATTGCCATAGTTTTATCTCTTGTGTGACGAATGCTCATGCCATTTTTTTCAATGGAAATAAAAATAACCGAGTACAGACAGAAACATCCTTCTCTGATATCAGTTCCGTAATTCTATACCTATGGTTCCATTCATGTTATTAAACCCTTTGAAGAGTAAAATAACATTAATAAATGTCTCGCGCCGCCATTTCATCCCATTTTCATTAACCCTCCTGGTGGTTGTCTCGACTAGGTACCTTGTTATTAGCATAACTGATCCATATCTTGGATGGACGAGATATCTCGTCATTAGAAAAAAAAACTGACACGATTTTGATCTGGTCAGTTTTATAAAGGACGACATATCTCGTCCATAAAGATCTGGTCAGTTTTCCTAATGACGAGATACCTCGTGCAGACAACTACTAGGAGGGTTAAAAACTATTTTTATTTTGGATTCATAAATACTAGAGTAAATTAATTGTAGTTCATGGGACTGGTAAACCCGAGGCTAGGATTTAATAGTCGATGAAGCACTGGTATTAGAGACTGGTGAGAATTGCCGCTACCAAACCATCACTGATTTCCTTATTAATTTTTCCATTTTATTAATTTTTATTTTTGTAAGATTATTCTGGTGGTAGAGGCGTGCATTCGTTATTAAAAGCTGAAGATCAATTTTTATTTATTTATTGCAAATTACATAAACACTGTAGAACTTATTAGCGTTGAAAAAAAGTACAATAATTTATAGTTAGAGTTCTTTACAGTAATCACATAGAAGTCAGTTCGTTAACAGTGCATCTTACATGCCATTAGTGATAAAGTGGGGGTATCATGGAGATTTATAGGCGTTGTGAGGTTTCAAATGTGAAGTGATGGGAAATTTTTAACCCTCCTGGTGGCTGTCTCGACGAGGTACCTCATTATTAGTAAAACTGACTTGATCTTGATGGACGAGATATTCCGTCATTAGAAAAAACAAGACCAGATTTTGGTCTCGTCATCATTACAAAAAATCGGCAATATATCGATGAACGAGACCTCTCGTCATAAGCAAAATTGGTCAGATCTTGAAGGACGAGATATTTCGTCAAAACCACTTGGAGGTTTAAGAGAGTGGTACTCACATACTTTTGGCCATTGGGACAGTAGAGTGTAAGTTCATTCATGTGACGTTGTTTTTACGATGATTCTAAGGGGCTCTGGGGTTCTGCTTAAACTTCTGGAATTCCTCGAGAAGTACTATTTTCACCGGTCATGCACTCCCCACATTCACAAGATTTCCGTGTGCTCTCCCGAGAAATTCCGAATCTCTCTCCTTTCCGGCCCCACCCCCAATGAAACAAAGCTTTATAACTAATTTTCTGACCAATTCCAGCAAGTTCACTCTCCTCATAGTCACCTACCGTGGTTGTCTGACCCCCTCCCAATTCATTATAGTCACAGTGACGTAAGCCTTCTATTTGGTACTAGCCCTCAGGGACACATCTGTTTTAGTTGTGTAAGGGCTTCATAGTCCCAAGATTTGAGATTTTCTCTTGATGAATTACCTGTGATGGGAATGATGGTGTTATGAAAACCCTTCTCGAGACCTGTGGGACTTGAACTTTAAATGTGCACAGAGAAAGTTTTAAGCAATTCATCAGGACTTCAATTTTAATTTCTAAACATTGAGACGAAGCAATAGATCCAGTGTATTTAGTAAATGCATAATACCGATATGATGAAATACTTGCTCCTCATGCTAAGTCACCCGGGCAGTATTAAGTCATCGACAGAATTCACGTATGGAGACAAATTTCAGGAATAATATACTTAGAAATAGCTCCCTAAGGAATAAACTAGAATTTAAAACCAGTAAAAAAAAAACCTGTATTGAGATTTTCTCTTGATTTACGTGCTAGGAGAATGTTGGTAATTTGAAAACCCTCCCCAAGACCTTTGAGACTTGAACGTTAAATGTGCAGAGAAAAGTTAAAACAATTCATCAGGACTTCCCTTTTAATTTCTAAATATTGATATCAAGCAATAAACCTAGAACTGTAGGGATATTTATTAAATATTACCAGGGATATTTAGTATCATAATATCGGTGTGATGTAACGCTTGTTCATTATGCTAGGTCATCCAGAGACATCGACAGAATACGCGCGTTGAGAAATAATATCGGAAAAAAGATGCTCAGAAATAGTTAGCTAAGGAAAAAACTATAATTTAAAACCAGTAAGAACCGGTATTGAGAGTTTCTGATGATGATATACCTCTGACGGGAATGTTGGTAATTTGAAAACCCTACCCTTGAGACTTGAACGTTAAATGCGTACAGAGAAAATTTTAACCAATTCATCAGGACTTCAGTTTTAATTTCTAAGCATTGACACGAAGCAATAGACCCAGAGTATTTAGCAAATGATCAATACCGATATGATGAAAGTCTTGCTCATTATGCTAAGTCACCCAGACAGTATGAAGTCATCGACAGAATTCACGCGTTGAGACAAAAGCTGCCAAGTTCATAATTCCTTTAGACAAACTAGTCCTGATCGATCACCTCTTGTCCTTTTTGCTGAGCTTTCTGACCCCAGAGCCCCCAAGGTCAACACTTAAGCTTCATGCCATCCATTGCATTCTTTCGCGAGCGACTGGAGGCAAATTGATTAATCCACTGGAGGGCAATCCCTGGTGGCATTTGCTTCGCTTCTTTGCTTGTAATTTATGATTATTTGTTACGCATTGTTGCTTCCTTGTTTATCGTTTAGTCTTGTAACCAGATACTTTCACCCTTAGAGAGGATATTACGCGACCTCCAGGGTTTCAAAGCATTTTGTTCAGTAGTAAAGGAACTGCCCGATCGCACTCCTGTGTATTCATGTGCTTTTCGTTTACTTCCCACTGAAGCTGGCTCTGATGGACACACGTGAGTTAATCATACTTTGGAACTATATTCTTATCCGATTTGAAATTCTGATTGCAGCTAAATGTTTGCGAATATCCTAGCCACTTAATTTGAGAGTTCAATGATTATGTGTCACTATTATAAATGCATAGTGTCTACCGAAATATAATGTTATGTTATAATATGAGAGGAGGTGGCTTTTAAATGATTTGACAGGGCATGATTGCCTAGTCAAGCTCTACATCGTTTTGGCATCTATAATAGCCCAAAATGTATCCTCTGCAGAGGGATAGTTAACATGGACTGTGACACTTTTTTGAAATGTTCGGCATTATCGGGGAAAGGAGTCCACACTCACTATACGAAGACGAGATAACTTTTGAAGCAGCTCGGCACTTGATCGTTTTATTGCTTGTAATTCTACACTCTAACTTCATGTGCCACTATGTGAACCATGGGGATAAATAGATTGACGCATGGGGATTATTTGTTAAAGCACCTTTGCAAAAAAACTGTTTTAATGTTTTTTAATTCTTAACCCTCCAAGTGGTTTCGACGAGATATTTCGTTCATCAAAATCCGACCCATTTTGTTAATGACAAAGCTATCTCGTCATCAAGATATTTCCTACTTTTTTTATGATGACTTGATCAAAATCTTTTTTTTCTCTAATGACGAGATATCTCGTCCATCAAGATCTCGTCAATTTTACTAATGACGAGATATCTCATCAAGGCAACCACCAGGAGGATTAATTGGGGCGGGTACCATCTGAGCCTGCCCAATGGAGTCCGCTACATATATCGAAATCCACAAAACAGCTCACTCTGTGGGTCTCGTAAGAAAGAAACAAGTCTCGATTTCAGCCAGGAAAACAAACACTATGCGTTACCAGTCGGCCATGAAGACGTGTCAAGCCGCACTTTCACGCAAACTGGGCCGACTCTGATGGATCACTGCATTCCCCTTTCGGGGAGCTAGTACATGGATTTCAGAACGCTTGGTACTGTCATCTACTCTTGAGAAGGCGGGTATTTGCCTTATGTCTAGGGGTTCATGTATACACCCATTTCTGCGTTCCTTATCCACGTTTTTATCCAAGGATTTGGCTTGAACTTGGACAGCAATATTTAAAGCATAGCCCTGAGTCTTTTCTTTCCAGTTACTTATAGCATTAACTAGTAAATAATACAGATCCGATGTTCATTGGAATTGCATAATCAACAACCACTTGACTTACAGTAGTGAAATTCATTTAAACAATGATGGCATGTGGTACAATATATAAGTAATTGAAATTACAGAGATGAAATTCCAAAGATGTAAAATCAGTAACCTTTAGCACTTACAGCTGCTTGCACACGGCGAGACATTGACCGATAAAGATCCTGGATGGTTGTCTGAAATGTCATTCCCAGTAGATTCAACACGTATTCACAATTTGTCAGTTCTGACTGCGGGTGATGACAAACGGATCAATTTTCGAATAATTATATCCCACATGTGTTTGTGGGGTTACGTACTAGCAGAGCAATGCCAATTTAATTTACCTACAAAATGTTTGGGATATGATTCTTGATGTCTTCCTTTACATTTTCCTAGTCATATTTCAGCCTGTATTACGATCGCATCCTATTGGTATAATTAGCTGAGATTTATATCATTTGCATTTGCAATGATAAACTACCTATATTCCACTCACAAACACACAAGTTTCCGGTCAATCAAACAAGCTTTCATTGGTATTGCATTTTCAATGAACATCATTGTACGAGGTCTGTCCGAAAAGTATAGAACAATTGCTAATATAACGAGAATGATTTGTGCGGCATTGGTGTAACTTGGCGGCCAAAGAAAGAGGACATTGATGCACATGGGTGGAAAGTCCCGAATTCTTTGGACGAATCCGTTGGGGGCTAGGCACCGTTGATTTATGTTATGTGAGATTGTCGCATTCGCAATGACCGAGTGAATAGAGCAGCGAATCTGCAGCGAATTTTGAGTTAAACTTGAAAATTCTTCCGTGAAAACTATTTTGATGATAAGAAGTCTTTCCAATTCGAAGACGTACAGTCCTTCCTGAGCCGACGAAGGCACGACAAAGTGGTAGCAACGTCAAGATCATGTTAACTGTGTATTTTGTTTGTGTGTTGTCCATTACGAGTAGCCCTTAGGGACACATCTCCTTTAGGTGTGTACGAGCTTCACAGACCCGAGCTATTCTAGTGATCTTTTTTTCACAATGGGTCTACTGTCTTTAATAAACAAGGAGTCGTGCTCCCGGGATACCCAAGCGATCGTTTTCTGCTTTTATCCCACTATTGTGTTCCCCAATGCCTCTTTTTCCCTTTAACGACATTTTTACTGGACGTTGTCTTGTGTTTAGCGCAGCTCGACCAAATATGGTCTTTGCGCCATAAAACGCCAAAGCAACCAACTAACCATCGCGAATACTCTCCTCCAGGTCAAAGAATTAGTTAGGAGTACTATTTCGATGCTCTTTGCCGGCTGAGAGATGCAGTAAGAAAACGTCCGCAGCTGTGGGCAATTGGCGATTAGAAGGTACATCACGACAACGCTCCTGTCTACTAATCACCTCTAGAACAGGATTGTTTGGAAAAAATCAAATCACTCAGGTGGCTCAGCCCTCCTACAGCCCAGATTTGGCACTCTGTGACCTCTGGCTTTTCCTAAAGCTAAAATCACCTCTGAAAAGAAAGAGATTTCAGACCGTGGATGGCGATTCAAGTGAACACGGCCAAGCAGCTGATAGCGATTCCTACAATGGAATCTGAAGGGTTTTTGAAAAACGAAAGAAAGCGTGGGAGAAGTGTGTGAGGTCCCAAGATGCCTACTTTGAAAGACACTAGGTGAAAACAGTCCTAGGTACAACGTATCTATCTTGTTTCATATTACAGGACGGTAATTTCCGGACAGACCTCGTATCTATTTGTCTTTGGACACTTTTAGTCAACTTTCGCGATATTCAGAAAGCTTACCGCATGCTTCGAAAAACTTCTCCTTCCGAGTTTATCCTCAAGAACGTGTTAGGTGTTGTCGCTTGATGGAAGTAAGCAGTCTTCTCGTTCGCAAAGAAAGTGTCCGGCACCCAAATGAGATCTGCAACTTCCGCCCCCACTGTCAGGCTGTCCAAGGCGTGTCGAGTTTTGAAAGCAAGCCGGTCATCCTTCCATGATTGACGAAAATAAAAATCAAGCGTGAAATCCTGAAAAAAATATAATCAAATTAGCTTAGGCGTGCACTCTTAATTTCATTGCCAAAGCAGTCAAATTATTTGCAAAATGAAAATGTCATAGTGTTTAAAATTGTATGTATGAGAAATATTGAAGGCAAACAAACCAGACTGAAAATGTAGATTATACTTCTGCGGTTCAAATGTTCTCGCAAGATGGATATCGGGGTTACCTTAAAATGTAGTTTATCACCATTTTGGTGACGTTTGGCGTTTAATCAAATGGTGTCGAACTATCAAATATAATGTATCAATTCGGAATTCATTCTTTGGAATTTTTATTGGCGAATTGCTGAAATGATATTCGACAAACCAAGCCATGCGACGTCAGCCAAAACGTCACCTATATTTAACGCTTGGCAGAAATGTCTCTTAATAATTGTGAGCAGTGGTGCAACTGGCAGGAATTAGGTGTGTGTGTGAGGTCTAACCCACCTATTCAATTTTCTTCACTTATAAGGTGCTTTTCCTTATTTCTGCAAAAACTATTAATATTTTATTGTTTGCATTATTATAGAAATGATTTATAAAGAAGAAAAATTATAAATAATTATGACTAAACCTAATAAGAGACTGTACTCTTGATTATTGTCTAATTAGCTTTCTTGTAGTGCATGGTAAAAAAAGACAGTATAGCGACAACCCAACCTTTGATTATTCTTGTCAAATGTTATGATTATATTTAAAAGAATGACAGCGCATTTTGCAGACTTGCATTTACTATGCTTTATTTTTTTAAAATTTAATAATTTAATTTATTAGGAACTGTTTAAGAGAGAGAGAGTATTTATTTAACACTGCTGTTTTAATAATTACGTCTCCAGCAAATTGATGACGTTCTTAGGTATGTTTTAATCAATTGGTTTCATTTGTCCACTTCAGTCATTTTTATGTATTACTAAATAATGAAAACGTTCAAAACATCGATAAATAAAGATTAAAAACTTAGGAAAGATCGCCAATGGTCATTTTGGTGGAGTAAGACGTCCACTATCTTCAGGTCGGAAGTAAGTCACAAGATGAAAACATGAGTTTTAATGTGGTGTTTTATATAAAATAATGTTGACACAACTCACTTTTTAATTAACACTTAATACTAGTAAATAGCACTAGTGCTTCCTCAAGTTTACATGTGGTCTGGAAAGGCTTAGTTAAAAAAGTGAGTTCCAGCAACACAGTTCTACCAAAAGAATGTATTTAAACTCGTGTTTTCTTGAGAATTACTTCCATCATGATGATGGCGCAGCTTGTCAGCTTTTGGACCTTGCGCCATAAAACCCCAATATCCAATCCGTCATGATGATATGGACGTCTTGCTCCACCAAAATGGCCATTGGCGATCTTTCCTGAGCTTTTATCACTACAAGTCGTTGTTTCGAAGGTTTTTAATTATTTAGTAGTGTATAAAAATGACTGAAGACGACAAATTAAATCAATTGGTTAAAACATACCTAATCACACGTCATTAATTTGTTGGTGATGTAATTATTAAAACAGTAGTGTTAAATAAATACTCTCTCTTAAACAGTTACTAATAAACTCAATTATTAAATTTAAAAAATAAAACATAGTAAATATAAGTCTGGAAAATGAGTTGTCAGAACGTACGTATTGTCATTCTTTTAAATATAAACATAACACTTGACAAGAATAATCAACTGTTGGGTTGTCGCTATACTGTCATTTTTTGCCATTTACTACAAGAAAGCTAATTAGACAATAATCAAGAGTACAGTCCCTGATTAAGTTTATTCATAATTATTTATCGTTTTTCTTCTATTAAAATCATTTTTATAATAATACAAACAATAAAATATTAATTTTTCTGTGAATAATTAACAATGGAGCGGATTTTTGAAAATTCCATATCAGCTTGTATTTTGGACTACTTGCAGGAAAGAACAATTCAAAAATATTTGCATAACACCATTTAGTTGAAATGCGGCTAGCTCTAATATCCATTAAAAGGTAGATGGCTATTTGCATTAGGTGGTGGTGGCCAGTAAGCGGTTTGGTTCTAAGGAGATAGTGAATCTGACTGCCAATGCAACAGCAAGTCACTCACGCTACATTTCGCTTATCGAATTCGACGATGGTAATGATTTGCGAAATTGTCTCTACAATAACGATCCAATTATTAAAGTGCTTCACTTGTGTTATGGGATGGAGTATTCGTATCGTCAGGGCTCGGCTTGAATCGAAATTCTCATATTTTGTTGCAGCCTAGTTTACTCTTCAGTGAAGAGAGCAAAAACCAACTGTCCATTCCCCTTGCCAATCATTACTTTTCTAAACTTTTGTAAATATTTATAATGAAAGAGTCAATTCATTACTAATTATTTAAAATAGATTTGGGATGTATAGAAAATAACAAATTTAAAATTTGAAACAAAATGGACGAGTTCCACATCACGAATTATGGTTGGATAAGTTTATGTTATTTAATTTAAAAATCATGTAAAATAAAGGACAATTATTTTGCTAATTTTCATAAATTAACGAAAGTTATTTTGTTGGATTTCATAAATTAACGAAAATTGTTTTGTTTTATTTTTGTAAATTAACGAAGATTATTTTCTTGGTATTCATAAATTAACGCAGATTAGTTTTTTGGATTTCATAAATTAACGAAGATTGTTTTGTTGGGTTTTCAGAAATTAACGCAAATTGTTTTGTTGGATTTCATTAATTAATGCAAATTATGTTGTTGAATTTCATTAATTAGGGCAAATTGTTTTGTTGATTTTCATAAATTAACGAATATTGTTTGTTGTTTTCATAAATTAACGAAAATCATTTTGTTGGATTTCATAAATTGAAGAAAATTATTCTGTTGATTTTCAAAAGCTAACGAAAATGACATAAATTATAATATTTTAGAAAGCTGTATGTTTTGCGAATTCAGTCCGGTAATAATAAATTAAGAACACTTAAACTCTACATTCGATAACGAGAGTCAGTGTTAAATTTAATTTAATGTACATAAATATCGTGTGTTTATTATATTTGTGAAATAATGATATTTCTGTTTGTTCCTTAACGTATAGTTCATATGCATAATAGTAAGCGTTACCTATGCAATCTACAATGTAAAAGATGAAAACAATTAGTTTGTTTACTTGTCATCGAAATGCAAATTACAAATATCTAAATAATCAGTAAGATTACATCCAACAGTAAGATTACAGATAATTAATATTTAAAAATCGTGTGGATTCGAATGCCAGCACAGCAAGAAATTTACACCTTTTATACATAAGTTAATCAAGTGTGATACGTAAAAAATGATTCTGAAAATATTTGGGGCAGATAAATATTGATATCTTATACAACTACTTTATCAGCTTTGCTTTATATTATCAAACTTTAAAAAACATTTAAATGAATATAAGTACAAGTACAAAGCATCAAAGCTTTTTTTATCCATTTACATCCTACTTTCTATGAAGTTGCGCCCTGTTGTAAATAAAGTAAAAATCCATTCAGACATCGCAAATTAATCGTCCATTACTTTCAAGAAATGCATCAGACTGTCTGTAAACGTGACAGTGCTTAGAATATTTGTGATTTCGGAAATGTTTTCAATGAAATGCTAAATCACCCTGTCGTATTGAAAAGTTTTATTTCAAAAGTTAGATAAACACTATTCCCTTAGAAGTCACGAATGTCAACAATTTTTAACACCATCCTTGAATTTCTATTAACGATGAACATCTTCCTGTCTACGACAATAATATCCAGCTCCATTGTAAGCATTTTTAACGTGTCAAGACACATTATATAAACCAAATTACACAATTCAACACAATGCCACGGCGATTATGAATCGAAAGACATTGATTTAGCTTTGGAGTCGCAGGGAAACGGACTCGCAGTGTAGATAAATATGGTAATGTTTTAAACACTCTGAAGATGACAAGTGGAAGAAAATAATCAAAAAGATTAGGTCTTCACAATTATCTGATTGAAAATCCATACAGCACCCCTTCCAGTAGACTGCTTATAAGGGAATAATATTTATTTTTAAAACGGGAAAAAGTGTACAAAAAGTCAATCACTTCCCCACGTCTGAATTGATGCAGAAATATCTTACATCAAAGCATTGTTCTAATGACTGCAGTCAAATCATATCCTAATTACTGCAGCCAAATACCGTTGGGCAGTGCAACCTTAATGGTTTAACGTTGGCTCCGAGCCATGGGCTTTAAAAGAAAACGGAAGTGCAAAAATGATTATTATCTTTGTCTCATTCAAATATGCTAATTCAATCGTGTAGATAAAAGACAGTTTTACTGAAGAGATTTTCCCCTACTCTTGGATAAATCAATGATGTATATACATTTTTCGATTGGTATCTATAAAAATATTTAAGTAGAAAAGTGATTGTTTGATCTTAAATTTATTTCTCCTGTTCCAGTGAGTTAATGGCATTTCAAATCGTGTAGTTAAAGGACAATTTATTGAAGAGATATGTCCTTACTGTTGAACAAATCAATTCTTAATATACGTTTTTTGATTTACATCTATAATTATATTAATCCCCTGGTGGTTGCCCTGGCATGGTATCTCGTCTACAGCAAAATTGGCCAGCTCGTGATGACGAGATTTCTCGTCATTAGAAAGAACTGACCTGATTTTGATCTCGCCATCAAAAAGCGGCAATATTTTGATAAAATACCTCGTCATTAGCAAAATTGGTCAGATCTTGATGTATGAGATATCTCGTCGAAACCACTTGGAGGGTTTAAAGTAGGCTAATGGTTGTATTAATCCTAAGCTTATTCCACTCGTTCTAGTGACGTTCTGCTGTGCCAATCAAAAAGGCTTTGCCTTCAAATTTGGTTCTTGAGAAGTTTTTGCTACGTATGAAAAAAGTTGACTACTAGATAACACCATATATCTTAACACTTAAATGACACATGAACACTCAACCAACCGTTGATTGAGTGTGCTTTAACTGAAGTGTTAAGGCCCATTAACACTTGTACGGCAATCTAAATCTGTTATCAGTTTCCGGGTCCGTTGAAGCAATGACCAACTAGAACAGAAAAGATTGGCAGATTTCATCCTTGTCGCTCTCTTCGCTCATTGGTTCGCTGGATCCGGATACTGGTAGCTAATTTGGATTGATGTAAAAGTGCAAATGAGTCATGTTAGATCGCATATTTTTATAGTCATATTTTTAACAAGCTTTAACCTGTAAGACAACATTTGGTGATGTTGCCTTTTCACAGGTTTGCTCAGCAAAAATAGTGTGCAAGCTTTCAACGAAGCTTTTCTTGAAAAGATTACATAGCCACAGCTAAAAGCTAATGAAAAGTATAAAAGTAACAGGTGGTATTAAAAATCTATTTCAACTTAATTTCGTGAAACTGTTTCAAGACCAGTTTCTGTTTTGACGAATTTTTGTAGCGGGGACATATTAGTCCATCTAGTTAAAGCAAATCTTAATTGGTCAGATCTTGATGGACGAGGTATCTCGTGGAAACCAGTTGGATGGTTGAATACAGTAAAATGTTCAAACAGAAACATGCACTAAATACAGTAATTTGTCTAAAACCAAAATCCTTTACATTTATTTATTTTTAATTGTTGAAACTATTATCGATTACTGCATATAAAAATAGTGTTATTCCCCTACAAATCAAGGATAAATGGCAAATAAAATTAAGTGGAAACTCATGCAAAATCGACGATATATTCAACTGTAATATGCCCAATTTTAAAACGTTTTAGACCACTTGTCTGCAATTTATTCCACTCGGGCAGGATTTATATATAGTAATAACGCGGCATGTAATACGCGGGTTGTGTTAACATATAAAACTAACAGTAAAGTTATTGCAATAGGGGCAGTGGTGCTACTCGTGATTATCAAAAGCCGATATTTTCGTATTTTAGCTATTTAATTCAAAGACTAATTGGTATGTAAATCTAATATTTGCAGTCTACCAATTTAAACAATCTAGCATAAATGACAGAATTGAAAGTGCATATCGACCGATTACTTTACAGCGCAGGAACGTAAGGTGAAGCATAGGAGATCAAGGTGCTAATTTTTGATCAAATTATGCAAAAAGCCATAGAGTTTTAAATCCAGTTGTAGTGAAACTAAACACTGTTACACTAAGCCCGTTTACGGGATTTGCTTATAACCGCTGTAATAATGCTACAATGATGCACAAGTTTAAAAGTTACTTCTTACTGACTACTTGCTAAATGAATTATATTATCAAATGGTAATGATGTGTCACAAGCCATCCATCCCTGTACAATGAATCAAGCCATTTGTCTCTTGTGCAGGAATGGTTTGCGCATCATAGTTCTCACTCAGTAGAAATATGAGTTTTCGAGCTTCCCTAAATGGCGATGAGTCACAAGCCATTTATTACTGTGCAATACACCAAGCCGTCCACCTCTTGTACAGGAATGGTTTGAGTATCACAGTTCTCACTAATTAGGTGTATGGGTTTTTTCGAGCGTTCCCAAATGGTGATGTCTCATAAGCCGCCATTCCTATACAATGTACCAAGTGCCTCCTGCCTCTTGTACAGGAATATTTTGAGTATCTTTGTTCAGGGTTATCAAGCTTCCCTGAATCCTACAGAGGACACAAAAGACACTTGAATGACAAATTAAATCTTTCTAGGTACACCAATACCCTTAATACCTATTGCTGCTGGTAGAATTAGTTACATCTGGGATACCATGCTTCTCAAATGTTTCATATAGTATAAGATACGTAGTCATAATTCAGTCTTCACAATTTGCTATACAGTACTTTTAAATGTTTCGTGGGACAAACCTAAGAGAAGGTAGGGAATTCAAAATTAAACCACATTCTCCTATGGATGTATGTCCACAAGTGTATCCCGTATGGGCTAGTGGGTATACTAAGATGCAAAGTTGAAACACAAGCTTAGGGACAACATTTTATTAGTCCCAACAGTTTGACAGTAGTTAAACACTTGCAGTTTAACATTAAGTGCTTAAAGTTGCGACCCAGAACTGTAATACACGCTTGACGTCCAGCAATCCATGCATATCATCTATGCATGGATTACAGGATCTCGTCTAATTTTGCTTAGGACGTGATAACTCGAAATCAAGATAAGGCCGATTGTTTGGTATGATCACGAAACAAATCTGGTCAGCTTTTTCTAAGGACGAGATACTTCGTCTATCAAGATATGGCCAGTTTTGCAAATGACGAAATACCTCGTAGAGAACCAACAGAAGGGTTGAACCTTATTTGAATAGGGATGTATGTCTGCAAGAGCCAACTGGATGCTCTAAAGGGCGCTGTTTGACAGCGCGGCATTTGGCAACCCACACAGGCAGGCATTACTGTTGGTGGTCCGAACTTTAAGCACTTAATGCGAAACCGCAAGGGTATAACTACTGTCAAACTGTTAGGACTAATAAAGTGTCTCCTTACCTGATCTTAAAGTTTGTGTAGGAAGCTTTGAAACGCCCTCTGTATATCATGATTTAAGTATTTACAAAATTTTTTCATTGAACGAACATCTCAATTCAACAAAACTTTAAGCGTAAGGTACAACTTTTAGCAATTCTAATTTATATTTTGCGGATTTTTTTGCCATTCCAAGAAACGTTCTCAACCTTTCTTATCCCTGGGCATTAATTCTTATTAGTCAAATCGAGTCAATAGACAAGACGGTTCAGAACGTAAATTATAACTTCTAGTAAGTCTAATTTTGATTTTGCTAAATTTACTATTAAAATAACCGTTTGATTTTTGTTCAGGAATTCCAGAAACGTATCTGATCATTTCTTATCCCTGTGCATGAGTTATTATTAGTCAAATCAAGTCAATAGATAATAGATTCAGAAGGTACAGTATAACTTCTAGTGAATCAAAAATTTTATTTTGCTGAATTTTGTACCATTAATAACCGTTAAATTATTGTTCAGGAATTCTGAGAAAACAAACGTTTCTCAACCTTTCTAATCCATGCGCAGTAACTATCATTAGTCAAATCGAGTCAATGGATAAGAATATTCAGAACGTAAAGTATAACTTCTAGCAAGTCTAATTTCGATTTTGCGGAATTTTTTTACCATTAATAAAAATTTGATATTTGTTCAGGAATTCTAGAAACGTTTCTCATCATTTCTTATACCTGTGCATGATTTATCAATAGTCAATAAATAACAGGGATCAAAACGTACAGTATAGCTTCTGGTAAATCCAATTTCTGTTTTGAGTAATTTTCTACCATTGATAACCGTTTTATTTTTGTTCAGGAATTCCAGAAACGTTTCTCAAGCTTTCTTATCCCTATGCATTAATTATTAGTCAGTAGTCAGAACGTTTTACGGTCTAGACAATGAACGCACAGCCAATGGTGTAAATATTATGGAAAAATTCTTTATTACTGTCTTCTTTTATTGTGTGTGATGAATTGTCAAAATCATATCGCATAATCGAAAAAATACAAGCTACCATAGCAAAAGAAATCAGTGAAGAAAAAAGTTGCAATAAGCCTACTACTCTAATTGCAGTTGTAAGAAATTGAAAAAAAGAAATTTCGAGATCCCTTTTTCGATGTCCCTTGAGGATAGCGATGGATTTCTGTACACCACAGAAAAAATTGTCAGCTCTATACCCCAATAACGGGATTCATTTTTAGCTCTGTTCACATCCATCAAAGACGTCTAAAAGAAAATGTTTGTCCGTAAAACAGAAATTGGAAACCCTAGAAGTTGATTAAGGTTTTAAGAAAAAAGATGCTGCTTACAGTAAGGTATGTCTGCTATCAAGTTTTGATCAATTTAACTTCACTGGTTGCTTTTTTACTTTAATCATTTTTAGATACATATTTCTGATGAATGGAAGTGAAGGTCTTATAATTGATTAAACTCATTTAATCGCAAAGTTTAGTGACATCCCATTGCTTCCTCTGTTAACCCTCCAAGTGGTTTCGACGAAATATCTCGTTCATCAAGATCTGACTAATTTTCCTAATGACGAGTTATCTCGTCTATTAAGATCTGACCAATTTTGATAATGAAAAGATATCTAGTCATCAAGATATTGCCGATTTTTGGATGATGACGAGATCAAGATCTGGCCAGTTTTTCCTTCTGATGACGAGATATCTCGTCCATCACGATCTGGACAGACGCCTCTTCGAGACAACCACCAGGAGGGTATAAATGAGTAATATTTGATACACCTGTTTTCAGAATCTTATTTTATCAAGGCATTATATTTTTACCATATATTTATTTGGTAGTTAATTTCTTAATCAGCCCCTTGCTGTTAACAATTATTTGCTACCGTCATAATTAAAATATGCGATACACTGTCAGATTATTTGAAAAAGCAAATTTTCCAGTTTTTTATGGTTATTTCATGGAATTTAAAGTGTTTATCATTGATTGTTTTGAAAAGTGAGTTATGTGGCAAAAAAGTCACTTGTGAGAAAATTTTTTATTTTAGTGTGTCAATATTTTTCAGCACCATAAAGCAGGATCATAAGGATTTTCAAAAGGACTCTTTAAAGGACTACTTTTCGGGCAAACAATTACACCATACATAATTTTAAAACTAGAAAGCTACTCTTAATTCAAATCTGGGGCGGCGGTAACCTTGTATATTTTAAGGTTCATTACAAGCGTAGATTCTTTGTGGCTTATTGGAGATGTATAGAACGATTGGATAGAAAATCAAACTGATGCAGATCAGTTTACCAATCGATTTAGAAGAAAAACATATTACCAATTGAGTACTTCAGGGATATACCTTGGTCCGTGGTAGCCCGGTTGGATGAGTGACGGATTAGGAATCGGAGGGTTGCGAGTTAGAAATTCAGTTCAACCAAAGACCGACGTGTACATGGAGGCTGGTGAACGTTAAATCTGTCGTGGTCTCAAGTCTACTCACGTTGGTGTGGTGTGGAAGTTTTGAGAGTGGGGTGCTGATTCAGGTGTTGTTCTCGTCATCTAACCGTGGTTCAAAATTACGAGGTGTTGTCCTCGTATCTTTACCTTCAGGATTGATCCCGGACCACCAACAACAGCACTTTGTGTTGCTCCAGTGCAACGTTAATTCAACTACCCCTTTAATTCAAACAAAGTATTTCAAAAATTGATTTTCTGATTATTTGTTCTCTGGGCTACAGACACATGTTATAAATCAACATACCAAAACGAAAAACTAGAGATAAAATTGTTCCCTTGCACAACATTACAAAATGAAATATACCTATTTTAGTATATTTATTCGTAAGGTAAAGCAAAAATTGAATATATCAATAAATTAAGTAAGACGCATTTGTATAGGGTAATGAATGGCTTATGAGAGGCATTTTCTGTCAAGCGAAATGTAGGTGGCAGTAGTGTTTCTGCGAAAGAACGCATTTCTTGTACGTATTCCGAACGTGACGTCACTTGACTTATTTTTCGACAATGATTTTAGTATTTCGCCAATAAAACTTCCAAGAATGAATTCGAAATTTATGTAGGACAATTGATGGAGTCACGCTAAACGTCACCGAAAGGGCCACCGATACATTTTAAGTAACCGCGATATGTATCTTCGAGAGCATTTGGAAAACGGAAGTAAAATCTTCTTATTCCATCAGGTTTGTTTGCACTGAGAGTTTCTCTTGAATGTGGAGGAATATTGGGTAGGAATGTACTCATTAGTTTGCGGATTTTGCAAAATACATCTAGAATATATATAGGGTAGGGTTGGGTATTTCAATTAACGTCACACTGGAGCAACACAATGGGCTATTGGTGACGGTCCGGGATCAATCCCAAAGGGAAAGATCCGAGGACAACACCACGTAATTTTGAACCACGGTCAGATGACGAGGCAACACCTGAGCTGGCACCCCACTCTCCAAACTTCCACACCACGCCAACGTGAGGACATTTGAGGCCACGACAGATTTAACGTGCACCAGCCCCCTTTGTACACGACGGTGTTTGGCTGGATTCGAACTCGCAACCCTTCGGTTGCTAGTTCGTTACTCTTCCAACCGGGCCACCGCGGCCCTTAGAATATATATAAATATGTATGTATATATACAGATATATATACAGATATATTTACAGAATATGTCTAGATATCCACACACAGATTTGTAGTGATCTGTATCTGTACAGTATTGTGAAATGGATTTTTGAGTTCTGCTACAGGCTTTGCTGATGGCTTTTCCCAATACTTTTCCTTTAGAGAAAATATCCACTCTTCAAAAATCAAAATTTGAAGCATAATACTAATTGTATCCTTTACAAGTATATTCAGAGGGGATAAAGAAATGAAAACCTAAATTGGTTGTGCAAACAAGAAAATGTTCAAAACAATGACTGTAGAAGATAATAAACTTATAATACATCGTCAAAGGCCATTTCGGTGGAGCAAAACGTCCACCATCATCAGGACAAAAGTAAGTCACAAGATGAAAGCAGAGTTTAAATATTGTTACGCTAGAATAGTATTGGGGGGGGGCACAATTAGTGTCACTAACTAGTGCTTTCAATAACGTAAAAATAGACAAGACTTCTTTCATGTTCAACTCGAGAACAGATCTAGACTAGACCACTTTTGTTTCTTTGAAATCAAACTTGTTAGAATACCCAAAGGTGCTGCGTGGATATTAGATTGGTTTATTTCCTTATTTTTGACACAATCCATGGAATCTTGCAACTGGAATTTACCAGTTAGTTTGACCAACATAACTAGAAACCACATGGGAAGGGTATGTGATATATTCCACACCTGTTGATGGTTTGAATGGGATTTTTAACCCTCCAAGTGTTTTGACGAGATATCTCGTCCAGGATCTGGTCAGTTTTACAAAGGACGAGGACATATCGAGACAAAACTACCCCATTACTCCATGGGGTATGAAGATCCAAGTAGGAACAACAAATTGTTCCTTGCCCAGAACTGGTGACAATTTGGAACTGGTTTTTACACCAGAAGTTAGACACGACAATTAAACTGCAGTTTTCGAATCAATGATAAACCACCAAGAGGGTTAACATACTGGAAATGGATCTTGTACGGGGAAAAAGCAACTTTAAAATTAAATTGTTTAAGGGTTTGTGCAATTGTGTGTTCAGAGCATCTTAACAACGAGAAAAATGACAACATATTAACAGGAAACATTTTACTGATTCTTAACTAAGCAAACCACTGTTTAATTAAAACCAGGCCGTGTTAGCAGTTCTCATTAGTGCAGAAGGAATGCAGGCGTGGAAAGGGGAGCTATGGATTATTTTTTCAAAGTATGAGCATTGAAATTCACTAAAAATCTCCAATCCTTAATGAGAGAGAATCGCATCGTTTCCTGATGGTAATTTGATGCAATAATTTGTTCCTCACATTAGTATATATTTTTAAAAAGTGATGGATTCTCTCAAGAAACAAGATAATACAAATCAAATTACGGATTATTATATTTCGCAATAAAACTTACATATGCTTTAGAACACATTTCAAATGATTTGGGAAAAGCATGCATATCGTAAATGGTGGAAAAACGTATAAGTTTTAAAATTAGTACATATACATCTCTTCATTAGTCTCAACTGAAAGATATTTTTCAAAGCGATGCAAATCTCGTAACCGTTCAGTATTAAAGCAAATGTTAATGATTATATAAATTAATTAAAGTTAAAGTAAATAAAGTACTCTTTCACTCTGTCTTATATTTAAATATTTCAGCAGTATAAACATAAAAGCATTTTAACCAAATAGTTGAATTTTTAAAACAGAATAATTATAAAAATGTGTTTATCTTATCCAACCAACATGCTTTCTAGTACGGAGAAATTTCAATGCATTTTAAATCATCGACGGCTCCAGACTTCAAAACTAATTAAGACAAATATTTTGGTATGTAATCGAAAATGGAAACAAATACCTAAGTTGGTGAACTACCAAATGATTTGTTTTTACAACTCCTTTTAGTGGATATCCAAGAAGCGTTAATTTTATTCATGGGGAATATTTATAGTTTTGTTTCTCGTGTAATACTTGCTTTTGATATTTCTCTATTTTAGTTATTGTTTGCACGTTTTTCATCAAATTCATGCAAAGGTTATTGTCCTTTTTTAATAGTAAAAGCGCCTTTGGTGGTAACTTATTTTTATAACCTCTAATCGTTATCAGAAATTAATTGTACAATATCAAGAAAATACATAATGCGTGATAAAATACCTGATTTTAGTCCTCTAAGCGTCACGAGATTTCCAAGTAGTACAGTTTGCTTTTAACCCACAACACACACTTAAAGACCAAATAACCACATCTATTGGATGTAAGAATTCATGGATTCTTTCAACCTTTGGAAAGATTATATTGGTTCTTTCCTTACATTTGAATCCTTTGAAAAGAATGCACTGCTCCTTTTCTTGGAAGAGAATACTTTGGAAAGATTCTATTGTTTATTTTCTTCGAATAAAACCTTTTGGAGTTATTCTACTACCCCTATACTTGAAAATAAATATTTTGGAAAGATTCCCTATGTCTTTTAGAATATAATCCGTTTGCTACATTCTGTTAGTGTCATTTCCTTATAAAATCCTTTGGAGAGATCCTATTGCTCGTTTCCTTGAATATAATTATACTTTTAGAAAAATTCAATTTTTACTTTCCTTGTAACATAATCCGTTGGAAAGATTCTATTGATCATGCATGGAAGACGGTAGGTTGAAAGATGCAATTATGTGTGTAAACCACCCAGAGGGTTAAATTAGGGAAGACAAAACGAGCAAAATTTTAAAAAATTGAATAATCCAATATATAACATCCCACGTATTATATCGTCTCCTAAATTTTATTTAGAATCTGATTAATAAATACGCTGAGCAGACAGTATATTTATTTTCTGGTAAAAAATGCATTTTAGTAAGAACTTTCACTCTTTATCAAAGTTTTCTTTACTTAGCAAGTGGAATACTCCATCCCAACATAAATAAAGCAAATAATAATTAATTGAAATATTATTTCTAGATTTTTATCTAGCTGAAACCTGGAAAATTTAAAAACTAAAGAGATCAAAATGATTTCATCGGAATTTTATTAATTTCAATTTTTGAGTTTCGCTCTAAAAATAAAGTAGCGTGAAAGCTTACCTCTTATAGTGTTATTAGTACGAACTGAAATGTTTAAATTTAATAATATTGTCCCCTTTTGTTAATGGTGAAATTCCCTTGATATAGTCCAGGAGCACTTTGCTGTAGTTAATTCAATATATCGACGGCTTACAAATAGAACATAAAATCACATACATCAAGATTTCAGTTTTTTAGCTTTTCTCGACAAGAATATGTATTTTTAGACTGGTGAAGTCCATTTTTTCTTTGTATGAAGGCTAGATGTTTTTCTTGAGAAACACACTTAGTTTATCTAGTGAGAATAATGTTTCCTCTTCGTTTTCTCGGAACTATGTTTTTTGACTTTATATATTTCTCTTGCAAGTCGATGGTATCTCTCAGCAAAAACAAAAGAACAAACGCATTCGAAAGCATGTGCGAATCACAAATTTAGAATACATACACTAAAAATATCAAATACATTTTTGTAAGTCCATAATAATAGTACATTTCAATATTATGGACTGATTTGAAACGACGTTTATGAAAGTCTACAGAGGCTGTGTTTCCGATTAACTCTACTAGGAATAACAATAATTAATTCAATTTGTCTTCCTACGAAAACCAATCAGCATTAACATTCGAAAGCATGTGATAATCTTAAATTTACAAAATAAATAGTAAAAATAACAGATACACTGCTGTAAGTCCATAATATTCATAGGTATAAAAATTGATATAGGGGAATGATGTATATAATATGAATATTATGGGACTTATTGGAAAGGACGTCTCTCAAAATGTCTACAAAAGCTGTTATTTACTAACTTTGCCTTTTTTTACTCATAATAGTTAATACAATGTCTTTCAACAAAATAAAAGAGCATAATCCTTCAAAAGCATGGGATGAATCCTAAATATATTTTACAAATTGCATGAAATGTCAAATACATTTTTGTAAGAGTCCATAATATTCATACATTTGAGTATTATTTACAAGTACTATGGACATATTTGAAAGTATGTCTAAGGAAGTCCACATTGGGTGTGTTCCCGGTTAACTTGGAAACCAAATGAATGATGCAAGTGTGGCATCACGCAGATATCCCTGGGAGAACAATAGCTGTGACATTATATTGCTGAAAATGGAACCCTGATAACTATGCATAAGAAGTGAAACCAAGAAAGCAACCAGATTTCTCAGAGCACCAGTGTAACGTTAACAGTCTGAATACGTTAATGGTATGCAGACTGTTAACGTTACACTGTGAGATGATACCATGACTACGGCAAGATTATGCCATGGATACGGCAAAATGATATTATCACCACAGCAAGATGTCAATATTGCTATTTCAATATGGTACCATGGACGATGACCACGGCAAGATAACACCATGGATATGGCAAGCTGACAGCATTGCCATGGTAAAATGACAGCATTGCCATAGTAAGATGACAGCATTGCCAAGGTAAGATGACACCATGGACCATGGCAGTGGTCAGGGTAAAATAATACCATGTCCACAGCAAGATGACAGCATTGTCATTTTTAGATGACTCCATGGCCACGGCAAGATAACAATATGACCACGGCAAGATGACAGCATCACCATAGAGATTACCCCAAGGACCATGGCCACGGCAAGATAACAGCATGGCCACGGCAAGATGACACCATGGACATGCAGAAGAGAGGAGTGCGGTTGTCCAAATTCTTGTCCTTAATTTATATCCTGTCTGATAAATTTTCCTTTTCTAGCAAGTATACTAACCACTCGTTATATAGCGTCTCGATATATCGATGTATGAATGGGGCTGGATGTATAAATATATTTGCGCCCAAGTCTTCTTCATCCAATTTTAATACATTAATCTGAATTTATTTCGATAGCTAAAAAAAACTACAAAGGCCGAATCTTGAAAACAAGCGTACAGTACAATGAGACATAACAAGGCGGAAATGGAAGTTATTAAGACTGGGATCAATATCAGCATTGCATGACATTTCCAAGAGTGACGTTTTTACTAAGCTCCTTAGTAGACATACATTTCAGCTCAAAATACTGTTATCATACGATAATCATTACCAAAAACTGCGGAAACGGAAGTTATTAAATCCCTTTGGTAAGATGTTTCTTAAGCTTCTGTCACTGATCTATATGAAGTCTTACATAATAGAACGGGTGCTGAATTTATTATTATTACACATGGTTTGTATTTGAGCTGCAGTCATTGTTACACACTTGATAAGGACTTAAATATTAGCATCTAACAAGGTATTAAGTATATCTATTACATATCTGGAAGAAAGCTTAAGTTGATCTAGAATATTTAATAGATCAGCATAATATTTCTCCTGTATAATTTCTTTGTAACTTAAAATTCTTGCAGGATTTAACCTTCCGTGTACACATATGTCATTGAGGACTCGAAGCATTTTGAAACATACTTTAGAAAGCCGCATCGCATTAGGCCTGATAACAGACCAGAAAAGACGTCGAACTCACACTGTTAAAAGATGACACCTCAAAGTGCGAGTCAGACTATGTGTTCAAACGCCTTCACATACTTCACTAAATATATATTCTGTATGATACATGAGCCTGTCACCGATTAGCATCTGCTGTTATATGAACCTTTTCTGCATTTTAGTTTTCAAATTCACATCGGATATAACTAAACAGAAATTCAACTATAATTCAAATCAATTCACTTTATAATCCAAATAAATGTATTTTGCATCATGCACCTCCAGTTTAAACATGTTTAAGGTGCTCTGCTCATAGGACAAGTTCGAGGGAACTCAGTGGTAAGACGTAGAGTGTAAAACTATGAAGATATATTGAAATTAGTTTTGAGCATTTATGAGTTCGTTTAAATTCGTACAGAAACAAGAAAAAGTGGGTACACTTTGTTTCAGTTTCGTTCTCGATTGTCACCAAAACATTAGTTGCTTTGTTTTTAAGGTGTACATATACACTTGAAGATTTTTTTCTATTTTGGCTTTAAAAATCCATTTTTTTATAATGGGTCATTGGGCAACGCTTAAAATAATTTCAGTGTGAAAAAATCAAGTTAACCTAATCATTAATTGTGTAATTTAGATATAATTAGCTAATTAGCATGTTTTTTGAACACATCTCATTCTTATTGCTCAGAAAGACAATTTGTATTGGAAATTATTCCTATAACACCATTCTTCGTGTTTTGACTTTTAATCAAGTTGCTAGAGAGGGAATAGGTTTTATGACTATTTTTTTCATCAAGAAATCAGGATTTTTTCAGAAATTTTAACGTTTAAAAGCAACTAAAATTCATACCTTAACTAATAACTCTGAGGGTCAAAACATTCATTGTATTATATAGTTTATAATGACACCAAAATAATTATTCTAGATCAATTTATTATTGAGGTATCACCGTTTGAAAAAAGCATCATATGACAAAAACACAGTTCAACAGAAATTGAGTTTAAGTTTAACATGCTTGCAAATGGTTCTAAAAATGAGAAAACCCTTATAACTAGATAAGTATTCCGAATATTTCAAATACCTTGGTATCGTTCGAAAGATAAGGAGTTATTAAACTCTGGAAGGAAATATTTTGAAGCAATAAAAAACGAATTATGTTAAATTTTCCTGATTTCTAGTGTATAAATACACTTTAACTCTTGTTGAGTTGTCCTACACTAGCACTCGCGTAGGGTGGTATGTCATATCAACAGTTATGGCACGCTTACTACATATGAAACAGGTCTTTTCTAAAATTATTTCGGATTTTAAGTTGAAATATCTGCTATAGGTGAGTATGCTTGAAATGCAGTGCGAGTAGTTGCCCTACCCTTGATCTTGGTTGCTCACATCTTCACTTCTGCTGATTTTCGAAATGTGATCGTAGCTATATAATTAGTTAACATATTAGTGCTCACCAAGTTAATCTTTGCAAATAATATAAATCCCGTTAACGTACCTAATAACATCTAGGTAAAGTGGTCCATTTTTTGATTTTGTTAGCATTATATGGGTATACATTCTGAATTCTCACTCAGATTTCCACATATTTTTCAGATACTGGTAATTACTTTAAACGAATTTTCAGAGTTTATACCGATAGAAGATATTCCATGTCTCCACGCATCCAATCTGCTGGATGACCACTAGAAAAGTGAAATAGCCAACAATATATAAAGTATTGTAGATAATAGTCACAGATCTGAATTCGATAGAGGATGTGTGGGATGCATCTAGTAGTCTTTACACCATCAGGTGAAATTAATCTATCAACCTCCATCGAAGACCATTTTGAAGTACAAAATGCTCTTTTCAGTAATGAGAGTTGTTGCTCACTTGTTTGTCTTTGTTCCTCTTGGTTTTTCACTTCTGCTGATTTGCTGATTTCTTGGAGAATTCGATAGTGGAGCAATGAACAGTCGATCTCCTCATGCTCCGTTATGAAATATTATTTCATTCCATACCACACATTATTATTTCGCTAACCTTAAAAGCTTGAAGAATGCAAGTTACAGCTACACCTTATTATATCATGAGCCCAACTAGTTATCAGTTATAGCTCCAGGAAAATATTACGTTTAGTTAACTTCATTGAATTTTTATGATTAATGTAATACTTTTCAGTGCTTGATTTTTGGCATATGTACTTGAAGTATTTATATGTAACTTGTGGACACGCATAAGTGTAAAGCCGAGGCCAAATAGGAAGCGCAAAACTCAAAACGACACGCACAGACCAATCAGATGTGTCGGCGCGAACTGTGAAAACGCTGATTTTTCTGCAAGTGTTGCTTTGCGTATCCTATTTGACTACGGTTTAGTTAGTGTTTTAATGCAAATGAAGATAAAAAGTCTGTAAAATATCCCCATTAGTGAATTGCATTTAAGTTCCTTGTTTTTCTATCGGTACATCTTTTAATAGCTTCAATTATGTCAAGGGGTACTACATGCTGTTACATTGGCTATTCGGGCTAACCACACTATTCGCTTACCACATCATAAGCATTGTCAACATGACCTCACATGATCTAATATATAATAGGGGACTTATGCTAGTGTGCCTATAAGAAATTGGGAAGAGTCAAACAGTCACTAGAATTAACTATGGGATGAGAGGACTTGCTGACATTGTCCGGAGCATTGGTTACGAAGCTCTGTATTTTTTGAGGGTGGAGCCAACAGGAGAGAATCGGATTTCTTCGTGGTACGGGGGCAGAGCTTATTCACGGCAAGAGCGCATGACCTGTGATGCACGTGCTCATCGATGACCCAAAAAGTTAAAGTAGCTCCTGCAGAGAACAGTGGCATCATTCCTGGAACTTCTCAGCTGAAATCAATGACACCTCATATTCCAAATTCCACAGACCAAGTCGATTGATACGACTCTCCTAAAAACTTACGATAGTCATGGGTGGTCTGTGGTGTGACACTCGTTGGGTGATCATCGACCAGACGTGTTTGATGGTCAACAGATCTGGTGAATGGACGGGCCATCGAAGAATTGAAGACTGGTGGCCATTGAAGAATTTGTTGTACGTTGAATGCCTTTGAGATCTATTCACCTTAGTCCCTTCACAACACATATCCACCTGTGAGATTTCTACTGTGCTGTTAATGAATATTTTATATGGACTGTTGTTGAGCTGAATGTTTGAATGATCACTGTTTAGTGATCTATTGAATATAAATTATAATGCAAGAGAATTTCCTTAATATTAATTTAATAACATGTATATTTTGCCCAATGAATAAATAAAAAATAACCTTTAAGTCTTTGGTGCTTGTACACCTCTATGACAATATGGTGCCTTTGCAATGAAAACGAAATCAAAATACATTAGCATTGAAGTAACTATTGGTACAAAAAAGTTGAAATAAATCAATTCTGAAATAATTCACCTTGTACGCCTCTGTGACAAACATTAGATATATTATCTAGTTTCTATAAGATATCTAAAATATAGTTATTCTTTGATATGACGTTTTGAGAGCGATGGGCTCTCTTTTCAATTTCACCACGATAAGAGTCTAAATGCACATGGAATTCCAAAATTAGTTTCATAACCTAAATGGTACTTATAGTAACACTTCTAAAGCACGTGGTATTACCTCAATTGAGGCATTATATCCTGTTACGGGTATAGCCGACAGAAATACCGTGCTAGATAAATGGCATCATTAAAAAAATACTTTATACAAAGACACCCAAATATAAATTACACCGCTAATTCTCTACATTTTTAATAACCACACGAAATATACGCTTGTAACAGTCATTAAATATAAATTTTAATTCCATATGCAATACAATTTGTTGATTAACTTACTCTACAAGAGAATATATATCTCTGGAAATGATAATTAACGTCGCACTGGAGAAACGCAACGGGCTGTTGGCGACTGTTCACGATCAATCCCCAAGAGAAGATCCGAGTACAACACAACATAATTTTGAACCATGGTCAGATGACGAGGTCAACACCTGAGCTGGCAGCCCACTCTCGAAACTTCAATAGCACGCCAACGTGAGGACATTTGAGTCCACGACAGATTTAACGTTCACCAGCCTCCATGTACACGACGGTATTTGGTCGGACTGAGTTTCGAACTCGCAACCCTTCGATTTCCGTCACTCTTCCAACAAGACTACCACGGCCCAAGATATATCTCTGAAGCATTCAATTGATAAGATGTTTTTTCATCTAAATCAATTAGTAAACGGGATCTGCATTTGTGTGATGTTCTTTCCAATCGTTCTATACATCCCCAATAAACCACAAAAAATAGAATTTTGAAACGGATCCTAAAATATACAGGGCCGCAGTAGCCCAGTTAGATGGGTAAAGGATTGGCAAGCGGAGGGTTGCTAGTTCGAAACTCGGTCCAACCAAAGATCGTCGTGTACACGGGGCTTTGTTCAATTTAAATCTGTCGTGGCCTCAAATGTTCTCACGTTGGCGTAGTGTGGAAGTTTGGAGAGTGGGGTGCCAGCTCAGGTGTTGACTTCGTCATATGATTATGGTTCAAAAAGACGTGGTATTGTCCTCTGATCTTTCGCTTGGGGTTTGATCCAGGACCATCGCTAATAGCCCGTTGTGGTGTTTCAGTGAGATGTTAATTAATTACCATTACCACATACTATTACTACCTGAAATGTACATTTGCATTTCGTGTCTGACGCAATTTTTTGATTACTTTGCGCTTATAAGCAGAAAGTCCTCTAAGACATTAAACACTTAAGATGTTACTTGATCTAAATCGAAATGTAAACACGATCTGCATCTCCGTGATAGAGATCTCCGTTTTAAAACAAATTTAACTACCGTTGCATGCTAAAAATAACAAGGTATCGATAGTAAAACCGAATTTGGGATAAAACAATATAAATTCTAATCTCAACTCTAATACAAAATTTTTCGTTACGTTTATTTGAAGCAATCCATGTGTGACACATCTGCTTATTTTATGTTTTTTCGGTCGGTGACAAATTGATATAATGCATTATTTTTCAAGTTTTTTTCGTATCACTGCAGAATTTCCCGTGGGATGTGAACCTCCGACTCAACGGTACTTGTTTCATTTAGCTGATGGAAAATTTCTCTCTCGATGCCTTTCCTTTCTTTTATCACCTGCAACATAAGTCATCATTTCCAGCGCCGATGGCCGGCTCCATAAAGAGTTACAAATAAATCACACAATTTATAAGCGATATACCGAACGCTCTACGTGATCTGAAGAAAAATTTTGCAAAGTAGTTAAATGCTTGCGATTACACAAATTTATTGAAAATTCGAAGGGATATAATTTTGAAACTAAGCGAGTATTACAAAATCATACAAAGAAAGGTTTAAAAATTTTAAAAGCAGCGTTTTTATAAAATCGGAAGCATTTCTTCTGATCATTTTACAGTGCATAAGTTCACAATATACGGCGCGGGCTACATCTGGTCTACGAGGTGCTTTTATCCAGCCCAATCTTATGTCTATTAACACTAGAGTAGAAAAATATTTTAATTTCTATTAATCTTATTATATTTAATAATAAAATAATTTTAAAGGAAAATTCTTTTAATTTTCATTTTATGCCACCTCCGTAAAGAGTTACAAATAAATCACACAATTTATAAGCGATATACAGAACGTTCTACATTATCTGAAAAAATAATTTTTCCGAGTCACTAAAATATTAACAATTGTACAAATTATTGAAAATTCAAAGGGATATAAGAATTGGGCTGGAAGATGAATCTAATTTGGAATCCTTATTACGACTTCCTATCATGGATATTGAAAGAATACATTATGTATTAACACCTAAAGATGCTAAGAATGCTAGTTCTGATACCTCGAACATCAAAATCTGGTCAGTTTTGTCAATGACAAGATACTTTGTTGAGACCACCAGGAAAGTAATCGTTATCAAGCTGCTTTATATTTTGTTTACACATTTCAGTTCGGAAAGATCAATATTCAGTTAGTCAAATTTAGTTAATTATTGATTTTGATAAACTAATAGCTTTTCTGTATAAAGAATGAATAGGTTATTCGTTGTATTGTTTTTGATTGAAAATTGATTGGAACAACTTTATGGAAATTTGTTATGAAAAGTTACTTTACATCACTCACTGTTAGGTTTGAAAGTTCAATTTACCTATTTTATGAGAACTCTTTTTCTCGCAAAATAACTTGAGAAATTGGATCCAAAAGATCAACTAATCCGTTCATGAAAAGTTACTTTACATCACGAATATTCAGGTTTGAAAGTTCAATTTAGCTCATATGAGAACTTTTTCTCGCAAAATAATTTAACAGAGAAACTGAACCCAAAGATTAGTTAGGGGGGTGGTATTTCAATTAACGTCACACTGGAGCAACACAACGGGCTATTGGTGACGGTCCGGGATCAATCCCAAAGGGAAAGATCCGAGGACAACACCACGTAATTTTGAACCACGGTCAGATGACGATAAAGATTAGTTAGACAGTTCATAAATAGTTAATTTACATCAGGAACTCTCAGGTTTGAGAGTTCAATTTAGTTCACATCTTGAGAACTCTTTCTCGCAAAATAACCTAAGAAATTGGAACTAAAAATCAATTTAACAGTTCATGAAAGGTTACTTTACGAATATTCAGGTTTCAAAGTTCAATTTAGTTCACATAACTTTTTCTCGCAAAATAATTTAACAGAGAAACTGGAACCCAAATACAAATTATGCAGTCCCATCAGGAACTCTCAGGCTTGAAAGTTCTATTTAGTTCACATCTTGAGAACTTTTTATTCTCACAAAATAATCGAACAGAGAAACTGCAACCAAAAGATCAATTATGTCTGTAATGTATTGTGATTCACACATAATATATTTTGCTTTTCTAATCTAATAATCTAATAATTCTAGGACTAAGTACACGACTTTTTGAAAGTGGCTTAGAAATATACGAAAACACGCGAAAACCTTTCAAGACACCCACACAAGTGGTATATTCTTTTCTTTGTCGTCAGTCTTGAATAAGAATCTAATACATTTTTCTAAAAGATAATGGATAGATTTTAAGATTAGAGAAAACAGGGACGTCAATTCTAAAAAATTGATGTATTTCTGTACCTTTATCACCTTCTTCTGCACTTAAAGGATGCCTCGAAATTCTAGTGATAAAAGTAAGTGCATGCAGCTCTTTACGTTTATTTAATTTGATGAGCATTTTTCTAGCTTATACCTTTATATATGTTAACCATTTCTAAGTGTGTGTTCTATACAGCCATGTTGGCGTGGTGTGGAAGTTTGGAGAGTGGGGTGCCAGTTCAGGTATTGACCTCGTCATCTGATCGTGGTTCAAAACTACGAGGTTTTGTCCTCGGATCCATATAGGAAATATGAAAGTAGAGTAATGGTAACATTTTATGTACTCAGCATCATGTGGCCAAAACAAGTGCTAACGTGACCCTTAGACTGCGTTCGTCTGCTGGATGGAACCGAGCATTCATCATCTGATTGGTCCAAATGACGGGAGAGGACAACCACTCTTTGATTCATTATCCGATTGGTCCACGCGACATGGTAGTAGACTTTGACGCTTTGACCAATTTTATCGCTACTTTATAATGTAACTCTCACCCACCTACCCTGTCATTAGATGTTATATCACCAAACGAGGTGATAAGATGCCAAATCGGCAAACTAAGTGAATTTTTCGCTGAGTAGTCACGTGACTACTAGTCGCCATGTTGGTCCCACTTTTTGAAGCTCCTCTCAATAGCAATCCTCAGCCTACTTGCATCTTGTGTCTATGTTGCGATCTTTCCCTTCGGGATTAATCCCGGACGCCGTCACGACTAGCCTGTAGAGTTGATTCAGTGCGACGTAAATTGAACTACCTACCAATTCTTTAGCATGCTCCTGAACTTCCTGTCCAAACTTTAAAGGAAGGTAGGGTACAAAATTAAACACGATCCACAAAGGGATGGATGAAGGCAAGCGCTGACTGGATTTCCTAGAGGGCGCTGTTCGGCAGTTAGACTGCGCCGACGCTGTCAAGGATGCGTTACTGTTGGGGGTCGTAAATTTGTACAACTACTGTCAAACTGTAAAACTAGGTGAACAATGTTGCTCACATACTTGCTGAGATCCATTTCTACATCTTAGTTTACCCTCTAGAGCATACGAGTGCCTTGCGAATATATATCCTTATGTCAATAGGGTTGAAATTTGTGTTTCTTACCTGCTTTTAAAATTTGTACAGGAAGAGTTTACACACCTTGGATCGAATTAATTTAATTTAACCCTCTGGGGGTTCACACGAATACTTCCACCTTGTAACCTGCAGTCTTTCCTGCATGACTTCTAGAAGCTTTTAATCATATGCCCAATAAAATATTTACAAAGGATTTTATTCTAAGGAAATGAGAGCATTAGAAGCATTCCAAAGAATATTGTTCTAATGAAAGCAGTAATAGAATAGTTCAAAAGTTTTCTAATCTAAGAAAAGAACCATGGAACCTCCTAAAGGTTGAAAGAATGCATGAATTCTTTCTAAAGGTTCAAAGAATACATGGAATCCTTCAACTAATAGATGCAATGGTGTGAAAACAATACTACTGTACTCGGAAATCTTGTGACACTCAGAGGGTTAATACATAACAAAAGCATGTATACTTTACAGGAAATTTTCATAAATAAATAAATGCAAGAGATATAAATATATTTTCCCGAGCATTAAAACGAAGTGTTAGATGGTGTTTGAGGGTTCCAGAATATCTGTGATTAAAAATATTTATCAACGAGTTCATTCGCGAAAATCTATGTAACCCAAAATTGAAACATGCAGAGTGAAAAGTCCAGAAGACCCCAAAACCTGGCGAAGACGCAAGCTTCAATTTCTGACATCGGAGTGAAAAGCTAATCTCGTATTCTAACCTGAGACCGGGAATGTGATTTTCTGGCTAAGGTACTATTCGTATATGTATGAGAGAGAAAAACAAACCAGGTGTAAACGGACGTTTGAAAGATTGAACATTGGAGCCTGTTGTCCTCTCTTATCCTCAGATCTTGCCTGCTGCCAGTCTTCAACAGGACAATGGCATGCAATACACAAGTTCTTCAATGTCCACCAGGTTTCAATTCTTCTATGGCTTGTCCGTTTACCAGATCTGTCGCCAATCGAACACATCTGGTCGATGATCACACAATGAGTGTCACACAACAGACCATCCGTGACTATTAGATGAACTTTGGCAATGTGTGGAAGCAACATGGACTGACATACACACACTCATCCAGACCCTATTTCTGTCAATGCCAAGACATGTAGCAGCAAGCTTTTGAAGCCCATGTCGACTACACAAAATACTGATTTCATAGCGCATGACGAATGAAGCTGTAATTTCAATCATTTCACACTTGCGTGTTATGTTTGAATAAGAAATATATTTGATCTCTTTTTCTTCGTGATGTTCCACTTTCGGTGGCCTGCAATGTATATCCTTTTGGAATTTTTATTGGCCCGATTCACTATTTTTAAAATTGGTAAATTTTATTTATATTTTATGTCGCATTCGAAAAGCAAGCCACGTGACATTACGTACGAAAATTAGAAAAGTTTTCAATGTAAAAACAAACAAGCCAGTCTGCGAAAGTTTTAATTCTGTTATTCCAATGCGTATGATACTCATTGGGGTTACCTTAAAATGTAGTTTACCGTTGCTTTGGTCATGTTTGATGTTTAATTTTACTGTCATTGATCGGGAATCAACTATCATGTATCAATTTAAAATTTATTCTTAAGATTTTTTATTGGTGTAGTGCTGAAATCATATTCGAAAAACACTCACTTTAGAATAAGTACAAGAAACAATTACGGCAGCAGAAGCATTACCATCAATTATATTTAGATTGACAGAAAATGCCTCGTATTTTATAGGACATTGTACATAAATAAATCTATATAGAATTTTATTTTTGCCAGAGCATTAAAACTAAATTTTAGATAATTTGAGTGTTCCAGAATATCCGTGATTGGAAATGCTTACTATTGAATTCATTTGCGCAAATCTATGTAACCTAATGTTGAAACATACAACATATCTACCACTTCAATACGTTTCCACGGGAAAATGAAGTCGAGATGCCCTAGAACCTGCAACAGACACTCAATTCAAATCGAGGCATTGCATGAGTGACAAGTCAATCCAGTATTGTAACCTGAAACCAACAATGTGATTTTCAGGCTAAGGTACTTCGCGTATAATTAATTACAAGAGGAGACATAAACCAGACAGGAATTCCGAATATTACTTCCAGTTACCCTAATGCTCTAGCATGATACATATCTTGGCTACCTTAAAGTGTAGTTTATTGACCTTTTGACGATGTTTGGCGTTAAATCTAATTAGTGTTGACCAATTATCTATCATCTAAGACTTCTGAATTCATTCTTTGAAATTTCTACTGGCGGCGGGCTGAAACCATTTTCGAAAAACAAGCCAAGTGACACCACGTCTGGAAATATATAGTGTGTTTCGAAAATATCGGACCAAAATGTAAAGGGTGGTAGAGTGGCCCAAACTAAACATTTTTGTCAAAGAATGCGTGTCCGGAATTGCCACGTTTAGTTGGTAGAGGGCGCTGTTTACGTCAGTCGATAACCATCGTTTCTGTGGCATCATTCCCCACTCAGTTTTTCAACGGCAAGCTCCTAATTCTTGTAGTAATACATGCCGTTGAAAATATGAGTTGGGAATGACGCCCTACTCCACAGAAACGATCTTATCGACTGACCTAAACAGCACCGTCTACCACCTAACAGCTGCATTTCCAGACACACTGACAAAAATGTTTATTTCGGGCCCTTCTACCAACCTTTACACTTTCTCCAGATATTTTCTAAACATCCTGTATATCATCAGACACGATAGTTGGTATGATGTGGTCTAGTATATGATAACTCCCCAGACGAGTCCGATCAGACGCAGAAATATGATAGCTGGTATGATTTGGTCTGGTATCGATAACTCCCCTTAATAAGCTGGATGAGACTGAGATATATGATAGATGGTGTGATATGGTCTGTTATCAATAGCTCCCCTTAAGAAGTCTGATCGGTCGCTAAGATATGGTTTGTAGTGTGATAAGGTTTGGTATATCGATAGCTCCTCTATGCAATCTCGATCAGACATTGATATGTGATAACCGATATAATGGAATGTTCGTGTATACGAAATAACTGTTTTATGGTCTTATATATAATAGGGGAGAGCAATGATCACGCACATTAACTCTTTCACCATATAGCCATATTAGCCTGTTATGTCTTATGTATGAGGTACAGAGAATTTCCCTGTGGGGGACAGGAGTCCATGATGCTACTTAGTTTAACCTTCCTGGTGATTGTCTCTACTAGGTATCTCGTCATTAGACAAACTGACCAGATTTTCATCTTGTCAGCGTCAAATAAATCGGAGATATCTTGTTGATAAGATATCTCGTCATAAGCAAAATTGTTCAGATCTTGATGGATGACATATCTTGTCGAAACCACTTAGAAGATAAAATTAAATGCTATCCAGATATTACGATTGAAGGGGAGAAGTTGAACAGACAATAAAGAACATATGGCAGTTCACACACGCATTGTTTTAGTTAAAGCTAGTACAACTAATGTTTTTTGCTTGTTCAAAAAATCTCCCCAACACAATTTACCTTCAAAAAATAAAAATGCCGTCAGTAGTACACGGTCATTCAGTCAATCTTACATATTTTCCTAAACATAACGTGGCAGTTTTCAGACACTGGGCATTTTCTCCCCCCTCGTCTGGGACTGCGTTACTCTCGCATTCCAAAGGGGTTTATTAATCACCGACTCCCACTGACAAACCAAATATAGTGTGGGGAGCTAGGGGATCAGCTAGCTGACAGGGAGAGTGGTCAGGGAAGTTCGAACATAGTCTGTAGGGGTAATTTAGGGAGTGCTAGACGGAAAAATGTCTATCCTGTTCTTCATTACTCAAACGACTAAAATGATTTTGCTCATTTTTTCGAAGGCTCGAACAAGTATGTGCTTTAGGCATGCCAAAGATTGGCTCAACGTGTTCATGCGATACGAATCGGATGAATTCGCATGCGTACCGACATGTTTTCTGTGCAGAAATGGAGAACGCATGTCGTATGTCTTGTCACATGTTGCTCAAGGGCTGAGAACTGTAAACATGTATTGCATCAATGCATTGTGATGCGGATAAATATATTTAAGGTATCAGATCGGGGATAGAATTTTCTGTTAAAAACAAAACGTTGGGAAATTTTCTCTATTCTTAAAACAATTTGGAGTTTAAACAAAGGAAAAGCACAGTAAAGTTAACAATTAGGTTCATTTTTTAAATTAGTCAAAAATAAGGCAGGAAATACCATACAATTGACAGCTACACAAATGCTAGTTTCTTAACAACTACTAATTTTTTTAATTTTTAAAATGAATTACATCATAAAATACTTACCTAACAAATGATATTAATATGCGATTACAGTACTGATACCATTTGATAGGATAAGTGCACAAAACGTTTTCTAAATACGTCTGTTTACACTGAAAATCCTCCTCTTTAATCTTCCGAGATTAACACGTATAACTTCACTTTGCAACCTGCAGTTTTACCTCCATGACTTTTAATCAATTTTGACTTTTTGACCAATAGAATCTTTCCTAAAGATTCTATTCTAAGCAAATGAGCGATAGGATCTTTCCAAAGGATTCTATTATAAAGAAAATGAGAGCAATAGGATCTCACCGAAGAATTCGATTGCAAGGAAATGAGCAATAGAATCTCTCAAAAGGGTTCTATTTTAAGGAAGGAACATTCTAATCTTTCCAAAGAATTATATCATATAAGGGAAAAAGGAGAGATATAATCCTTCCGAAAGGTTATATTCTAAGGAAAGGACCAATATAATCTTCCAAAAGGATTCTACTGTAAGGAAAGGACACCAATATAATATTTCCAATAGATTCTATTCTAAGGAAAGGACCAATGGAATTTTTACAAATGATTCTACTGTAAAGAAATGAGCTATAGATTCGTTCTAAAGCATTCTATTATAAGGAGAGGACCAATATAATCTATCTGAATGTTGAAAGAATTCATAGATTCTTTCAACCAGTAGATGTGGTCTTTTGTGTTATGGGTAAAAACAACATTATTATATCCTTCGATGCTCAGAGGGTTAAAGAAGCATTAACTTCAATACGAAATTCTACTGAATTGCCTCAAAAATATACCAAATTTTAAGAGATTGCCAATCATACCGGAAATTAACCTTTAAATAATTGGCAAATAAATTTGAAAGCAAGCAACAATATTTTTATAAATTCAGAAAGAATAATATGAGAGGGAATTTCAGTAAACAAACAAAACGGAGTGTCTGCAAAGATTTTACTTCTGCTGTGCAAATGCTCTCTCGTGTTACATATTGCAGTTACCTTAATATGTAGTTATCGCCGTTTTGGCAACATTTCCCTTCTAACTAATTACAATTGAAACAAATCATACATCAATTCAGAATTTATTCTTTAGAATTTTTATTGGCGCTGAAATCGTATGCGAAAAACAAGCCAACTGACGTCACCTTCAGAATGCGCATAGAAAATTTTTTTTACATCATCCAGAAATATCACTACCATCTATATCTAGCTTGACAGAAAATGCCCCTGATATCACCCCCTAATATCACCCTTTTTACCCTTCTGGTGGTTGTCTCGGCGAAATTTCTTGTTATTAGTAAAATTGACCAGATCCTGAGGGACGAGATATCTCGTCATTAGAAGAAAACTAACTAGATCGTAAAAAAATCAGTAATAGTTTGGTGACCGGAAATCTCGTCATCGAAAAAATTCGGCAATACCTTGATGGACGATATATGTCGTCATTAGCAAAATTGGTCAGATGTTGATGGACGAGTTATGTCGTCATTAGCAAAATTGGTCAGATGTTGATGGACGAGATATCTCGTCAAAATCAGGTGAAGGGTTTAATAATTTTAAATCCATATTGCAACTCAACCTTTTACTAAAATCCCCAAATTACAATTTAAAATCACGCGACACTCTTTTTTAAATTCAGGGGAATCGATGTATACTTTTAAAAGTAACATTTTCCACTCACAAATTTCAGTTGCGTTTGAGAGAAATCGGGAAACATTTGACCTTTATAGCGAGCTCAGGATTTCGCATGAATTCCAACTATTGACGTCGGAGCTCGAAATACGGGCGCAAGGTGGAAATACGCGGCCTTAAAGTTGAGGAATGTACTCTCGTATCTACTTTTTCCTCTTCAAACTGTTGCACACTGAAAGAACAAAAGCAATCAAGGAATCGACTCGTAATTATGCATCGCTCCAGCGACGCCATTTGTATTGGATGGGGTTTGGAATAATCGATGTATATATTATCTCTCTTAATTATTGGATTAATTGTTAGATAAATTATGTTCTTTCTCCCAATTCAGAAATAAGGTTTGATGGCTTTTACTAGAATTGAGTCCGCTTGGGACATCACTGGATCTTGCGCCCAAAAACATAAACATTTTGAGAGTTAATGTACCTATCTCAAGATATAACTAATAAACGTAGCTAAATAATTTTTAAATTAATAAAAATTACTTTGATAATAATTCAATAACGTTTTTTCAAAAATAATTGAATAAAAATATTTTTTCAAAAAATATATCAGTAAAAAATGTTTTTCAAAAAATATATTATAAAATACTTCTTCAAAGAACAAACAATAAAAATTATTTTTCAAAAAATAATTCATTACAAATATTTTTCCAAACAATAATTCTATAAAAATATTTTTTCGAAAAGTATATCAGCAAAAAAATGTCTTTAAAATTTATATAATGAAACAGTTTTTCGGAAAATAAATAATAAAAATCCTTTTTCAAAAAATAATTCAATGAAAATAGTTCTTAAATATATTTATAGGAAAATCTAAAAAGATGCCAGAAATTCTGTTAGTTGGATTATAATTGCCAAGTTTAAAATACTGGATGGTCGTAAAACAACTTCCACTATATACGAGTTCTATATTTTAATTAACGTCACACTGAAACAACACAACGGGCTATTGATAACAATACGGGATCAATCCCAAAGGGAAAGATCCGACGACAACACCACGTAATTTTGAACCACGGTCAGGTTACAAAGCAACACCTGAGCTGGCACCCCACTCCATAAACTTCCACACCAAGCCAACGTGAGGACATTTGAGGCCACGACAGATTTAACGTGCACCAGCCCCCTTTGTACAGGACGGTGTTTGGCTGGATTCGAACTCGCAACCCTCCGGTTGCTAATCCGTTGCTCTTCCAACCGCAGCCCTCACGGTTACGGATACAGTTAACAAATTAAAAAAAACTCCAAATAGCAACACACACTTCTTTATTGCAATGTGATCGGTACAATTAAAAACCAAAAACGTTATTGACATTTTACCTTTAGCTCTAAAAACGACTGTGCGAGAGCATTATATAGGAAGATGAGTATGAACAAAAAGAGAAAAGAAAGACAACAGGAAACCATGACATTTTACCATAACAAAAATGGTGTTTGACATTTGGAGTTTTATGATAGGTGCTTGGGTTTTAAAAAAATATTTTTACTGATAAACTTTTAGAAAAAATATTTTTATTGAATTACTGTTTGGAAAAATATTTTTACTGAAATATTTTTTTAAAACTATTTTTAAAATATTTTTTGAAACTTTTCTTTTATGGAATTATTTTTTTGGAAAAATATTTTATTTGAATTATTTATGAAAACAATTTTTATTAATTTAAAAATTATCCAATTATATTTATATTAGTTATATCTTGAGATTGGTACAATATGTCCAAAAATATTTAGATTTTTGGAAGAAGTATTTTTATTATTTATTCTTCGAAAAAAAATATTTTTACTGATATACTTAAAAAAAATTAAATAATTAATAATAGATATATATGACCAAATTGAATACCGAAAAGTCAAAGATAGCAAAAATACATATAGCGTTATCCAACTGTTTCCACTCACAAATTTCAACAGCGCTTGGGGGAAACAAAACTTTTGACCTTTCAGCGAGTTCAGAATTTTCCAAGAATTCCAAGAACCGGGCGAAGCTCGAAAAACCAGCGCAAGAAGGAAATGTATTTCTCGAAATTTGAGAAATGGAGTTTTCTCGAAAATTTGAGACTCCATTTTCTCTCTTTTCTCCTGTATCTATTTTTCCCACTTCAAATTTTTGCACGCTAAAAGTACAAAGACAATAAAGTATTCTGCTTTATATATATAATAAAGTATTCTGCATATATATATATATATATATATACTTGAGTTTGGGGGCATTAGTGGACCTCGCCAAGAAACCTAGACCTAAATATTGTATCAATCTCAAGATATAACAAATAAAAATAATTTTTAATTTAATAAAAACTGTTTTTAAGGAATAATTATTCGATACAAATATTTTTCAAAAAGTAGTTCGATAAAAATGTTTTTACAAAATATAAATCGATAGAAATATTTCTTTCAAAAATAATTCAATCAAATATCAAAAAAAGTAGTTTGAAAAAGTAAAATAAAAAAAAAATATTTTTAGAAAAATAATCTAATGAAAACATGTTTTAAAATATTTGTAGGACAAATCTAAAAAGCTGCCAGAAACTTAAGTAATCTATCACTGAGAATTCAATGTATGCAAATCGAAGCTAGCAAACATGTATAGATTTTTTAAGACTTTCCATTTACGAATTTCAACAGCGCTTGAGAGAAAACAGAAAACGTTTGACCTTTCAGCGAGTTCAGAATTTCCCAAGAATTCCAGGAACCTACGGCGGGAGCTCAAATTACGGGCGCAAGAAGGGAATGCACGTCCCGAAAGTTGAGAAATGGAATTTTTACAAAATATATTTCTCTCGATAGAAATATTTCTTTCAAAAATAGTTCAATAAAATATTAGAGAAAGTAAAGTTTGAAAAAGTAAAAAATAAATATAATTTTTGAAAAAAATAATTGAATGAAAACATGTTTTTAAAATATTTGTAGGACAAATCTAAGAAGCTGCCAGAAACTTAAGTAATCTATCACTGAGAATTCAATGTATGCAAATCAAAGCTAGCAAAAATGTATAGTTTTAACCGACATTTTCCATTTACAAATTTTAACAGCGCTTGAGAGAAAACAGAAAACTTTTGACCTTTCAGCGAGTTCAGAATTTCCCAAGAATTCCAGGAACCGACGACGGGAGCTCGAAATACGGGCGCAAGTAGGAAATGCGCGCCCCAAAAGTTGAGAAATGGAGTTTTCTCGAAAATTTCAGACTCCTCTTTTTTCCCTCCCGTATCTATTTTTCCTCTTCAAATTGTTGCACACTGAAAGTACAAAAGCAATCAAGGATTCCGTTCGTAGTTATCCTTCGCTCCAGCGACGCCATTCGCGTTGGATACGGTTTGGAGTAATCGATATAATCTCTCTAAATTCTTAGGTTTTATTCGTCTCCGAAAGGGGAGTGCCTTTTTTATTATTTCCCATTCCCGTTTCAGTCGTCACTATCGGGATATTGAATGAGATGACTGCCGCTACCTGCGAAATAACAGAATGCGTTCATTCATGATAACACGCACTTCACGGAGATATATTTTCCGCGCTGGAATGGATGTGGCGTAGAAAATCACGTACACAGCAAATTCGGTTTCCCCTCTCCCTTCTATAACTTGCGTCTGATTTTGGGTATACGCATATAAATGCGCGCTCGTGTAGAAAGAATGAATGCTTAATTTCCGAGAAGCAGGTTTGAAGGATGTGCAAAAAATGAGAAACTTTTCTCGGCTGTCTTGCCATTCCGAATTTTTTTCCATTTCTCATTTACACTCAGAAAAGTTTTGCAAGAATGAGAAGTTCTTCATCACAACATTTAGAATTCTTATAATATATATATTATACGAATTCTAAATTTAGTGATACATATATATATATATATATATATATATATATAAGGTAATGTGATAACATATAAGAAAAAAATGGTAACGTATTAGATGAATATGGTAACTTATAAGATGAATTTGATATCGTATAAAATACATGTATATATATGTATATATATTTCACACACAGAGAGAGAAAGAGGTATATAGATAGATATGTGATAATGCATAAGAGCATAAGATGAATGTGATAGCGTATCAGAGTAATATGATGACGCATAAGATAAAAGTGATAACGTATAAGAGGAATATGATAATGTATAAGATAGATGTGATAACGTATATGATAAATGTGATAACGTATGAGATAAAAGTGATGATGTAGAAGAGAAATATGAGAGCCTACAAGATGAACTGGATCGCGTATAAAATAAACGTGATAACTATAAGTAAGGAGACATACTATATAATGTAAATGTGATAAATATAAAAAGATGTGATAATATATAAAGTAAAGATGATAAATGTAATAAAGATGGGATAATGCGTAAGGTAATTGTGATAATGTATAAGATAAATGTGCTGTGTGTAAAAAGAATGAATGCTTCATTTCTCGAAGCAAGTTTTCAGGATTCTCCATTACTGATTTACAATGAGAAAAGCTTTGCGTCAATGAGTTGTTCCTTAACAAAAATTTAAAAATCAAAATCAGAGTCGTAGCCAGTTTTTCTAGGGGCCCAAACCCTCCCCTTCCGATAGCTTCTGTTTGTTATTTTCATAAGTATTGACTAAATTAATAGTATATGCAATTATTCTGTTATGTTCGATAATTAAGCTAAAAGTGAAAATAAATATATAAAATAAACGTAGTATAAAGAATGAGTGTGTGTGTGCTTGAGTTTTACTATCAGATTGTTGTAGGTGGTTGTGTCGAGAAGGTATCTAGTCGTTAACAAAGCTGGCCAGACGCGATATCATGTCATTAGAAGAAAACTAAACCTGACAAGATATTGATCTTTCGTCATCAAAAAGCGGCAATATCTTGATGGATGAGATATTTCATAAGTACAATTTCTCGGATCTTGAAGGACGAGATATCTCGTCATTAGTAAAATTGGATGGATCTGGATGGACGAGATATCTCGTCATTAATGAAATTGGTCAGATCTTAATGGACGAGATAATCCGTTGCACACCCTTAGAGGTTTAAAGGATGTACGAAAAATATGAAATGTGAATTTTTCTGGCTTGTATTACTCCTAATTCTTTCCAATTTCTGAATTACACAGAGAAAAGTTTTCCGCCTACAAAGCAATTCTAAGAAACAATAACCTTCAATCTATGTGCCATTACAATCACTTTAACACTTGAAGTAATTGAAATTCAGAAAATGTCTGTTTAAGACACAGACCTCCAAGCCTACCCAGAGGGTGTAAATTTACTTGAGGGATTTGGTCGCAAGGACTACGCCATAACGTGTACCTAGCATTATAAATGAACAGTTGCTGAGGAAGCTTTACATATTAGCTGTGTGTAACATATAAACTGAACATTTTTGTAAAACAATGACCAACCACAGTAAGTGTAAACTTGTAGGTGTGTTCTACGGGTGGAAATATGCAAATTATTATAATGTCAGTGAAAATTTCGTATGCGGTTTTGGTGTAATGTCCTCTGAACTTTACGGTCTGGAGTAAGTGGTTAGAGTGAAATGTAATTACTAGACAACTTTGAGTCGAAATGGAACTTCACTTCCTCGCTCAGGAGAGTTGTCTTTAAATGGTCACGTGGAGTGTCACTTTCGTAAGCAGTAGTTAATATTAATTAAGATCGAAAAGTGTGTCAGGATATGAATATCAATATAATGTATACTATTCTACCGGATATATTTACTTTACATAAAACAGAATATTTTCGCTCAAACAGTGCTGAAGAAATGGACAGACTAATTTGTAAATATTAAGCACAACGAAAATGAAGTTTTACGCTCACACTTAATAACTACTTTTATTACTTAGCATTTTGTGCGTTACTCCTTACACACAAAGAACCGTATGGCAAGAGGTAGGTAGGTATTTAATTTAGATCGCACTAGAACACAACAGACTATTAGCTACGGTACGGGATCAATCCCGAAGTGAAAGTTCCAAGGACAACTCGTAATTTTGAACCAGGGTCAGATGATAAGGTCAACACCTGAGCTGGCATCCCCACTCTCCAAACTTCCTCACCATGCCAACGTGAGGATAGGTAGGTAGGTATTTAATTAACATCGCACTGGATCAACACAACGGTCTATTGGTGACGGTCTGAGATCAAACCCGAAGGGAAAGTTCCGAGGACAACACTAAACTTAATCAACTAAACAGTAACGAAAATATTATCCACATCCAGCACCGGACATTCCATGTGTATTTTATTTTACACCTGTATTCAAGTTAAGTTCTAAGTCCTCACCAATATAATTCTCACCGCGCCATTAAAAACAAAAATTAATTCGTAACACGACAAGTCCTTTATTCCAACTATCTGGAATAATGAATAGCAAATCTTAATCACAACTCTACATTAATTATTTTATTCGTCAATAAAATAAAGTTTAGAAGCACATAGTTATGACACCATTATGGAAATTCGAGATTATGTACTTTTTTATGTGGCAGGTATGCTTTTCATTATTATGGATGCAAAAATGTCCTGCATTAGTTTCGATCAGTTTTATCTGATTTGAATAATTAGATTCATATAATGAGTTTTGCTTCGAATTCGGGTTGACTGTGACACGTGATCGCGTTATTTGCCCGTTTTCTGTTGTCTGTTTTGGTCGGTTTGACAAATGAATCATCATTCGTTGTTGACAGAAAAAAGGAGAACTTTCGTTATTTGTCTTTTCTGTATTTACTTCAATGCAAATGAAATGCATTACTCATCATTTTACGAAGTACTATGAATTCTGACTTAATAAACTTTGAGTTAATATGTACCCGGGACATTCCACTGTCAAGTAGCAGGTAATCATATACAGACTTTAGTTATAAAAATTGCTGAATCTTTTACTATTCTTTATAACTCAAATATTTTTGAAGTTAACATATTTTCCCTTCAAGAAAGCTTATCTTAAAGTTTTTAACATATCTGCTATTTATTTCTAAAAAAATGAGAGTTAATATTAACCATCCTGGGGGTTATCTCGACGAGGTATCTCGTCATTAGCAAAATTCACCAGATCTTGATGGATGAGATATCTCGTTGTTATTGGAAGAAAACTGACCCGATCTTGATCTCATCTTCAAAAGATTGGAATTGATGACGAGATATCCGTCCAGTAGCAAAATTGGTCATATCTTGATGGACGAGATATCTCGTCAATATCACTTGGAGGGACTAAATGACTTGGAGGGAGGGATTGAATCACTAAATATGACCAGTGAGGTTCCATATGTGATGGCTTAAAATTAGCTATTTTTTATATAAAAATGGGTATATATATATTATCTATTTATTTAAGGAATTTATTTTTGAGGTAGTTTTTACTTCTCGGTAATCGGAAGAAAATTATCCATATTTGTAATTACTAAACTTGTTCTTATAGTTGATATTTTGATATTTAGCCAAATACAATTTTACCATTTTCCGTATATTTACTTCATATTGTTTAAAATTTAAAGCTGTTTTGAAAGTATTCTAAACATCATATATAATTTTCTGTAAGGCGGGAATTTTTGTCTCAGGTCGACGATATCGTAATATTTGAACCACTAGCAAATGATGCCCGAAAGTAACTCGTTTTTGATGGTATAATTTTAGCCCTATGAGAGGCTTACTTGTTACACGTATTACTTCCATGCATGACTTGTAACCAGTATGAACTCTTCCCGACCAATGGAATCTTTCCAAAGGATTCTATTTTAAGTGTCAAATATATATCCACTGTTAAATTTAACAATGGATATATATTTGACACTTAAAATTTAACACCAAAATTTATTAAAATTTTATTTGTCCATTCTGTCGAATAGAATCCTGAGATCATACTGTTCTAGTTAGAATAGAATTCTTTAGATATATTATATTGCTCCTCTCGTTAGAATAGAATCCCTTGGAAAGATTCTATTGGTCAAGGTTAAAATTGGTTAAAAAACTGCAGGTTATAATGTGAAAGTATGCGTGTGAACCTGTCAAAAGGTTAACAAAAGAAACACAAAAATTAAAAATAAATAACAAACAGGAATCCAGAAATAGTCTGTTTAGAATAGACTGGCATGATACAATTCATTTCGGTAATACATGTGATAAAGATATTAGAGGTTTAATTGAAACATATTACCTTTGCAGCAGTATACCGCTCGTCTAACACTCTTCAGTGCGAATGCATCAATGAACATACACATCTGACAAGAACACATAATTCGCTAAATGTATTTTAAGATGTAAATGGATATTTCACTGCGAAGATCCTTCTTAATTCTATCCCCAAAATCAGTTATAAGTTAGGCTAGTATAAAAAATTCACCTTGGAAATCATTAATCTCACTTTATTTTGACATGAACTGCCAGGGAGATAAGTAATCGTTAAAAACTGCTGCATCATAGTTAATACTCTTATACTGATTACTTACAACCTTTATCGCTGGAAACGAATATAGCTCTCTCATTTTCCTTCCAAATAAGTTAGATCCCAAACCACTTTAAAAGTTCTCAAGCTATCCTAACTTATTTTGAGTGAAAAGGAAGATCATATAAGACGCACTGTTCTCACTTTAACCAGACGCGATATTAGCTTACATACTGTAGAAAAGAAACTCACACCGCTTTTAAACCATGTCTGATTATATTTCTCTGCACCACTAATAAAAATTGCATATTTGTTATTGTGTTGTTTCATTGTGTGTTCATATGCTTAAGATTAGTAGGTAGGTAGATAGTTGAATTAACGTCGCACTGGAGCAAATCATCGGACTATTGGCAAGGCCGTTTGGTGAAAGTGGGAAGTTTAGATTCCTTACCATCTTACGGCAGACTTACCTATGAAGTAATTGCTTCCAGAATTAACCCTTCAAGTGGTTTGGACGAGATATCTCGTCCATCAAGATCTGACCAATTTTGCTCATTACGAGTTATCTCGTCATCAAGGTAGGTAGGTAGATAATTAATTAACGTCGCACTGGAGCAACACAACGAGCTATTGGCAAGAGTCCGGGATCAATCCCGAACGGAAAGATCCGAGGAGAATACCTCGTTATTTTGATCCATAGTCAGATGACGAAGTCAACACTTGAGCTGGAACCCCATTCTCCAAGTTGACATTCGTATACAGGGTTCATATAGTAAAGTGCTTATACACCCAAGTAACTGTCACACACAGATAGTTACAGTTATGAAAGGGATGTATAGATATAGTAAATTTGCTATACATTTCAAGATGAGACCATTAGCAACGCCTCTAGCCGTAAAAATCAGAATCTATATCTTCTATCGCGAAACCCTTGCAAAATACGGAAAAAAGTCATTCACAAAGTTGTAGAGCATTACCGATTTATTGCGAAATGACATCTTGCTTACACGTATAGCTCGAATTAACAGGATGAAATGCTAATTTATCGGTTTTCGATTCTAGTCAATGACGTCACTACTCACGCCACAAAGCTGCAAACTGAGTAATGCTTCTCGCGCATTATATTACAATAACATCATATTACAACTTCTAATGGCATTTTCGATCTTAAGAAGAGAAACACTGACTTTCGTTCAGAACTCTTAGTCATCGATGAAGCATCAAGCTACATTTTTTCCCATTGTTGTCCTAAAGATACTTGAACCTTTTCAGATAGTCATAGCTCCATCCAATATCTTAGTTGTTGGAAGGAAATTCGAGTAGACATTTGAAAAAAATTTAATGTGGTGCTCCAATCACAGAGATATTCACATCCAATGAATTCCATCTCATGTAGACCTCAAATACAATGAAATTGCGGATAGACTTTCCAAGGAGACTACTTTCAACGATCCCGAGCTATTCGGTTTAATCTTTTAGTAGTTGTTTAAGGATTTTATAAATTTAGAGGTTGAAGGGGTTCGCCGTGGCTCAGTGGGTATGCCGACTGCATTAGCAAACTTCGAGTTGTAGGCGGCTCAGGTTCGATCCTTGTCAGGTGCATTCCTCCATGGGTGTTATTTCTTTATTCTGTGTCAATAAAATCTTTCATTGTGTGTGTATTACTTGATATTGCATATTAAAGGGTGGCTAAGTCGGACTGCTACAGAGATGGCTCTCAGATCTTATGATCAATAGCAGACGCGCTCTATCCATAACTGAGATAAGACAGAAGAGGTTGAAGGAGAGGTTAAATACAGTTGTGGAAGGATCCGACAAGTTACTTAACTTTATACAGGAAACAGACTAAAAATTTAGGATATGAAAATTGCCATATTGCTGACAGTAAAATCAATGAGAACGCTTTGTTTAGAGGAAGTAAATGAAAGTTGGAAAGACCACATCAGAGAAAGGAATAAGTAGCAACATCGATTCATTTGGCAGCTTTTCAAGGTTGACGCTTGAGCCGCAATCCACCTCAGAATTTCCCGACAGTGACTTCCACCAATTACATTAGTTATAGCCAACTGCTGTTTTTAAATAAAATATTCTATACAGCAAATGATTTATTATTTGTTATTGATTTTATACCATGGGGTGTCAAATGTCATCTCGTAGAAAGGAGTATCAGGAGTTATCAGAGCGTAATCAAACTTCAGCGGCTCCCCAGTTTCGGAAGTCACGGCTCTTCCGAAATTGGGGAGTTTGAAAACACCTGATATTTACGGAATCCCCACACTGAGATTCAGCATTGAATCTAAACAATGGTGGGTGCATAATTCAATGATTTGATCCTTTTCCCCCCATCAACAAGTTAACCCTCCTAGTGGTTGTCTTGACGACGTGTCTCGTTATCAGCAAAACTGACCAGATCTTAATGGACAAGATATCTCGTCATTAAAAGAACTGACTTGATTGGACTGACTTGAAGAACTGACTTGAAGAACTGACTTGATCTCGTCATCATCAAAACGGCAATATCTTCATCAACCGGAATTCAATCGACATTCGTGATGACGAGTTATCTCGTAATTACAAAAAGATGATCAGATTTTGATGGACGATATATTTCGTCGAAACCACTTGGAGGGTGAAGCATTACGTTTGCAATTTATATATAGTAAAGTGTCCAAAATTTTACAGAGCATGTTTTCTCGTAGAAACTAAAACCTCGCATATGTATTATGTAGAAACGTTGTTAAAATTTACATTTATTAATTTGAAAATTTTTACTTTGCTTCTTTTCGATACTGACTTATATTATTTTAATATATCTCTATACATATTCGCCTTATCACAATTGAGCAATAAATGAACATTTGACTGATTCGTACAGTAAATAAGTAGGTTGCATAAGCATCTATTGATTATCTTGTTTGTGCATTTATCCTTTACCTACTCATTACTTGCACATTCTTTTATAAACTTTCATTTCTTTATCATTAAGTTGAAGAGAAGGATCTAATAACTACAAAAGCGCCAACTTTTTTGAGCTCAAGTTCTTTGAAATCCAAAATTCGCCGACATTATCTGGATTTCGGTGAAGTACCAGGTAATCGATGCGAAAATATCTGTAATTAAAGACGGAATTCCATTCGAAATCAATATGACTTATTCAAACTTCTCAGATTCTTTCGTGTAAACTGAGGAGACTGATTTAGCCTTTGACATAGGGAGAGTATGAAACCTAACCCTTATTAAAGGGATAATTATCCCAGATATCGAAAATTCCTTTTCATATTAAGAAATAATTTGATTTCGATAAACGTGACGAAGCTCAATCGTTTTATTTTAATGAAGTGACCAGTTGAACTCTTCGAACTGTCGAGTAATTTCATTCTTTCTGCACCCGAAAGCTTAAAAATAATTGAAACATTTCTATAAGGATTGAGCATTTTGATCAAATGTAGGATTATCTTTCTTAAAGATTAATTTTGAAATTGAGTTAAGAATAAGGAAATGCTGACAACTATTATTCACAATTCGGTTTCTTTTCAACGCGTAATACGAAATTCCGCCACTGCTGAAATGCATCTCAATACACTTAAAAAGTTCATTTTTATCACGGAATTATTACATTTAAACCCATAACATCTTTTTTTTACAATGTGCACCAAAAAAGTAGCTGTACCTTTTCCTAATACGTAGACTATGTTACTCACATTTTTTTGTTTTGCGTATAATATTTGTGGAAATGAGTTTTTCGACTCGAAATATATTTAACCGAAGAATACACATAGGCATGTCAATGAAATATTTTCCTAATCCGTATTTGGTATTTTGGTATTTTTAAATTAACATCACACTGGAGCAACACAACGAGCTATTGGTGACGGTCCGGGATCAATCCCAAAGGGAAAGATCCGAGGACAACACCACGTAATTTTGAACCACGGTCAGATGACGAGGCAACACCTGAGCTGGCACCCCACTCTCCAAACTTCCACACCACGCCAACGTGAGGACATTTGAGACCACGACAGATTTAACGTGCACCAGCCCCCTTTGTACACGACGGTGTTTGGCTGGATTCGAACTCGCAACCCTTCGGTTGCTAGTTCGTTACTCTTCCAACCGGGCCACCGCGGCCCCATAATTTTTCTAATCAGAGACAGATACTTAATACTAACGAATACATACGTTATGAGTTAGTATGAATTTATTTTATGCTTTACCACCAAAAATGAGGATACACTTCTGATAAGAATAATTTGTGAATTTCGCATATTTTTAGGTTTCATGCGACCAATTATCATGAAATACAAATTGTGGATTTCAGTATTTATAAAATTTCCGTAATTGAATTAAACTTTGTTTAAATTTTTAGGTAAATAGGTACTTAATTGATGTCACCCTGGAGCAAAGCAACGGGCTATTGGTGACGCTCCGGGATCAATCAAGGAGTGACCGAGGACAACACCTCGTAATTTTGAAACACGGTCAGATAACGAGGTCAACGCCTGAGCTGGCATTCCACTTTCCAAATTTCCACACCCCACCAAATTTAAATTTCAAAACTCGAATACATTTAATGGAAGAGTACCTGAACAGGTCAATGAAATATTCCTTTCTTATCCAAGACGACGTTGGCGTGGTGTGGAAGTTTGGAGAGTGGGGTACCAGATCAGGTGGGACCTCGTCATCTGACCGTGGTTCAAAATTACGCGGAGTTCTCGGATTTTTCCCTTCGGATTTCAACCTAGACCGTCGCCAATAGCCCATTGTGTTGCTTAAGTGCGATGTTAATTAAAATACCTACCTTCCTTATCTCAGACGGTTACTTAATATTTACAAAGATTTACATACTGTATTAAAATGAATTTATTTTTGACATAACCGAAACGTTTACTTAATAATAAGCTCAGATTTCTAAACACAGGTGAAAAGAATTTTAGATTTGGGTATGGTTGACAGTTTAGAAAGAGGAAAACATTTCATAGTAGTTTTGAAGATTGAAAACCTCCGTTTCTGTAACAAACTTTAGTGCAGAAGGAATCGAAATATTCCAGTCATTTATCTTCAATCTGATTTAATCAGACAAGCGATTGTAAGCTAGCGAATTCCATGACAACCTGACGTCAAAGCAATGGTATTATTTACTGTGCAGCATACATTGTGCATAGTTCGAATCTGGAGAGAAGGCAGCTGACCTTGAGGATGTCCATTTCCAGAATGATTGTAAATTCGCTACTTTATAGGGCTGTATGATAATCTCGAATCCAGAATCCACACATACTAAAGACGTCAGTTGTAGCAACGCGCTGCTAAAACAACCTAATTATAACCACATGACTCAAATACCAACACTTCAAAGTGGCTCTATATAGGTTGATTAGGTAGGTAGGTATTTAATTAATGTCGCACTGGAGCAACACAACGGGCTATTGGCAATTGTCCGAGATCAAACCCAATGGGAAAGATCCGAATATAGGAGTAATAAATATGCTTATAATGTTCGACAGCGAAAGATAGGATTCGCTCAACAGGACGAATCCAAACGCGAAAGGGAGGTTATGAAGTAGATTCGCCTCTGGTAGAAGCGTACATGCGTTGTTAAAAGTTAAAGTTCGATTACTATTTATTCATATTAAATTATATATACGCTGTAAAAATTATCACTAACATTGAAAAAATGTCCTTATACAGTAATTTAGTTAAATCTAGCTCTACACAGTTATCATAGAAATCATTGGTTGAACAGGCTCTGGGTTCGAATCCCAGCCATGGGATGTTTGTAGTGTTTTGGATTCCACTTTAAGCTTGGTCCGATTAGTAGGGCGTAGAAAAAAAACTAGAGCAAAAAATCAAATCGTTTATTTGGCGGCAGGGTATTTCTGTAGAGGTGGTGACTAAAGCAGTCAAGAGGTAGCTATTTTGTAATTTCGTGAGTAGAATACTTTAAAAGTACAAAATAATTTGTTTTATAATTATAAGAAATATGATGCTCAAACTAGCACAACGTCGTATAAGTCTAAGTACACTGCTGGCCACCGTAAATGCAACACCCTGAAGGAAGCATGCAAATAATATGAAATTTACAACATGCATTAGCGGAGGTGAGATATGCAAATGATTAGAATTTCAGCGCAGACGCACATCACGCGCGCCTGTGGCGCCACTTCAAAGCGCTATTTAAGGCTTGGAAATTTCGACGATTTCAAGTACGGCAATTGTGTTTTTCTTGTGGTTTTTTCAAAAAAACGATCAATTATGCCTCGTAGAAAACAGCGATCATCTTTTGATCAAGTATCCGAGTTCGACAGAGGAAGGATAGTGGCCTACCGAGATTGTGGATTATCTGTCAGGGAAATCGGTAGTCGTGTTGGACGAAACCAAACAACTGTAATGCGGATATGTGATCGTTGGATGCAGGAGGGTACGACGGACCGACGTGTTCGATCGCATCCACCTCAGTGCACCACTTCACGTGATGACAGGCATATTGTGCGTATGGCAGTGACGGATCGCTCAGCCACATCACGAACCATAGCACAGCACATTCAGTCTGTACCGCATCATCCATTGTCTGCGCGTACCATTCGACGCCGTTTACAGCAGAGTGGTCTGTCCGCAAGACGTCCATTGCTTCGTCTACCCTTGACGCAGAACCACAGACGTTTCCGCCGCCAATGGTGCGATGAAAGAAGGATGTGGACGGCAGAATGGAATGAAATTGTCTTTACTGACGAGTCACGCTTCTGTCTGCAACACCACGATGGTCGGATTCGAGTCTGGAGACACCGTGGAGAGAGGATGCTGAACAGCTGCGTTATGCACCGCCACACTGGTCCTGCACCGGGTATTATGGTATGGGGCGGTATTGGATATCACTCTCGCACTCCTCTAGTACGCATTGCCGGTACTTTAAACAGCCAGCGCTACATCTCCGAGGTGTTGGAGCCAGTTGTCCTTCCTTACCTTCAGGGCTTGCCCACAGCCATATTTCAACAGGATAATGCGCGACCACACGTGGCACGCATTGTCCAAGGGTTCTTCGTCAATCGCCAGATTGAATTGCTTCCCTGGCCAGCTCGCTCTCCGGATCTTTCGCCGATAGAAAACATGTGGTCCATGGTTGCTCAACGATTGACCCAGAATACATCCCCAGCTGCCACACCAGATCAACTTTGACAACGTGTGGAAGCTGCTTGGTCTGCTGTACCCCAAGAACACATCCAAAGTCTCTTTGAATCAATGCCGAGGCGTGTGGCAGCGGTGATCTCCAACAATGGCGGCTACTCTGGCTACTGATTTTGGCAGGAACCACACTTCACAGAAGTCTATAAATTTAATCATTTGATACTTGGTCAACATGTTATCTACAAAATAAATTTTGTTGTGATATCTCTTGTCTTTCTTGGTGTTGCAATTTGGGTGGCCAGCAGTGTATTTCTAATTACTCAAGTGTAACTATGTCCTGGAAAATTTGTACATAACACAAATTACAAATCCAATTTCCCCTTAATTAAGTATTCGAAAGTCACGACCTATTCGCGACACGCAAAAGTCGCAGTTTTCTCATCCAAATTGCACGGAAATATCAAATTATAGCAAATGAAAAAATCGATGGAGCAGTGATTTTAACATGTGTTTCTCGAATTCTGTGACACTACATCTTAACGTTCTTTGAAGCTTGATTTTTCACTTCTATGCCAATTTTAGGTCATTTTTTGTAATTTTCTCGAACTGGTGATCGGTAGAAAATTATCCATATTTGTAATTACAAACTTGTTCTTATAGTTGATGTTTTGATATTTAGCAAATACAATTTTACAATTTTTGGTAATTTTACTTCATATTATTTGAATTTTATAAGTTGTTCTTGAAGTGTTCTGGGACATCATATATAATTTTCTGTAAGGAGGGTTTTATATACATATATATCACTTTAAGAGGGAGATAGAAGAAAATATATATAGTTCCACACACCTTCTAGATATCTATGATCTATTCTTGAGTTAAACATTCGAGAAGCCTTACCAACTTGTACTTTCATTCACCCTACTAATTGATACTAGTGCTTCTCCACTACTGTGGCTTTGAGGGCTTGATTGAATGTATGAATGGTGGCAACACTGTTTTTAAGGAAAACACTAACGTGATATTTCCTTTTGTGCTTTGTTTACGTACTGAAGATGGGCGTGTTGATCCACTACAATGGACTGAACTCATTTTAAGTTTATAAGATTTCCTGCAACAGTTTTACAGTTTAAATACGTCTCTAATGTGCATTTCAAGTAATCATACATTACATTCCCCCGATTAGGAGCTTTAAAACCTATATGCATATGTACATGTTATCCCAAAAGTACCTATCAATTAGTTGTACTAACGGCTTCTATTTAGGGATGGCTTTATTTTTAGAGTACACGGAGGTATTTAATTTTCAAGATCATTTTATTAAATCAAAAGAAGAATATCTGTGAAAGCGATGCGTATGTACCATCTTGTCTAGGTTTGTAACATTATTTGTATGAGAATTACTGCTGAAGTACGTCTTTACATTGTATTTCAAATAATTCAAGATTATATATCCCCTGATTAAGAGCTTTAAAAACCTGTACGCATGTGCACATTTTGATCTAAAATACACCTATCAATTATTTGTACAAATGGATTCCATTTAAGGCCACGCCTAAATGATGTCTTATTTAGTATGAGGTATTCAATTTACAGGATTATTTTATTAATTCAAAAGAAAGATATACGTGAAACTGATTTAAATGTACTACTTTGGTTAGTTAACATTACCTGTAACAGTATTGAAGCTTATGAGCTTATCGATATGTATGTTAAAAATTTTGTTTAAATTTAAAATGTTATGAATAATAATCCGATTGCAGAGTATAATAGGTTTTGCCCATTTATTCTCTTATTTTACAATTCATCGAAACTCCGAGAACAAATAAAAACTCCGCTAATTTAGTCAAGATTATTCAAACAAGACATTTCTTAAGTAACTGTCGCGTTATATCTAAAATAAATTCCTACCAAACTCCCTAGCGATGGCTACGTTTTTTACGAAAAGAATACAACTTTGCCCTGTGGCGTAATCTTGCCATTCGTCTGGAAGTGCACCTTTTTAAAAGGTTCCAGATTCAAACCTAGGGAGGTTTGCGCTGCATTAATTGTCTCTTGAGTCTTGTTGATGAATGTATTGACTATTTTTTGTACCCCGATTTAAGACTATATGCATTCTGATGTGCTCTTTTGAACAGGGTGAATAATGTTGCGTTACCTGGGTTTTATGCTAGACGAATAGACGTATTTAGGCTTATCTTATATTTGGTATATCTATACAATCTTTGGCAAGTCTAAGGTATTATCTATGGCAAATCGTGATTGGGTAGCCTTATACGGGGCAAGAGGAATGCGAATAGTAGTTTTATTTAATGTGCAGTTCATTTTTTAAAGTATAAATATTTAAATCTTTAATGCACTAAAGTTGTGTCACAAGTGTGCCAGGAATAGAAAAATGATTATATGCAACTGTGCAGGTTAAATATTGCTTGATTTCGCTGTTTTTAAGCGTTTTGAACATCGGGTACACTAAGTTTTAAACATCTTTAAACCTGATAACCTAACCTTCTAATATTGTCTTGACTAGCATGGAAATATTGTAGAATATTTAACAACACCGTAAAAATACGATCACTCACTCAACTATTAAGTTTGTTCTGTTTTTAAGTGTTTTGAGACAGAATATACACTGCATTTTAAACAACGTTTACCCTTATGAACAAAACTGGAGGTATTGTCTTCGTGACTTGCACAGGAGTATTGTAGAATAGCTAACACACACTATATTAGCATACAATCACTCACTCAACTATTGATTGAGTTTGTTCTGTTATGAGACATCGGCTACACTGCATTCGAAACTTTTACCATGATGATCGAAACTGTTGATAGTCTTCTTGACTACCACGGGAATATTGTAGAATAGCTAACAACACTAACTAAAACAAAGGTCACTCACCAACTATCGATTGAGTTTGTTCTGGTTTCAAGCGTTTTGAGACGTTGGATACACTACATTTTAAATAAATTTAACCCTAATGACCAAACCTGGAAAAATTGTCTTGACTAACACGGGATTATTTTAAAATAGCTAACAACACTAAATAAAAGACGGTCACTAGCTCAACTATTGATTGAGTATGATCTGTTTTTAAGCGTTTTGAGACCTCGGATATACATTTTAAACATAATTAACCCTGATGACTAAACCTGATGGTACTGTCTTCTTGACTAACAAGATATTATTTTAGAATATCTAAAAACACTATATAAAAAGACGATCACTTACTCAACTATTGATTATGATCTGCTTTTAAGATTTTTGAGACATCGGATACACTACATTTTAAACATCTTTAACCCTGGTGTACTGTCATCTGGACATGTACTGCAATATGTTTATCCTGTGTTGTAATAAAAAGCTTCATACTCATTCCAGGAAGTACTTAAAATGTCAAATAGTCAAACTTACCATCTGTACTTCATTGACGGAGCTAATACTAAGGATATACATAGTCACTCCAACGATTACAGGGGGGCCTGGAAAGGAAAATACTTAATGTAATATTCAGCAGTCAAAATAATCTATTTTATTCGAAAACATGAAAACTCGCGTATTATTTATTTTTGAAACAGATTTAATTATAGAACTATTTTTCTCTTATTAAAAATAACTGTTTTATTCGAAAACATGCAAATATTCATGTTTCATTAACTTTCGAAACAGCATTGAATTCATGAAAAGTTTTGTCGATTCAAGATGTCGGAATTAATGTTGAAAATATTTCAGCTTTGTGCTAAGAATATCCGGTGACTTTGAAAATGCCACACTAGATGAAGCGCGCAGTATGGAGAATGCTCTATATTGCGTGCAATTCCCTATTCTGAAATATATTTTGAAAAAAAATAGAACTTCATGTTATATTAAACATTTTCTACGACAAATGAATGCTTTGAAGTAATTGAAAATGAAATATTCAGTATTTTGCATACAAACTCGGTGACCTAAGTTCGGCTGAAATACCATATACATGAAAAATTTTAGGACTCCGTCCAGTAGTTTATTCGGGGATTCCATAGGCAGCACACGCATTGTCTTTTAGTAATATAGTTTTTAACTATACACTATATTGAATTGTTTATATATGCTGTTTAGGCTACTGCTGTTATTATTGTTTCCACATACGGAAATTCAAGCAGCATTTGTAAAAGGAAAATGAGACGATTATGAGTGCCATGGTGCTGAGATCAGACGGAGACAAAAATTAGAAAATACACAATTAGCAGGAAACGTTTTCTGACATTTTAAAGGCAAAGTTGATTGGATGTAGGATTGAGATATGGATGAGAGTGTTTTGGTTTGAGGTGGAATGATGTATTGGGAGAATGGGGTGGAGAGTAGAAAATATTCCTAACTTTTTCCAATGTGTAAAAAAGTTTAAAGTAATTGAAAGGAAAGTGAAAAAATTCGCGCATTAGTAACTTTCCAAATAGAGCAATGAATTACAAAAATATTTTTCTTTTGATTCAAGAGGTCCAAATTAATATTGAAACTATGCATGAAAGGTGTTAATTTGTCTGTAGTTTGATACAAATTAAGTATACACATTTTATATGAAAGTTAACTTTTTGTATTTGTGGCAGATTATAAGGTTCCATATTAGGTACCATTTTCACAAATCGAGGATTTTAGCTTTTTCCCTTTTTTAGTGCAACTCTAAAAGTTTTGCATTTGATTTATTATCTATCCACATGTGAATCTCCATTAATTGGCGTTTGAATCAATCAAAAAAAATTCATTCCCTTGTTCTTTTACACTTACAAATTATTTTTTAAGCTCTATAGATTATAGATTAATGCTATTGTAAATATAAAACCTTTGTTTGAAAATTAAACCCTAAAATGCTTTACTATACTCTAAATATACCTTCTTTTAACCAAGTTAATACAATTAAAATAGCTTTTATACCACATATAATGTTATTTTGCATTTTAATCCTCCTGGTGGTTGTCTGACCAGATCTTGATCTCGTTATCACAAAAAATTAACAATATACTAATTACGAGATATCTCGTCATATCTTGATGGACGAGATACCTCGTCGAAGCCACTTCGAAGGTTAAAATTTTCTTCTCTAGTTCTACAACTTACAAATAATTACTATTGTAAATATTATTAATACTATTGCAAATTAAATTATTACAACTTATTACTTATTATAAATTACTACTATTGTAAATATGAAGCCTGTATTTACAAATTACATCCGAACGCGTTACTGAATAGCATTCACGAGCACTAAGTACATCTTAACGATAAATGTGTGAAATAAAAAGAGAGATATAAGCACACTTTAAAGATATAAACGACTCTTTAATAGGTAAAAAAGCAAACGGAAAAAATCCCATTCGTGGTCAAATGTCTGAAACTTAGAAGCAGTTTTAAATCACGTTCCAATGGCTCTCGGGGACAAGACGTTTGAGTGACTCTTGACAAATTCGAAATTCTGGCCCTAGGCTCATTTACGATGATACTGACAGATATACGTGCGGGAAATAATGTTTGCTGTTGAAGATAGGAAGAAGAATAAAGACTTCTGTTTTCTTAGCTTTAATCTATTTCCTACAGGAAAAGAAAGGGGGTAACGCACAATTAAATCCATAGTTTCAGATACAAAGTTGCAATACAGAAGCCAGCTGCGACAATGTATGACGAATATAAATGCAATCATCACTGAGAAAAATCAATTAACCTGACACTGCAATTAGATTTACAGGGTGGACGGTTTCTGCTGATAAGGAATTTACGTCTCCCCATATGTAAGGAAAGCTAGTCATCCTTGAACAGCAGAAAAAATCGCAAAAGCCGAAACGAAAAATTGTACTCATAATAAATGAAGCTGGATGTGAAGGACATTTTTCTTGGAAGACAGTGTTTAAATGATTAGTTATTTTTCGTATAAAAAGTTTAATGTATTGCAAAATATTAGTTTTGAGAATTAGAATCCGAGTTGAAAGAGATGCTGAATAATTTTTGAAAGACTTTAAGACATCTTTTAGAATTTATTTAATCGCCAGCAATTTTATTTTTTCTTATAATCTATCGGTCGTTTCTGAAATATTATTTGTTTCGAATGACAGCTTATGGATCGTATGACCCTTCATGCACTAATTGACCAGAATGTGACGGTCTCTACCTAACCCCAAGGCCCCATGGGAAGGGCTGCCATATCCACCCACTGTGGACTGTGGAGATATGCCTTCCTGGAGTATTTGCCTGTCACACTGGAGCAGCATGAGACAAAACATACGACATACGCATGCGTACACCGTATCAGTACAGAAGATATGTCGTTGCGCATGCGTACTCTGTTTCTGTGCAGAAAATATGCCGGTGCGCATGCGTATTTCAGTCAATTTACTGTCATAGTACTGATGTTGGACCAATGTGTGACTTATGGGGACTGGATCGCATTTACGTGACGTCTAGAAGGAACCAGTAAATTTCAAGCAATCAACTCGACTTCAGCCCATACGAATTTCGAACTTGTGACCATCTATGACAACATCCTAGTATTTCTGTTTCATTTTTTTCAAAATACAGTTTCAGGCTAATTATAAGCAACTTTTCAGTTAAAATGTTTGCTTTTTGGAGTCAAACTTGGTGCGCAGATCTTATTTAACTCACAATAAGAAAGCTCGCACAATCAAGCCATGTAAATTATGTAAAGATTATTGTATGTTATTAGTTAAGAATTAAGTGATTCCCCAATGAATATACTTACATGAATTGAAACGTATTACTCGCATTAAAACACTAGTTATTCAGTCATGTAAATTGAATTTTTCTGTATGAATAAATATATCCAATTTTACAATAAATCCAGTAAAACAATTATCTACTTCTACTGAGATTTTTAACAGACAAAATAATAGTAAAATTTAAATTATTACCATAAAGAGTGATGGAAATTCTGTAAAACAACCGTAATTTTTCAATTTTCTGAACTTTTATCTCTGTCCACCTTTTTAAAACTGACTTGAAGTTATTTACATATTTCTATTCATCATTTTGGTGAGATAATTATTTATTTGTATTTTGTGGAAAAATTAAGGTTGATTTTTTAAAGGAATCCTATAAATGAGAACTTATCGGAATTCCTTATCAACATATTGGAAATGTGACGAAAATGGCAAAGAAATTATGTTTGCTTTCAACTAAATCGCCGAATTGAAAAGTATTTTATTCATTGAGGCTTAACCTCTCTTAACCCTTGAAACCAATGCTTCAAAACTTAGGCCAATTTGCAGTGAAGGTTAAGAATTAAATTCGTCACATAGCTGAGCAATTTAAAATCTTATTGTATCAAAGAAAAAATGTTTCATAGCCGAAATGGTAGTCAAATATATATAAACATCAAATGACGACTAATTTATTCTAATTATTATATTCTACTATATGTAACAAAAGTACCTGTTTTAAATTCATGAATCTGAGCATAGTCGTCGCATTTGATGTTAGTACTTATTTGACTAAAATGATATATCTGTAAAAATGAGCTATCTGGTTTGTTCAACTATATAAACCATAGTGTTATCTAAATGTAAAGCGAGCTTTATGAATCAAGCCAGTAGTATCAAGCCAGTAGTATCTTCTTTTAAGTAGTAATAAAATATGTGAGCATATGATAACAGTTAGCAATAATTAACTGTTACCATATGCCCACTTATTTAACATAGAACAGAATAATTAGGTCTATCATATCTTCATTTTAACAACATTTTTTAAAATATCTTATGCATTTTAGCCCTTAACAATACTTGCTACAGTTTATTTGTAATTGCTATATCATGGAGAGAATATCCGCTTAGGTGTAAAAAGGTCATATCAGTTTAAGTGGATGATTGAGTAGGCTTTGCTTTACTAAACAGGAAAAGTATTAGATAAGATAGCAAAATGTAATCCATTTGTGCAAATTTCAACGTAGCTATCTGAAATAACTCTTGTCTCCAATTTCTTTCTGCTTTATTAAATATTTATTTTTTATGAATAGATACCCTATAGGAATATCTGGTATCAGTATCTGGTCTATGCAGTCTACCTATTTGGAGGGCCGAATCTAGTCTACGGGCTGACAAAAGTATTTGGAAGGTTGTAACTCGTCTTTGGACAGGGTAAACCTATCCGGAAAGTGATATCTAGACTTCGGGCCCGTCTAACCTGTCCGGAGGGCCAAATTTGGTCTTCGGTTCAGGTATACCGATTCCGAGTGCCATATATGTGAACTGGACTAGAAATATTCCTCCCAATAAAAATATTTGGAGAGTCATATCTGGTCTGCAGGCCTAATAAAAAATATTTGGAAGTCAATATCTGGTGTGCGGGCATGATAAAAATATTTTAAAGGTCGTATCTGGTCTCCAGACTTGAGATCAATCTAATCGCTACAACTGATTTATCTTATACGTATGGTCCTTTATCTTACACATGTGGTTTTGTGGATGGTTTGGTTAAACCGCATCCAGACGAGAACAGCTGTTTCTCAAGTATAGCTAATAAATATTTAATTTCACTGAAATATTGGGAGACAGATTATTGATATAAGCTATTAGTCTCCTACGTGAATATTCTAAAAGGTCAATGGAGTATGGTCAATGTATGTTAGTGATCTTAATGAAGTAAGAATCCAACTTTAATTTTAGAATTTTTTATCTAATTTTAGCTGCATTCCACACTGTAATGACAATTTTTCTCCTGTGAATTGAGATTGTGCTTTAACTGGATGTCATTTGAGTTTGAAACTGGGTACAATACATTTCCTGGTAAAAACGCTTCCGTTATTTTTGTTCTGTTCTAATTGTAGCACTGCAAGTACACTCTGACACATTTCAAATTTATCTATCGTCGGATTACAAGTGAAACACATGAAGCCAAAATATATAGTTCTGAGAAAACGAAAAGGGAATTATACTCACTAAGTGTGTTTCTCATGAAGAAATCTAAATTTCATGCATAGACAAAAATGACATAATGGACACACTTCACTAGTCCAAAGGTAACGACATCCTGATCTAGTAAAGCTTCTAAATAACTCATAGTTCAACAATTTTGACTTAACCTTCCAAGTGGTTTCGACGAGTACCTCGTTCATCAAGATCTGACCAATTTTGCAATGATATTTTTTTATGATAAAGAGATCAAGATCTGGCCAGTTTTCTTCTTATGACGTGATATCTCGTTCATCAAGATCTGGTTAGTTTGGTAATGATGAGATACCTCGCCGTGAGAACCATCAGGAGGGTTAACGTGTTTCACTTGTGCGCCTACGATATATTTATTTCCTCTAAATATAGTATATATATATATATATGTATATATATGTATATTTATATGTATATATGTATGTATATATATATGTATATGTATGTATATATACAATATTATTGTTGTTATTTTGCTTCACCTTTTGTTCTTGTTATTACTTGCATTTTGTTTTTGTTTAATATATATAGTATTTCAATATAGTATATATAGTACTTAATATAGTACTTAAAACTCATACAGTACTTAAATACTATTGAAATATTATATTTTGTATATATAGTACTTAAATTTAATAAATCTTCCCTACTTCATTTTTCTAACGATCTTTCCTATATTTTCCTAGTCTTGCTTCACTCTCACTAAGTAATACATTAAATAAAAAAATGCTTTTCCAGTTAATTATCACATGTCTATATACATTTTATCCCACCAATCGGCGGAAGGTTGCTTGAAAATTCCTCCACTCAGCAACTGACGATTTCAAAGCACCCTTAAAGCAGCCCCCTCCAAGAGGATCCGAGATCCGTCAACAACCTTTCGAAGAAATGACATGAAAACATCAAAGGAAGAGCGAAAAACAGGCAGACTAGGTACATAGGCTAGCGCCCTGGGTGGCTGAATCTGACCACCTCATATCCTGTCCGATCACGTAGGGCACATTATTTTCTCGGCCAATCCAGCGTCCATTAGCAAAATGACATCTTCCATTGCTATGAGACTAAATTTGGTAAAGCGATGGCTACCCCCACTCAATCACGACGACCTAATGTCACCTATCACGTGGCTCTTAGCCCCCCTCCCGACAGACCGTTTTTTCTTACTTTATTTTATTATTATTATTTCAGCATTTTGTCGGCGTTTCCTCCCTTCATTTTATCTCTTGTCATGCTGCCAGCGATGCGTCATTTCACAGCAGTTCTGGTGGATCAACTGATTTCCCACCTCTCAGCTTCGGGCAACAAAATAAAGCGCTCATGTGGAAAAAAGTGACTACAGATGATTCTGCGAGATTCGGATTTGGAGCATTTATTCTGCGTGTGGACGAATGACGTCTTTTCCTGGCTGTCTCAATCACACAATTATATCCTCGAACACACGTCGGGGATGTGAGCGTTCACCAGACTGCTCTTGGAGTCCAGATTTAGAAAAAATTACAGGACTTAAATAAGTTTTATGCTGCCAGAATGGAAGAGGAGGACGGTTAGAATTATTTAAGGGGAAGGTCTACAAGCGAATCTCTTAAATACTCTCTACTTATATGAAAAAAGAATTAGGTGCTCATGTGAAACAAAGTGACTACAGATGATTCCCCGAGATTCGGATTTGGAGCATTTATTGTGCGTGTGGACGAATGACGTCTTTTCCTGGCTATCTCAATCACACAATTATATCCTCGAAACACACATTGGGGATGTGAAAGATCACCAAAGACTTCTCTTGGAGAGAGTCCAGATTAGTAAAAATTACTACTTATAACTAAGGACTGTTTGAATTATATAAACGGACTGTTGGAATTATTTAAAGGGGAAAATGCACAATAATTTCTTAAATAGTTCCTATTTTATATAAAAAATAAGACGCTCATATGAAACCAAGTGTTAAGATGATTCCTCGAAATTCGTATTTGGAGCATGACGTCTTTTCCTGGATATCTCAATCACAATTATATCTTCGAAACACACTCGTCAGGAATGTGAACGTGAATGATGTGTGTAAATGATGACGTCGGGATGTGAAAGTTCACCTAAGACTTCTCCAGATATAGTAAATATCACGAAACATAGCAAGTCTTACGCTGTCAGATAGGAAAATGACTGACTTTTAAATTCTTACGTATGGTCAATGTCTTAGGGGGGGGTGATATGTAAAACGGTGTATGTCATACCAACACGTAAAGCAGCATTCGTGATAGACTACAAATTCAGGAGTACAACATTCATGAGTATCTTTTCTCAATGACTAATTGTACGCTTCTCATATGTTAATTTAGCGTCCTAAGAAGACACCTGATGCTTGTATTTGTAATGATTAATTTTTCATTAGCTTTTGTTAAATCTAAATAAATGTGTTAAGTTTGAATTAGTTTTAAGATCACTAATCTTCCTATCAGAGTTCCTGATGTTGCCATCTCCAGAGTGGCCATCGGGGGTATGCACTATCCCAATGCTCTAATATACCAACGTTTAAAGAATGTTTACCAAAAGTATGGGGTGATCACAATAGTAGCACAAAACTTAATACTCATTTCCATGCAACCTAACCTAGTTGGAAATGTTGGAAGCCAAAGAAAATATTAACAGCCCCAAAAACATTTCCACTGGTAACTTTATCACTCATAAGTTTTATTTTTGACGAACTTACAACAGTATAAGTGATTTTGGGAACTGCTTTTTTCTATAAACAACATGTAAACTTTGTATTGAAGCATTACATTTGGATAAAAAGTAATCTATTTATCTTAAAAATAAACGAAAGAAACTATCTTAAATTGCACTTCTTTCGAATTTAAAACACGGATTTGTTATTGAGACAAATATTAAATCAATAATACTCAGGCTTCATCATTTCATCAACTACCTGTAATATATACAAAATATTACTCTTAATTTATTAACATTGTTTCAAAGTAATAAATAAATTCATCTATTGATTTGGAACCAAGAGAGTTTGAACGAAAGCCTTTACTACATCATTCCATATTCTGATAGGAAATGGGTATTGGTTACTATCTCCAATCAATTATGGTTGTATTTAGGGTAGAAAATAAAGTTGCACGAATGAAATCAATTCCATTTGAAGTTGCTTTAAAATGTGACAATTTGTTCATATACATGTACACTATTTCTATCAATTAGCACCATTGCTGGTAATAACGAGTACGACAAATGGTGGTATTTGGCTGATTTACGCGGTAATATAGTCTCTAAAAGCTAAACTATTGAATTCCGAATTGGAATTTCCCTCATAGAATTTATAAGAATCCGTTAGGATATGTTGTAGAGCAAATCCCTTAAGCAGACCTCAGGGATGGTCCTGGATATTTGAGCTTTGCTTGATATTTGAGCTCTAGCGGGCTCAGAGAGGCAGATTTGTGTGGAGAATATTTTGAACTGCGATGTAATAGTCTTTGAAAGCACGTAAGCTTCCGAGTAATTTGTCTGCTATCCCCGACAAATTGACGAACGAGTTCTCTCTAATGGATAAAATGGCTTGCGCTTGCTGTGGAAAACTTTCCAATTACAATGATTTAATCACTTTGCTTGAAACAGCAGTATTCGTTCGGCCACTTATACGTCTCAGACGTTCCGGCCGGGGTGACGACGATCACTCTCTCTCTGCAAATTATTAAATCTAGATTCTTCGGAACACCATTCGGCCACCGAAGCTACCGTAATTTTCGGAGAGTTACAACGTATACGTTGGGGAAGTGGGCATTACATTTGGGATCTATTAAAAACTTCAATAAAATTTTACAATCTTTACTTATAGATATAATAAAGTGATCCATTGGATTAAAATCAAGCACTCAAGAATCCGCCTTAACCCTCCAAGTGGTTTTAACGTCCATCTCATCCATCAAGAAAAAACGAATATCTCGTCCATCAATAAATAACCAATTTAGCTACTGACGAGATATCTCGTCATCAAAATGTTGCCGATTTATTTTTTATGAAGACGAGATCAAAATCTAATCGGATTTTTTCTAATGGCGAAATATCTCGTCCATCAAGATCAGGTCAGTTTAGCTAGTGTGAGATACCTCTTCGCGATAACCACTAGGAGGGTTAACACACAATCTACTTGATTGCTTATGCATAGATTACGATGATGTAATACGAATAGCGGACACAGGGATGAGTTGTCCACTTGCATGAACGTTGGCGACAGAAGAGTATAGAAGTTGTAGGAAAAGTATTCAGCAGATAGCGGAATGTGGTGCACCAACGGCAAATTTAGGCGTTTACACACATGAACTTAGAGCACAGAATGCAAAGACGTTTAATCAATAATGAGTGAATAATAGTCGAATAATGAGTAATTCGATCGGGTACATATTGAGGTAATATCAATATGTACCCGATCGAAAAATGAATATGAATATTGTGAATGCGAAATAAATGAAGTTATTTAAAGGAAAAGTGCTTCGCTCTGTGCCAAAAACTCGAAATGCCCTGAAACCAAAGTTCGATCTGAATGAAGTTGTGTGATGTACATGAAAACAGAACGAATGGTCACGATATCAAATTTAGAGGACTCTATTATTGTTAAATTACATCAGAAATGGCAAAATTGGTAAGCTGTAAAGCCCTCTTCGGCAGCGGTACATGCTGATATACGGCATGGAGTCAGAGTTCTTAAACTATCCTGTCAAAAATTGTGACAAGCATTCTGCAGCTGTGTACCAGATCCCTTATAGTCCACAATTTAAAACTGCCGGTCTAAGAGTTATTACAATATTGGGGTTGGAAAGTAAGGAGCTAGGTTCCTAGAACTTAGCATATCTGTCTCTTGATACAGAGTCTGGACGATCCAATGAATGAAATAGATCCTTTCTGTACATAGTCTGAATAGTTTTGATAGTTTCTAGTTACATAGTCTGAATAGTTTTGATAATTATTTCTATAATTGGAGAGGATGGATGAATCATAAAAATATTTGGAGTGCGAGATTCTGTCCACTAGGATTTGGCACACCTGTTATCTGTTACAGCGTCAGGACGATCAAAAGAATGAGATCGAACCTGCCTGCATCATTTCGTGGTTACATTATCTGAATAGTTCCATATTTATTTATCTTATTGGAGGGGATGAATCCTAAAAATATTGATTCTCTAGGATTTGTTGCCCTGTTTCCTGCTACAGCTTAAGGACAATTCAATGAATGAGATCGAGTCTTCCTGTGTACTTTACTAATAACATTATCTGAATAATTTTATATTTATCTCTCCTATTAGAGGGTATGAATCAAAAACATTGGGAGGCAAAAGGTTCTAGGATTTTGACCACCTGTCCGGACTGTCAACAATAGTCCGTTGTGTTGCTCTAGTGCGACGTTAGCTAACTACCTGACTACCTACCTAAAATTATTGAAAGGTACAAGGTTCGATTCCCTTGAGTTTGGCACCCCTCTCAGAGGACTTCGCAAATATTCAAATTACTTTTGTAGAGTCTGCTGCAACATTTCTGTAAAGTTTCCATTCTTGTAAATAAAATAAACGCGTTGATAAAGAGTTGTTATTTGGAGAAATGCAGTGTAATTGTTTAGACAGACCTAACAGTATAATACAATCTATAAGATAATGCTACAGATATATTACAGTTATGTGTAAATCTTGTTTGGTCGGTTGGTTTTGGGGTTTAATGGCGCAAGGGCCATATTTGGCCATGATGCGGCAGACACGACACACAATATCAAGCAATAGACACACAATGAAAGTTTTCCTGACACAGAAGGGAGAAATATACCCAGGGAGGAATGCACCTGGCAGGTTGTTTGGTATTGGGGTTTTATGGCTTAAGAGCCATATTTGACCATGATGAGCCAGACATGCAATATCAAGTAATAGACACACAATATCAAGTAATAAACACACACAATGAAAGTTTTACTGATACAGAAGAGAGAAATACACCCAGGGAGGAATGCATCTGACAGGAATCGAACCTGCGCCGAATACAACTTAAAGGTTGCAAGCGCAGTGGGCATACTCTGATCTACGATGGCTCCAAACCTTATTTGGAATTGGATACATTGTTTTTAATATATCACGTATGAAAAATACAAAATCAATTCTTTTTGCCGAAAAAAAGAAAATCCTCGCTTAACCATCCAAGTGGTTTCGACGAGATACCTCGTCGATCAAAATATGATCAATTTTGCTAATAACGAATATCTCTTCGCCAAGACATTGTCGATTCTTTATGATGGCGAGATGAAGATCTGGTCAGTTTTTCTAATGACGAGATACCTTGTAGAGACAAATAACAGCAGGGTAAAATTGAGAAACAGCAAATTTAATATACAGGGTTGCCCCCAATCTGTACCAATATGACATAATGCTTCTTTAAATTACAAATTATTATTAAGCTCCCAGTATACTTGAGCTTTTCTGTGAAATGTCAGATGTCATCACTATTCATTTTCAGAAGCATCTAATATTTTCTCCGCATTAAATTATTGCCATTAGAGTCGGTAGAACATCCTATGATGTGTCTACAAGTATATGATTTCATCTAAGTCTAAAGATACAACATAGTTATTCTAGGGTTATGCTTGTGTAACCTTATCTCCGATCTTCGCAAATTAGCTACCGACATTCAGGAAACATTGCGTACTCCTGTATTTTATATCTAAGGGAAGCTCGTATAACATGATAGAAGTGTCATTATTTATAAGATAGCAACCATATTTGAAGTTGTAACTGGGACTTTTATTTAAGTATATGTATACGATGTATTTTTACTTGGAAGAGTATATATAGAGGACATGAAACTATAAACTTACTTGCTCTAGTTCGCGAAGTGAAGTTTTTTCTTTTAATTCAGGGGACCCGGTAGCCCAGTTGGTACAATCACGGATTAGCAACTGGAGGGTTGCGAGGTTGAAACACGATCCAGCTAAAGACTCGTGTACGTGGGGGGCTAGTGCGTGTTAAATCTTTCGTTAAATCTGGCCTCAAATGTCCTCTCGTTAACGTGATATAGAAATATGGAGAGGGGGTGCCAGCTCAGAAGTTGACCTCGTCATTTGACCATGGTTCGAAATTAAGAGGTGGTGTCCTCAGAACTTTATACATTTGATTAGTCCCGGACCGTTGCAGGTAGACCATTATATAGCTCCAGTGCGACGTAAATTCAACTACCTACCTCTTTCGCTTTAGATTCGATTTTTAATAGAGTATGATTTTTTGACGTTACGAAATGACAGATTAAGTTACAAAACGAGAGCGTGCTATACACAGCTATTAATATATATCACGATTAAAGTTATTTACTCTGGTTATTCAAATTGATTAATGGAATCCACCGTCTCTTCCCGTAAACTCCCAAATTATGTTTCTGACTGAAGATCGGTATTATACGTTGGAAATGTCATTTATCTACTCATGTGTCATTATTTTCAAGATAGCTAAGATACTTAAATGTATGCTTATGAGAAACTTGTTTTATAAAGCTAGATGTAGACATTAGTGTTTTTGCTGCGGAACGTGTATCCTGTTCGTATTCCAGTCGAGGCGTCACTTGGCTTTTTTTTCGAATACGATTTCAGCACGCTGCCGATAAAAAATTCCAAAGAATAAGATTCCGAATTGAAATATGGTAGATAATTTGTCAACGTATGTTACATTAAACGCCAAAATTTGACAAGAGAGCGAGATTATTTGATACACAACTGTATAAATAAACTTGCTGTTAAAAATACCGGGTCTTTCAATTTTTAACAATTTGTATTTTTATTAACTTTTAAGAAAAATAAATATTTAACACTAGAACGTCCGTTGGTGACATTTCCACCCACACTGGAGTGCGTATGTCGCTTTCTCCCTTTCGGAATTAAGTTGGCTTTTGAGAATTTCTTGTGACTTTTAATCATATTTCTTGACAGGCCAACAGCAAAAAAGTGTTGTGTAGCTCAATATATAATGTTCTACAAACAAATTTACATAGAACGTCTGCTGGTGTCTCTTCGACACCAAGCACATTCCGTGGTCTAAATAGTTTTCGTTCAGCAAAACTTGACCTATAGCCATGTCGTCATTTACCCTTTAATAGCAAAACAAACATGCATCCTACCACAATTCATTTAATGGTGCTTCTTATTTGTTTGTTTGAACTTGGATGCAATTACATTCTTTTAAAAGACGCGAATGGGTCTGTTTTACTCGCGCGTTCACGTCTAAATTTTGTGCATCATCTCACATTTTTATTCCAATTCCAATGTTATTCGCAGATGAGTTTTGATCCTACCAGGAACAAAAACGATGGCCCGCTTGAAAAGTCCTGAATGTTCAAGTCCTGAGGAATTTTAAAATCTGTTGCAAGATTTATCCAAAAATATGAATCGGATGATGGTTGACCCAACTAGTCCAACAGGTGGTTTATCCGTCACAAAAAAATGTATAAGCTGTCTCATACACGTCGTGTAACAGAAATATAGCAAGACTTGTGTCTATCACCTAACACATCTTTTACGCCACCTGCTTCTAACGCATCGCATCTTCGTCAAAACAACACTAGATATAGAAAATATATCGTTAATATTTCTATCTTAAGGCCGAACTATTAAAATAGCAACGTTTACCACATCTTTTTCGCTGTGCACAAATTGAGCTCCATTGTTCTCTAACTGAGCTGTTTGTCTCATTCGTGGAACAAACTGCGGAAATATGATAGGGAGAAATGTAATATGCCATTGACCTTACTTTCTTATTCGCGTATGTGATACCTATCGATTATCGTCAACACATCTTAAATAAGGCTGTGCTACTTGGGGAGCTCTCCAGATTCTGACGTAGATTAGGATAAAGAATCCGGACTACATGAAAACGAATCAGAAAAATATGCAGTGACACACATGATGCTCACAACACCTAGAATAACTTTTGTATTCAAAGCGGTCGGGATGACACAGAATGAAAAATGTATGTGTGCTTGGTCGATTTGCTGGAAGAAATATTTTACGTAAAATTAACGGCTCTACTAATTTTGTCAAGCAAAATATCAATGAATCCGACATGAGATTTAAGAGCCAATGAGTAAATAAACCGAAATAATAAATAAGAATTATAATTAGAAATTAATGTCAAACGCAGAAAATAATAAAATAAAAAAGGTATTGCTATTCAGCTAATGCACAAATAGAACGTGTTAAATCAAGTACATTTTGGGCTGAAACTGCCGAAGAAATTGCTTTTACTGTATCAATTTTATGTAAGAAATTATGTATTACGTAATTAGAAATTAGTATTAAAATATGTACACTATAACTACTGTGTTGTCAAAAATTAACATATTTTCTTTTATTTTCTACTTTATTATATTGCTTTATTTTTATTTTATGAGACTTTATTATGAGACTTATTTTATGAGATTATTATAAAGGTATACTGACCTTTTTGTGGCATGAAAAGTCATAAGCTCGTGAAACTATAAAATAAGCTTATAACTATATCATTTCCAGAATTCAACTCATTTTTCATTATCAATACAACGATTTCGAATCGCATTTCATGATCTGTTTTTATACCATTCTCGACATGCATTGATTTCCTAAAAGCAAGGAAGCTATTCGCTGTTCTGTGAAATAGGATCATACGTTTGTGGTAATATTGTACAATAAGCATATTATAACTGATTTCTAGAATTTAACTAATTTTTCTGCATCACAACATTTTTAAATTACATTACATGATGTGTTTTTGATACCCGTTCTCCTTAATCATTGATTTCCTAAAAGCGAGAAAGCTATTCAATATTATTTTAAATGGAATCCTAAACGTGTGAAAATATTGTAAAATAAGCTTATAACTATGATTTCTAGAATTCCACTAATTTTTCTGCATCAATACCATTTCAAATTGCGTTCCATGATATATTTTTGACGCTCGTTCTCGATTTCCTAACAGCAAGGGGGTTATTCTCTACTCTTTGGAATGATCTATCAATATGTGTTACGTGCAATTGTTCCTTTGTACCTATTCTCTAGTTTTACGATAGCAATTACAAGATCCACCGTGTTCTCCATTAGCATTCTGTAGCCTCATTGCCACTTTATTATGAAGCTCGTGCAGGAACACGTGCCTGCATTCCGGTCTTAATAGATGAAACGGAATTAAGGGCAAATGTAACGATTAGGGTTATGGTCTCTAATCAAACAAACGCCTCTGTTTTCTTCTATAAATCGTAGCCCAATGGAACGGCAATCAAATTCGCTGCCTAGCCTTGATTTTATTGCCTCTAGAATACAACATTGAATGCACGAACTGGTTTGTTTTGTCGTTTCGAAATATTAAATGATTCCCACTCTAATTTTGTCTCAGTTTAGGTTAATGGGTGGCGATTTATCCGATACCACTAAAGAGCTATAAAGAGGATTGTATGACTTTATAAGTTGCATCGCGTTGTAGGCGTCTTGTTACCGAATGGACTCAAACGCAGTTGAAGACACTTGTGCTTTTAACTGAATGTACTTTTTCAAGTTGCCCAGAATTGTTTACATTCTAATCTTATCTTACTCGAGGTTCCCCTCCAAGTGGTTTCGACGAGATATCTCGTCCATCAAAATCTGACCAATTTTGATAATGACGAGATGCCTCGTAATCAATATAGTGCCAATTTTTTTATGATGGCGAGATCAAAATCTGGTCAGCTTTCTCCTAATGACGAGATATCTCGTCCATCCAAATCTGGTCAATTTTTGTTAATGATGAGATACCTAGCCGATACAACCACCAGGAGGGTAAAGGGAGGGAGATTCCGATGTCACTAAAGAGATATTGAGAATATTTCATGCCAATATAAGTTGCATCTTGTTACATACGTCTCACTACCGAATGGAGTCAAACGCAGTTGAAGACACTTGTGCTTTTAACTGAATATACTTTTACAAGTCGTCCAGAGTTATCGTTTCCTTTCTAATTTTATATTATTCGAGGTTAGGGGATGGAGGTTTCGATTGTGTCACTAAAGAGATATTGAGAACATTGCATGCCAATTATAAGTTGCATCGCGTTGCAGACGTCTCACAACCGAATAGAGTCAAACGCAGTTAAAGTTGCTTGCACTTCTAACTTGGTACTGAGACCGCAATTGAAGACGTGATACTTGCAACTAATTATTTTAAGTAGGGTAAAACTACACACGTGAACAGAATGTATTCAAGTTATTTAGAATTATTTGGTATGTGGGATGTTTTATACAATTAGGATACACACAACTGATAATTTTGGAAGCAACAAACCCTTTTGTAGAAGTTTTCCGTCCATCAAAGTATGAAATCGATTTACGGACTATGAAATGCTTAGACCAAAGTTCTGTATAAAAATATTTTTGTGTGTATGGCAAAATACACTTGTAATTATTGTTAGACCATCGTTTAGTATAAATTTGAATATCCGGAATTTAATAGTTCTCATTCAGTGTATAATATACGTATTTAAAATTTTTTGAACAGTTATAAACTCCAATAATTGTAGCTGACAGCACACAAAATGTACACTAAAGTTTTTCCAGTTGAAGTATTATTTTAAACTTTGAGAACCACTATAAAACCTTTTATGTACCTATATTCTACACTACTTCACGGTAGTCATATTTCGTGAAAGTTTCTACACCCATAAAACATTCTATTGTGTGTAAACCACCTACTTACATTTTACTTATTATATACATATAATAGTATATTTTACTTTTTACAATATATATATCATTACATCTTACTTATTATAATACATGTATCTTTGCATATTTACTTATTACAATACATGTATAGCTTAATTTTACTTGTTATCAAGCACGTTTCACTCAATTTCACTAACGTTTCATTTACTACCATAACTGTGCTTACCTTTTGTCTATTAGCATGCATGCATCGCTTACTTGCGTTTTACTAACTTCTGTACATTTATTAGTTGCTTAAAAGAATAATAGTTTATTGAGATAGAATATACATGATGTAAAATTCAGGAAAATTAAAAGATTACTTGCATTTCATATTTTTAATGCTTACTTTTTAAGAGCAGCTACGTTTTCAGGATTTTCTTACGTTTGAAGCCCAGGATTTTCTTAGAATAGAAGTGATTTAATTGTTCATTTTATAAGGGAAAAAAATCGCCAGATCCTCATTAGTTCGCTTTTTAATGCTGATTACAAAATTCTCCAGTTCGGGCTATCGATAAGAATTAATATCGTAATTTAATTTTATCAACAAAAATTCAATTTCAGCTACGCAAATCCTTTTTAACGTCTACTAGACGCAAAATTAAAGCCACCATTTATTAATAAAGAAACTGCTTTTCTATTTTGTGTGGTCTCCGATTTCACTGGACTTTTTGTGTAAGACCAATGCTTTATGGCCTCATTACATTCTATAACGATTTACGTGCATTGTTTAGCGAAATATTCTTTCATGTATTCAAAAGAACAATGTTAATCTGAATTTTCGAAAATGAAAACAATTTTTATGGTTTTGAAATTTAATACACGATTAGAAGCTAAATCACAACTGTTAAGTATTTTCTTTTTATAAATAGGTGGGATTTTTTGATACTGGAAAAAAGTCATTAAGTTTATTTTAATCATTTTGGCTAGCTGGATTTTTAATTAGTCTTTGAAAGGCTGTAAAAAAAAATTAAGCAATCATTATCAAAAATTAACTTTTTGTGTACTAGTAGGAAGAAACCAGAGAAGTACTGCGTACAATTCATCAATAGCCGTATTTTTATTTTATTCAAATTTTAGTCTCTTGTTTCCGTTAAATCTTATTGAAACCAAAAAAGTATAACCCGATTAATGTTAATCTCGAGAAGGTTTATTTCCTTCTTTGATGAAATGCTTGGGGGGGATATTTCAATTAACGTCACACTGGAGCAACACAATGGGCTATTGGTGACGGTCCGGGATCAATCCCAAAGGGAAAGATCCGAGGACAACACCACGTAATTTTGAACCACGGTCTGAAATGCTTGGGATTCTGGGAACAAAGATATTTGATATTAGACTCCAGTCAAGAAGTTCGTGATCTCAGAGAAGCGTTCATGAGTTGTGATGAGTTAAGGCTCATTTACACTTGTGCATTGTCCCAATACGCTTTCCGTATTCAAATCCGTCGAACCAATGAACGACTAGAACTAAGTAATTAAACCTGCCAATCATTACCGTTCGCGTTGCTCATTGGTTGCTCATCCGAAAGTGGAGAGCTTATATTCGGGCAGACGTTCAAGTGAAACTGAGCTATTGCAAGTAAATTTTTATCCATTTAACACTCCAAATTGTTTTGACGAGATATCTCGTCGATCCAGACCTGATCAATTTCGCAATTGACGATATATCTTGTCATCAAGATATTGCCAATATTTTGATGATTACAAGATCAGGATTTGCTCAGTTTTCTTCTAATGACGAGATATCTCGTCCATCAAGATCTAGTCAGTTTTGTTAATGGCGAGATAACTTGTCGAAACAACTACCAGGAGGGTTAGGCAAATCACTCCATCCATAGTCAATTATTTTGCTTTATTATGCCTCCCATTTTCTTGTAGGTACTGTGATGTAAGGCCTCATATTTTCTAGCAGATACGTGACAAGTATCTCGCTAATCAGGTAGGCAGTATCTCTAAAGTATGTCTTCATGTTAACGTATGTTATAGTGCAGTATATATCAAGTGCATAATAATGTCTGAAAGCATTTCGAGCACAATTAATGAGCAATTGATTGAATGATAATACTATCTAGGACAGTACAGTATTAAATACATTTATGCTATAACGTAACTCGAAATTAGCAAGATTGTAGGCAATGCCGTTTGACTATCACGATAGTATAGTTCAATTGCCGTGTTGTTTTCAGACTGATCAAATTTGTAAATAAAAATAGTGACAAAATTTAGCTGCTAAGAAGTTTCCTTGGTGTACTTATGGAGCGATCATTCCATGTTTATGCAAATGGCAGCATTATATGCAAAATAATATCTGAACAATGTTTTAGCTATTAAACAATTACTTTTTCATCTGCGGGATCAAAAATGAAACCATTTATTTACACAATTTATATCTACAATAGAATTCTGACTAAGTTTATAACGATAGACTATAGGTTGGTTGGATTTTATGTTGCAAGGTTTATATTTGGCCATGTTGCGCCAAACACAAGACAAACAACGTCACGTAATGGACATACCCATAACGGTATATAGGTAGTTGAATTTACGTCGCATTAGAACAACATAACAAGCTATTGGTGATGGCCCGGGATCATTCCCGAATGGAAAGAACCACGGTCAGACGACTAGGTAAACACCTGAGCTGGCAGCCCACTCTCCAAACTTTCACACCACGCCAACTTTATGACATTTGAGGTCACGAAAAACTAGTCCCCGCATATACACCTCAAAATCTTTCAGAGGGCAAGGTGTGATGCACATTTGCAACACTTGAAGATGAATTGCGAAATTTCACTCACAATAACCCCTGAGTGTCACAAGATTTCCGAATAGTGTAGCGTTGGTTTTACCCCACAATACACATGACTAAATAACCCCATCTATTGGTTAAAAGAATCCATGGATTCTTTCAACCTTTAGAGAGATTCTATTGGTTCTCTCCTTAGGATATATTCGATCAGTCCTTTCCTTAGAACATAATCCTTTGGGAAATTATATTGGTTCTTTCGTTAGAATATAATTCTTTGGAAAGGTTATATTGACCCTTTCCTTAAAATAGAATTTTTTGAAAGGATTCTATATTGGTTCTATCCTTAGAATAGACTCCTTTGGAAATATTCGATTAGTCCTTTCCTTAGAACATAATCCTTTGGAAAATTATAATGGTTCTTTCGTTAGACTATAATCCTTTAGAAAGGTTATTTTGACCTTTTCCTTAAAACAGAATTTTTTGAAGATTCTATTTGTGTATGTTCTATCCTTAAAATAGAATCTTTTTGGAAAGATTCTATTTTTCAAGAAAATTAAAACTGGTTATATATATAGAAGCCATGCAGACTGCAAGTTGCGAGGTGGAATTACGGGTGTGAACCCCTCAGAGGGTTGAAATAAGTGGGGGTTTCCGTGTATTTCCTACTGTAAAAAAACTCTTGATTAGGACCCATGGAACACCGTTCCTTATTTCTCGAATCGTGTCTTTCCTTACTTAAATCTTAGCTTTTAATGGACTCGATACTTACGAAGAACTTTGATGTTGATCTGTTGCCGTTTTTTCATTCTGAAAACGCATTTCCAACTCCTGTTTTTATTTTTTACCCACTTCTCAATTTTTCCGATTTCCATTCATTTTTCCTTCTTACGTTCGAAGCGTTGTTCGTGATAAAATAGTATCTAAGCTAGTGAGAAAGAGAAACATTTGCGTGTAAGATATCATTAAGTTTGGGGATCGGAGCGGTTAGTTATTTACATGAAGGCTAATAAAAACTTACCAAATGAAATTGGTGCTGCATATAAGAATGGTGCATTTCTATTTGTATAGATATACTGCAGCATATTCTAATGAAAAATCGAAAGGGAACCTAAAAAGTGCTTAAGAATAAGCCTTTGTATTTTGTTTTCACCAAATAAAAGCTAACGGAAATAAATCGGTAAAATTTCCAAAGTGAATCCAACACCACATTTTTGTGTTTTTTATTTTCTTCCGCGGTCTTTTTTCCTTATTTTGCTGTTCGGTGTATGAGGAATCATTCATTCATTGAAGTAAATACCTTAGATGATTTCCAGCAATAGCTGTATCTCTTAAGTGTTTTGTTTTTCTTGTTGCGTGAGTTTTCTCTACTCGCCTGAAAATAGAAAACTGCTTATGTTTAAAGATAATTGAAAATCTTCTTTCGAAATAAGCTCTTTTACGTGTTTCACAAATTAAAAACTTAATACTTTCTTCGCTTCTTTTAATCAAAATACAAGGTAATGTGAATTTACTTTTTCTGATACATATTTCGATAAGAGAGCATACTATTTTGTGTCAAACAATTTCTAATACTCTTAAATTTGGAGATAGGGAAGCGGGCGGTTGCATATTCCTTTGGTACTAAAATATTTGTAAAATTCCCATTCGAAAAAATGTGAGCTCAAACCTTATGTATAATCTTGGGAAAATGTGTAGAAATGAAATACTACTTTCATAAACAATAGTGAAAATTTCATGAGTCAAATATTGGATTGACACGTGTTTTACATGAGCGTTAACCCTCTGAGGGTTATGAGATTTACTGTAGGTAGGTAGTTAATCAACATCACACTGGAGCAACACAATGGGTTATTGGCGACGGTCCGGACTCAATCTTTAAGGGAAAGATACGAGAACCACACCACGTAATTTTGAACCACGGTCAGATGACGATTTATGAGATTTACGAGTAGTGTATTATGGTAAAACAACTACACTTATTGATGGAAAGAATCCATGTATTTTTCAAACTTTTGGAAATATTATATTGTTCCTTTCCTTAGAACAGCATCCTTTGGAAGGAAATGTTCTATTGCTCTTTTGCTTGGAATAGAATCCTTTGGAAAAATTCTATTGGTCACGAAAATAAAATCTGGTTATCATAAAGGGGAGACTTGATTTCAAAATGGAATTATGCCTGTGAACCCTACAGAGAGTTAATTTACTGGGTCAATTTACCCAGATAGATGGGTAAAATAGCCAAGTGACTTGGTATTGCGACTAGGTTCATATAAAAATTGAGACTGAATTAGTTTTCAAGTTTATACTCTTCAATGATATGGCTTTTAATGGAAAGCGATGAAAGGGAAAGAAGTGAATTAGTTTTTTAAATAGGTAGAATGAGTCAATAGTGTAAAAGTGCCATAACACGATAAATATTATAGTAATTATACACATTCAAAAAACCCTAAATGTTATTTCCTTGAGAACTATTAACCCTCCAAGTGGTTTTTACGAAATATCTCGTCCATGAAGATCTGACCCATCTCGCTTGAGACGAGATATTTCATTCATCAATATCTAACACATTTTGCTAAAGCGAGATGCCTCTCTATCAAAATTTGCTAATTTTTTAACCAGGATGAGATGTATCGACCATCAAGATCTAGTCAGTTTTTCTAATGACGAGATATCTCGTCCTTCAAGATTTGGTCAGTTATAAATGTTACCAGAGCACCAGGAGGATTGAGCTCAAAGGAGCTGGCGTGTTGATTTGTAATGGGGCATGGTACCATTTATTGCCAGGGAAGCCTCGAATTGTTTTCCCATGATTCTCACGAGTGTTCAGTATGCATTCAAAAATGTTCATTTATTACAGGAAAAATCATGAGACATATTTTTATTCAATGAAGACTTTATGCGTGGGTAAGTTGAAAGGCTCAACATATGAAACTGAATAGGGTATGAACAAACGAAACTTCTTTGATAAAAAAGGCAAAGAATTGGATGTAAAATAAGACTAATTCAACTTCCACATAATTTCATTCAGGGATTCAGAAAAATTACTATAATGATTTTAACCCTCCTGGTGGTTGTCTTTTGACGAGGTATCTAGTTATTGGCAGAACCATTAGTAGATCTTGCTGGACGCAGGTTTGACACATAAAATTTACCATGGGTACATTTATCTCTTCTGTGTCAGTAAAACTGCCCCTGTGTCCGTATGTCCATTACTTGACGTTTAATGTCTTTTGTGTTTGGCGTAGCTTGGCTAAATATTTATCCTGTACCATAAAACTCAACCATCCGTGACCACCACCAACTCTTACAGAAATTTCCAATGCAGAAAGGAGCAATGGAATCTTTACAAGGGATTCTCTGTATGGATTTAAAGAATTAAATTTCAATGCGTGTCAACACGAAGGTTAATTTTACAAGTCTTGTGTTCATGTTTGTGTCGCAATTCAGTCAGACATTAGCCAATTGTGGTAGACATTCTCTTGAAATGGCCACGTATAGGAAATTCTGTTTGCCATAATTTTACTTGAGTACTTATACGCTGTATATAAAGTTGCACGAAAGAAGAGAAATCGCTCAACACGTATTAAACATTTCAAGAGGTTCAAACACACCCGAATTCCATGATAGCCTAAAACATTTCATTATATTTTATATACATCATTTCCGGGAGGACTCAATTGTTACGGTGCAATAAGTGTGGATATAAACAAAAGAGTAATTCTCATAAGATTTCGCTTGCTTTCCATTGAACTCATTGAGTGTTTTACACTTTGCAGTTAAACCTCCAAGTGGATTCGACGAGATATCTTGTCCAAAATCTAGTGCTAATGACGAGATAACTCGTCCATAAAGACCTGGTCGATTTTGATAATGACGAGATTTCTCATCGAGACAAAACTGTCCTGATACTACTCCAATGGGAATGACGATCCAAGTAGGAAAAATAAACTATCTCTAGCCAAAAACTGGTGACAATTTGGAAGAGGTTTTTGCACCGGAAGCTGGCTACTACCAGGGTGGATTTTGATGTGATGATAAACCACCAGGAGGGTTAAGGACGTAATGAAACTATAATCAACAAATGTGTTTATCTAAAAGCAAACACACGATTATTCCTATTGATCTATTGGACAATGCGTTATATTCAGTAAAAACAAACGTTAATTTTTATTGTTTATTACGAATTGTGCTATAAATTTATTTGTGCTATATTATTGCCTACAAAGCTTTTAAATGGAAACATAATTCAATCCACAACAGTTCAACACGGTAAAATATTTTAAAAGAAAGTAATTTTATGTATATGCATAGAATCTAAATAAATATAATTAAGTTAGAGACGATCTGTGCTGGTTAAAAGGAAAAACATCACACATCTTAATATTTTCAGATTGTAATGCAGAAAACACATTTCTTACAATACTTTCATACATATATATATAAAGATTCAATTAATTCTATTATAATAAAACGTCTTATGTTGACTAATGAAAGCAAGCTATGAATGTATTTTATAGAAAATTTAATAAAATATTCCAGTTTTTAACCCTATTTCCTTAAACAAATACTCCCGTACACTCAACACAGTCCTAGCATCACATTTATTCAGGTTTATTTCAAATGATCATACAAAAGATAACGGTAAGTCAAATTCCTCGAAAGGAAAATTCACGGCATATTTATTTCTCAATTTAATTAAATTTATTAAGGAACTATTTATCTTATAATGATATTTAAATGAGAAAAGGAAAAGGCATAAATTGAATTTATTTACCAGGGAATTTTTTCCCGTCATCTTTGAACTAAGCATATCGATATTTGACTCTAATACATTCAATTAAAGGTAGCTTATAGCATTTATTAGTCCCCTCTTTTACTTTATTGTCAGGGAATATTTATTCACTTTATTTTGTCAAAATATATTTCTATATTTTTTTCTTTTCTGCCATGCACTCTCAAGATGGCTTAGAAAAATGTCTTTATACACTTTAAACTGAATAAAAGAATTCCAATTTTAAGGCAAATAGTAAATTTATATAAGATAGGGAGAATAAAACTTTTCATACCTTCCACATTAGAGATTTCGATTTTCTACTTTTTCCACGATCTCAACGCAACGGAAGTGTATTCCAAGATTGCTTAAAATCCTTTCCAAGCACTTTTATTCAATGCATAATTCCACTTAACACTGAGCGTCGCGAGATTTCTGAATTGTGTAGTATTGCTTTTATCCCACAACACACTTAATGACTAAATAACTACATTTACTGGTTGAAAGAATCTATGGATTTTCAACCTTTAGAAAGATTCAATTGCTCATTTCCTAAGAATGAAATCTTTTGGAAAGATTCTACAGTTCCTTTAATTGAAATAGAATCCCTTTAAAAGCGAGGCTGCGGTTGGCAGGGTAGAGGATTCGCAATTGGAGGGTTGCGAGTTCGAAACTTGGTCCAACGAAACACCGTCGTGTATGTGGGGGCTGGTTCACATTAAATATGTCGTGGCCTCAAATGTCCTCACTTTGGCATGGTGTAGAAGTTCGGAGAGTGGGGTGCCAGCTCAGGTGTTGCCTCGTCATCTGATCATGGTTCAAAATTACGAGACGTTGTCTTCGGATCTTTCCCTTCAGGATTGATCCCGGACGGCAAATAGCCAGTTGTGTTGCTCAGTGCGACTTTCATTCAACTACCTACCTACCGAATTCAACTACCCCCTTTGAAAGATTATATTGTTCATTTCCTTTGAAAATATTCTGTTGCCCATTTACTTAGAAAAGAACCCTCTGGAAAGATTATTTTGCTCATTTTTTCTTAGAATTGAATCTTTTAGAAAGATTCAATTACTCATTTCCTATTAAGACAATCTTGTTGAAAGATTATATTTCTCATTTCTTGATAATAGAATCCTCTAGAAATAATCTATCACTCATGTCTTTAGAATAGAATACCTTGAATTTATACTATTTCTCGTTTCCTTAGAAAATAATCCTTTGGAATTATTCTAGCTTTTTACTTGGAAAAGAATCCTTTTAAAAGCTTATATTTCTAATTTCCTTTGAATATAATAAATTTATATTTTACTTAGAAAAGAATCCTTTGCAAAATAGTGGAAGTTTCCACAAAATAGTGGATATGCAGAAAATGTCCTTTTCATCAATTTGATTTCTACAAAATTGAAAACATTTGCTAGTGTAATTCGTGTATTTGATGATGTATTTTATTTACTAAGTATCTTAATTTTGTCATCCTCAGGTTTTTAGTACATACAATTACACAAGTGTAATATTGTGTATATTTTATTTTAAAAATACTGCCAAATGTCACTGTGCATAGTTCTAATTTAAGTTATTTATTTTATATCATGATACCGTGTTAACAAGCTCTGGGAATGAATTCTATATTTTGCATAGATATTTGTATTTTTCGGAATCCATTACAAGCAGTAGGTTCAAGTATAATTTGCCCTCGTGTAGCAAATATATGCAGATGGTAGAGTGATAAATCATACCAAAGTAACAAACAGTAAGAGTCAAAACCTTTTATAACTTGCATGATATATTTAAAAACTATTTGGCCTTCTATGTATACTTTTGTATAAAGTATTAATTGTTGGATCCCGTCTCAAAACTCTTTGACATTTATTTTTTAAACGACATTTGTCTGTTAAACGACATGAAGATATTTAAAAAAAGTAACTTTATAAGAAAAGGTGAACCGGAAGTTATAACATAAAACTAATTGAACGAGAAAAAGTAGTATAAGAATGGAGTTTGAAAAGTAACATTATAAAACAAGGTGAACCTATAGTAACATTATAAAACTAAGGGAGACGGAAAAAGAAATATTATTAAAATGGTGAAAGAAAAGTAACATTTGAAACAAGGTGAGCCGAAAGTAACATTATAGAGCAAAGTGAAAGGGGGAAAATTAACATTATAAAAATGGTGGAAGAAGTCATACTATAAAACAAGTTGAACAGAAAATAACATTATAAAACTGAAAGGGGAAAAGTAGCACAAAAAGGGTAATAGGAAAGTAATATCATAAAACAATGAGATTTCAAAGTAACATTATAAAAGTAAGCGAAAGGAGAAAAGTAATGTGATAAAAATGGTGAAAGAAAAGTAACACGGCAAAATAAAGTGGGCCGAAAAAGAAACGTTAGAAAAAAATGAGCCGAAAGTAACATTAGAAGACAAAATGAAAGGGGGAAAATTAACATTATAAAAATGGTGAAAGAAATCACAAAAACGAGGTGAACCGAAAGTAACATAAAACTAAGTGAAAGAGGGAAAAGTAACATTATAAAATAAGTGAAAGAATCTTAACATTATAAAACAAGGTAAACCAAAAGTAAAATTATAAAAGTAGGGGACAGGGGAAAAAGTAACATAAAAATCAGTGAAAGAAGCTTAAAACTATAATACATGATGAACCGAAAGTGACATTAAAAATATGGTGAAAAGAAAGTAACGGGCTATAGAACAAGGTGAACCAAAAGTAGCAATTAAAATGAGGCGAAAGTAAATGAACGTTATAAAAATGCTAAAAGGTAGATTTAAAAATGGTGAAAGAAAAGTAACACAATAAAAGAAGGTGAGCTGAAAGTAACATGAGAAAAACAAGTGAGCCAAAAGTAACGTTGTGAAAGGGGGAAAAGTAACATTATAAAATAAGGGAAAGAATCTTAACACTATAAAACTAGGTGAACCAAGAGTAACATTACAAAAATGGTGAAAGGAAAGTAACGCTATAAAACAAGGTGAACCAAAAGTAACAATTAAAATGAGACGAAAGGAAATGAACGTTATAAAAATGCTAAAAGATAGAGCAAGGTGATGAATCATAAACCGAATATAGTATTATTAACAAAGTATGAAAAAGTGATAAATAAAAATTTTCAGACCTTGTTCATTTCTCGCCTTTCTTCATTCTTTTTAGAGTAATCCTTAACTATTTCAGTTAAACCAGTACAGTGCTGAAATTTCCAACTTTATAAGCAACCAGGACATGTAAAGGTCAGCATTATAGGTAAAAAAACGTTCTATTCTTTGTTACCGACCATTGTTTCATTAAAGTGTAAACTTTTCATTGATATTTTCAAACAATAAACAAATGTTATAGAGATCATTTATTTAAAAAACTAACTATACATATAATTAAATCTAGCAACTTTTACTTTTGTGAACATAACTTTTTAACTTGATCTACAGCAGCAGAGCAAATACTTATGTAGTAGATGTGGTAGTATACAGAAAAGATCATATAATAGTTTAAACTACATTGAATATCAAAAATCATTTTATTTATATTATGAATGAATAATGTTTGGTGTTTTACAATGTAAGCACCGTAGTATTTGATCTCAATTAATCATATTGTAATATAATAATCTGTATAAAGGCTTTAATGTATTGCAATGCTAAACCATACGTGTTATGAATTATATTCTTAAAGTTTTGAGAGAGAGAGACTAGCATATTTCCTTTAATTTTACCATATAAAAAGGTATTTATCGCGTTTCTTCATTCATTTTAGAATATAATTCTTATTTCAGTTAACTCAATAAAGTGCCGCAATTCATAAGTTTGTAGTCGCAACTCAGGGAGTATTTTCATTGTTCTAACAACCTTCGAGTTGTAGATTCCGATTCGAGTTGTAGATTGTCCGATTCCCCCTGGGTATATTTCGCTCGCTTCTGTGTCAGTACAAACCTTTCCTTGTGTGTATCTTGATGTTGTTTGCCTTGTGCTTGGCGCACCAAATATGGCTCTTGTGCCATAAAAACCAACCAACCTAACTCTATAAACAACCAAAACATATAAATACCAGCATTACAGGTAAAAAAGTTCCTATTCTTTGTTGCCACCGTTGTTTCTGTGAACAGATGCTTCCCAATTGATGTGTACACGGCTTAAGTACCCAATCTAAATTTATTTAACGAAATGTATGTGCACATCTAAAGCATTGAAAGATCATCATAAAGGTTAGTATTGCAGGTATATAAACAGCTTAACCCTCCGTGGTTTCGACGAGGTATCTCGTCCAACAAGATCTAACCCATTTTGTAATGATGAGATATCTCGTCATCAAGATATCGCCGATTTTTTTCTGATGACGAAATCAATATGTGGACAGTTTTCTTCTGATGACGAGATATCTCGTTCATCAAGGTTCATTCCGTTTCACTAATGACGACTTACTTCGTAGAAACAACCACCAGGAGGGTTAAGAACCAAATTTAAATTTTAAGAAAATGTAAGGTATTGAAAGATCACACAGCATAAACGTTAGCATTATAGATACACAAAATTATTTTCTTTGTTATCGACCACTGTTTTGGTCAATTGATCCCTAATTGGTGTGTACACAGTTTAAGTACTCAATCTAAATTTGTTTAAGAAAGAGTATATTCACATCTAAAGTTTTGAAAGATCAGCATAAAGGTTAGCATTATAGGTATGGTATGTAAACAGCTTAACGCTTCACGTGGATTCGAGGAGATATTCCAACAAGATCTAACCAGTTTTGCTATTGACAAGATAGTTTCTGATGACGAGATCAAGATCTGGACAGCTTTCTACTAATTACGAGATATCTCGTTCATCAAGATGTGGTCAGTATTTTTAAATAAAGAGATTTTTCGTTCATCAAGATATGGTCAGGTTTTTATTAAAGACGAGGTTTCTCAAGATCTGGTCAGTTTTCTTCTAATGACTATATATCTCGTTCATCAAAATCTGGTCAGTTTTGTTAATTACGAGATATCTCGTCGAGACGACCACCAGGACAGTTAAGTACCCAATCTAAATTTGTTTAAAGAAATGCAAGGCATTGAAAGATCAGCATAAAGGTACAAAAGAATTATTTTCTTTGTTACCGACCACTGTTTTAATGAATTGATGGCGTGTACACAGATTAAGTACCCAATCCAAATTTGCTTAAGGAAATGGATATGCACACCTAAAACACTGAAATATCCATGAGGTAAGAGCAGCCAGAAACAATTCACGCGAATTACTAAAGTTTTGGGAAAAATGCTTCGGATATTTGTAGCCCGAAGCTTAATGGGTGAGTGGACACTCAGGAGTATGAAACACCGATTTCTGGTGTCGCTGGAGACTATGTTCAGTAGAAATGAGACATTGCAGTGAAAAGATTAGATTCACGATAAATGACTTTCCTGAAAAAAGAAGAAACTGTAATATTGTGTCTGCCATAGAATACCTGAGCTTTGAGTAATGGTATTAGAGTTTTTTTAATCTTATCGCGCTACAAAACACTTCCATGAATTGCAAACCTAGACCTCGTAGCTGATCAAACCTAACTAATGGCGTAAGTGCATTAAGTGAGTAAATGTTTATATTGAATTAGCCACACTAAATATCAGGTCGAGAAACTGGTTTCTGTTGAGTCGCGAATTAAGTTCTTAATGCTCATGTAATGGTAGACTCCGTAATGAAAAATCCTTTTTTATTTTGTATAATGATGTATTACCGTTGCTCGATAAGTAATTAAAATATAAAGCAGGACAAAAAGAATATCGGGTATTGAATCTTTCTAAGAGACATTTTTTGTTTTGTTTTTAAACAAACTGTAAATTAAATTGACACAAAAGTTACATGCAGATATAAAAGTAGTTCGAGGGTATACTTTCAAAATTTTACATCTTGAGTAAGTGCCGCGTATGCACAAGCATGTTATTGAGTAAGTGTCGTTGTGTGTACACAAGCATGTTTATGAGTAAGTTTCGTTACGTTGGAGCAAGCATGTTTATGAGTAAGTGTCGTCGTGTATACATAAGCATGTTTGTGAGTAAGTACCGTTGTGGGTACACATATATGTCTATGTGTAAGTTTCGTTGTGTGTAAAAAAGCATGTTTATGAGCAAGTTTTGTTGTGTGTACACATTCACGTTTATGGGTAGGTGTCGTTGTGGATACACAATCATGTTTCTGAGTAGGTTTCGTTGCGTGTTCACAAGCATGCTTATGGGTAAGTGTCTTTGTGTGTACACAAGCATTTTTATGAGTATCATTGTATTGTAACATGTACTGTACTTTCATTTCAGGTGGTTTGCAGTATGTTTTACATACATAACATATAATATACTTTTATTTTAGAGTGATTTCCAACACATATTAGGTTAATTTAAAAAAACTTTATTTAAAACTTACAGACCACTGGTTAATACTACTTGAAACTTATACAGTATAACTGTTACTAAACTCCTTAGTAAATAATATAAAAATACAATTTCTCTTTTAGGTTATTTGGAAAATGATTCTAAAACAAAACAAATTATTTGGAGCTGTATGTAATAATTATTACGTTACACTGCTACTAATAATTAACGTAATAACTACATTAGCTTTCTTAATCATGGATGTATTAAAAGTTAGTTTTATAAAATGAATGATTTTATGTCAATTAAAACATTTGCAATCATTTCAATAATTTAATTTTATTTAAAATGTTCTACTTCAAAGAGTAATAATCTTTACTTCATAAAATATTAAATATATAAACAGTACTTATTTTACAATTATCTGAAGTTAAGTAAAATGTATCGTTTCGAATTTGATATAAAATTTAATATTCTCAAATGTACTTAAATTTTGATTTCATTCAATGGTTAAATACGTTTTACTCTATGTCTGGTTATTTTCAAAAAATGGTAAACGTATTTTGGAAGAACCTGGTCACAGATGTTGTTTCGCCACCCAACAAACTAATATTTTAACAATGTCTGTGACATTTAACTAAAAGGTTTATGAGAATTCAACCTCTTTTATCGTAAACAACCTTCACTTTATTTAGACATTATTTTCTGGATCAATAGTCGATAATTTTCTTTCTACAATGTTGCTTGAGTTATAATTGAAAAACAGCATATATAGAAGTGATCTCAATTGGATAAGGGCTATAAACGTTGAATTGTTATCTAAAGAATGAAATATTTTGATAAAAACGTACAATAACTAACCGTCTTTCTGTAAAATATATCTTCCAATAAATATTGCTATTAAGTAAACTTTGTGTAAACAATTTTTACTCGTCACACAAGAGTTTTAAAATATATATTTTGATACATTAAAAAGTATATATTTAATTGTTTGGAATTTCATAATAACAATAGAATATCATTTTCCAATAAATGTTATTATAGTGGATGATAAATTGTTGTAGGCACAGGAAAAAGTATTTTCAGAGCTTTGCTTATGCAATTTTAAGGCTCAAATCTATTTATTCTAAATCATGGGAAAATTCTATTTATTAAAATTAGTCCCAAGAAAATACACTAAAATACACTTTAAAAGTGCACACAATTAATGCAATCTTCCTGCGAGAATGTTTAGTACTCAATAGAAGTGCTTTATTTTCCAAAATTTTCGTAGGAAAAATATCTTGCCCATGGTGAAAAATCTGTCACGAAAGTTTTAAAAACTCTACAATGCGCTCCAAAAGCAATTAAAACTCTTGAATAATCTCAATAAACACATTGAAACAATACATCTGTCAGGCTGTGAATGCAAACGTTGATACAAAATAGCGGTTTACGACAGGTTGTGAAACCAAAGTGTTGCCAACTATTTATTAAATATGTAACACAAGTATGTCATAACGATAAAAATAATCTATGTAACCATGTACATTTTTTAACAACGGTTAGAAATGTAAAACTTAATCTACAAAGTTGGCTCTAACAGTATGATCACCCATTGTAAGCAATTTCTGTATAAACTATTTTTATTCATCACACAACAGTTTAACCCTCCCGGTAGTTGTCTTGAAGAGTTGTTCCCGTCATTTGAAAAACTTACCACATCTTGATGGACGAGATATCTCGTCATTAGCAGAAAACTGACCAGATCTTGATCTCATCATCATACAAAAAATCGGGAATACATAGATGAAGATATATCTCGTCATTAGTAACATTGGTCAGATTTTAAAGGACCTTTTATTACCTTGTCCATACCCAACTTGGAGGGTTAAAACATACTTTGATGTCTAAAAGGTATTAATTTAACTTATTTAGTACTTTAGGCAAAACAATAGATTCAAGTCCAGTGAAAACAGTATGCATCATTTCCAATGACAAGTAAATTATACTTTTCATCCTCCCTGATGGTTTTCTCGACGAGTTGTCTCGTCAATAGCAAAACAGACTGGATCTTGATGGACGAAATATCTCGTCATTAAAAATCTGACCAAATCTTGGTCTCGTCATCATAATAAAATCGGTAGTATCTGATGAGATATCTCGTCAATAGCAAAATTGGTCAGTATGAACAAAAGGTAAATGAACGATATATCAGGCAAAGACGATATATCTCGTCGAAACCACTTGGAGGGTTAAGGCATTTGGCGCACTGAAAATTCATTATTTTGAATACGATTCCTTTTAATTTGACTGGAAAGGAGTCACAAAAAGAAACGCTTTCTTTATGGCGAGCTCTTCGAAAAGATTAAAAATGACTTTGTCATTTGGAAGGAAGCATTCGCGAACAGTGTACTTGCGCAAATGTATTTGTAGAATCTATTTTCTTGCATCTGAAATAGATGCATATTCTGTCTTCGTTATTATTTCTATCCACCCCCAGCTTTCGAAACACGTTTTGCTTTTGGCGAAAGATAAAAAGAAATTGTGCCTCAAACTGTCAAGAACATTAAGGTAAGGAAAGTTGAAATGGGGAGAGGTGTTTCATCTTGGGGCGAAATAATAAAACCATCAAAGAGTAGGAAAAAAATTAAAGTATCTTGCAATAAGCAGCTATTTCGCATAAATATGTCTATATACACAAATATGCTTAGGTGCAAAATGTATGCATATAAACTTATACGCATGGAACGCAAATGTATACATTTATTACTCCCCCGTTTATACACATTGGTAGTTATGCAGAATCTTTATATTGCTTTTTATAATGATACTGTTGAGAGTTTCATATAATCTTTAGATCCTACGAAGCTAAAAATAACTGCGATTGTCAAGGCGTTGAAAATGTGGCTGTTTCGTTATTGTGCGCAGATCTATTAGAAATTGTAAACTTCTAATGTCTTTTTTATGTCTTCAAAACCCTATCATCGACATCAAATGAGGCAATTTGAATGCGGGGCCGAAAAATAGGACACTTTGTGAACAGTGGGGCGATGTTTTTTAACTGAGCGCTTTTCTGTGTGAAGAACTCTCATCAAAGTCGTTTCTTCAAACAAAAACTTTCGGCGATTTACGAGTTTTCATAAAAATCAATACGGCCAAACTGATGTTTGGGCTTTCTATTGAGTGAGAGCTGTAAAAAACGATACTCAAGAAACCGATTTATATTTGTTAGCTGAGCAAAAACATGTTCAACGATAGATTCTAGATGATGTTTGTGTTTGAAAGAAAAAACTGAAATCGAGTGTTTAAGTCTAAAATACAAAGCCTTCGTTTGAGCATAGAGAAAAATAAGTACTTGAACGTGTTGACATCTTTTGGAAGTGATATCTGCGCTTTAAAAGTGTGTATAAACAAACCAGGAAGATGGATTGGAAACTTTTAACTAACATATTGTTGCCTGATAATATATTTATCAGGAATCGTAAATATTAGAATTCTGAAGTCAAGCGCTGTTTAAATACAAGTTCGACTGAAGTGAAAGTGATTTAAATGTATGAAATTAACTACGCTTTGAAACCTTCACTACAAATGATGCTGACGAATATATTTGAGTTTTGTTTCTACTTAGTCTACTTAGTTCTGACGTCATAGGTTCAATTTCATAACAGTTCTGGTTAAACATTAAATCCTAAAATTTTAATGTTAGCTAACGAAATATAATTCAAACAGAGCTGATTTCATTATATCGTATTCGTATATAGTTTAATTATATGCTACGGTTAAAAATAAAGTAGAATTCAATTAATACATATAGACTACATACATATCTAGATATACCAGGCATATTAATTAATGCAATTCAAACTTCAAACTATGTTCCTGTATCAAAACTAAGTTTCAGTAAAAGATTCTTAGTTATTGATCATTTCCTATTCAAGGAACATAAAAGTAAAAGCAAGACGAAGCAGTTCGAATCGATTTTTCATCATACCAAAATAATTTGTTACACTTGTATCTAATTAAAATTACTAAGCTCACCTCAATTTTCTGTAAACAAATTACAAGAGGCAGATATCGGGGTCATAAGCCGGGCTTAAGATCTTCCCTACGTATCCTCCTAAGTACAGCATCAATTCTTTGGATTAGTGAAACTTATATAGGTTGCTAATTAACGGTCACACTGGAGTAACACAACGGGCTATTGTCAACGGTCAACGTCTCGTAATTTTGAATCACGTTCAGATGATGAGAACAACACCTGAGATGGCATCCCACTCTCCAAATTCCCACACCAATCAAACGTGAGGACATTTGAGGCCACAACAGATTTAACGCGTACCAGCCCACGTCTACATGACGGTCTTTGGCTGAACCGAGTTTCGACCTCGCAACCCTCCGGTTGCTAATCAATTGCTCTTCCAACTGGGATACTGAGGCCCCGGTTAAACTTAGAATTGATCTAAATGCAAATATTGAAGAAATAAAGCATATCTTCGAGAAATTACGAGATTGGACTTACGTCGTACTCCAGCAACACAACGGAGTATTGGCAACGGTCCGGGATCAATCACGAAGGGAAAGATCGAGGACAACACCTCATAATTTTTAACCACAATCAGATGACGAGGTCAACGCATGAGCTGGCAACCCACTCTCCAAACTTCCACACCAGGACATTTGAGGTCAACGAAAGATTTAACGTACATCAGCCCTAATGAAAATTATTCACGATATATAAACCCTTTGTATATCAATCTGTTTGTCTCAAAATATTTTGTGATGAATTTCTATGGGAAAAAGGAGAAAAAAATTCTCTAAAATAGTATTTTTGAATTGATGCAGTTATTTTTCATGTTATTTTCTATTTACTTACTACGACAATCAATGTATAATGTATTCCGTATTGCCAGGTTATAGTTTAAAATAAAGAAGTGTGAGCTATTCATTGGTGTTTTCAAACGATTTGCAAATGTTATAAAAGTATTTATTTACAAAACCCTAACTGTACGTTTAATTAAATCTAACAACTTTTACTTTTGTATTCATACGTACTTTGTGCATATCTTTTTAATTTGATTTACAACAGAGCAGCACTCATGTAGCAGATGTGTATCGAAACGGTGATATATGGTGCATCGAAATATACCAAATATCAGTCGATTTATATTATAAATGAATAATGTTTGATGTGCTCTACTTTATAAAAATCCACACTATTTAGTCTTAATAGATCATATTTCAATCCAATAACATGTATAAGAGGTTTTCACATGTATTATAATGTTAGAGTTCAGTAAAATTTCAAAATCACAAATTGATTTTTGCTTAAAAAATTAATTGTTATCAAACTCTAGCTAACAAAAATAATTTTTCAATTTCGATCAGGTATACAGAAACGCATTTTTCTACGTTTGAGACCTTTTGCCCTTCTTTTTATTTCGTTTTATTATACTCTTTCCTGGGTATTGGTTTTTGTTGATTTCCTGACAAAAATTTGTAATCACACCTAGCAATCTGTCATGTAAAGTTGCAGATTTGTCTGTTGTCTAAGTGCAAATGAGAAATTCATTGAACTTCCTAGTTTTGAAGTTTGGGCTTAAAATGTTGCTTAACCTGTGCTTTTTTCAAAATTTTATGTGATTTAGTGCTAAACATCATTAACTTTACATTTGAGTGATGCACCAAATGGAGTTAATTTGATTTATGTGTAAATTACTATGCGAATTACAATAATGGCGATGCATGAAAATTAACTCCGAACGGGACCTATCAATTTTTGCTAATTTGTCAAAACTTTTGACCGTATGTGTTGTAATAACTTCCCCACAACTCAGTATTCTTCAATTGAACTTCATACATCTACTTTTATGCGGAGACAAAACATCCGGTGCAAGTTTTATAATGATTGGAACTTAACTCTCTAAAAGTTTATTTTGAAAATACATTATCCTCAACGTACGTGTCATGAAGTATAATTGTTAGTATAATAGTAGTATATAGTAGTAATAATAGTAGTATATTTTCTTTCATTTTACCAGATTAACCCTTCTGGTGGTCATCGTGATGAGTTATCTCGTCATTAGAAAAACTGACCAGATCTTGATGGACGAGATATCTCGCCATTCGAAGAAAACTGACCAGATCTTGATGGACGAGACATCTCACCATTCGAAGAAAACTGACCAGATTTTGATATCGTCATCATAAAAACTCGGCAATATTTTGATGACGATATATCTCGTCATTTGTAAAATTAGTCAGATCTTGATCGACGAGATATCTCGTCAAAACCACTAGAACGGTTAAATGCATATCATATACTTCTAAAACAGCACCACTGAACAACGTAAGAGCGCATTCTTTCGCCCAACAAAACAACATAAAACATTTCTTTCAATCCTTGCATCATAAGAGAAAGAAATCTAAAAGAAACATTTTCGTGGAGCAATCCCCAGATTTCTAAGTCACTGATGAAAACTGTAAACACCCGGCAGAAAATTTCATACAAGTGATACCTTTACACCCGATCACACACCGTATTCCCGTGTCACCGTACTTTTATTTCCATATAAAATGGCTACCCATATCTTACCAGGGAATTTCGTGAGAGCACAAAGAATTCAACTATCAGCGAAGCGAAATTTCCTACACTTACTTTGCCCTGAAACCAAAAGCTTTCTTGTACATTTTTTCTTATTTCATCAAAAAAATGTAAAACACAGTTCTGCATATCTAGCGGTGGTGCGTGTTGTTTTAGATTCCTTTGGTAAACCTATTCATGGTGAATCTGGGAAGATCGTAAAACTGGAGCCTTAAAATAGCTATGAAGCATCGATATATGGATTCAATATGTGTTCTTCACATGTTTGGTTTCGGGCGTGAAACTGATTCTTTTTATACATAAAGAATTTTCTACTGAAGAAAAGATTTTGAGCAAAATGAATGATTTCAAAGTGCCCTTTTTAAATTAAAAATAGGTTCACTCTTCGAAGGGTCCACACGCATATATCCGTTCCACATCTTGCAGTTTTCCCTGCATGATGTCTAACCCGTTTTTGTCATCTTGACCAATATATTTTTTCCAAGGATTCTTTCAAACAAAAATATGGTTATTTAATCATTATGTGTGTCCTTCGGTAAACCTATTCATTGTGAATCTACGAAGATCGTAAATCTGGAATCTTAACCCTCCTGGTGGTTGTCTCAGCGAATCATCTCGTCATTAGAAGAAAACTGACCAAATCTTTATCTCATCATAATAAAAACAAAATCGTCAATACCTTGCTGACGAGATATCTCGTCATTAGCAAAATTGGTCAGATCTGGATGAACGAGATATCTCGTAGAAAACACTTGGTTGGTTAAACTAGCTATGGAGCATAAATATATGGATTTAATATATGTTCGTGTATTTGGTTTCGAGCATTCATCTGATTCTATATATATGCATAAAGAAGTTTCTACTGAAACAAAGATTTTGAGCAAAATGAATTATTCCGAAGAGCACTTCTTAAATTAAAAATAGATTTACTCTTTGAGGGGTCACACGTATATATCTGTTCTGCATCTTGCAGTTTTCCTTGCATGAAGACTAATCAGTTTTTGCCTTCTTAAACAAGACAATCCAAGGATTCTTTCAACCAAACATGTGGTTATTTACACATTATGTGTGTTCCTTTGGTGAACTTACTCATGGTGAATCTGGGAAGATCGTAAATCTGGAACTTTGAAATAGCTATGGAGCAGCAATATCGGGATTCAATATGCGTTCTTTGTATGTTTAGTTTCGGGTTTGAATATAATTCTATATATAAACTGAAACAAATAATTTGAAAGAAATATAATGGACTTGAAAAATATTTTTTTTTAATTCGAAATAGTTTAAACCTCTGAGGGATTAACACAAATATGAGAGGCATTTATTGTCAAGCTAAATAAAGGTGATGGTAGTATTTTTGTGGCGATACGTGTTTCCTGTACGTATTCTGAAGTCACTTAAAAAAGAAGCCCTTCGCTTCTTTTTTAAATACGATTTCAGCATTTCGCCAATAAAAATTCCAGACCGAAATTCTAATTAATAAATGATATTTGATTGGTCAACGTCAACGACATTAAACAAATGCCAAAACAATAGTAAAATACATTTTGAGGTAACACCGATATGTATCGTGCGAAAGCATTTCGATAACGGAAGTGAAATATCCGTTTTGTGTCTGCTTCGTTTGTTTACATTAAAATCCCTCTCACACATATAAAGGTTGATCATAATTAAAATAAATTAATGTTTGCCCTTCTTGACCAATAGAATCTTTCCTAGAATTCTTTCAACGAATAGATGTGGTTATTTAGCCATTATGAGTGTTGTGGGTAAAAGTAACACTACAGTACTCGGGAATCAGACGTTCAGATATTTTCTAATCTAAAAATATCAAACTATTATTTCTAATTTTTGATTTCATTAGATATGAGTCTTATCATGAGTCAAAGTAATATATGAACATTATTATCACACGCACACTTGCTCAGATTTGTTAAGTAAAATTTTAGAGTAAATTATGCAATAATCATGATTTTTGAATCAGTCAACAAATGATTTCAAAGACTAACGGAAAATATTGCATGTGAAATGAAAGTTTGAACACAAACGCACAACTTTACTCTGAAAGTACTTTTCGAAATTGCTGAATTTCGAAATGTATTTTAGAAAATTTAGAAAATATGGATAACTTATATACTGAATTGTAAATTAAGCGCTTTGTGGATTATCTATTTTGCATGAAATGCATCAAAGGACTTTAAAGGATTAAGCTCTGTATTTCACAATGCATAATTTACTAAAATTTCAATTGCTATTCATTTTAAAAACTTTCATACATCCTTAAACCTTACCTGAAAGCAAAATTGTCAGTATATAACTGTATAAGTGTAAATTAAAAATTATTTAATATATCCATTTAAATGTTGAAATTCATAACGAAATTGCTTAAATTAATGTTTTAAGTCAGAATATAATTCTGTTTTATTTTTCATCATTTTATTACATATCTTCTTTCCATGAGTTTATTGTTTTAAATGATGATTTCAAATTCAATGCATGTAAGCATTATGGAACAAACTGTTTAATTATTCAGCATTAGAAAATATTATTTCCATCGTCTTTAGTTGTTTAAGGGCTAATTTTAAATTAATAACACCTTAAATTTTAACTATGCTTTTATTTGTAAAAGTAATAAGAATACATGATTGTTAAATAATTAAATAATTATATAAATAAAATAGGGGCAAAAGTTATTTCCAAATCCTCAAAGTTCAAAGGCCCTTTGCATTCAAGGGACAAATCAAAGATCAATTCACTAACATCAACCAAATATATGCATAATTTTTTTTTCTGATTTCACCATTGAAATTGTATAAGGGCAATTTTATTTTAATAAAAAATCGATACATTACGTAATTATACGTACGATAATTACGTTGGCATGGTAATACAAAATCGAGTTTACCTGCAAAAATCGGAAATTTAATAAATGTTAAAAAATGAATCGAAATGGGAAGTTTAAAGTGTAGGATTACTATTTGTCACGTCCTAGAATAAGTTTTTGACTGATATATGGTCTCGAATTTGGTCTGGAATATTATCCCTCGAAAATTGTATCTGCCACTACACTTTATTGCTAATATGTACAACTGTGTCTGAGTTAATGATAAATGGAATTAACAAGATTCAGGTAATGATCTTTATTAATGATTTTTATTATTGATTATTGTTGTTGATTATTCTTTTACATTGTTTATTGTTGATTGATTATCGATGATATTTATTAATGATTTAGAATACTGAGATAACACTAAATTACCTAGGACTTGAAAGACTGATTAGAGAATTTTAAGATATAATTGACTTTTCTTTTTTGGTAAGCTGTGGTGAGCCGTAGTGGTTCAGTGTGCCATTGCGCTAGCAACCTGCGAGTTGTATTAGGCACAGTTTCGATTCCTGTCAGGTGCATTTCTCTCTTCTATGTCAGTAAAGCTGCCATTGTCTGTGTTGACTTGATATCGTATGTCCTGTGTGCGCAGCATGGCCAAATATAGCCCTCACGCCATAAAACACCAACCAACTATAATAATTAGTGGGTTTCATTTCACTGATGGACATGACTGATAGTGTATTTTACCTGATCTCAGACAGGTGTTTTATAGCTGACTAATGATGCACATGGAAATGAAGTTATGAAATTCAAATCACCAGAAAGCTTGTCGAACGAAACTTTTCAATTCCGTCTGATTTTATGAAGGATTTATTTTCCAGGAGGAAAAATATCGATTCCACTACTACTCTGAATACATGAAAAACTTACACGAAACATATACGGTTCATATAGATATCCCAAGATCGAAAATCAGTAATTCTCTGTTCATAGACAACCTGATATAAAATTGATGCAAGTTCTCAAAACTTTCATTTTTCGGGAGAAAAATATTTGTTCAGTAGATTCGTATGAGTAAAACGTTTTACTTAAATTACTGATCGCAATGCCAATAGAAATAGTATTAACTCGTTTCATTGAAGGAACGTTTTCTTTTATTTTAAAAACTAGAACAATTTTATGTCTGGAACAATTAATATTTCATTATTATACAAATGATGGGAAATAAATATGGAGTTTGACCTTATGAGAACTTTAAGACAAAAGTAAAATTAGCAACCTATTGAAAAGAAAAGTCTCACTAAAATTTGGTAACTAAATATGAATTAACAAATAAAATAGTATATAACTTTATATATATATAAATTTAAAACGAAATCTTCCTATGATGTTTTGAATATATAAATTAAATACAGATATATCTTTCCCCTTCTAAGGTAGGTAGGTATTTTTAATTAACGTTGCAAAGGAGAAACGAAACGGGCTATTGTCGACGGTCCGGGATCAATCCCAAAGAAAAGATCCGAGGACAACACCACGTAATTTTGAATCACGTTCAGATGACAAGCAACACTTGAGATGGCACCCCACTCTCCAAACTTGCACACCACGCTAACGCGAGGACATCTGCGGCCACTACAGATTTAACGTGCACCAGCCCCTTTGTAAACGACGGTCTTTGGGTGGATTCGATCTCGAATCCCTCCAATTGCTGATCCGTTACTCTTCCAACTGTGCTACCATGCCCCCCCCCTTCCAAGAGTTTAAAATGCATTTAATAACACCACTAAACCAAAGGACGTTGGAAAATATTTGTCAATTCGAGCATGGAAGAAAATTTCTGGATAAATACATGAATAAAATTGTATTACTCTGCTTACATATATTCGAAAGTATTACATGAGTATATTAAATTTAATAGATATTAAGTCATATACAAAATATACTTATTTATAATGTAATAAATATTAATCATATCACAAAACGGTGGTTCAAATAATTGAACGCACAATCCTTAATCCAGCACTTAAATATTAGGAAATGTATCGACTGAACACCTATTTCCTTTTCGCGAGATGTATTTTCAGGACATAAGACCATATCTTAACCATCTGAGGGCCACGAGATTTCTGAGCAGTGTATTGTTACTTTTATACACTTAATGACTAAGTAAAAATATCTTTCTAAGGAATCCATTCATTCTCTCAACCTTTAGAAATATTATACTGATCCTTTCCATATAAAAGGATCCTTTGGAAAGATTATATTTTGGTCTTTTCCTTAGGTTAAAGGGCCGCGATAAAGCTGGAAGCGAAACGGATTAGCAACCTGAGGGTTGCGAGTTCGAAACTAGGTCCAGCCAAAGACCGTCGTGTACACGGGGATTGGTGCACGTTAAATATGTCGTGGCCTCAAATGTCCTTACGTTGGCATGGTATGGAAATTTGGAGAGTGGGGTGCCAGCTCAGGTGTGACCTGGTCATCTGACAGTGGTTCAAAATTACGTGGTGTCCTCGGGTCTTTCCCTTCTGGTTTGATCCCGGACCGTCACCAACAGCCCGTTGTATTGCTCGAGTGCAACGTTAATTAACTACCTACTAACCTTAGATTAGAATAATTTTGAAATGCTCCTTCCATTGCTCCTTTTCTTGAATAGCATCCTTTGGAAAGATTATTTTGCTCATTTTCTTAGAATAGAATCCTTTAAAGAAAGATAGTTTCGCTCATTTCCTTAGAATAGAATAGAATTTTTTGGAAATATTTTGTTCATTTCCTTAGAATAGAATCTTTGGAAAGATTAATTTTTCATTTCCTTAGAATAGAATAGAATCTTTTGGAAATATTTTGTTCATTTGTTTAGAATAGAATCTTTGGAAAGATTATTTTGCTCATTTCCTTAGAATAGAATCCTTTGGAAAGATTAATTTTTCATTTCCTTAGAATAGAATAGAATCTTTTGGAAATATTTTGTTCATTTGTTTAGAATAGAATTTTTGGAAAGATTATTTTACTCATTTCCTTAGAATAGAATCCTTTGGAAAGATTATTTTTTCATTTCCTTAGAATAGAATAGAATCTTTTGGAAATATTTAGTTCATTTCCTTAGAATAGAATCCTTTCGAAAGATTATTTTGCTCATTTCATTAGAACAGAATCCTTTGGAGAAAGATTCTTTTGTTCATTTCCTTAGAATAGGATAGACTCTTTTTTGGAAATATTTTGCTCATTTCCTTCGAGTAGAATCCTTTCGAAAGATTTTATTGTTAAAGAAAGTCAAAATTGGTTAGAAGTCATACAGGGAAAATTGCAAGTTATTAGGTGGATTATGCGTGTGAACCCCTCGGAGTCTTAAAATACGTTTATTCAAAAGTTATATCTGAATGAATAATGACCGGAGTTTTATTGAAAATTGTAACACTTATACGGGTTCTGAAATATTCATATCCTAATTACACACTACACATAATAAAGCATAATATTGCTTTTTTAAAAACTAGAATCAATCAAATTCTTCAAATATTTGCATAGACAAGAGAAAAAGTTCTTCGTAAAGTTCAAAGCTCTCTTCATTCAGCAGATTAAACACTGCACCAGTAGCTCAGATGTTTATCTGTCCGTGGTTCAAAATTACGAGGTGTTGTCCTAGAATCTTTCCTATTAGCTCGTTGTGTTGCTGCAGTGGGACGTTAATTAAATACCTAGCTACCTACCTAGAATCTTTCCGAGATTGAAAGGCTACTGTTGCCCGGTTGGAAGAGTAACGAACTAGCAACCGGTGCGTTACGGGTTCGAATCCAACCCAAAACCATCGTGTACAAAGGATGCTGGTGCACGTTAAATCTGTCGTGGTCTCAAATGTCCTCACGTTGGTGTGGTGTGGAAGTTTGGAGAGTGGGTGCCAGCTCAGGTGTTGACCTCGTCATCTGAACGTGGTTCAAAATTACGTGGTGTTGTCCTCGGATCTTTGCCTTCAGGTTGATCCCGAATGGTCGCCAATACCTCATTGTGCAGCTCCAGTGCGACGTTAATTAATTATCTACTTACCCACTTAGCGGTTTACCCACACTCCAGTGAAAGTAGCTCCAGTGCGATGTTAACTCAACTACATACCTACCCTTTGCGTAATGGCCCGTTGTGTTGCTCCAGTGTGACGTTAATTAAATCTCTACCTAACGACCTATCCTTTGCAAGTTGTAGGCAGTGTAGGTTTCAATTCCTGTCACGTTTGATTCCTCCCTTTGTTGTATTCTCTCCTTTGTATCATCTGTGGAAGTTTGGAGAGTAGATACCAGCTCAGATGTAACCTCGTCATCTGAACGTGGTTCAAAATTAAGTGTGTTGTCTCCGAAACATTCCCTTCGGGATTGATCCCGGACCGTCACCAATAACCCGTTGTGTTCTCCTAGTGCGACGTTAATTAAAATACCTACCTTTTGTATCATCAAAACTTTCTTTGTATTTCTTTTGCTTTGGGTAGCGTTGCCAAATATGGCCCTTGTGCTATAACTCAACCAACCCTTAGCAACAACGAAATATTTTCAAAACAGAACACCTACGATTCTGCTAGAAGCAAAACTAGACGCAATAAAGGTAGGTCGTTAAGGAATGTCGCACTGGAGCCACACATGGGCTATTGGCGACAGTCCGGAATAAATCCCGAAGGGAAAGATCAAGGACGACGCCTCGTACATTTGAACAATCCTCAGATGACGAGGTCAATACCTGAGCTGGCGCCCCACTCTCCAAACTTTCACACCGCGCCAAGGAGAGGACATTTGAGGCCACGACAGATTAAACGTGCAACTGTGCTACTGAGGCCCAACACAATAAAGAAGGTAGTTAGATAGGTAGTAAATCAACGTAGCACTGGAGCAACACAACGAGCTATTTTCGAGATCAATACCGAAGTGAAATATCCGAGGACAATACCTCGTAATTTGTAACCATGGTAAGATGGCGAGGTCAACACCTGAGCTGGCACCCCATTCTCCAAACTTCCACCCCAAGTCAATATAAGGACATTTAAGGCCACAATTTTATCGTCACGCGTGAACTGCGGTTTTTGATTGGACCAACTATTGAACTCGCAACCGTACGATCGCTAATCAGTTACTCTTCCCGTCCCCAATAAGCCGTTGTGTTGCTCCAGTGTGACGTTAAGTAGCTACCTACCTGCCCTTTACTCTGCCAACTAGACTACCGTGGCCCCCAAAAGGAATTAGATTACCCAACGCATTTTCTGATATTAATCAAATTCATTAAATATTTACATTGATAAAAGAAACAGCTCATTGTACTATGCAAACTTCCATCTCTTAACTCTTCATCTGACCGTGGTTCAAAATTGCTTGGTGCGTCCTAGGATCTTTCACTTCGGGTTTGACTCCGAACCGTTGTCGATAGCACATTGTGTTGCTCCAGTGTCATGTTAAATAAGATGCCTAACTACCTACCCTTCAGTTAGCAATTTACCCACTGCCCTATGGGTAGTTTCCGTGCGACGTAAATTCAACTACATAACTAACCACTACGCTAGCAACATGCAAGTTGTAGGTAGCGTTGGTTCGATTTCTGCCACGTTAGATTCCTCCCTGGGTGTATTTTCCTCTTTTTTGCCAGTAAACTTACTTTTTATACATGTCCATTGCTTGACGGGCCGTGGTAGCCCTGTTGTAAGAGCAACGGATAAGCAACCGGAGGGTTACGAGTTCGAATCCACCCAAAGACCGTCGTTTACAAAGGGAGCTGGTGCACGTTAATCCGTTGTGGCCTCAAATGTCCTCACGTTATCGTGGTGTGGAGGTTTTGAGAGTGGGGTTCCAGTTCAGGTGTAGTTGTCGTCATCTGAGCGTGATTTAAAATGACGAGACTTTTTCGTCTAATATTTCCCTTCGGGATTGATACCGTTCTGTTGCCAACAACCCGTTGTGTTCCCCTAGTGCGACGTAAATTAACTACCTACCTGTCTACCTACCATTGCTTGACGATGTGTGTCTATTGCTTGGCGCAGCTTGGCCATATATGGTCCCTTGCGCCAGAAAAACCCAACTAACCCTTCACTTAGCAACCACGAAAGACTTTTTCAACACAGGACCACTACTATTATACTAAAGCGAAACGGAACACAATGAAGCTATCGGATTATCAATGCATTTTGAGATGTAGACATTTATAAAGGTCAATGTACCGGATAAAAATATGTATGCGGGATTTTCTCTAGTATATGCAACAGTTTCATGCTAGAAATAGCCCAGAGATGAGAAACTGAGAATTCAGTGTGCTATTTATAGCTCCCGTTGAAGCAGTTGGAAAAATCGATGCTTTTTAGATTGACCGCGCTCCGGCTGGATTCTACAGGTGGTGGCTAGAAAACATGCCTTTTTTTCTAAATATGCGACGACTGATCAAAAAGGGGCCGTGGAAGCCCGGTTGGAAGAGTGGCGGATTAGCAACCGAAGTGTTATGAGTTCAAATCCAGCCAAAGACCGCAGTGTTCAAAGGGGGCTGGTGAATGTTAAATCTGTCGTGATCTGAAATGACCTCACGTTGGCATGGTGTGAAGTTAGAGAGTGGGGTCCAGCTCAGGTGTTGACCTCGTCATCTGACCGTGGTCCAAAATTACGAGATGTTGTCCGTGGATTTTTCTCTGAGAGATTGATCCCGGACCGTCGCCAATAGCCCGTTGTGTTGCTTCAGTGCCACGTTAATTATTTACCTACTTACCGATTTGTAACAAAAGGGTAGGGTGCGCCTTTTCACTTCACTCTGGCGGGGTGTGGAAATTTCTAGAGTCGGGAGCCCGCTGAGGTGTTGACCTATGACCGCGGTTCAAAATTGCGAGGCATTGTCCTTCGATCTTTCCACACGATATTTCCCCGGACCATCACCAATAGCCATGGTGATGGTGGCTATGTTGCTCCAGTGTAACGTTAGTTAACTCCCTGCCTACCTTAGATTAGATTAATTTTGAAATATTCCATTGATCCTTTCCTTAGAATAGAATTCCTTAGAAATATTATTTTGCTCATTTCCTTAGAGTAAAATGCGTTGGAAAGATTATTTTGCTCTTTTCCTTACAATAGAATCCTTTGGAAAAATTGTTTTAAGTTGAAAGGCGTTAATTAAGTACCCGCCTACTTTTCTACCTACCTGGTAGATACCGCACAGCGAGTAATATTTTCCACTTGGTTTATATCATAAATCACTCAGGAACCACAATGGTTATTGAATATGAACAGATGAAGCCCACTTTTCACTGCATGGCGATGTGAACACACACAACTGTCGCATATGGGCAACGTCTAATCCACGTGAATACACGATGTGTGTTCTTTCCAGTAATGTACGGAATTTTATTTAACCGAGATAAGTCGTTCCGACGAGATATCTCGTCCAGCAAGATCTGACCAATCTTGCTAGTGACGAGATATCTCATCAAGATATTTCTGATTTTTTGATGATGTCGAGGTCAAGATATAATCAGTTTTTAGTGACACAAGACAACCACCACGAGGGTTAATGGGTTATTTTTTCAATGCCAGCTTATGGATCGTATGATCTTTCAAAAGCTGATTAACGAGAACGCGTCAGTCTTTGAGTTACCTCGGAACAACAAGTTCGAATCCCAACCAAAGACCGTCGTATACAAAAGGGATTAATGAGGCACGTTAAATCTACCGTGGCTTCAGACGTCTTCACGTTGGTGTGGTATGGAAGTTTGGAGAGTGGGGTGCCAGCTCAGATGTTGCCTCGTCATCTGACTGGTTCGAAATTACGTGGCGCTTGCTGTCTTAGGATCTTTTCCTTTGGGATTGATCCCGGACCGTCGCCAAAAGCCCCTGTGGTGCTCCAGTGCGACTTAATTAAAAATACCTACCTACCGGAACAACATGTGAGGTGTCACATCGCAAATACCATGGACTTAGTGGACATGACTTCTTGGAGGACATTTGGGGACTGGTCTACATTTCGGTATCTTCATAATGTAACCAGGAAACTTCAATCAGTCAACCCTATTTCGGCACAACAGGGATTCGTACTAATAACCACGTGCTTTCGTCTACTAGTTTCTAACCCACTGAACGTCGCGAGATTTTCAAGTGGTATGGTGTTGCTTTTAACCGAAAACGCACTTTATGACTAAACAACAGCTTTCTAAATAATCGATGGATTCTGTCATTTAGAAAAATTCTGCTAGTTCCTTTCTTTAAATAGAATCATTTGGAACGATTCTATCGGATCTTTCCTTGGAAAACAATCCTTTAATATGATTCAATTGACCTATTCAGTAAATTAGAATCCTTTGGAAAGATTATATTGCTCCTTTCCGTAGAATACATTCCTTTACAACAATTATATTTGACCATTCTGTAAAATCCTTTGGGAAAGTTCTATTGGTCCTTTCAATAGATTAGAATCCTTTGAAAATATTCTATTTCTCATTTCCTAAGAATATAATCATTTGGAAGGATACTATTGGTCCTTTCCTTAGAAGAATTCTTTTACTCATGTCCTTAGAATAGAATCCTTTGGAAAGATTCTATTGTTCATTTCCTTAAATTAGAAACCTTTGGAAAATTTCCTTTTTTTGGATTTCTTAGAAGAAAATCCTTCGGTACGATTATATTGGTTTAGAAGATCCAAATTAGCTAGAAGTTAAACAGGGAATACTGCAGGTTGGACGGTGAATTTATGCGTGTGGACCCTTCAGAGGGTTAAGAGAGACATCTCTAGCCGCTGGTGGAGTTATAGCAAAGATAATACGAAACATCAACTATGCTGTACTTATAATTTAAAATTAAGTTTTTAAATTTTCGAGAAAACATTGTTTTTCAAATTTTCAAATTCTGTTTTCTGTCAAATTCTGCGTGGAGTGGAAGTTTGGATGTTGGTACTGAAGTCTAGGGGATGGTGGCAGCTAAGGGGCTAATGTGTTGAACTCGTCATCTAACAGTGGCTCTAAATTACGAGGTGTTCTCAGATCTTTGCTTTCGGGATCGATCCCGGACCGGTGCCCGGTGTTTTGCTCCAGTGCCACGTTAATTCAACTACCTACCTGTTGTTTTCATTAGATGAATGTTATTTTAGTCATGTGTAATTAAATGTACCGTTAAACTTTACTTGAACTTGAGTTTGAAAAAATTTCATACATTCATATTTATGTAATCATTCAGACAATAACATTTTCTAACAAAGACTAAATCGCATGTACATCCATGAATTGAAATTCTTGTGAGCATATTGGAAGAATTATGTAATGCATGAGATTATAATTGTGACAAAAGAAATATGAATTTCAAATAAAATAATTTTTAAATGTAACACATTTTAAACATTATAACACGGAACAGATAAGAAAAGATTGAGGGCATAAAATGACAAACAATTTTTGTAAATAGAATTTCTATTGAATGACTTACTTCATTTTAAAACTGATTACCATTGCCTAGATAAGAATTTATGGAGGACATCATTTTTATTCTGAGAGATCAGACTATATCATGATCAATTTACCAAAGAAATAAACATATCCGATATAAAGAACAAAATAGGACAAAATGTGAAAAAGAAACCTGCAATACTTTTTGCAAACTATTTGAAATCTATTATATTGATGATTATATTTTTATGAATATCTATTTATGTAAAATGCATAAAATGTTTTCTTATGTAAAAGAAAAATTTTATTAAACAAATAAATTGACTTATACATACTAGTCCACATCTTTCCAGGTCAATTTCAAAGTTTTATTTTATTAAAAAGTATAATTCAGATAATTTTCAGTTCTCTGAATCTTTTAGACCTGCTTAAAATATGAAGAAGTTTAGCACATAAACCAATGAATTAAATACTTACTATATAATACATAAATATAGTGAAGTTTTCATGGATTTAATTCTATTAAAATATTTAACGATTTGTTCTTTTAAAATCCACCTCTAGAATTTATAATATAGAATATCTTTTATAATTGTAACGGAAAATCTAAAAGATATAGAGTGCTGAATATTTTAACCGTGTTTTCTCAGAGTTTTCTCATTAAGTAAAAATAGAAAAGTACTTAAATAGAACTTTTCTTACCTTTATTTCAATCATTATAATGCAGATGATTATATCTAACGTTCATTATTTGATAATTGTGGCTGTTAGATTGATCAAGTGTTATCTTAAAGACAGTGTTCGAGGTAGTAACTAAAAATAAGTAGGAGCTATAATTCTCCGAATAAATAATATATAATTTCGGTATACATCTCATCTAAGGAAGAAAAGTATTTAACAAAAGAAAACGTTTATTTTTTAAACGAAGCTAAATTTCTGCCAAATTAATAAAGATAAGTTCCTAACAATATCTAATCATTAGATTCTACTTACGAAAATTGAGAACATCTTTGCTTGTGTCATTAATCTAAAAGGCATCGTTTTCATTTCACGTAGTCAATTAGCGGTCTAGCAAACTATAATTATATTTGAATAAATGCATAATTATATTAACTCTAATATTAAAGTAAAATACAGTAACCTCATCATATCGCGCCACGATATATCACTACGTTCAACTTATCATTCTCTTTTACTTGTCTACTAACGAATTTTTGGTTTTCGAACAGCAGAAAAGCCGTTATCTCTTTATAATAAGGATTTCAAAGGTCACTTGTTTCAAGCATTTACCCTAAACAGAATTTGTAAGAGAGATTGTGAATAAGGAGTTACATTTCAAAAATATTATTCCATACTTAATATTGTTTTACCATCAATTTTGTGTTTAACCTGTAGTTTTACATAGAAGATACTCTGAGAATCACAATATTTTTGAGTAGGTTAGTATTTCTTTCGTCCCCCACAACACACAATGTGTGACTAAATAACCACATATATTGCTTGAAATAATCCATGAATTATTTCTAATTTCAAAAGATTGTTGTTACTTTAGAATCCTGAGTTCAAATGTCACTTGTTTCAAGCATTTATCCAAACCTTAATTGGTAAGAAGGATTTTGATGTTTCAAAAGTGTGGATAAGAAGGAATTATATTACAAAAATATTCTTAAATACTTAACATCGTTTTACCGTCGATCGATTTTGTGTTTAAATCTAGTTTTATGTAACTTTAACCCTCTGGGAATTACGAGATTTCAGAGTGGGGTAGCATCACTTTTCCCCTAATACACACAAATACTAAATATAATATATTGGTTGAAAGAAAATTCATGAATTATTTCAACCTTTCGAAAGATTATACCACTTCTTTAGAATAGGGAGTTCAAATGTCACTTGTTTCAAGTATTTATCCCAAACTGAATTGGTAGGGGAGAGATTTTGGCGATTCTTTTAAAAGTGTGGATAAACAGGAATTGCATTTCAAACATATTCTTCCATACTTAACATTTTTTTACCAACGATTTTGTGTTTAACATGTAGGTTTACATAACTTTAACCCTCTGTGAATCACGAAATTTCCGCGTAGGATAGTAATTTTGTCCCCACAACACACAATGACTATATAACCACATATATTGCTTGAAAGAATCCATGAATCATTCAACCTTTCAAAAATTATACTGTTCCTTTTCTTAGACTATGGATTATCTATTCGATATATTTGTCAATCAATAAATGTGGTTATTTAGTCATAGTGTGCTGCGCGGAAACCTCCCGACGCTTAGAGAATTAAGTGTTAAAACCACATTAAAAGTTTACTAGATTAAAAGTTTTTTAATCAATACTAAAACTATCTACAAGAGAAAAAGTTTTAGAATTTAAATGGAACAAAGCTAAACCATAAATTATTATGAAAGATTCATGCAAGACATGGAATAATTATGCAGCAGTTAAAATTTCAAAACTTTTACTGTGTGGGAAGTTATTAATACGTTTAAGGGACAAAATTCCCATTACAATTTCTAGCAAAAGGGTGATTAACCGTAGGCAACCTTAAGGTTTGGATTTTAATTACATTTCAATCCTTGACTTTTCCTCGATCCAAATGAAAAGCGCTTCTACCCGTCGCCTTTTAATCGCCGATGTTGTCCAGCCATTACCGAGGGCAGCCCATATATTCCCCAGATCAAGTTCTATCACACTCTACCTCATTTCAGCGCAATCTCGATCGTTCTTAGTAAGCTGGCACTCCCAAGATCCGGTTGCAGGAGCTTTTAGTCTCTAGTGTTTCGTCTGTTAACGTCCAGACATATATCACAATGGCAATATTGATCATACTAATTTCCTATTTGAAACGGTGAGTGACCTCCGAAGCTATCAAATTTAGCCGAAATCACTCACTCGTATGAAAATGATAACTAATATTCAAGGGAAGTATTTGGAGTTAATTTTTAATGAAGCCACCACACATACATGCAATAATTAACTACCATTAAAACTGACAGAATAACTTAATATGGGAAAGAACTGTTGAACCTAGCTAGATATACACGTATTTACTTTTGAAAAAGTAATTAAGTGAACGGAAATATGTTTCGTTATGTAATTAGGAATACCCCTTAACGTGCAAAGAATATTTTAAAAGTAACACCTCTATAGATTACACACTTTTACGTCGATGGAAGTAAAATAAGTTTTATAAGACTGGTTGCATATGTGTTAAAAGTAATAGATTTATAAATTACTAACTTCTACGTCGATGTAAGCAAAAATAAATTTTGTTAAACTGTTTGCATACGAGTGTAAAACTAACATCTCCATAGATTACTCACTTCTGCGTCGATGTAAGTAAAAATAAGTTTTGATGAACTGGTTACATATGTGATATTTTGTTCAGCCATACGGAAGATCTTGCGATAATACTAAATTATTTCCTATTATTTGGAATTGAATGTCTGAACTTTTTTTATGCGATTCATGTTATAAAATTTGTAAATATAAAGTACTTATATTTTATTTTTCTACAGTGTAAAATATCCTTTAATTTATACATATTCACTGGGGCTAATTTTTTATTTTTTAAATACTTGCTCTAAAATGCAAGAGTAATACTAACACCTCTAGAAATTACTCACTTACGTAGAAGTAAGCAAAAATATGTTTAATAAAACTTGTATGCGTGGTATTTGTGTTCAACCACGCAAAAAGTTTAGTAATAATACTAAGTTATTAATTGTAGTACAAGTATTTTCTTCTGGTTATTTAATTGAATGTCCTTTTGATTAAATTGAATGAATTTTAAAATTCTGATTTTTATCCAAGTATATCATTAAATTTATAAAGATAAAACACACGTGGTTAAATTTTTAACCATGCAAGATATTTTTAAACTACATTTTCATTGACAGGTGAATCTTTAATTTTTTATAAATACTTGCACAAATTCTACTATGTAATATTTTAAGTATCTTCAGTCTATACTACGTTCATGAAAGGCTGGTCAAAGTTTCTATTTAGCATTTTGTTTATTTTACTTAGCTACACATTGCCTATATTAACTTTTATAAGACAGATAGCTACTGAACATGCTCTAGCACAGTGATTCTCAACCGCTGTGCCGCGGCACTTTTGTGTGCCGCCAAATTCTTAGAGTGTGCCGCCAAATTTTAGAAATGTATATAGTAAAAATCATAATGCTTTTTTTTATTACGAGTAAAGTTTGTTTAAATTAAAGAAAAGTACACTGTAAAAGAAAACTGTTGTTTTTACAGTTAAATACCATATTTTTAACTGTTTTTATCTTCGATAACTGTGACCTTTCATAAAGTGAAATATTAGCCCCAACGTGAAGAAATTTGAAGTGTTCCCAGTATCCCCACCTCCACCGTTCAATCGAATAATGTATAAAGGAAGTGAAAAAGAAGTATGAGAATAGTTTTATTTTCTCTTTTTAGTAACAGATTTTTATATCTAAAATTTAGATATAAAAAAATTTGATTGGGTTCGTAATCCATTTGTGATAACGAATACTTCTGTATTTCAATTAACTTTGAATGAAGAGGAAGAACTAATTTCGCTTTCTAATAATCGAGATTTAATTTTAAAATATTCGGAAGAATCAATTAATTCATTTTGGATTAACATTAGATGCGATTATCCCATGATAGCAAAAAAAGCTTTAAAAATATTATTACAATTTTCTACATCTTATTTGTGTGAATTCGGATTTTCAGTATTAACCAACATAAAAAAGAAAAAAAAGATCGAGACTGTTAAATGTAGAAGACGATATGAGAGTAGCATTATCATTTTTACGACCAAATATAAATGAAATTATCAAAAAACATCAAGCTCAGATTTCTCATTAAAAGTATTCTTATTATTACCTTATAATTAATCCCTTAATAAACGTACTGTTGTTTTTGTAGTACATATTATATTATTTTATTTTACATTCACAATTATTATCATAAACTATTTTACACAGTGTATTATAGGTAAGTAAACAACTTTTAAACTTATCTTTTTCTTTGTGTGCTGCCAAATTTTGAAATCGTTAAAAGTGTGCCGCGACAAAAAAAAGGTTGAGAATCACTGCTCTAGCATTATGTAACATTAAACTTATTTTAGTAAGCAGACACATTAAATATTTGCACAGAAAGCAGATGTAGATTTCATTAATATTATTACTAAATTTGGATATTTGGTTTGTAATCTACGGAAATTTACTACTACATATGGGTTAACAAACAGACAAGGGCCTGTGGCTTAGATTGTATTCCGAAGCAATAAGAAACGGGGATTTGAAACAAAAGCGTTTTGAAACGTGAACCAGAGCACTTCTTAGTTGGTGGCACACAGCCCTCCGCGCCGACAAGTGCCACTAGGGATAAGGACAGGGCCTCAAAGTATTAGCAGGTGGTCTTACTGAGCGAAAGGCGAAACACGCTAGTTCTCGTTCTTAAGAACTTTTCGACGATGCACGTCGACCGCCGGTCAATGTAATGATTGACATGCAAATCACTAGGCTGGAGGATGGTAGGAGATTCCTCCCCATATAAACCATCACTCCTCTAAAGTTGGAACAAAAACGACATCCTGAACCAGAGCACTGAATACACGACTACCAGGAAATATAAGGGATTGCATTTTTCTTATTTAATACCCAATTTTAAGAAATAACAATTTCTATTACTCTTAAATCTCTGCTGTACTACCATTATATTGTTAAAATAATTCCTTTCCTTGAATCAAAGCCAAATTGTCGAAATACTTCCACTGTTAGGATAAAGGTTCGTAGAAAATACATTGTTTTGCAGTTTCTTTCGTTGATATTTTTTCACAGAATGTATCAGGATATAAAAGCTACGATAAACTTTCAGGAACACCATTGGAAATAACCTTTAAATTATCTCTATTTTATTTCTTTTAATCTTAGAAACTTACGCTGATGAATCTTCTGAAAGTCCTTTACTGAGAAATTCGACAATGAGCATATCTAATCTTGGTCTTTACAGTAAAGTTAGTCTCACCTGAGAGCTTTTCTCTCATTATTTTAAGCAATTTACATAATAACGACTCTTCAGAATTCGTAGATTTCAACGACCGCCCACTCGCCTTATAGAAAAATGCTGAGAAATGCACCGATACGCGTATGAGCGCGTGAAACACCAATTAACAATATTTTCCTCATTATTTTTCATCATAGAATAGCATTAATAAATTTTTTGAACGTCCTCTACTGAAAAACTCGACTTGAGCATAGCTAATCTTGGTGTCTACAATTTCAAAAACTCCAGTAATTGCACCTGAGAGTTTTTCTGACACTATTTTTGCTCATTCTTAAGGAGGTAGTGGATTTTCAAAACAAGCCAGTTAATTAGTTATTATCCAAATTGTTATAAACTTTCACTTACTGTTTGTTTCCTATAAAAGGCCTCTACCTATATATGAGGTTTGATTAAAAAATATCAAGTTCTATGGAAGTTATTTATTGCATGATACGTGGTCAAAAATGTTGAAAAATAAGCAAAAATTGATAGGACCAATGCGCATTAATTATTTATTTGCTGTCAAAATTTTAACTAATAGAGTAGTTTGGGTAAGTGTATCGTTCAATTGTAAAATTAAAAATAATTTGTACTAAAACACCTAAAATCTGGCAAAAAAGTATAGATTAAACATTTCAAACCGAAATTTCAAAAATAGAAAGCAGGATGAATTTCTCCTTTTCACTTGGATATATACAAAAGTTTACTAGGACTATCCAGAAAAAATTTAAGGAAATCAAGAAAAACTAATGCACAGAGCAGATCGAAATCAGAAGGATGTCAAAAACTCCCAATTGCAGAAAAACGCGTTTTTGTATCAGACTTTCTATATTTATCTACAATATATTTTATGTTCCTGAACATACGCTGCTCCATGAAAAATTATCATAATAAATTATTTTATTTCAATTTATTTTCGCCTTTAACGCTAATAATTGATATTAAAATTATTTTCATATTAATATATTTTCCTTTATTTTTAATTTTGAAAACACTGATAATTCTTTTGTACATCCTTGACACAGAAACCTGACAAGAATCGTTGACAAGCGTTCATCTCCACAATTTGAGTAACACCAGTGGTCATGAGGTTGAGTTTTACCACGTCAATTTCTCCTATTGTTTTGAGCAATATACTTAATAATAAAACGTCTGAATTTTTATTTGAACTTAGGGTAGGTAGCTGAATTTACGTCGCACTGGATCAACACGAAGGTCTATTGGCAACGGTCCGAGATCAATCCCGAAGGGAATGAACCAATTTATTTGAAGGATATATAGTCAATATTTTGAAACCAAGAAAAATTAAATTCCTATAAAACTGGAATGAAACATTCGACATCAGATGCGAACCCCTTTCATTTTTTTGCAATTCACCCCTCAATCGTTCCGAAAACTCGATACTCCAGAAACTCTGCATACTAAAATGTATTTTAGTATGCAGAGAGTACTAAAATGTGTTTGTCAAAAGAAACAAACACATAGGCGCGCCGCTATCACAAACGAAGCTCTACAAGTGAATTTACACTGAAAACGCACTCATGCAATACACAACCTACAAAAATTAAAATTGTAACATCAGCGGCCGCTCGATGTGATAACCGCTCACAAGTAGGTAAATAGTTATTTAATGTCTCACTGGAGCAACACAACGGGCTATTGGCGACGATTCGGGATCAAATCCGAAGTGAAAGATTCGAGGGCGACACCAAGTAATTTTGAACCACGGTCAGATGACGAACTAAGTGAAGGGAGTTTGCATAGTATGATGAGCGGTTTCTTTTATCAATGCAAATATTTAATGAATTTGATTAATACCACAAAATGCGTTGGGTAATCCAATTCCTTTTTGGGGCCACGGTAGTCTACTTGCAAGAGTAAAGGGTAGGTAGCTAATTAACGTCACACTGGAGCAACACAACGGAATGGAGAGATACAGGGACAAAGCCTCGTTATTTTGAACCACGGTCAGATGAGGTCGGCACATGAGCTGGCACCCCACTCTCCAGACTTCCACACCAAGCCGGCGGGAAGCTCACGGACGTCAACAGCACAGTGTGTGAAGGTAAAAGAGCCTCATTTCTCTTCGAACAGACTGTAGAGAAAGGTAATTCTAAATGCCAGGTAGAGTAGAGGTAACGCCCCTAGGATCGATTCTAGGAATGACTATTTATCGTGATCTAAGAAAAGGCCGTTGGAGGCTCCGAAACGAGAGTCGAACACCCTCGGATAATTTCCTGTTGCTTTTTATTTTAGAAACATACAGAAGTTTTCAGCGAGAGTTCGTCTGCTCCACTGAGGAAGTCGGTGATGGGGCGAGTTTGCAGACGCGAGCAGCTTGAGCGGCGGAAGAGCGTAACGGCTGCGTGGGGAGAATCTCGTGCCGGGGATGGCGCAGGGAAGATCGGAGAGATGAGGAGGCATCCTGCGGCCCGGCCGCGTCCGAGAGGAGGCAGAATAAACAACATCGGGCGCTTTTGTGTTGTTTGTTTTGGTTTCTCTCCACACCGTCGTGTTTTGCTTCGCCAGGACTTGTGTGTATGATTTTAGGTAAGCATTAATGGGATTGATGTTCAATATGAATTTTCACCATACCGTAAAAAATCTGGGAATCCAGGAACAAGTAGGGAACACTGCATGCTGTCTTGTGGGTTTTTACTAATCTGAGATAATCTTAGATTAGTAAAAACCCACAAGCTGCTGTCTAATATATATATATATATATATATATATTAGACATATATATATATGTATGTGTATATATATATATGTATATATACATATATATATATATACATATATATATATATATATGTATGTGTATATATATATGTATATATAATAATAAGCATATATAATAATTTGCATTTTGTTTTTGTTTTTATTTGGTTTCTCCTTTTTGATTTGTGGTGATGGTATATGTATATATATATATATATATATATATATATAAACAAATTGAGAGCACTGCATGCTGTCTTTGGCATCTGTTTTTATTAATCTGAAATAATCCGAAAAAGTCAATGAGAATCTAGAAACAATTGGAGAACAATGGGTTTTTGTCTGAATTTTCATCAAGCTGCGAAAATCTGGGAATCCAGAAACAAATTGAGAGCACTGCATGCTGTCTTTGGGTTTTTACCAATCTGAAATAGTCCGAAAGAGTCGATGGGAATCTAGAAACAACTAGAGAACAATGGGTTTTTGTCTGAATTTTCATCAAGCTGCGAAAATCTGGGAATCCAGAAACAAATTGAGAGCACTGCATGCTGTCTTTGGGTTTTTACCAATCTGAAATAGTCCGAAAGAGTCGATGGGAATCTAGAAACAACTAGAGAACAATGGGTTTTTGTCTGAATTTTCATCAAGCTGCGAAAATCTGGGAATCCAGGAACAAGTAGAGAACACTGCATGCTGTCTTTGAGTTTTTATCTATTTGAAATAATCCTAAAAAGTCATTGGGAATCCAGAAACAAGTAGAAAGCACTGGATATATTTGTCTTTTGAATTTTCACTAAAACGCAAAAATCTGGGTATCCAGGAACAAGTAGAGAACACTAGATATGTGTCCTTAAATTTTCACCAAGCCGAAAAATTCGTGAATACCAAAACAAGTAGAAAACTCCGGATATTTGTCTGAATTTTTACCAAAGCGTAGAAATCGGGGAATGCTATTGGAACTATTGGAAATATAGGAGTGAGATGAGAATACTGATTATTGTCTTAGAATTTAACCAACCTAAAATAATTTTTAAAAGTCATTGGAAATCCAGAAACAATTAGACAACAATCAATTTTTGTTTTTTAATTTCCACGAGGCTTAAAAACATGGGAATATCTACATTAGAGGGTATGTGTGAGATATATTGTCAGGACATTGTAGTCTGTCTTTGAATTTTTGATAATCTGAAATAATCCGAAAAGGAATCACTGGGGAATCCATAAACAAGTAGAGAACACTGGGTATCTTTCGTTGAATTTTCATAAAAGCGCAGAAATCTGATATTGTTGGTAATCTAGGAACGAGATGAGACATTATACTATATCTTTTAATTTTTACCTATCTGAAGTAATCCAAAAAAAGTTACTGGAAATCCAGAAACAAGTAGAGAACACTCAATATTTGTCTTTGAATTTTCAGCAAGCCATAAAAATTCAAGGAAATCGTTACATCGAAAAGTAGACAACGTTTTAGGTATTGGTGTTCCAGTACACATTAGAGGATGATGGACTTTACATAATGAATATTTCTGTTTGAAATGTCCTCAAACCGTGAAAGTCTGAATTTTTTGAGAATCCATAAGCAATTAGAGGAAACCGGATACTTGTTGAATTTGTATACAGACCGTAAAAATCTGTGATAGTCATAGTAGATATGGAAACAAATAGGAAGCACTGAATATTTTTTGTATTTTAACCACACGTAAAAAGCCGAGTAGGTTATTGGAAATTAAAAGAGAACACTAAATGTATGTTTGAATTTTCCTCAGTGGTGGAAATGTGTGACCGCCATCGTTAATGCAAAGAAACCTAGACAAATATTTAGATTTATACTCTTGACAAGTTTAAGAAAATGTGTGATGGGTGTTAAATTTGAAATTTTACCAAACTGTAAAATTCTATGATAAAGAGAAAGCTGAATATATTTTTAAATTATTGCCAAATCGGGAATATCTTAGAAAATCATCGGATAGACAAATGAAATTTGAGAATATTGTAATTATATTTTTAGAGGATGGGATGTTTTTTCTATTTTCAAACTTAAAATTTATGAAATCTTTTCGAAAATAAAATTAAGGTAGAAAATACTATTAGTATTGGTTTTTATATATACATTAAGGTGATGGTGGACTTCTGTACTTGTCAGAAAGCGTAAAAATCTCTGTTTGCAAAGAAAAGAACTCGAGTCTTTGGTCGATAGAAAATGTTATTTTTACTGTCGACCAAAAACTTCAAAATCTGATATAATAACCGAGAATCATTTGACACCTCAATACGCAAATTCACGTTTGTAAGGAGTTTCAATTTTACGTCTATTAGTTACTTACGCAGTTCGTTCATTTTGAGAATATTGTTGATATTTACAAAGTCGTTTCAGAAAAAATATTTCTTAACATTTTGCATAAAGAACTGGAAACCTTTAATTCTTTAAATCTTAATCAATTCTATGAACTCGTATTCAATCTCGTACCCTGGTACTAGGCTTACCAAATTCCTTGGCCTAGAGAATTTGTCAAACAGTTATTAAATATCAACGTGAGTCAAATTATACCATATTGCCTCTGAAACCCCCTCCCCCTCTAACGTTCCGAAAGGTTTAAATAAGAAGTAAATTAATGTTACCATCTTCAATTACCGATCTAAGATAAGATTCAATGAAATCAAAGAATTGTAACTAAACTATTCTACGTATTTAAATAGTAACTGTATAGCAAACGTTGCATTTATTTTTTATATTTATTATGTCATCCTTCCAAAGGATTACGGAACAATTCTCATTCTTGCCCTTGATTAGTTAGAACTATTAAATACTTTTGAGAATTTGAGGAACAGAACATATTTGAATGAAATGAATCATTAATATCAAAAATTAATTACTACAAGTACTGCAGAATAATTGGAAGCTAGTTTTTTAACCACTTTGTGAGTTATGTATATATAGCTAGATACTTTAAAACGCTATTCAGAGATATTTGATTAGATACTGAAATAAATGAGGCTTGTAATTCCCATTGGCTCTTCACGTCCTTAATCTAACGATTCTAGACTCGAAGGTAATTTGCTATCAGACTTATGACGAATCATTTAACTTGCAGCGAGAGTCGCAGCATTTATATTTATTCTACGATAATTACTCTTGTCTTCAAAGGATTCTCCCTACTTTCAATTATTATTTATACGTACATTACTTAGTAGCATTTCGCTCTGATGGCAAGTAAATTATTTATAAATCAACTAAAAATCAATAGTAAAAAAGCGAAATCGTTGATGCCAGGTTTCGCTTTACTCTGTGGTCATTTTTAACGTTTTTTGTTATGGGTTCTTTTATATGAAGGTAGAGGTAACTAACACGTTCTCATAAATACACTTATCTCCATTTTATTTTTAGTAAATTTACAAATAATAAAATAAAAATTGACTGAACTCTGATTTGTGGATAAACACATTTTCATTACGTCAGCATTATCGAACCAATAATCAACAAATTGGAATAAGAATACTATTCTGCTCAAAACGCTAATAGTTTTTGTTTTAATCTCGTATGCTAAAAATAGAGAGAGAGAGAGCAAGAGAGAGATAATGCTATAAGTAAATTTATGATATTCTAATTCGCACATTGCCATACATGACACATATTGAATAACATCGTGCATGTAGAGTATTACAGAGTTACAGTCACAGCGACTGAAGACTAGACATTTAACTTGCAGCAAGTCACAATTCTTATATTGATAATCATCACTTATATATATGATTTATATATGATACTTCACATATATGATAATATCACTTATATTATAATTACTCTCGTCTCTCTCGAAGAATTATCTCTACTTTCAATTATTACTTGTACGTGCATTGCTTGATATCATTTCGCTCCCATAGCAAATATATTGTTTATAAATCAGCTAAAAATCAATAATTAAAGAGAAATTAGTAATACCGGATCTCGCTTTACTTTTTGGTCGTGTTTAACGTTTTTTTTCGTTATGGGGTTCATTCATATGATTGCAGGTGGTAACTAACAGGTCACATAACTACACATGTCTTCATTGCATGTGTAAACAAAAACGGGGCTCCTTCGTAGGAAGGTGAGAACTCACCGGTCACATAACTAAATGTAAATTCTGTGTATAAATAAAAATGCAAATCATACTATCAAAAATTGAATTAACTCATATTGATAGGCGTATTTACATCAAGTGATCATTATCGAACCAGAAAGTCAACAAATTAAATAAGAATATATCGATTGCATGAACTATGATAATGCTGGTTTAATGACGAATTGTAAAAACAGTAAAATATAGAGAATACTCTATCTAAAACGACTATTTCGACACACAACATGTATTGAATAAAGTCGTGCATACATGTAGTATCACAGAGTTTTCAAAAAATATATAAATGCTATAGATACAAATTACCACTAACTTACCTCCATAGTTTGGTCGTACTCGTTTGTCGTAACCTTTATCAAAGAAGCTATTTAGGATTTCGGTGATGTTTATCTTTTCGGATCTGAAAGTTAAAAAAAGGTTTAGCTGCACAGCTATAATTATAGTTTTTATGTTATTATCTTTTAAAAAACTTCAAACTCAAAGAAATTAAAACATTTTGTAGTCAATATTTTGAAAATTAAACTGATGTTGAGAGATTCTTAAATAATTTGTTGCAATAAAACCATTTATTGCAACAAATTATATACTACAATAAGTATAATGTGATAGATAGTACAATGGTAAGAGAACAATAAGTATTATGTAATAGATATAGTAGTAAATAGCATGCGTAATTTTCAGAGTAATGAAATATTAGTAAATTGAAAAGTTCAAATTAATCCCATTACCCAACAATACCAATATTATAATTTTTTTTCAAAAGTATATATGAATAATGTTCAGAGTTGAATTTCATAGGGTACTACAATGTAATTATTTAACCTAAAATAATATTATAGATCCCTCCATTACTGAATGTAATATAAATAAAACACCATGAAAACAAATTATCTTGATTAAACACAACTTTATGAAAATATAAAAATAATAAAAAACCGCTAATTTCGTATAAATTATAGTATCATTAAAGCGAAGCAAATCCATAACCATATATATATTCAAGCATAATATATTCAAGTACTATTTTTGCAAAGAATTGTGATAAATTATACAAATGGTACAATTTTGAATAGAATTTGAAGTTTTCAATTTTTACGTACTGAAATAATAAATTTTCCAAGTAATTAATATAACTAAATAATAATTAAAAATTGACTTTTAATCAAAATATTCACAATGTATACGTGAACGTAAGCATTTATGTATATATATATGTATATATATATATATATATATATATATATATATTATATATAGACCATCACAACAATTAAAAAAGGGAAACCAAATAAAAACAAAAACAAAATGCAAGTAATAACGAGAACAAGAACAAAAAGTGGAGCAAAATAACGATAATATTGACCCTTTAGACAGTAAGGTACCACTTTGGCTGTTCTTTTGATTCCTAACCTTGGTAACAGGTATTATTTTTATGATTTTTCTCTCTAGTAGTACTTTGTGAGTTTTCGGGGGGTAACTTGTGTTGACCTCTTCGGCCTGGCCTCACACAAGTACAGAAAAACTCAAAGCATCCCTATTTAAGTGAATGATATATATATATACATATACATGATGTGTATATATATACATGATGTACATATATGCTTACGTTCATGTATACATTGTGGATGTTTTTATTAAAAATCAATTTTTAATTGCATTTTTTATCAAGCATGTACATGGAAACAGGAACATAAAACAGACTTTGTAATGACTGAAGCGCAAGTTTGTTATTTACTTTTTTGCAACTAACTGCCCGTAATGCCCTTACGAAACGATTCCAGACATTAAACGATTCACATTATAATCAACATTAAGCACTGCGGTCGGAATTTTTCGGACCAAATCGACACTTTCAACTTCCTATAAACAGAAATTCTAAATAACATTTCCCTGATAAAACACATTAACACAATTTTTGAACGATGGCTTTGTGAATGTTGCATTTTCTTCGAAAGCGTTGGGAAGCTGACTGTCATTTATTAGAATATCGATTTACGGGCCACAATCGATCATTCATTTCATGGAAAGACATCTCACCACTTCACGTCATGCAACGGAGACGGAATTCGACTTCTGGTTTGTTGTGTTTCCCTTTTGTCATTTGTTTCGCCCGGTCTCCAATGTCTGATATTGGTCTTGAATGACTGCTCTAAGATGTTTAACTTATCGTGTCCTAACAAATACGTTCGCTACTTTGACAAACATTGTGCCTTTCAGGCGGATTTCAAAGAAAACGAGAAACTCCAGGTTGAAATTGTTACATTATGATTCATGCATGTTCCGAACAATTTAGCTCTTTTGAACTATGAGAGAGAAATAAAAGCGCTTTATGGAAAATATCAAGTTTAAACTCAAAGGATTTTAAAATATCAAAGTTAAGCGACCAAAACAAATTTCGGAACAGGTTCTAGCTTATTCTCACTATTAGTCATCATTATTTACGGTTTGCTTGTAATTCGAATGATTAGGGTTTGGGGTATTCTCAATACCTGTAAAATACTGAAGGAAATTAATTCTGAATACCGGATTCTGGTGTAAGTTTTTTTCTTATCTTTAAATGACTAGGCTTGACTTAAGAACCAACAATGAATTGCGAGAGAGAAATAAAAGCGATTTATGAAAAATAGCAAGTTTAAACTCAAATGATTTCAATATCAAAGTTAAGCGACCAAAACAAATTTCGAAATAGTTTCTAGCTTATTATTACTAGTAATCATTATTTACCTTTCGTTCGTTATTTGAATGGCTAGGGTTCTGACATTCTCAATACCGCTAAATTACCTATGAAAACTATCAATACCGGTTTTGGTGTTACTTTTACCTTAGCAGGAGATATGATAGAAGGACTTGAATCGAGTACAGGTCAGATTTGAAAATATGTTTAAGCCATATGGCTAAATGATTAAAATAAATTTTGAAACTATTTTTGGCTTATTCCTACTGCTAGAAATAATTATTTACTTTTGATGTGTCACTCGAATGAGTAGGGTTGGACATTCTTAATACCAGTAAATTACAAACGAAAATTCTCCATTTTTGGGGTTAATTTTTTCTTTTGGAGGAGGCATGATTTGTATATAGTTTAGGAACAATCGCACTGATTTACATACCAAATGTATATATTTTCTATGTGTACAACGCATTGCACATATAACTATATTGTTTATATTAAATAAATATATTATTTCTAAGATTCTCAATTAGTTTCCATAAAAATGCTTTTCAATAAATTTCAACATGTTTCTCAAATATTTAAGACTAGTAAATGTATGGAAATAGAAGATCATTCTTGGTTCTTACAAAAATGAGCGTATTTGAAACATCTAGCTTAATTGAATTCTCTATCCATAATAATAACATTTTACTAAAATTTACTATTTTTAATACGCGCGCGCGTTAGTCTAGACTGTTTTATAGGTAACAAATATAATGATTAGCATTTAAAGAGGTTTTGACGAGATATATCGTCCATAAAGAACTGAACAATTTGTAAATGTCGAGATATCTAGTCATCAATATATTTCCAATTTTTTTATGATGACTAGATCCAGATCTAGTCAGTTTTCTTCTAATGACGAGAAATCTCATCCATCAAGATCTGATCAGTTTTCTTCTACGACGAGATGTTTCGTCCATCAAGATATATCTCGTTCATCAAGATTTGATCGGTTTTGTTAATGGGGAGATACATCGGCGAGACAACCACCACGAGGGTTAAGTACCCAATCTAAATTTGTTTAAAGAAATGTATGGCATTGAACGATCAGCATAAAGGTTGGCATTACAGGTACAAAAAGATTTTCTTTGTTACCGACCAATACACCCGGAGATTTAAAAAGATTTTTTGGGCATGATGCAATGAGTGCAGCGCCAATAAAAATGCTTGAAAGATGGCTCGGAATCTTCTGACATTGAAAATAACTTCAAGAAGGCCTACAACAAGTGGAAAACCTAAGAACGGGGTGAGCATGTATGGTCTGCAATTAACTGATATCGGAGACTGACAGAGCAAAATTGGAAGATGATCTGGAATCCCAAAACCTACAGTGCTCGAGATTTTGACGAAGGATCTTAGCATGAAACGTGTGGCGGATCCCATTCATCACGTCTCATGCAGATTTTTTAGTAAAACCTTAAATTACCCAGATAGCTCAACCTCCCTACTGCCCGGATTTAGCGACCTGCGACTTCTGGCATTTCCTAAAGCTATCATCATTTATGAGAGGGAAGATATTTCAGACCACGGATACGATCCAAGAGAACACGACGAGGCAGCTGATGGCTATTCCAACAGTGATTTTTGTTGAGTGTTTTGAAAAGTGGAAGAGAATCTGGAAGAAGTGTGTGAGGTCCCAAGGAACCTACTTTTAAAGGAGACTAGGTGCCAGATGTCTTTGGTACAATGTATCTTGTTTCATATTACATGGCTAGTGTCAGGGCTCTAACAAAGGTACAAACTTTAGAGGTCTATAACTATATTCATTTACATTCATTCAAATTTCTGTACTATCCTAAGTACACAAAGAGTTGTACGCAAAGTATAGTTCCTGGAACGTAACAATATTGACTGATAGAGTAGATATCACGAACTGAGATGTGGACAACGTTCTTGGCGCTCGCCAAGTATATGAAAAGTTATGCCAATTAAGGAGTAGCGCCAACAACTGTCACGGATATTCACACTGCGCGAACAGCTAGATACTTTCCGGACAGACCTCAAACAGCAAGAACTGAAAAATAATTGCCACAAAATGAGTTCTAATTTTCATTTTAAAATGAAAATTATTCACCGTTACTTCTAGTTTATCAGATACTTCTCTTATGATATGATGGTTTCGGGATTGGTCCGGGATTGTCGCCAATAGCTCCAATGCGAAGTTAATTCAAATACCCAACCTATTTATGATGTTATATTGATAATTTTACTGCATTCTAAGCAATGGATGGGTTTCACATTGCCTTTAAAGAATAAACAGGGAGTGGGAACATACATGCTTAACTAATGATGTGTATGTTTCTGTTTGATTTTTGAAGTTTTTATTTATTGAACGAGTATTATTTTTTAAATACATAGTGTTTCATAAACTAAGCTACTTTGTGCATTTACTTAACTTAATGTTGTAGCAACTTAAAAGTAAAAAAATCTGGTTTAAAACTAAAATAAACTTAAATCGCTTGCTAATCATTTAATAAAACTATTCCATTTTATTGGTTAAGTTTCCTTTATTTACATCTGTGATCAAAGTGATCTTTATTTATCACGAATATTTAAAGTCGTTTAAAGAATGTTTCTAACCAAGTCCAAAAACTTGATTTTATAAACCTTTTCGAAATCTTTTCATTTTACAGTGTTAGATTTTGATTTCGTCCATTCCCATCTCTTCAAAGTAAGAGCCCATTTCAAATAGTTGCCTCTGCAGTAATTGTGAATCGGCTTAGACGGAATGCACTATTTTCAAAAATATTTCAGGTTGATTAGACCTTCATGTTCTATCGATAAAATATCAAACAAACAGTTGCCCAAAAATTTTCCCTGAGGCTTCTTAACCCAAACCGTAAACAAGCAATTGAAAAGGATAGTTTCTAAGAAATAAAAAGCAGAAATGAAATTGACCGTCTTTGAGTTAACTGCTCTTGTTTACAATGAATTCAATACCTAAATGCGCAATAAATCCCCCATTTCCAACTAAGCACGTTATTTATGAACATCTCATAATTTAATAAAACCCTAAATTATTTATCCATCGAAAAATGTTTATACCAAATTTAAAATTTAGTGTATGATATCGTACGTTTAAGCCTTCAAAACTTCCCTTACATCTTACTTACACTGAAGTGCCAGAAAAACTGGTACATACAAGCCTAAGCAAAATACATAGCAACGCCACCTATATATGTCATTGATTGCGTCTGCCAGTTTATATATAAGACTATAGACATCTGTGGAATCATCTAGAGTTGTTTTCTAGATGAAAATGGTATATTATCGCGAATTAATCGATTTTCAACTTGGTTTAATAGTTGCAGCTCGAGTGATGAGTCATAACATTTCTGAGGTAGAGGGAAGTTTGGATTTTCACGTACTGCCATTTCAAAGATTTATCGTGACTACAAGAAAAATGGTAACTTACGACAGCAGTGTGGTTATAAAATGACTGGGTGAAAGTGACCAGTTTCGCTGGGTAAGAATCGTTTCACGCGATAGAAGTGCAACATTGCCTGAAATAACACTGGAATTCAATACTGGGCCTTCAACAAACATCTGCGAGAGGGCTGTGAAATGTTCTCTCAAATATATGGGCTTTAGAAGCCAACTCCCCACTCGAGTGCCCTTGATGAATACTCGACACACAGCTATGCACCTCGCGTGGTATGAAGAACACCGCCACTGGACACTTGATGACCGGAAACAAGTAGCCCCTGGTCCGACCATTTACGTTTTTAACTGTTTCGGGCAGATGGAATGATCTGTATGTGGAGAAAAAACTCCGAAGCCACGAATCCTGCATTCCAACAAGGGGTTTTTAGAGGCTGGTGATGAACTCTCAATGATATGTGGTTTGTTTAGCTGGCATTCATTGGGACCCATGGTACCTCTATAAACATCTCTAATAGGTCAACGCTCTGTGTACGTCCTTTCTAAATAATTACACCCGTTCATGCCCAACATTCTTTCTGACGAATTTGGTCTCTTCCGACAAGACAATGCGCAGTCATGCATCTAGACCCACCAAATTATGGTTAAAGGAACACCCATCTGAGTTTGGGGTCTTGCCATTCCCACCTAAGTCACCAGATTCCAACGCTATCGAGCATATCTGGGATGCCATGCAGCACACAGAAATCCTACACCTCAGAATACAATAGAATTGTGGACCGCTCTGCAGGAAGTGTGGTGTTCAATGCCTACAGAATACTTCCACAAACTTGTGGAGTCAATGCTCCGTCGTGCTTCTACATTTTGACCCTCCAGTAGGAAGCCTTGGCAAAATATGGCTCTTTTGCCATAAAACCTAATCTTTAAATTATTAACAAGTGTGGCAGTTCGGGCACTTCAATGTAAATGAAATTATGTTGTGCACTTTGAAAATTAAAGAGCAATATTTGTTCTGTAGCTTATAATACTTTGTTGTTAGTTGTTACTAATGTTATTGGAGTTGCTAATTGTTTCCCTCAGTCGTCACCGAAATACCAAAAAAGCAAACATTTTAATTAACCAGAATGTGAACTATTTAATACTGAATTTATGAAAACAGTACAAAACAACTTTATATTTTTTATCAAACTACATGTATTTCACTGTGGCATCAAAACGAAAACGTTATGGGTGAAAAAAAATTAATGAGATCTCAAAAAGAGTTGACTATAGTAAAAGTTGAGGTATCTTGAGTCAATTTTGAACATAATTATTTAAAAGGGAATAATAGCGAAATGAGTTATGATCAATTAACATTTGTTACGTAAATTTTACCACCAACTAATATACTTTTGAACTAATGTAATGTATATGACTCCACGTATAATTGTATTGCTAATTAGAAGTACTAAAAGTATTTAAACTAATGCTACAGTAATTAATAAATTACATATTCTTTTCATCATTGATAACAAAAGTACATTTAGAGTTAAGTGATAATTTCGATCATTAGGCGATGAAATATTTATCTTTACTTATTAATTGTAATTAACGTACTTATTTTATGTTTCATATGCATTTAAACGTTCTGAACACAAATACTTACTGCTAAATCGATTCAAAGTAAAATATATTATTTGAGATGGCTTAACATTTTTGATATCTCTGATAAAGTTGCAAAAACCACTCTTTAGCCCTCCAAGTGGTTTCGACGAGATATCTCGTAGATTAAGATCTGATCAAGTTTGCTAATGACGAGATATATCGTCAATATCTTGAAGATGAGATAACTCGTCATCAAGATATTGTCAATTTTTTTATGATGATGATATCAATATCTGGTCAGTTTTTCTAATGACGAGATACGTCGTCAAGACAACCACCACTAGGGTTAAATTTATAATTTACATTAATATGATGACCCAAATAAAGTTCGTATTGATGTTTAGAAAAATTGGAAACATTTTTATATTCGTTGTTTTCAAAATTAATTTTCAATTTGAAGGGTTCAGTCTGAAAGTTTAACCATCTTATTTCCTATTTGCTTCTTCCCTACAGCATACTTTATGACTATAAAGCCACATCTATTGCTTGAAAGAATCCTAAAGATTCTATTAATCAAGAAGTCTAAAACAGGTCATAAGCCATGCAAAGAAAACTGCAGGTTTAACAGTGGAATAATGCGTTCATGTCCCTCAGAGGATTAAAGCTCCAAGTTTTAGTTATTTGATAAGTATGAATCAATCTGACAAGGAATAATCGTTTAGAAACGCAACTTCAAATCAAATACTTCGGTTTCAGTGGCTTAATTATTTCAGGTTATTACAATATATGTTACATAAAATTTTAAACATGACATAAGAAACTCCGTTACATAAGTATAAAAGCATTTAAATATTTTGTTGAACTAGAGATTGAATTCACCCTAACATAGAGGGAATAAAGTCCAACTCCTGATCTGTATCAATTCATTTGAAAAGATGTTTTTACGCTGAAATCTAACACTTTAATTCAAACAAATTTTGTATCGAATATAACGTGGATTATTCAAACAAAATCCGGAAATACAACAGCCAAATTAGATCTCCCAAACCTCTCAAAACTTTCCAGCAAATTGATTTTACTGTCGTTCTCTCAATGGCCAGATCGCGTGTTCATATTTCTCGAAATTAATAGTTATTTTGAAAGAAATTCCTTGATCTAATCTTTTTTGTTGACTCTAGAATCAATTTTGCAATTTTGAAGCATTTCTATTCTTCGAAAATAATGATTACTTTGTGCGAGTTGACATCGAAACTCTTGTAGAAGGATTACAAACACTGGAATGATATGATTCATACTTTGAATTGGGCATTTTCTATCCATTTGACCTCATGCTACACGAAGTATTTTGGCGTATGGGAAGATTGATTCGAAAACAGTTTTGTGTTAATGTATCCGTGACATTCTTGACTCTAGACGCAATTTTACAATTTCGTGGCATTTCTACCCTTTGAAAATGGTGATTACGTTGTGTGGATGTGTGAATTGACAACAAAATACTTGTAGAAGTATTACACGAATTGTATTTTTTATCCATTCGATCTCATAGTACACGAAGAATTTCGATTTACGGAAAAATCGATTCAAAAACAGTTTCTTGTTAATGTACCCATGATTCTCTTGACTCTAGAAGGAATTTTGCAATTTCTTAGCATATCTATCCTTTAAAAATGACTGTTACTTTGAGTGAGTTGACAACGAAACTCTTGTAGAAGTATTGCAAGAATTAAAATTATCTGATTCATACTGTGATTTGGGTATTTTGTATTCTTTCGATTTCATACTACACGGGGAATTTTGATTTACAGAATAATAGAATCAAAAACAGTTTTTGTTTTAATGTATCCCTGACAAAACAAGACTCTTCCAGCTGTCAACATTGTAACCAAAACAACAATTCACTATTTTTCTGTTCTATATTATTTGTATAACTTTTCTGTTCTAAAATTTCGGTATTGATCTCGTAACATTGCCAATAACCTATTGTGTTCATCTAATTCAACTACCAGCCTGTCTTAAAATATGTCTGTACCTCGTAGAATGAATCTTGACTTAAATTGAATTTTATTCATATTAATACCTTTGTTATTGCTTGTGTAAGCTGATAACAAAACACTTGTAGGATTACAAACACAAAAATGGTCTGCTTCCGGCTTTGAATTGGATATTTTCTAACTATTCGACCTAGAACTGCGCTAAGATTGGCGCACAGAAATATTGATTCCAAAACATAGCTTCATGTTGATGTATCCGTGATAAAAAAGACTATCCCAGATGTCTACATTGTTACAAAAACAATAGTTCAATATCTGTGTGCTATATTATTTGTGTAGCTTTTTCAGTCTTAAGGAATTTCTGTTTCACTTTATGTAAAGTTCATATCGATTTAAATTTGATTTCAATTCGTTCGTACCTTTTGTCACTTAATTTTAATTAAAAAAATAAGGTACTTGATACTAAAGGGTCCATGCCTGCTTCTACTTAAAAACACCTGTCAAGTCATTTTCAAACTACTTTCTCAATATAAAATTAGTAACGTAATCGTATGATCATCTTTAAATTATAAACATCATATTAAATGGAGGAATGATTCTATACCCATTTGGGAAGGGGGAGAGTGAACACATACTAATTTTCCCATATTGAAGAATAAGCATAAAATCATTATTATTATCTATTTATTATTTATTACCATTTAAAAATACCTATAGCCCCCTGACACAATTAGTTTCACTGAAATTTTAATAATGTGGAACTTGAACATCTAAAAACACATCTTCCGTGTTATTAATTCTTAAAATATAATTTTTAATTGTATTTGCTAGTTTACTCATACTATACAAATTTTCCAAATAAAATATTTGGGTGCCATTTTCAATGATTTGTTATTAATTACAAATTCATCTTTATACTGACTTGTAACGCTTAACTTGCGGAACTTCGCAAGATTTCCAAGTATATTAGCATTGATTTTACCCCACAACACCCTTAATGACCAAATTGCCACAACTTTCTAAAGAATCCACGGATTATTTCAACCTGTAGAACGATTCTGTTGGTCTTTCCCTATAACAGAATCTGTCTTTCTAGAGATTCTGTTAATCTTTTCATTTCAATAGAATACTTTGAGACGATATTATTGGTTTATTCTTTAGAATATAATACTTTGAAAGATCTTTTCCTACAATAAGTCTCCTTTGAAAGGTCTTTTCCTACAATAAGTTTCCTTTGAAAGGTCTTTTCCTACAATAAGTTTCCTTTGAAATAGAATCCTTCGGAAATATTCGATTGCTCATTTCCGGATAATACAATCCTTTGAAATAATTTCATTGGTCCAGAAAATCAAGGCTGGTCAGAAGTTATGCAGGGGAGACTTCAGGTTGCAACGTGGAATAATGCGTGTGAACCCCGCAGAGGGTTAAAAGCACTAAGCATACAAAACTCATACGAGTCTTACTATAAATTATTTAAATATTTATATAAAATAATTTTATCCCATATATTACTAAATAAAGACGGCAAAAGGTAGAAGAAAGTGCAGCATATTTGACATATTTGTTAACGCTCCTGGTGGTTTATCTTCACTTAAAAAACTGCCCTGTAGTGACCAGTCTCTGACGCGAAAATCTGGTCCGAACTGTCACCAGTTCTGGGCAAGGGATAATTTGTTTTTGCTACTTGGATCTTCATTCCCCTTGGAGTTATAGGGCTGTTTTGTTTTGACGAAGTATCTCATCATTAGCAAAACTGACCATCTTGATGGACGAGACAACTTGTCATTAGAAAAAATTGACCAGTTCTCGAACTAGATATCTCTTCGAAACCACTTGAAGGGTTAAATATATTACGCCACTTTTGAATAATTACACCTAGTTATTGATATAGTTTATCTTTGATATTGATTTTCAGTAATTGCCTTTCCAGCCGGATAATGCAATATTAGTTAAATTATCGATTATTCAACATGCATGATGTATGTTCCCTATAAAATAATTTTGTGGCGATTTCTTGGGTTGGGAATAAAAAAATTGTTTTACTTATCTATGTAATATAAAGATGCGATTTTCCATGTTCTGTCTTTCTGAGATGAAATTACCTATTTGCAGTATGCATATCTTAAGAGATCTCTTGGTATCGAAATCAAAATTAATTCGCGAGATTTACTTAAAATTAAAACTGCTACTTAATTACAGAATTTAATAAATACCAGTTACCACCACAATCATCGATTCATATAAGACATTATATGCATTACATGTATTCTAAACCTTCTCTTCATTCTTTTAATTCTCACAAAATTCATAGTGATACAACCTACAATTGATTAGCACATAAGGACATACTTTTTTAAACGTTGCGGTAATGAGAAGAACAGAAAGCGAATGCAAAATGCGTCAAAAATTGTAAATTTAATCAAATAATTCATATTGCTGAACATTACCTAAATGACATTTGAGCTTGAATTAACGAGATGAATTAGAAAAGTAGTACAGAAATAATTACCTTTTCTATAAATAAATCATCACGATAGCATACGTTTTGATAAGAGTACTTACTCCCTATTATTCATCTGTATACTTCATTACACACATGACAAAAAATGTAATTCAGTAACAAATAAAAACAAGCAATGATTTTTTTTAATATTTTATACTCGAAATAAAACGCATTGTATTGAACGAGTATAAACATTTTTACTAGGTACACCTGTGGCATCAAAAATTTCCTCTAGAAATGTTTGAAATGTTAAGCGAAAACACGCGTTTCCAATATAAGCCTGATGCATGTTTCAATGCGTTATGCATCATGTTTACGCATTTTTGAAACATTAAAATTACTAAATGCGAACTATTTAATTTATTGCATTAGTTCTTAAATAGTATTATTTTTTAACCCTAAGTGGTTTGTACGAGATATCGTCCATTAAGATCGGAGCAATTTTGCTAATGACGATATATCTCTTTGTCAAGATATTGCAGATTTTTTAAGATGATGATATTAAGATCTGGTCAGTTTTTTCCACTGACGAGACATCTAGTCCATCACGATCTGATCAGTTTTCCTTAATGACGAGATATCTCGTCGAGGCAAAGACTAAGGAGGATTAACCAAACAACAAATACAGGGAATTAAAAAATCGAATTTTACCCAACAGTGCTAGCAAAACTTACTTTTTCGGAGTATTTGTTGCCGAAATATTGTAGACTTATAAAAGCATATTAATTCATTACATGTAAATGGGGTGAAATTAATACTTAACCCTCTGAGGGGTCTCATTCATTATTGCACCAAACAACGACCTCTAGCCAATTTTGACCATCTTCTAAAATCGAAACTCTCTTATGATTTTATTCTATGGAAACAAGCAATATAATCAATCTTTCCAAAGGATTTTATTCTAAAGAACCGATAGTATCTTTCCAAAGGATTTTATTCTAAAGAACCGATAGTATCTTTAGAATAAAAGAATTCCAAAGAATTCTTTTCCAAGGAAACGAGCAATAGAACATTTCAAAGGGATTCTACGCTAAAGAAAGGAACAGTAATTTTTTCCAAAGGAGTATTCTAAGGAAATGACCAATAGAATCTTTCCTAAGGATTATAGTCTAAATAATGGGTTAATAGAAACGTTCCAAAGGATTCTATTATAAGGAAATGAGAAATAAAATCTTTCTAAAGTTTTATAATCTACGGAAAGGAAAAATAGAATCTTTCTAAAAGTTGAATGAATCCATGGATTCTTTAGGGATGTAGTTATGTAGTTATTAAATGTGTTGTGAGTTAAAAACCACGCTACATCACTCCCAAATCATGCTACGCTCAGAGGGTTTATATTTAAAAATAGCTAAATATTACTTAAAGTAACCGAAAATAGGATTAAAGGATTTAGAGAACCGATTTTCGTTATTCTCTTGCTAATAAAACTTCAATAGTTTTTAACAGAAAAATTGAGAGACCATACGTTTAAGAATTCATTAAAATATTTGCTACAAGTAAATGAATCTTCCAATTTTAAAAAACTTTTTAATAATGCTTTTTAACAGAAAATTTTACCATACATTTAATAATTCATTAGTTTATTTGCTACATGTCTATGGATTGTCTAATTTGAAAAGGGAATAACTTGAATTATTGGAGAATTTACTTTTTCACTGAATTCTTTATTTTGAGTTATGCATGTACTAGCACTCATAAATCCTTAACAGAAACAAGAAAGAACCCTCCAGCGACAGATCAATCAACCAAATCCTGAGCGAAAAAAGGTGAAATAAATTTATAGTTATGGGAGAAATACAAAGAATGGCTTATGAACACAAAACCACCAACAAATGACACTCCAAAAAATTACAATTATTCCCTTTTCGCACTGGGCGATTCATATATGGATGAAATTAATGCTTACAGTTGAAAGTAAAATATAAAAATAAGATTTTTGATGATTTGATTTGTTTAGAACTTGCATTAAAATTCGATATTAATCTCAGCGATTTTGTATGGCGCAAAAAATGTCACACTAAGCAACAGGAAGCACAACTGTAAAAGTAAGGATGAAATTAATGTTTACAAGTGAATAATTAAGCTTCAACACCGGATATTGTAGAGTAATCAACATAAAACGCAATTTTTATAGGTGTATATATGAAAATAATCTATAATAGTTGAAAATTAAACACCAGCATAAGGAATGGGATTTTTTTCCCAGTTAGCTTAGAAATTGTATTTAAAATGCAATATCAATAGCAGTAATTTTGTATTGTAGAAACAGAAATTTTACATAAGCAACAGGAACCACAATTCTAGGAGTATGAATGGAAATAATGTTTTCTGGTTATTAAAGTAACATCAAAATAAGCAATGAATATTTTTTCCAGTGTTTTGGGGAGGACTAGTATTTAAAATACGATGCCAATCCCTGCTAATTTGAATTGTTTAGATACTGGAATTTTACACTAAGCAAAATATACACAACTGTAGGCGTATTGCAATTAATTCTGAACAATTTAAAATTTAAAATCAACGTGAGAATGAAATTTTTTTCGCAGCTTCGAACATTTGTAATCAAAATGCTATGTAAGATCTACAATTGTCCAGAAAACGAAAGTTTGAATTTTGCAAAAAGCAGTATGAAGCGCAATTTTATGGGTGTATGCATTAAATTAATGCTTAATAATAGAAAACAAACATCAATATAAGACATGACAATTCTTTTAGTTGTTTAGAGCTTGGATTTAAAACCCGATAGTAATCTGTAACGATGTAAGATTTTAAATTGAATGGAAAATGAAAGCTGGAATTTCATACTAAGCGGAAAGAATGGTAATTATATAGGTGTATGAATTAAATTACAGTTTAATAATTCAAAACTAATATCAATATGAGACACGAAAAACATTTCAATTTGTTTAGAGCCTAGATTTCAACCGTGATATATCGACCTCAGCGACTTTTTACTGTATAGAAAATTAATTTCATTCTAAGCAACTGGAAACACAATATGTGTATGGATGAAATTAATTCTCAATAATTTAAATTTAAGCAATAACAAAAGGCATGAAAACTTTTCCCATCTTGTTTAGAACTTATATTTATAATGCGATATCAATCGCAGTGAGTTTGATTTCTGCAGAAACCAGAATTTCACACTAAGCAGCATGAAGAACAATCGTGTATAGGTATATGGATTAAATGAAAGCTTAATATTTCAAAACAAACATCAATCAATATGAGACACGAAAAAAATTATGTTTGTTTAGAGATTGGATATAAAGCGCGATATCAATCTGTAACGATGTAAGTATTTAAATTTAACAGAAAACAAAAGCTGGAATTTCATACAAAGTAGCTAAAAGTGCACTTATATAGGTGTATGAATTAAATTAATTCTTAAAAATTCAAAACAAAAAAAATGAGACACGAAAAACATTTCAGTTTGTTTAGAGCTTGGATTTAAAAAGCGATATAAATATGTAACAATGTAAGATTTTAAATTGAACAGAAAACGAAAGCTGGAATTTTATACTAAATAGAAGTGCACAAGTATATATGTATGTATTACATTAAAGCTTAATAATTCAAAATAAACATCAATATGAGACATGAAAAACATTTCAGTTTGTTTAGAGCTTGGACTTAAAACGCGATATCACATACACAAACAACAACCTCAACGAGATTTTCAAAAAAACATACATCAATATAAGACAAACAATTTCGGTTTGTTTAAAGTTTGGATTTATCCCTCCTTATGATTGTCTCGACGTGGTATCTCGTCATTAGCAAAATTGACGAGATCTTGATGTACGAGATATCTCGTTGAGACCACTTGGAGGCTTAAAACGCGATATTAATTTGTAACAATGGAAGATTTTATATTGAACAGAAAATGAAAAAGCTAGAATTTCATACTAAACAGCAAGAAGTGCAATAGTACATGTGTATGGATTAAATTAAACCTTAATAATTCGAAACAAACATAAATATGAGACATGAAAAACATAATAGTTTGTTTAGAGCTTGGATATAACACGCGATATCCAACCTCAGCGACTTTTTTACACATATAAACATCAATATTAGACAGAAAATTTCACTTTGTTTAGAGCTTGGTTTTAACCCCTCTGGTGGTTGTCTAGACAAGATATCTCTTCCATATGAAAATTAATCAGATCTTGATGGACGAGATATCTCGTCATTCGAAGAAAACGACAAGATCTTGATCTCGTCATCATCACAAAATCGGCCATACCTTGATGACGAGACATCTCGTCATTAGCAAAATTGGTCAGATCTTGATGGACGAGATATCTCGTCGAAACCGCTTGTAGACGTAAAACAGGATATCAATCTGTAACAATGTAAGATTTTAAATTTTACAGAAAACGAAAGCTGGACTTTTATACTAAGCAGCAAGAAGCGCAATAGTATATGTATATGGATTAAATAAAAGCATAATAATTAAAACAAACATCAATATGAGACATGAAAAATAATTCACTTTGCTTAGAGCTTAGATTTAAAACAAGATATCAACCTGAGCGACGTTTTTACAACAAACATCAATATAAAAAATCAGCTAAATTAGAGCTTGGATTTAACCCTCCTGGTGGTTGTCTCGACGTGATATCTCTTCCATAGCAAAATTAACCAGATCTTGATGAACGAGATATCTCGTCATTAGGTGAAACCTGATCAGATTTTGATCCCGTCATCATAAGAAAATCGGCAATATTTTGATGACGAAACAGCTAGTCATTAGCAAAATTGGTCAGATTTTAATGGGTGAAAGAGCCCATCAAAACCACTTCGAGGGTTAAAATGCGATACCAATCGCAGAGAGTTTGATTTATTCAGAAATTTTACACTAATCGACACGATATATTGTTCTGGTGCATTGATATTTAAGCTTAGTAGTTGAAAACAGCACTGACATAAGGGATGATTTTTTCCCCAGTTTGCGCAGAAAACGAAAGTTGGGATTTCACAGCAAGCAACAGGAAGCGCGACCGTAGCCACGGAACCACTTACCCAGATGGACCAGTCGGTGCCGCCGGTCCCGGAACCACCGTCAAGAGGACGGGCACAAGATACAGCCAGACTCTAAACATCGCCGAAGCGACAGCTTCCACCCACATCACCCCTGACCTCCTACCGCATGCCCTGTCCGCCTTACGCCACGGGCTAGCAGGACCCGTCCGAGAGCAGCGCGTCGTTGGCTTCCCAGCACTGTTCCGATGCCTGACTGGGCGAGCTGCCACACATGCGATTGGAGCCGCCACTGGCAACGGGGCGACCGTTCGCTGCGGGGGTTCAACCGACACTGGGCGGCAGGGTTGCCGCCCTCTCACTAACTTGTGAATAAAACACGCTGGGAGGGCGCCAAGCGAGTCGCCAATCAACTTTTGCTTGGGAGAGAGGGAAGGGGAATAACCGCCATGTTAATGTCGGGATGTGGAGCCTCGGTTCGTGTGGTCTTGCCCGGAAAGTTTATTTGGACGAAAGTTGACCCTCTGAATGTTGCGAGGTTTCCGACTAGAGTAGCACTGTTCTCACCCCACGATACACTGAATGGAGAAATAACACATCTATTGATTGAAAGAATCCATGGATTCTTTCAAGCTTTAGAACGATTTCTTTGCTCCTTTCCTTAGAATATAATCCCTTGGAAACATCCCATTTCTCCTTTTCTCACAACATAATCCATTGAAACCATCCTATTGCTCTTTTCCTTGGAATATAATCCTTTGGAAGCATTTCATCACTCCTTTTCGTAGAGTAGACTCCTTTGGAAATATCCCATTGCTCCTTTTCTTATAATAGAATCCGTTGGAAACATCCCTTTGCTCTTTTCCTTAGAAAAGAATCCTTTAGAAACATATATTTCAACTTTCCTTAGAATAGAATCCTTTGGAAACATCCCATTGCTCTTTTCCTTAGACTGGAATCCTTTGGAAAGATCCCATTTTCTCCTTTTCTAAAAAATTGAATCCGTTGGAAACATTGCATTGCTCCTTTTCTTAAAATAGAACCCTTTGGAAACATCCCATTGCTCTTTCCCTCAGAATAGAATCCTCTGGATACATCCCACATTCCTCCTTTCCTTATAATAGAATCCCTTGGAAGTATCCCATTACTCCTTTCCTTAGAATAGAATCCTTTGGAAACATCACAATCGTAAAGTCGATCAAAAATGGTCAAAAATTCATCCAGGGAAAACTGAAGGTTGCAAGGTGAAATTGTGCTTCTAAACTTTTCAGAGGGTAAATCTTACAATGCCTTGTTTAAAACACAAGAAAACCAAAATATGTTTACTTGGGAAAGAGATAGGTAAGTAGTTGAATTAACGTCGCACTGGAGCAACACAACGGGCTTTGGGTGGCTGTCCGGGTTGAATCTAGAAATAAAGAATTCAAGGACAAGACCTCGTACGTTTGAAGCACTGTCAGCTGACGAGATTGTGGGAAAGAGAGAATGGAACTAATCACCATATCATTGTCGTGATGTGAAACCCCATTTCGTGTGAGCTTACCTGTAAAGTTTATTTGACCCTCCCTGTGGTGGTATCGAAGAGGTATCTCGTCATTAGCAAAACTGATCATATCTTGATCTCGTCATCATCACAAAATAGCAATGTCTTGATGCCGAGACTCAAATTGGTCAAATCTTTATGGACGAAATATTTCGTCAAAACCACTTGGATGGTTAAACACAAGTTAATATTACAATGACTTCTTTAAAATATTTCAATTCGAAAATAAGTTTTAAGGGGAGTAATCACCATATTTAGCGTCAAGATATGGATTCCTATTACGTATGGGCTTGCGTGTAAAAATCATTTTAATAAAAGCTAATCTTACAATATATTATTCTATATACGCTCTATCTTCTTACTATATCTGCTTTAAAATACATTAAAACCAAAGTACATTTACTTGAGAAAAAGAGAAGGGGATTAACCACCATATTAACCCGCCAAGTGGTTTCGACGAGAAAATGAGTCCATCAAGATCCAAACAATTTTGCTAATGACGACATATCTCGTCTTCAAGATATTGACGATTCTTTTAAGATGACGAGATCAAGATCTGCAGTTTTCTAATGACGAAATATCTCGTCCAACAAGATCTGGTCAGTTTCGCTAAGGACGAGATACCTTGTCGAGATAACCACCGGGAAGGTTAATGTCGCGATGCAGAACCTCATTTCGTGTGGATCTGCCTCCGGAAAGTTCATTTAAACAAAAGTTATTCGCATTATGTCTTTAAAACAAATATAAGTTTACTTGGGAAGAGAAGAGGGCAGAAACCTCCGTTTTTTGTTGTCTGGGGATAGGATGACTTATTTCTTGTGATTTGCCCTGAAAGTTTATTTACACAAAATATAATTTATAATGCTCCCTCTGTGAAATATCTAAAACCAAAATGTTAGTGTGGATGATAGACTTGTATTAGATTTGCTTTTAGCTTATCTCCCTTATCACTAAAATTCTTGACAAATGTATCTCCTAATAGCTTATTGTAAAATAAATTCATATATGTAAGGCTTGTATAGAATGTTATCTCTCATGGGGAAAATACTTTTATGGACCATTGTTATTATAATTGGACTTTTGTTATATTCAAGCATGTTTTCATTTTGTTATATTCGAGTATGTTTTCATTTTGGTATATTCGGAAATACATTTTCAGTGCCCACTTTCAATTTAATGTCATATTTAACAGAAAATCAAACTACACTATTTTTCCATACTTCTATCTTAGAACAAAAGTATTGCTTTACAGTTCACTTAGAGGATACATAATTTCTCTATGTAAAAAATCATAATGATTATTAATCAATCGTTCGTTAGAAATTAACTTTCTTTTCAGATTAAATATAATCTGTCTTAAATAACTTTCACAATACTTATAACCATTAGACTTAAATTTCAATCTGCTAGTCCTGCTGTAATCACAAAAAACATTTTTTACACTTATTTTTATTACACACCCCTTTCCCTCCTAGATTTTTTGGTCTAACCAATGTTACTTCAGATAATTTGTTGAAGGAACTAGATTCAATATTTAGCATTCAAGAAGAATGAAATTACTTTAAAGTGAAATTTATTATTTATTTTTCTAATTCGGTCACTTTTATACTGCTGTCTGCTCAAATAATCAACCATTGTTCAATAGTCCAGAGTGTTTTGCATAGTAAAAACTATTTTTCCCAAAATTAAATAAATGTACACAGATGTTAAAAACACCCCCAGACATAAAGTTGAATGTAAAATTAGTTGAATTGGATCTTTCGTCATTTTGTAACGTGAACTGTTTCAATTGTCTCCTGTACGTGATATTGGACCGCTGTAAGACCTCGGCTCCGTAAAAATTTTTTTCATACGAAGAACCTGTTCCAACAAATTTTTTCGTAAATACCTTTCTACCTTTTTAAGTTCATACATTGAACTTACGAAAACATTAATTATGGCATTATCATAAAGAGTATCAGTACACTGATGTATACGGTGTAGCATGTTGACAAATGTAAAATTGAATTAAATTAACTATCAATTACTGGACTAATGAAATCTTGTAGAGTATTGTAGTTTCCACAGGTCAACATCATTAAATAAATTTGTGATGAATTTTAGTTCTTTGTGTCTTATTCATATTAAAATCTAAATCTTAAGATCTATTACTTTGAAAAAAATCACGTCATTCGGGTTACGATACAAAAACTTACACGCAGAACTACGAACTCTTGAAAAGGCAGCATTCAGTATTATTAGTTTTGAGAACATTTGCTAGCAGATGTATGTTATTTAGGTATGACGACACTCACCTTTTTGACATATTCACGAATATGCTTTTCCAAAAATATTTCCACAATGAAATATTTATTAAAAAATGCTTAGAGAAAAAATGATAATTAAAGAAAAACCTGTCACGGGGCCCGGTATAATTGATGTCTCTGGGCTTGGTGGTTTAGAAACACTGATTAAGATGATTTTTAGCTTTGACTATATTGCTTATATTGTTTTATAAATGTAATTATATGTAAAATACATTGTTATATAAAAACTATTGAAGTAAATATATTGTAATGTCAAAGCTATTGATGTAAACATATTGTCATATAAAGCCATTAATGTAAATAAAATTGTTATATAAATGCTATTAATGTATACAAGTTATTATATAAAAGCTATCGTTTTCGTTTGCAGTAGTCAGTTAGTTATTATTTTGATTGGTTCATAATAGTGGCACATGAAAGTATATTCTTCAATTAGAGCCCAGTGTTGGATAAGAAAACATATAAGCTTCTAACTCCGAATTATTGAATTTAAAGTGTTGTATCAATCACTAATTTAATTTATTTTCAGAAGATATCTTGTTAAGTCAGGAATGTGACACGAGTTCCAATTTTTATACTCGAGTAAATTGTAAAACCAAAAACATATTTTAAAACTACTTTTAAACGAAATAAATAGGAAAATGTTGAGAGCTAATGCTGGTAGATAAAATTATAAGAAATCATTAAAGCTTAATCTTGTGATGTGTTCACATGCATAATTACGCCTTGCTACCTGCAGTCTTCCCTGCATGATCTTTAATCAATTTTGACCTTCTTGACCAGTAGAATCTTTCCAAAAGATCCTATTTAAAGGCAAGGAGTGATTGAATCTTTCCAAAAGATCCTATTTAAAGGCAAGGAGTGATTGAATCTTTCCAAAAGATCCTATTTAAAGGCAAGGAGTGATTGAATCTTTCCAAAAGATCCTATTTAAAGGCAAGGAGTGATTGAATCTTTCCAAAGGATCCTATTCTAAGGAAAGATTAAAAGAATATTTCCAAATCTATAAAAAGCAAAACAGCAATAGAATATTTCTAAAGCATTCTATTACAGAGAAATGGGCCAATGGAATCTATTATAAGTATAAATGAACAATAGAATCTTTGAAAAGTTGAAAGTATTCAAGCATTTTAACCAATGGATGTAGTTATTTTATCTGCAATTAATTTGTGATTTATAAAATCAATACTACACTACTCCGAAATCTCAGAAAGCACAGAGGGTTAATTTAAGGTGTTTTGTATTAATCGGATAATTTAATTTAGTTCCAAAAGATATTCTAAAGTCCGGAATGTGACAATAGACACGATTAATTCTATGACCTAACGGGGACGATCGAATTGTAATAAACTACTAAAGCTCAAAGCTAAGTTTGGTATTGCAGTTCGCATTTTCAGGGCACAAATATGAATCTGCTGCATTATATTGCTTGCATGATGTTCAGACGTGTTCACGTGTCACGATAAGCTCCATGCTTTATTTTTCTGTTGATTGCTTCCCTGCGTGTATTATATTATCGCAAAGGAACTACTTTTACAGAAAAGGAAAAACCACTTTTCTCTCGCCAATTTATATTGCAGTGAGAGTATTTTAATACATCCATCCAAATTAACATTCTTATTACAAGGGCGTATCTTGGAATTAAAGTGGTTGATGCTATGTTATTCTTCTGAACGTATAGGGATTTCCGAACAGTGTACTAATGTTTTTACCGCACAACCCACTTAACTAAATATCTACATTTTTTGATTGAAAAAATCTGAATTTTCTAACCTTTAGATATATTATATTGTTCCTTTCTTAAGAATAAAATTATTTGGAAAGAATCTATTGCTCATTTTCTTGTAAAAGAATCCTTTTGGAAGATTCTCTTTTTAGTTTCCTAAGCACATAATTTATATAAATAATTTATTGCTAATTTCCTTAGAGTGGTATCCTTTGGAAAAATTATATTGTTATTTTTTATAATATAATCCATTGGAAAGATTCCGTTGTTCATTTCCTTTGAATAGAATCCTTTGGAAAGATTCTATTGCACAAGAAGGTCAGTATTGGCTAGAAAACATGTATAGAAGACTAGGTTGCAACATGGAATTTTCTGAACCCCCAGAGGATTAAAAAAATAGTAATAAAATAATGATTTTTCGGATTTAACTGTTTTCATACTCCTGGAAGCAATTCACATCATAAAGTATTTAACATTTGTTGATATGTATATTGTATATGTTGATTGTATTTATTGAAGCTTTGAATTTGTTAGTTGTGATGTGTGCGTAATATTTGATGTAAACCGGTTTCTGTTTTGCAAATAGTTACTCATCTCCTATATTTTCTGGATTATATATACTACTTTTATACAACTTTATTACTTTCTTTGAAATTGGACAGTTTGAACTCTAGAACATCCGATGGAGTCAATTTGACACTCGAGTTAGTTTCTTGCTTCTTCCTTTCACATTTTTGAACGGAGGTTTATAAGTTCGAAACTCGGTTCAGCCAAAGAGTCTTGTAAACGGGGGATAGTGCATATTAATTCTGTCGTGGCCTCAAATGTCCTCATATTGAAATGGTGTGGAAGCTTGGAGAGTGGGGTGCCAGTTCAGGTGTTGACCTTGTCATTTGATTGGGCTCAAATTTATGAGGCATTGTCCTTTTATCTTTCCCTTAGGGATTGATCCCGGACCGTCACCAATAGCCCTTTTTTGCACCACTTCCACGTTGCTTAACTATCTACCTACCTTCACATTTTTGTCAGATTTAACAATTTCTTGTGACTGAATCATTTTACTCGCTAAGCACACTGCAGGCACTTCTTTGTGTAAGATAATTTTTTAACCAGAGGGTTGCGAGTTCGAAACTAGGTCCAGACAAAGACACTCATATACACAGGGGCTGGTGCATGTTAATTCTGCCGTGGCCTCAAATATCCTCATATTTAATTGGTGTGGAAGTATGGAGAGTGGGGTGCCAGCTCACACAGGTGTTGACCTCGTCATCTGACCGTGTTTCAAAATTCGAGGCGTTGTCCTTTTATCTTTCCCTTAGGGATTGATCCGGACCATCACCAATAGCCCTTTTTTTGCACCACTTCGACGTTGCTTAACTATCTACCTACCTTCATATTTTTCGTCAGATTTAACAATTTGTTGTGATTGAATCATTTTACTTGATAAGCACACTGCACACACTTCTTTGTGTAACACAATTTTTTAACCATAGGGTTGCGAGTTCTAAACTTGGTCCAGACAAAGGCAGTCATGTAAACGGGGGCTGGTACACGTTAAATCTGTCGTGGCCTCAAATCTTCTCATGTTGAAATGGTGTGGAAGTTTGGAAAGTGAGGTGCCAGCTTAGGTGTTATCTTCGCCATCTGATCGGGGTTCAAAATTACGAAGCGTTGTCTTGCATCCTTCGGGATTGATCCCTGGCCGTCGCCAATAGCCCTTTGTTTTGCCTCTTTTCGACGTTAATTAACTACTTACCCACCTTCACATTTTGTCAGATTTAATTTTTTCTTGTGACTGAATGTTTTTACTTGATAAGCACAGTGCAGACATTTCTCTGTGTAATACAATTCAGAAAAAGTTTACAGATATATTTAGCTAGAACGTCCGATTCTATCCGACCTTATCAGTTACGAGAATCCAGACTCCCCTGACAGGGTTTTCTATGTTTTAAGCCTATTTCTTAGTTTCTTTGATTGAAAAAACGACCACGACTGAAGAAAATAATACTAATTTCAAGGCATCTGTTTCCTCACATTTTATTTCATTAACCAGATATCCCTGGACAAATATCTCCTCTTGGAATCAATCGGAACACTTTAATTGGTCTATTATTCTATTATATTTAAAATAAGTGATGCATTTTAAAAGAAAGTTGATCATTTTAAGAATATGCACCTCCCATGAGGTATGGCAAAACTATTAGTTTAATTATTTTGATATTCTTCTAGACATTGTCATTTGCCTGAGATTCATTACCCCAGTGTTCGCTTTGAAAACATTAATTGACTCTAATTTTGGAATGTAAAGCTTTAAAAATCAAGTAATTAGTATAATGCACAAAACAGGTTCGGAAATGAATATTGCTGTTTTTAAATTAACGTGACGCATTTTTCCATTTCGTTTATTCCTTGAATGTGAGTCAAGGTTTGCTTTTTGGAATCTAAAAGATGTCTGGTAAGTACTTTATTTCATCATAACACGACTTTGGCAATATTTTCGATACTACTTGTTTAACATTATTAACTCATATTTCCTTATTAGCTTGTCGTTTACTTGAATTGTACTTCATTTAATTGAAAAAATTTCAAAATTGTTTCTAGATTATTATAAGTCTACTGAGATTCAATATAATGGTAATTGTATAACATTAAAGAGGAAATATATCTCTGTGGGTTGGTCGTTAGTCTTAAAGACAAGCTTTGCAAAATCTTACCTTTCAATATTCATAATTACAGTAACAGTTTACGTATCGTACTGGATTCTTTTTAGCTATCTACAACCGCATCATTCAAAGAAAGAACAATGACCACTTAAAATGTCTTTCCATTCAATGTACCAATAATTTATACTAGGTCATTTATATTTATTCGCAATAATTTATACTAGCTCATTCATATTTATTCGGAATTATTCTTAGATGCCCATTGTACTATCTGTGTAATAAATGGTATCGATCTGTTATTCCAACTATAAGACCGGTGAAACCTTTTTCCCGATAAACATAAAGAGGTCTGAATATTTGTGAACCCTCTTGGTGGTTTATCTTCGAGTTGGAAACTGACCTGTAGTGGCCAGCCTCTGGTACGAAACCTATTTCAAACTGTCTCCAGTTCTCGGCAAGGGACAATTTGTTTTCCTACTTGGAAGGCAGGTATCTCGTCATTAGTAAAACTGAATAGATCTTGATGGATGAGTTGAAACCATTTGGAGGGTTGAAAATGCTGTTATTGCACATCTTTAAGACTATTGTAGATTATTTCGAAAGGTGTATGGGACCTACCGATGAACGATGAGAATCCGTGTTAAAAACCCCATTTGTGGAAACGCTTTTTTGACATTCTAACCTATAATCTAATACCTGGAGACTAAATTCTTCATTATTATTAACATTTTATTTTCAATGAAATGTTAGTAATAATGAAGAATTTACTTTCCACACAGAAAATTCTATTATCCCTCCTTTCAAAGGCCCAATATCTTCAAAGATTCTCCATATTTTAAACAAGCTTCTGCTTTTCAAAAGGAGTAAAAATATTATTTTATAAATTAGTGGCACTAGTAGCTTCAACTCAAGTTTAATAATCTGCATGATTTTGTATTTCTATTGAAAACAAATTAGTACTACACAAGACTTGAAAATATCTTTCACATTCTTACCTTACGTCTATGCTAGGAATAAACAAACAGGTGCCATTCAGAAAAATCATTTTTCGTCACCTAGAAAACCTTAATTTTATTACATTGATAATACTTCATCTTTCGCACGCGCAAAAGATGTTTATTTACAAAACAGTAAGACTGAGTACGAATGCAATACCATAAATAGCTAATTTTTTTACAATATTTAACTTGATTTAATAATCAAACTTCTCATTTCATTTTGTTTGCTTTGTTATTTTAGTCTCCTTTGAGAAACCTAAATAGCTTAGAATCGGAACAGCTGTCATCAAATACTTTAAATGAACGATTTAAACACGTGTTTTGCATACGAAAAACAATTTTAATTCAGACTTCATTTCCTTAAAATTTTGTAGAATATATATTTCATCTAAACCTTTTCATTTCCTTCTATTATATAGCGTGGGGACAACTCTGAAGAAAATACCTTCATTTCGTCTCTAAAGATCCTCTGATATACTCTTGTTGAAAGTTCCATGAGACAAAATTATAAATATAGTCCAACATCCTAAATCATGAAACTTCCTGTCGCACCGGTATGAGTGAAAATTTATATCGAAGTTTTAAGCTCTCAATATATTTTAACACATATACGACCAGCATAGTATTGTAAGTTTTATCTTAATGAATCGGGACACATGGCTTGTTGTCATGTCACTTTGCCCTTCAAAGTAAGTGTTCAGGACTGCATTGAAGTCTGGAACGTCAGTGGTTCAGGGTTATTGGAATTCCCAGCTGGGGTATCCAAGCTATTACTCCTTTGTTAAGAAGATTACCTTAAATTGAGCTCGAAGACAAAGCCTGATCTGGGACACAAGTCCACTGCTGTTGCGCCGTTGATGAAGTCGCTGAGTTGCTGGTTACTGACATGAGATGACTAACTCTCCCTAGTCCACTAATGCTCAATTATTACGCAAGCGCTTTATCCAGTAAAAGTGAGAGTTCTGGTGTTGAAAGCAATTTGCGGTTCGAAGAATCTGTCGTCACTCACATCTCGTCTGTTATTTCAAAATAAATATCCTCTGGTGTGAGACATAATAAACAATCTCTCATATCTGAATCAAAAATTTTAGAAAGTAGGTAGGTAGATAATTAACATTCCACTAGAACAACACACGAGATATTGATGATGGTCCGGGATGAATCCCGAAAGGAAAGTTCCGAGGACAATTTTGAACCACGGTCAGATGATGAGATCAACAGCTGAGCTGGCACCCCACTCACCAAACTTCCACACCACGTCAAGTGAGGCCATGACAGATGCACCAGCCCCTGTGTACACGAGTCTTTGGCTGGACCGAGTTTTGAACTCGTAGCCCTCCGGTTGCTAATCTGTTACTCTTCCAGTTAGGCTATCGCGTCCCTTTAGAAAGTACTACCCGAAACTGTAAATGCATTTCAACCTACCACTTTAACTAATGTTCTATTATCCCATTGATTGTCTTAAAGCATTATTCCACAATGCAACCTGACTAACTAACCAGTTTTACACTTATTGACCTTTAGAATCCATTTCTAAGATTCTTTCACTATGTCTACCCAAAGACCGCCATGTACACGGTGACTGGTGCATGTTAAATCTGGTGTGGTCTCAAATGTACTTACGTTGGAGTTGTGTGGAAGTTTACGTTGGAGTTGTGTGAGGTGCCATCTCAGGAGTTGACCTCGTCATCGTTATTTAGTGAGTTTGCCAACTGTACCACTTCCCTAATGCAGTTTCAAACCTGCCACCTCCATTGCATGAGTCGGTGGGATTATGGATTATCTCTTGTTGTTTTCACTATGACCAACGACAGAGCATGTGATAAGTGATCAATCTATTACGCATGCAACTGCAATTCTAGTGTAATCAAGTGCTTACATTATTTTCGGTTAAGACTTTCTTTCAAGGAATCATTTCTTAACCCTCTGAGGAGTTCCCCGCATATGTACGTTCTGCAACCCTTGGTCTTCCCAGCATGACTTCTAAGTAGTTGTGACGTTCCTGGCCAATAGAATCTTCCTTAGAATTATTTCAACCAATAGGTGTGGTTATATAGTCAATGGTTTTTTTTTTGTTGTAGGGAAAAGCAATGCTACAATACTCGGAAATCGGGTGATGTTTACAGGGTTAAAATGGATTCCAAACCACTAGGAACATCCATGCGAAGCGGGGGGTTCAAAACAAGGTCCAGAGCGCTAACCAATGGATTACCTGGTAATGAATACATAACTTAGCAGCGCATACAAGGACAAGACGATAAATAATAGCAATACAAATAAAGGACATCGATTAGAGATAGAAGCATATGCGTTCAAAAACAAGAGAAACCGGACTCTTGATGTTTTTACCTAACGCAACGGTTAACTAATCTCTTTATTAACCTTCATAATAAGAATCTTTCCTGGGATTATATCAAAAAATAAATGTGGTTATACACTCAATACGTGTGCTGTGGCGAAAGCAATACGATATTACTCAGAAATCTTGTGACTGTAAGTTAGAGTGTATTAAAAATCACTACGAATATCCATGCCAAGAATGGGATTCGAACCTAGGTCCAGAGTGCTAAACAATGGGCTATAAGATAATGATTACTTAAGGTAGGTGAACACCCAAATTTTACAAAAAATCATTTTTGAGTTTACTCATTAAAAATGTGCGTTGAACATTTCTTTTTAAATATCTGAAAACCTTTTTAAAATTCATTAAGTATTAGCGAAGCTATATGCATTTTTCTGAAGCATAGTAGTATTAAAAAGGACAAGAAGTGTAAAAACCAAAACCGGAAGTCATCCAAATAGTAATATTTACTATTGAATTTTTCGCTATTTGTGCTATTTTATAAGGCAAATTAATAACAAAATTTATTTTCAATCTTTCTAAAGTGGCAACTTCTTTCTAAGTGTTTACATAGTAAAACCCAAAACGTTAATGAATCATTCAACGGTATGGTGTGGCAGAGATTGCCAAAATTTAACATTTAACTCTGTGTTTTAACACACTATCTTTTGGAGTAAATGATGCTGTTATTGTTTTTAATGATGGCTCTAAAGGACTTATTGATGCGTTCATTGCCTTAGGACTGTCAGTAGGTGATTACACTTACAATGGCTTATGTGATCTCGATAGCTTACGAATTAAGAAGGCTACGAAAGCATCAACCCCTGGTGTAAAAACACACAAAAAATTATCCGAGCCTCCAAAAAGCGAAAACAAGGCAAACATGAACATGCTGAAGGTCAAACATACAAAACTGGAGAATTTTAAGTTAATGTTTAGTACAGAACATTATTTTTAAAGAAACTAAATTTTCTTTTTCAATTTACTCAAAATGAGGTTTTTCTGTATTTACCATTGTTAACAAGTCTATCTAAAAAACTATTAAATTTATTTATTAGATATTTTGCATAAACGTTTATTAGTCATTATACTGTGCAGTGAACCTCAAAAAATAAATTTAACTGTAATAAAATTTTTAATTTTGTAAGATAATGAGATAAAGTCAGATTTTTTTAAGAGTTTTTTTTTGGATAATTTCCATATTTGATATCATTATTCAGATTGTATTATTATTATTCCTAATTTTTTTTGTTTAATACACTTGCCAAATGTAAACGAAGAGTTTGGTACAAAAAACAACGAAATAGGTGCAAAATTTAAATTACTATCAGTGTTATTAGAAACCCTTCATATTGTCATAATTTTTAATTAAATTTTGATTATAAAAAGTTATATTTATAAAAATTAATTGTTACTCTTAAAACATTTGTATTATGCTAATACATAACTCATAAAAATATTAAAAGGATCCAAGCAATATTAAAGAAAAAAATTGGGGGTGTTCGCGCGCCTACCTTAACCTAGCAGTTTCATACAAATACAAGATGGTAACCAATAGTAATGCAAATGAAAGAAAATCTTATAATAGAAAGGAGTAAGTGTATGCACAAAGAAAAGAAAAATCTCGTGACGCTCAGAAGGTTAAAACGCATTCTGAACCACTACGATATCCATGCCAAGACCAGGATTCAAATCAAGGTTCAGAGCGCTAACCACTGGGTTACCAGGTAATTATTACTTGACCCTACCATCTCGTCATTAGCAAAACTGACTCAGGTCTTGATGGACCAGATATTGATCTCGTCATCATAAAAAAATAACAATATCTTGATGACTAGATGAATCGTCTTTAGCAAAACTGATCAGATCTTGTTGAAAGAGATATCTAGCCGAAATCGCATGGAGGGTTAACCTAGCAGTGCATACAAAGGCAAGATGGTAACCAGTAGTAATACAAATGAAAGACCATCATATAATAGGAAGGAGTATGCTCATGCACAAAGACAAGAAAAATCTTGTGACGTTCAGAAGATTAAAGCGTATTCTGAACCACTACAAAAATCCATGGCAAGACCGTGATTCGAACCAAGGTTCAGCTAGCTAACCACAGGGTTACCAGGTAGCTTTTACTTAACCCTCCTGGTGGTTGTCTCGACGAGGTATCTATTCATTTGCAAAACTGACCAGATCTTAATGAACGAGATATCCCGTCAATAAAAAAAACACTTTAAACCACTTGGTTCAAACCACTTGGAGCGTTACGCTAGCAGTGCACACGAAGACAATATAGTAACTAATAGTAATATAAATAAAAGACCATCGTCAAAAGAAATGAACATGTTCGTACACAAGACAAGAAAATTTTCATGAAGTTCAGAAGATTAAAGCGCATTTAAACAACTACGAACATTCATGCCAAGACCGAGATCCGAACAAATGTCCATTCCGCTGACGACTGGGTTACAATGTAGTTATTACTTAACCCTACTTGTGGTTGTCTCGACAAGGTATTTCGTCATTAGAAAAACTGGCCATATCTTGACGGACTCTCCTGGAGGTTGTTTTGACTATCTCGCCAATGACAAATCTGATCAGATCTAGATGGACGAGATATCTCGTCATTAAAAAAAGCTCAGATTCTGATCTCATCGTAAAAAATCGGCAACATCTTAATGACGATACATCTCGTCACTAGCAAAGATTGATTAGATCACTATGGACGAGATTTCTCGTCTAAACCACTCGGAGGGCTAATAGCAATACATATAAAAGGCCATCGTCGAAAGAAAGGAGCATGTGCGTGCACGAGACAAGAAAAAACAGGGTTCTTGAAGTTTTCACCGAAAGCAACGGTTAACCTATCTCCCTCCTAATGCGGTTGTAGTAACAAAGAAACACGAAAACCGCTTCCCTGTCAGGCAGTAGTCATGGAGATACACAGCGAAGGAAGCACGCTGCTTCCTGATTACGGTTCGAAGCCCTTCGCTGAGAGACGGGGTTTCGACGGAAAACTCGAAGCACATTTCTTCGACTAAAAAACCCCGATATACGCCGAAAGCCTCCATTTATCTTCTAGCAGTGATAGAATGATAAAAGCGAGTGAAACAGTCCCGGGATGTTCCCGAAAAATCCTCTGGAACGCAAATCTTACGCCGACGCGTGGATCCGAGGCCATGCAGACTGATTCTTGTCACGGCTTATCGCGAATAGGGTGATTGCGTGTTTTACCTTCCGCTGGAGCGAATTGAAAATAATAGCTAGTTTTCGGAATCGATGGCTTCGAGCTGTTTCATTTGGTAGACATAAAACTTTGCTGAAAAGGTCAATCGAGACGATGTAAAAGTATAAGGAAATAAACCTTCGCGAAGCAGAATAGACATGATTCACAAATCTTATAATGGTTGGCCGGGTTTCATGGCGCATATATGGTTCATATTTGGCCAAATAGAAAACAGTCAATGTCAAGTAGTGGACACACACACACGAGAAATCTTATAATGGAAAAAGGTTTAAAATCTGAATACATCAAATCCAGTGTTATGGAATATTTCGTTTTATCAAGATGATTTATTATATTTGCATTGGTGTCTCAGATTTCGGACATTATAAGGAAATAAACGGGAAGGAATAAAATTATACGGAATTATAAGGAATAATAATTATAAGGAAAAGTATATGGAAATAAATCTTCGGGAAGCGATATAGGCATGATTCAGAAATCTTATAATGGTTGGTAGGGTTTTACGGCGCATATATGGGTCATATTTAGCCAAACGGAAGACAGACGATGTCAAGTAGTGGACACACACACGAGAAATCTTATAATGGAAAAAGGTTTAAAATCTGAATACATCAAATCCAGTGTTATGGAATATTTCGTTTTATCAAGATGATTTATTATATTTGTATTGGTTTCTCAAATTGTGGAAATTATAAGGAAATAAATGGGAAGGAATAAAATTATACAGGGTGGGCGAAAAGTCCCTGACACATTTCAGAATTTAATATAAATCAACCAATTGTCATATGAGAGTGCGGTTTTCATAAAATTGCTTTACATGGCATCAAGTTTTTTATTTTGGCATAAAAAAATGCATAATTTAACGCATAGATGGCACTTACCGAAAAACAATATAAAAGTTGTACACAAATAATTACAATACATATTAGAATTTATTAGAGCATTTTTGTCACTACATACTATCATATTTCAATGTGGGCACCCTTTGTGACTTGAGCTACATCCACGTATTTGCTAACATGGATTGCGGAATAGTGTTGATTACTTGCTTGATTCGTGTCTTCAATTCTTCAAGGTTCGCCATCCGCGAGGAGTAAACCTTGTCCCCCACAAGAAGAAATCAAGGGGGTTAAATATGGAGAAGGAGGTGGCCATAATAATTTTGATCTTTCCGTTGGGGTCGTCCTAGCTGGAATGGCGGATTGCAAGCTAACCTTACTAAGCTAGTGCCATCTATGCAAACAATTGAACTATTTTTTATGCCAAAAAAGTTGATGTCATGTAAAGCTATTTAGTGAAAACCGCACACTCATATGACAATTGGTTGATTTTTTATTAAATTTTGAAATGTGTCATGGACTTTTCGCCCACCCAGTATATTTTTCATGGTTCGTTTAACGATTCGCTGCATTGTTAGCAAATGAATGATTTTGGACCATCTCAATCGAAAGGCGATGCTTAGACGTTTTTAGTTAAGGTTACTCTATGTGAAGTTACCAGATGGATTCAGTATCATATTTAATATTGTATTTAAGGAGATTAAATTGTAGACACCAATTCGAAGTTAATTTTGTCAATGTTAGTTAATGTACCATTTTAATACAAGATTCTGAACACCTGATCTGAATGTTAATAACAGAGCAATTAGTTTGATGCATTATAAAACTGATTTGACTGACACGGCGTACGTTAATTTTGTGGTTCGCCGCAGTGTTAGTATATGAATTATTCTGGAACATCTCAGAATACAAAAGCAATGCTTAGACCTTTTAAGTTAACCATATGGATTCAATATCGCATTTGATATTTTATTCAAAAGACTAAATTGTAGATACCGATTGAAGTTAAATTCGACACTGATAATTAATATACCGCTTTAATACAAGATTCTGAACCACCAGTTAACAACAGAGCAGTTCGTGTTATGTATCAAACTGATTGGATTCATACGGGATAGGTCAGTTTATATTCGAGAATTTGTACTGTGTCTGCAAATGAATGGTTCTGGAAGTGCCCATAATCCAAAGCTTAGACCTTTTAATTTAAGATTATTAAGATATAACATGATGCGGATTTTCTATCATCGTGGTGTAAGTTTCTACTTTAACGTTTATCTATGACCATCAATTGATTAAAAGTGCAGATAATTTATTATTTATTATTAGAGCCATTCTGTTTCATGATTTTACTAGTGTTCTACATTCCATACTTCCTTTCCATGACGAGATATCTCTTCATCAAGGTATTTCTGATTTTTTTTATCAAGATCTAGACAGTTTTCTTACAAATGACGAGATTTCTCGTCGAGACAACCCCCAAGAGGATTCAATTAAATGCAACCGATTCGTTAAGTTAGATATGTTTCAAAATTACTTTGTAACTTTCTTGAGCAATTTCAGGAGCAAATTCAGCGATTAAGATAAGAACAAGAAGTTCGAAAAGGCAATAATATATTGCATTGCATAAGATTTGATTAACTGCGAGTAATGACTCAAACTTTATTAGATTAAGTTACGTGATTTATGTGTATATACACTGCTGGCCAATCAAATTACAACACCAAGAAAGACAAGAGATATCACAACAAAAATTATTTTGTAGATAACATGTTGACCAAGTATCAAATGATTAAATTCATAGACTTCTGTGAAGTGTGGTTCCTGCCAAAATCAGTAGTCAGAGTAGCCGCCATTGTTGGAGATCACCGCTGCCACACGCCTCGGCATTGATTCAAAGAGACTTTGGATGTGTTCTTGGGGTACAGCAGACCAAGCAGCTTCCACACGTTGCCAAAGTTGATCTGGTGTGGCAACTGGGGATGTATTCTGGGTCAATCGTTGAGCAACCATGGACCACATGTTTTCTATCGGCAAAAGATCCGGAGAGCGAGCTGGCCAGGGAAGCAATTCAATCTGGCGATTGACGAAGAACCCTTGGACAATGCGTGCCACGTGTGGTCGCGCATTATCCTGTTGAAATATGGCTGTGGGCAAGCCCTGAAAGTAAGGAAGGACAACTGGCTCCAACACCTCGGAGATGTAGCGCTGGCTGTTTAAAGTACCGGCAATGCGTACTAGAGGAGTGCGAGAGTGATATCCAATACCGCCCCATACCATAATACCCGGTGCAGGACCAGTGTGGCGGTGCATAACGCAGCTGTTCAGCATCCTCTCTCCACGGTGTCTCCAGATTCGAATCCGACCATCGTGGTGTTGCAGACAGAAGCGTGACTCGTCAGTAAAGACAATTTCATTCCATTCTTTCTTACATCCTTCTTTCTTCGCACCATTGGCGGCGGAAACGTCTGTGGTTCTGCATCAAGGGTAGACGAAGCAATGGACGTCTTGCGGACAGACTACTCTGCTGTAAACGGCGTCGAATGGTACGCGCAGACACTGGATGATGCGGTACAGACTGAATGTGCTGTGCTATGGTTCGTGATGTGGCTGAGCGATCCGTCACTGCCATACGCACAATATGCCTGTCATCACGTGAAGTGGTGCACTGAGGTGGATGCGATCGAACACGTCGGTCCGTCGTACCCTCCTGCATCCAACGATCACATATCCGCATTACAGTTGTTTGGTTTCGTCCAACACGACTACCGATTTCCCTGAAAGATAATCCACAATCTCGGTAGGCCACTATCCTTCCTCTGTCGAACTCGGATACTTGATCAAAAGATGATCGCTGTTTTCTACGAGGCATAATGGATCGTTTTTTTGAAAAAAACCACAAGAAAAACACAATTGCCGTACTTGAAATCGTCGAAATCTCCAAGCCTTAAATAGTGCTTTGAAGTGGCGCCACAGGCGCGCGTGATGTGCGTCTGCGCTGAAATTCTAATCATTTGCATATCTCACCTCCGCTAATGCATGTTGTAAATTTCATATTATTTGCATGCTTCCTTCTGGGTGTTGCATTTACGGTGGCCAGCAGTGTATATATATATATATATATATATATACATATATGTATATTATTAGATAGATTTAATATTCTATAATGCAAAAGGTCCAATTAAAAACAATTTTCACGATATTGCAAGTCTATTCTGACGCATATAACAGCCATAAGGCTTTTAAAAATGTTTTTGTTATTACAGAAAGTAACTAAGTTATTATGAACGCTAGTAAAGTTAAATTTGGGTTCCTTTTGTAGTACATAAGATGTCACAAAGATATTCGAGCTTCGCCAAGATCTGAAGCGTTGTTAAAACAACTGCTTCAACGATATCTGCTTTAATAAATCGCCCAAACCTCGAAATTTTATCTTGTATTGTACACAAGGTTTTTAACCCTATAAGGACCGCAAGATTTCCAAATAGTAAAGTGTTGATTTTACCTCACAACACACTTAATGACTACCATCTTTCTAAAGAATCGATGTATTCTTTAAAACTTTAGAAAGATTCTATTGTTTTTTCCGTAGAATAGAATCCTTTGGAACGATTCTATTGGCCGATTCTGTAGAATATAGCTTGTTTGATTGATTTTATTGCTTCTTCCCTAGAAAAGAATCCTTTGGAAATATTTTCCTCCTCCTTTCCTTAGAATAGAATCCTTTGATAAGATTTCATTGCTCATCTTCTTAGACTAGAATCATTTGTAAAATTTCCTTAGAATATAGTCCTTTATAAAATTTCCTTAGAATATAGTCCTTTATAAAATTTCCTTAGAATAAAATTCTTTGGGAATAAAACATTGCCAGTTTTCTTAGAATAGCATCATTTGGAAAATTTCCTTAGAATAGAATCCTTTTTGAAGATTACATTGCTCATTTTCATTATTATAGAAACCTTTGGGAAGATTACATTTTCTTAGAATAGAATTCTTTGGAAAATTTCCTTAGTATAGAATTTTTGGGAGGATTACTTGTTCATTTTCTTAGAATAGAATCATTTAGGAAGATTGCATTGCTCATTTTGTTAGAATAGAATCCTTTGGAAAATATCCGTAGAATAGAATTGTTAAAAATTTTCTATCTGTGTCCTTTCCTTAGACTATAATCTTTTATAAATATTCCATTAGTCAAAATGATCGAATTTGGTTGAAATTCATGCAAAGAAGACTACAGGTTCAAAGGTGGAATTATACGTTTGAACTACTTAGAAAATTAATGAATCCCCATATAATACTCCTTATTAATTGTTTGACATGGAAGAGAGTACTCGTGATAGGGAACACCTTCACAATCAAAAACCAGTCAACATGGTGTTGTCGTTGTTGTGACTGTCGCGTCTTCATCGGGCGGAAGAACTATGATCCTTCCATTGAGAAGACTTCTAATTCCTCTGAATAATTTCTTCGTATGGGGAGGGAGAGATTTTCAAGCTAAATGCAAATTTGACCCAAATTCGCTAATCTACTTGCTAGGTCTTTGCGAATGCGGCGGTCTCACAGAACACTCGCCTCCTTAAAGGCTTCAAACATCCAACGGATTAGTCCACTGGGTTCGTGACTTTTCACGCCATGTGTGTCAATGTCCCCATCCTTGGCTGTCAAGTTATATCAATGAAGCATAAACCATTCTCGTAATGTTTGAAATTGCTAGATACTTTACGGACAGACTTCGTACTTAGTTCATTTAATTATTGATACTTTCAAGCAGTAATACTAACATTCCAATCGTCGCGATATTTGCAAGTAGAGCAGTATATTCCTTTATCCCAACACACATAATAACTAAATGAGCACATCTATTGATTGAAAGAATTCTACGATTCCATTGGGTCAAGAAGGTTAGAAGCGATGCAAGTAAATCTGTGGATTGCAGAGCGGATGTCTGTGAACCCCTCAGAGGGTTAAGAAATTATTCCTTGAAAGAAAGTCTTAATCATCCTGGTGGTTGTCTCGATGAGGTATTTCGTCATTAACAAAACTGACCCGATTTCGTTGGACGAATTACCTCGCCACTAAAAGAAAATTGACCAGATCGTGATCTCGCCTTCATCGAAAAATAGGCAATATCTTGATGACGAGATATATCATCATTTGCAAAATTAATCAGATTTTCATGGACGAGATATCTCATCGAAACCACTTCGAGGGTTGACCAAAAATAATGTAAAACCTGGTTACACTTGAATCGTATTTTCATACGTCAGATTGGTCACGTATCACGGGCTTTGTAGTGCACCATGGTGAGAATAGCTGATAGATTTTACACAATCCCATTGATTCATGCTTTAAAGATGACAACGAGTTCTTGAGCACATGGTGGCTCTGTGAGTTTGTCCACTGCTCTAACATCATGCGAATTGTAGGCGGCACCTACTGTCTTATGAATGGTTGTACGTTTCAAATTGAGTAAGATTTTTTCATTTCGACGGATTAGTTTTGAACTTTTGGCAAATATGTTTACAAGTAATATCAAGTTATACGCGTAAAAATAATTTTAAGTACTATTTTACAAAGAATATAATTTTTTTTCTTACAAAGATTTTTTTAAAAAGTCACTTCGGATCATAAAATGTCAGATAACTATTATTTTTATAATCAGTCAGATTTTGCTGTGGTCACAAGATTCATCCTGCTTGCCTTAAATGCCAGACTGACCAGGCCTCCCCAGCTCACATTCTCGGTTGCTTGGAGTTGTCCCGAGACGACCTGTTTTCTGAACCTGTTTTGGTGTATGACTTTGTGCGAGTGAATGGACTTGTGGATTTGGTCCAGCTGGATCTAGACGTGAAGATTAGCAACATAATCAATCAGTTACACTGTTTTTCTGTCAGACTGTTAAAAATTATACTACATTTTTTGGTGTGTCGTAGAATAGTAATTAGTTTATGTGTCAGCAGAGATAAAAACAGGGAGAAAACTATTGCTGTAAGAGGTTCACACGCATATCCGTTTTGAAACCTGCGGTCTTCCGCGCATTACTTGACAATTAGAATCTTTCCAAGCATCTTTTCATTCACTTTATGTGGTTATTTAATCATTATGTGTGTTGTTTGGGTTAGAAGTTGTTGGCTACATTACTCAATAATCTCATGACGCTCAGAAGTAAGCTAACACTCAGCAATAATGCGCTAGAAATAATTCCATAGCACTCATATGGTTAAATCATGTACAAAACTTTTATGCATAAATATTTTCTTTTCCCTGGAGTAGAAGGAGGTTAAACCTCTCTTTTTTAATTTCCTTTTCTGGCAATGTGATTGCATCCCAAGCTTCATTTTCGCTATTTATGGTAGACTTTCATGTATACTCATTCATCTTCTGGTAGCTATATTTTGCTCTTTGACGTTTTCATTTCATTATATATTGTGGATTATTTAATTACTGTTTGTGGGAGCAAGATTTATCATAAACTTGCCTTATAATTACTCTATCATATTTGCAATTTTTTGCACATACAGAAATTATGTTTTTACTAATTTCTGTGAGGCTCTTGTGTTTGTACAACAGTTTTACCCACCTTGGTCAGGTGCTTGTGCTATTTGAACGAATTAGGCACTCTTGAGGTTTAAGTTAACTCACATATATCAAAATCTTGCTCTATAACTCCGTGTTTTTGGTAAAGCAGGGTTAATTTCTGTGATGTTTATGTCTCTGTCAAAAGTATAAACTTCAACTTGAGTTATTTATAAAATCCTCAAACCCCAATAGACATTATACCATATCTGTAATTTTAGCTGCTGTTATTTTAAGCCGCCCTTCCCAACCCTGCTAGTGGTTTCGACGAGATTTCTCGTCCATCAGGATCTAACTATTTTTGTAATGACGAGATATCTCGTCAAGATAATGGTGATTTGTTGATGATTATTAGATCAAGATCTGGTCAGTTTTCTTCTATAGACGAGATATCTCGTCTATCAAAATCTGGTCAGTTCAGATATCGAGGGGCTACATCGTTGAAACAACCACCAGGAGGGTTAAGGAAACAGAATCCGTTGAACAATTTTTGTCGTTATATTTACAAAATATTTCGGAGTTCCTTATTTCAATGCTATAAAGTATACATTTTAAGTCAAAAAACATTTTCAATGAACCATAATTTTAAAAAAAATCACTTTTTAAATATTTTCAATATTTTAAAATCCCGACTACTTTTGCAAATTTTATATTTTACAACAAATTTTATTTTTTTCCCTCAAGATTTCTCCAAATTTTTGAGATTTCCCTGATTTTCATGTACTGCTATTGCTTATTTTTTAGAATTTGCTTCTCTAACACCATGCAAAACAGCGAAAGACAGTTAGCGATTTATCAATGTTTAAAAAAAATAATTACACTTTGAAAATCCTCATTCCATACCCAAAGTTATTAAATAAATGATCAAGAACAACTACAAAACATTAAAACTCAATTTATTTTAAGAAAAGCCTTAACGTTTTAAACAAATGGGTATCATAAAAATTAAGAAAATCAATTTAAAATTTAGAAATCAGTCGATGTCCTGAAATTTGAGTTGGCGTGGTGTGGAAGTTTGGAGAGTGAGGTGCCAGCTCACACAAGTAATGCCTCGTCATCTGACCTTGGTTCAAAATTACGTGGTGTTGTCCTGAGATCTTTCCCTTTGGGATTGATCCCGGACCGTCACCATAGCCCGTTGAGTTGCTCCAGTGTGACGTAATTAAAAACCTACCTATCTACCTGATATTTGATAGAAAAATGTTATAACATGTTAACCCTCTGAGCATTAAGAGAAAATCATGCATAGTAACGTAGTATCGCTTTCCCCCACAATGCAAGCATAATGACTAATTAACCACATTCAATGTTTGAAAGAATCCTAGGAACTATTCTATTGGTTAACCCTCTGAGAGGTTCACACATATAATTCCACCTTGCAAACTCCAGTCTACCCAATGACTTCTAACCAATTTTGTCCTTGACCAATATAATTTTTCGACATGATTATATTCTAAAGAAATTAGAAATAGAATCGTTCTAAGAGATTCTATTCTAAGGAAATGAGAAATAGAATCTTTCCAATGACTCTTTTCTAAAAAAGTACCACTGGAATATTTACAAAGTATTATTTTCTAAGGAAGGGATCAATAGAATTTTTCAAAAGTATTCTAACCTAAGGAAAGAACCAGTAGAATCATAATAACATTATAAGATAATAAAACATAATTACATAAGATAATAAAACATAATTACATAAGATAATAAAACATAATTACATAAGATAATAAAACATAATTACATAAGATAATAAAACATAATTACATAATAAGAAAATAAAATCGCTTCAAAGTATTCTATTACAAGCTAAGTTCCTATAGAATCGTTCTAAACGGTTCTATTCTAAGGAAAGAAACAATGTATTCTTTGTAATTGTTGATAGCAACCACGTATTATTTATAAAGATGTGGTTATTTAGTCATTAAGTGTGTGTTGCCAGGGTAAAATCAACACTAGTCTACTCCCAAACACTATACGAGGGTCAACCCTCAAACGGTTTCGATCAAGTATCTCGTTCATCAAGATCTGTCCAATTTTGCTAATGACGAGATATGTCGTCACCAAGATATTGCCGATTTCTTTTATGATGACCAGATAAGTTTTCTTCTAATGGCGAGATATCATCCATCAAGATGACGTCAATTTCATTAATGATGAGATACCAAGTTGAGACAACCAACAGGAGGGTTAAGAAGGTCGAAAGAGTTTTGAAGTTACGAATGGAAGAGTATAGGCTTTCAGAACAAATTTACGAGTGAGAATCTGTCAGAGGGTTAAATAATGGAACTATTTCGATGAAATTTTACTACATATTCTAAAAGGCTGTGCAATTACAGTGAAATGATAGATCTTTTAAGGTATTTTGGTCATTTTTAGAGTACTATGTTCCCTTAAAGAGAATCTCTCCGTAGTGATTTTTATGGCACCTTCCTCTTTTCAATTTATCTTTTTCCTCAATTCTAGCTTTAACTCGCTTCGGCTTTGGAAGTCTTTTTGCCTTCCCTTTCCACGGACTCAATACCAAAAGCCGCAAAAAGTGTCCGCCTGTGGCATACAAACACAAAAGTACCCTGATGGAATTTCGAGTTGGCATACCACAATCAATATCTCCCATTGACTCCAGACTTCCAAACCTCACAGTTTATTTTATTTCAATTTAACCAAAGAATTTTTTTTATCTCAATCTCCTACTCACACCTCTCCTACTCACACCTCTCTCATCTCCTACTCACACCAAGAGTAAAAATGTAATTTTTAATTATTCATAACAAAATTATATACATATTATTAAAATTCTTAATATTAATTCTCCAAGTGGTTTTGACGAGATATCTCGTCCATCAAGATCTGATCTGACCAAATGACGAGATATCTCGTCATCAAGGTATTACGAATGTTTTTATAACAAGATATCTGGTCAGTTTTCTTTTAATTACGAGATACGTCGTCGGGACAACCACCAGGAGGGTTAAGGAGGGTGTATGTTCAATAGAACTCAAGCAGTTCAATAGAATTCAAGCATTCTGGGATGCGGTAACCCAGTTGGAAGGGACACGTATTAGCAACCGAAGGGTTGCGAGTTCGCAGCTCGGTCCAGCTAAAGATCTTCGTGTATATGGGAGCTGGTGTACAAAAAATCTGCCGTGGCATCAAATGTCCTCACGTCAGCGTGGTGTGGAAGTTTGAAGAGTCGGATGCCAACACAGGTTTTGACCTCGTCATCTGACCGTGGTTGAAAATTACGAGGCGTTGCCCTTGGATCTTTCCCTTCAGGGTTGATACCTGACCGTCGCCGATAGCCCGTTGTGTTGCTCCAGTGTGATGTTAATTAACTACCTACCTACATTCAAGCATTTCGTTCAACAACAGTCTGTATTACGTATCATTCAACATCATTCAATAATTGTACAGAAGGAAATGTCAAGGAGGTGGATATACGTTGTGAGGGGTCAAAGGTGAATAGGTGGGAAGTTTTTAAGAGAATCGTATTCATCGACTTCGGTCTCTGCCATATGGTCCCTGGTATGTCATTGATTAAAGCTGCGATGTTCCAGGACGAAATTAAGGGTCTCGACTTTGGTCTCTGGTATATGTCCCTGGTATTCGGTTGATTCCAGCTGCGATGTTCCAGGGACGATGCTACGGGTCTTAACTTTGGTCTCTGGCATATGTCCCTGGTATATCGTTGATTCCAACTGCGGTGTTCCAGGGACGATGCTACGGGTCTCGGCAGATATTGCCTTAACTTTTTGGTCCATGGAGGAGTATGTGCATCACAAGTTATACACTCTCATTGTCCCCAAGACTCTTGTTCCCCGAAAAATTGCAACTCTCCACTTGCTGGCTTCATATTGAATAAAACCAAGCTTCTTACTCAATACTCTGACCAATACCATTTGGTCAACTCATCTCATAGCCAATTATCGTGGTTGTTTGACCCATCCCAATTTGTTATAGGCACAAGTAAAGTAAGTCCTTCGATTTTGTATTGGATAACGTGACGTTTTGACGCAAGTCCTTCGGTTTTTTAATAGATCCCGTGACGTCATGGTGGCAATATTTACGTTCTAACAAAAACAAATAATCAAACTTGATAAAATGTAAATTCTTAAACATGATTTTTTTTAAATTTATATAAATGGTTTTACTAGTTGCAGCCCAAAGCTTTTAACACAAATGTTAAGTACTTTAATTTTTGAGTTGTATAATTTTGGTAGAATTGCAAATTATTGGTACGTTTGTAACAGTAGTTATAAAGTAGTTTCTAGGCTTTTTCATGAGTATCTATAAAACTATTAGATTTATGAACTTGACATTTACAGCATGACGAGAAAACATTATTTTATCTTTCATGAACCAGAAAAGCGATATGTTATGTTTTATCTATTTTTAGAGGTAAAATATCGGTGAAGTTTTTGAGTAAAAATCGATTATTTGAATTTTACAAGTCATCATATCCTCAAATATTAAAAAAAATCAGGTTAATCAAACAAGTTACATGTGTATGAAATAAAATTTCCTTGTTTGAGATTACTTGGCTTTGAGCAATCAAGCCAAACCTCGAAATAAAAAACAAATAGACTTAAAAAGTTTGGAATTATTGATTACATAAGTTTCGTCAGTAAAAATCTACAAAAAGCGGTAATTTTAAGGGGGAATGAAAATTTCCATATTTTTAGAATTTGCTTTTTCCAGAATTATTTTTCAAACTTTTTGAGACTTTTAACTTTTGTGTTTAAGTGAAAAAAATTAACATTTAAAAACGAATTCCATAGCCATAATGACTGTGTAACACATGAGGTGTTAGAAAGAGAAAATCAGTCAACTAACACCAAAACATTTGTAAAAATATCTCTAAAATGTGACTTTGATTTAAAGTTATATATTTTGAAATTTCGTTGGTGAATTTACATGTAAAAACCTTTCAAATCGCTGTAAAGGATCAAAAATAATTAATTAATGTACTCAAGACGTTCAATTAAAAATGAGAGGTTTTGAAAATCCTTTCAGAAAGAGGCTATACTCTAGCAAGAAACATAGATTGGAAAAGCTAAACACGAATTAAAAATGCAGTTTTTAAAAGAACTCTAATCAGTCATGATTTTAGAACTAATTTTTTAAAGTATTGGTTCTGTCCTCTGCTTTAAAATTGTTTTGAATTGGGTTAAGATATATCGCTTTGTGTAAAACCATTGCTTTGTGTCCGATAACTTTTGTGTTATAAATTAATATTTTGGCCCATCCACTCACATTATATATATATATATATATATATACGTTGCTACTTCCATAATAAACAAATTTTGAAGGGTAGATCTCATTAGTTTTAAGACATTTAACACGACCACGTGGGTGGTTTGGTTTATAGGTTTTAATGGTGCAAGGGCCATATATTTGGCCATGCTGTGCCAGACACAAGTCATACAGTATCAATTAATAGACCATAAACACGCAATGAAAGTTTTACTGACACAGACGAGAGAAATACACCCACAGGGAGGAAATCACCTGGCAGAACAAACCCGCGCCCCCTACAACTCGAAGGTTGCTAGCACAGTGGGCATACCCACTGAGTCACGACGGCCCCTACATAAGTTGATTCATAGAAAGATGATTCTGAACAGGCTAGTTAGGTTTCATGGTTAAACAACCGTATTTCGGCATGGTGTGCCAAACACAAGACAGAAAAATTAATTCAAGTAATGGACGTACGAACACAAGGGAAATTTTACTGACACAGAAGACGTGACAGAAATCAATCAAACTTTCGCCGCCTACTTGCAGTGACACCGGACATGAAATACGAAATAAAAAATACCAATAAAAGTTATAACAGTAGTTAACCCTTCTGGTGGTTATCTCGATAAGGATCTCATCATTACCAAAACTGACCAAATGTATCGAGATATCTCATGGACGAGGTATCTCGTCCTTAGAAAAAACTGACCAGATCTTGATAGCGTCATCATCAAAAAATCGTCAATATCCCCATGACGAGTCATCTCGTCATTAGCAAAATTGTTCATATTTTTACGGGCAAGGTATCTCGGTGAAACCACTTGGAGGTTTAATGGAATCATTTAATACTTTTTGCCTGCTTATCTGCTACACCAGGGCCATACAGTGCTGTAGATAAGTGTAGATAAATGTGAACTTTTGATCACCATCGTCTATAAGAAATTGTTTTAAATCGGCTTTATAAAATTTACATCTTAACACTCCTGGTATTTGTTTCTCAACAAAGTATCTCTTCAGTACCGAAATTGATTAGATTTTGATGGACGAGATATCACATCATTAGAAGAAAACTAACCAGATCTTGATGGACGAGATATCTCGTCATTAAAAGAAAACTGATCAGGTCTAGATCGCAACAAACAAATCGGCAATATATTGATGACGAGGCATCTCGTCGTTAGAAAATGGATCAAATATTGATGTACGTGAGATCTCGTCATTAGAAAGATTGATCAAATATTGATGGACTAGATATATCATCGAAACAACTTGGAGTGTTAATAAAGTGGTGCACGCTCTAATTTCTACATTTAAGTCCGAGTGTTTTAATGATTTACTTTTACCTGGGTCTATTTAGCGTATTTCGTTTTATCGATAATCATTTGATATTAAATCATTGTAAATCGCCTCTATAGAATTTACATCTTAGATGTCCTGATCGTTGTTTAGACGAGAAATTTCGTCATTAGCAAAACTGACCAGATATTTTTCTCGTCATCATATAAAATCGACAATATATTGATAACGTATATAGTATATATATATATATATATATATATGTAATTATTATCAAAATAGGTCAGATTTTGATTGACGAGATATCTTGGCGAAACCACTTGGGGTTAATAACGTCGTGCACGCTAGAAATTGTACATCTGGCACCAAGTCTTTCAACCCTCCTGGTAGTTAGTTGTCTCTGGATGGTATCTTGGCGTTACCAAAACTGACCAGATCTTGATGGACGAGATATTTCGTCATCCTTAGAAGAAAATTGACCAGATCTTTATCATGTCATCAACAAAAAATGGGCAATGTCTTGGTGATGAGTTATCTCGTCATTAGCCAAATTGATCAAATATTGATGGACAAGATATCTCATCGAAATTACTTGGAGGATTAATGGCTTATTAGCTGGACTAATTTAGGAAATTTCAATTTGAAATTTGTTACAGAGGTTTTCAAGACACTGAAGAATAAATTTTTACGAAAAAAATACTCTAAATCATTTTTTTTAAGAAAAAAAAAGAAAATCTCTCTTCAATAAGTCTTATAGAAAAACTAATGCCTTCAAAGATACTGCAGAATGGAGGCACTGGGTGTAAAGACTAGGACTGGAAATCCATGTGTAGGTAATTTTTAGTGATGTTAAAAGGAAATGCTCACTAGTAAAATTGATTAAATATTGATGGACGAGAAATCTCGTCATTAGCAAAATTGATCAAATGTGGATGGACAAGATATCACATCCAAACTACTTGGAGGGTTAATGGCTTATTTCGCGCATTTCAATTTGAAATTTGGTTGACAGGTTTTAAAGACACTAAAGAATAAAATTACTAAAAAATACTAAATCAAGTTTTTTAGGAGAAAAAAAGAAAATCTCTCTTAAATAAGTCTTAAAGAAAAAATAATGCCTTCAAAGATTTCACGATTCAAGAGAGAAGAATTCCTGGGCCAATTTCGCGAATTTCAATTTGAAATTTGGTACAGAGGTTTTCAAAACATTAAAAAATAAAATTACGTATAAAATATTAAATCAATTTTTTTCGGAGAAAAAAGAAAAATTCTCTTAAATAAGAGTCTTAAAGAAAAAAAATATCTTCAAGGATACTTCAGAATGGAGGAACTGGGTTCAAGACTAGAATCAGAAATCCCCGCTTAAGTAATTTTTTAGTGATGTTAAATGCATTAGGTAAAATTGATCAAATATTGATGGACGAGATATCTCGTCATTAGCAAAATTGAACAAATGTGGATGGACAAGATATCTCATTGAAACTATTTGGAGGGTTAATGGCTTAATCACCTAGACCAATTTCGCGAATTTCAATTTGAAATTTGGTACACAGGTTTTCAAGATACTAAAGAATAAAATTACGTAAAAAATACGAAATCGATTTTTTTCGGCAAAAGAAAGAAAATCCCTCTTAAATAACAGTCTTAAAGAAAAAAATGCCTTCGAAGATACTGTAGAATGGAGGCATTGGGGTAAGGACTAGCACCGGAAATCCCTGCGTAGGTAATTTTTTAGTGATGATAAATGGACGTAAGAAACATGAACATAGGTGACCATTCGAAGGAATTCAACCTGCTCATCCTGTAGAAAAGACCGTTCGATATTAGAAAAAACCACAGTTTGACATCGGTAAAAAATGAGACAAGTTAAAGAATGGTTAACCTTCAATAGGGGAGAAGATCGAAGAAAATTTGTCGCAAAAACTCAACTTATTTTCTGCTGAGGGAAATTAAAGCATATCAAAATGGAAGCTCTTTTGAAATTTTTTGTAAGATAAAATTCTCGGAAAGGAAGTTTCAGGAATTTATAAGGGTTTTGTGGAGGAGTATATTTGCAGCTAACTAATGTTTTAAAAATGTCGCAATTTAATAAGGAACAGCCTTTTTATTTTCTCTCATTGATCTTACTGAAAAACTCAATCAATAGATGTAAGATGTATTTAGAATACTACAAAAAACAGCTTTGTGTTATCTATGTAGTAAACTAATCACTGTTTCTAGTATCTTGCAATTGGTGTAGATAATAAATTTTTAAATAAGGTTTCATTTCTTTGAACTTTTTTAAACCCATACAAATCACGGCCAACCATTATTTCTCTTGTGGTTTTGGTGAATTGTTTTCAGTACAAGCATTAACAAACTACCGGAGAAGAAACATAATTCCGGTTAAGGGCTAATTTCATTTATCATCGTTTTGGCGATGGTTGCGTTAATTTAAGATATGAATAGGATTTTTAGTTCAAACAAAGCTGCAAAAATTTTTCTTTTGCTGTTCAAATTTTCTCGCATGATACATATCGGGGTTACCTTAAAATGTGGTTTATCGCCGTTTTGGCGTTGTTTGGGGATTAACAATTCGTATTGACCAATCAATTATCATACATAAATTAGAATTCATTATTTGCAATTTTTATTGGGGAAGTGCTGAAATAGCAATCGAAAAGCAAACCAAGTGACTTTACGTACAGGATGAGTGAAATTTTCAGTGTAAACAAACTAACCAGATGGTCTGCGAAAGTTTTAAATCTGCTGCTCAAATTCGCTCGCGTGATACATATTGGGTTTACCAAAACTATCCTATCAATTCACAATTTATTTGGAATTTTTATTGGTGATGTGCTGAAATCGTACTCTATAAACAAGCCAAGTGACGTCACATTCCGAATACGTACAGGGAACACATATTGGAGCAGAAACACTACAGTTACCTATATTTAGCCGGACAGAAAAGTCCTCTCATAAGCGACATGATAAATTCGAATTAGATTAACACTTCAAGTTACTCCAAAGGTTACGAAAGAGGTGAAACAAACGTTAGAGCCCTCTATCTTTAGATTTACTGAAAAACTCTCTAAGAAAGGAGTCATTGCGTATCTAAGTAATTAACTTTAATAATGACTAATCTAATAATACTATTATATGTAAGCCATATCTCCATATTTGTACTGCTGGGCATTGTTCTCGCAAATACGTAATTAACTTATACGGATCTTGTATGCCTAAGAATTATGCAAGAAAATCATTTATATTTTTCATTTGAAGCTTCCCAGGACTATTCAATATGTTGTTATTGAACAGAAACAGTTAGGTAGCTAGTGTAAAATTAACGTCGCACTAGATTAACACAACGGACTATGGGCTATTGGGATCAATCCCGAAGGGAAAGATCCAAGGACAACAATTCATAGTTTTGAACCCTGGCCAGATGACGAGAACAAAAGTACTAAAGTACTTTTATTTTGGGTTAGTAATTTAACCTTCTGAGGAGTTCCCACGCACAATTGCACTTTACGACCTGCAGTCTTCCCTGCATGACTTCTAAACAGCTTTGACCTCCTTGACTAATTGAATCACTCCAAAGGATTCTTTCTTAAGGAAAGTACAAACAGAATCATTGCAAAGGATTCTATTCTTTGGAAGGGACCAATAATATATCTCCAAAGGATTGTTTTTTAGTTAAAGGACCAATATAATCTAACCAAAGAATTATATTCTAAGGTAGGTAGATATTTTAATTAACGTCACACTGGAGCAATACAACGGGCTATTGGCGACTCTCCGGGATCAAACTCTATTAGAATATAGCCAATATAATATTTTCATAGCTTGAAAGAATGCATTGATTCTTATAAGCAATAGGTATGGTTATTTAGTCATTAAATGTGTCATGGTGTAAAACCACTATACTACACGGAAATCTCGTGATATTCAGAGGGTTGAATCAGAGCTTTACCCGTTTAATTCGGATTGTTTTTATATACTACTTACTTTTATATACCATTTGACGCAGCCCTCTACGTTCAAACTGAATCCTTAAATTAAATACACAACCGCAAAAAATTTCGTTGGCAGACATGAGAGTCATAAATAATAAATATTACGATTCAAACAAAGCAAGACAAAAAATCTTAATGGTGAAATTAACCCAGATAATTTTGGCCGCAATGTAAACAACCGCACGGAACTAAAAAAATTCTATTCCGTGTTGGAAACCGTAAATTTCAACCCCGGGATACTTTTCTCATCGATTCCCTCGTCTTTTGTTATTTGATTTTCCCACCGGAATACCCAGTAAAGCAATAAAAAAGTGCATAAACTTTTCGCGTGCCCGAAAAGTTCCGTTGTTTTCAAAGAAGGCGATAAAGAGCCAAGAAATTAGCCGCCGTAAATATAAGCCGCCTTGGTAGTAAGCCTGAGAGAAAACATCGATTCCGGTTCACACGCATGCGTCCGTGCGAATCACTCTGTGACGACACTTCCCAAGACACGCCCCCATCGATAGAAGTGCCACCTACAGTTTCAGAAGTTATTTTTACCGAAATCGTTAGTAAGAAAAACTGACCCCCACAAGTGTATGAGCGGAGGGTTGTGGGGCCCGCCATTCCAGATCGACCCGCAACTCAACTGTTGCTTCTGGCTGGGTTCCAAACCTCCCCTACCGCCCCATCACGGTGCTCTTCCGCCTCTTTCCGTCTTGTTGCACTTCAACAAACCAGCCCCATGTAACCTCTTTTAAGTTTCAAATGAGAGCTCAAGCTCTTTGTTCCGCATATTTGGGTTAAACAGGACATTTTATTTGAGGCAGCACCGGTTGCATATCAACAGGCCTCTGGCTAAGTAGTGGTCATGGCATGTCTCCAACTCTAACTCTAGACGCGCCTGCAATTTTTACTACCTTGAACCCACCCTACCTAGACTTACCCTAGAGTTAAATTGACCTTCCCTTGCTGTCAATATTTCCTAGTTATGAGTTTAAAATGCCAGATTTTACTTTATAAAAGAAATAAAATTGATACAAATTATTTCATGTTTAAGTTCTAACATTACTTGTTGTCTTACACATATATTTATGTCCATTAACCCATCGGCTCCATGTAAACTCTTGAGTTTCAGATGAGGTAGGCAGGTAGGTATTTAATTAACGTCACACTGGAGCAACGGAACGGGCTATTGGCGACGATCTGGGATCAAGCCCGAAGGGAAAGTCCGAGGACAACACCTCGTAATTTTGAACCACGGTCAGATGAGTTTCAAATGAGAGCTCAAGTTCTTTGTTCCGCATATTTGGGTTAAACAGGACATTTTATTTGAGGCAGCATCGATTGCATATCAACAGGCCTCTCCATGAGTAGTGGCCATGCCATGCCTCCCACTCTAACTCTAGAAGCGAGTGCAGCTTTTACTACCTTGAACCCATCCTACCTAAAAATACACAAAGGATTAAATTGACCTTTCCTAGTTTTCAATATTTTCTAGTTTATGAATCTAAAATACATTGGTTTCTTGATAAAAGATTTAAAAATTATGATACGAAGTATAAAATCTTTTATTTTTCGCCCTCAGGGGCTTCATTAGGTGTGTACGGGGTTCACTGACCCGAGGTGCTCCAGTGATCCTTACTTTTCACCAAGGGTTTACTGTCTTTAGTACACACGGGGTTCGCGCTCCTGGAATATTCAAGCGATCTTCTGCTTTCATCTCACTACCCTGTTCCTCAATGCCTCTTTTTCCACCTTCCACGTTTTTTGCCTGACGTTGCCTGTCTTGTGTTTGGCGCAGCTTTACCAAATATGATCCTTGTGCCATAAAAGGCCAAAACAGCTAACCAACCATTTCAATTTGTGGCAAGCCCGAGTACAGTTTGAAATGATTTCTCTGTAGTGAACGGCAGACCCTGAATATTTCGAGGAGCGATATGTCCGAAGATCTGGGTAAGATATACGAAGTTTTTGGGTCTGCCACCTTTAGTGTAAGAGTATTTCCGGATTTATTCGAACTTAATATTCTGCCAAGTGGCAAGTCCGAGCACAGTTTGGAGGGATTTCTCTGTAGTGAATGACAGACCCGGAATATTTCGAGGAGCGATATGTCTGAAGATCTGGGTAAGATATACGAAGTTTTGGGGTTTGCCACCTTTAGTGTAAGAGTATTTCCGGATTTATTCGAACTTAATATTCTGACAAGTGGCAAGACCGAGTACAGTTTGGAATGACTTCTCTGTAGTGAACGGCAGACCCCGAATATTTCGAGGAGCTATACGTCCTTGTATCTCATTAATGTAACATCTTCTAAGATATGTGTGTTTTGTTGTACTCTAAAAGTTTCAGATATGTTATTCCCCCCACAATGGAAACAAAATGTTTAGTAGTTAATGGATTAATATAAATAGCCGGTTTCATAGATGTAATTTTACTCGGATTTCAACGTTTTTAGCTTAGAAACTATATTTTGCTTAGAATTTAGAGCAAAACTTAGGAACTTAGGATCAGCATACTGAAACAAAGGCACACACTTTTCTTGTAGAAACAACACGTTGTTACATTTATATAAAAATGGTTGAGGATTTCTGCTAAACGGTTGATTACACGCATACAGTTATCAGTAGCATATTGAAGACAATTCCTAATTATAATATTTTCTACCGCCATTAAGAGGGCGGTGAGCTTTCACAACACTTTTAAAGTTACGATCCGATTTTCATAAAATAAACCCATTGTTTCACACAAAAAGGTTGGCCGCGGTAGCCCAGTTGGGAGAGCACCGGATTAACAACTGGAGGGTTGCGAGTTCGAAACTCAGTCCAACCAAAGACCGTCGTGTACACGAGAGCTGGTGCAAGTTAAATCTGTCATGGCCTCAATTGTGCTTAAGTTGGAGTGGTGTGGAAGTTTGGAGAGTGGGATGCCAGCTCAGGTGTTTCTCTCGTCATCTGACAGTGGTTCAAAATTACGTGGTGTCCTAGAACCTTTCCTAATAGCCCGTTGCATTGCTCCAGTGTGACGTTAATTAAATACTTACCTACCCTTCGGGATTGAAAGTCCGCTGTTGCCGTGTTGGAAAGTAATGGACTTCACTAGATCTTGATGGCGAGCTACATCATCAAATCCACTCTTGGAGGGTTAAAATTCTTCTAAAGGAACTAATTTTATCACAGTATATTCCTCACATCCTATTTTTAAATCTATATGGTATCAACCCAATTTGAGAAACTCTAAAATATTTAGAGTATTTTTTATTTATTTAAATTAGGTAGATAGAGAGTTAATTATAGTCGCACTTGAGCAACACAGCAAGCTATTGGTGGCGATCCGGGTTCAATCCCTAAGGGAAAGATCTCAGGACACAGCCTCGTAATTTTGAACCACGGTCAGATGACCAGGTCAACACTTGAGCTGACACCCACTCTACAGAGGCTCAGTGGGTATGTCCACTGCGCTAGCAGCCTTCGAGAGTTGTAGGCGACGCCGGTTAGATTCCTTGCAGGTGCATTCCTCCCTGGGTGTATTTCTCTTCTGTGTTAGTAAAACTTTCATTGTGTGTGCGACTATTACTTGATATTGTGTGTCTGGCACAGCATGACCGAATATGGCTCTTGTGACATAAACCCCCAAAACCAACCAACCAACCAAACTTACACACCACACCAACGTGAGGCGATTTGAGACCACGGCAGATTTAACGAGCACCAGCCCCCGTGTACACGACAGTCTTTTTCTGGACCGAGTTTTGAATTCGCAACCCTCCGTTTGCTAATCCGTTGCTCTTCCAACTGGCTACCGTGACATCTTTCTTTATATTAAAAGAATGCTTCGCACAAAACACTCCGAATATTTTTCTCCCTACATAAGGAATTGCTATGCTGTACAATTCATGGAGGCAAAAATTATTGATCGAACCTCATTTTACGTAAAGAACAGCAAAAGGAAGGGATTTCGTGGAACTAATAAGATGCTCTAATAAAATTCTAAGGCATTATTTGTATTTTCTAAATGCAAATGGAATTTACTTAGCTATGTTATGCATGAGAAACTCTGTTTCTTTGAAACTGCCCTCAAGCCATATTTTAAAGAAGTATATTTTATAATTTAAAATAAATGTTTCGTTGTCCTGTAAAAAAATATTTGTCGAAGTACCTACGCGCATGAACAGTTCAAACTAGTTATGTAATAAATTGAGATACTGTATCATCCTTTATATCATTTACACAAGTCTATGTGTTATGAGTTGAGTAGGTATGCAAGAAATTTTTTTTAATTCTTAAAAAAGGAAAATATCTATGAAATGGAGTTTATTTTTTATCTTTAAAGTAATTTTCTTTCTGATTTTTATGTAATGAAATTAAGGCAGCATATTTTCCATCATCTTTATGCTACTTCCTTTTCCACTTTATCATCCATAAATATAGCATTGGAACACGTCATTCTGCGCCTTATCTGTGGTCAATATATACTAGGGTTTGAAATCAGTTATGAAATACCTGTTAATACCGGTTTAGAATATTAGTGAGAATTATCAGTTTTCTTAGAAAAATAAATTACTTTAGCATTATTGCTGAGCGTTTTTAAAATCAGACCTCGTGGATCAATTTATCAGACGGCAATAGTTTCAAATGCCTCTAGAAATGAAATCTGTACAGAAAATTTTGCCTTTGAAAAAATGAATAAAAATTGGTAAGGAAATTCCTCATCCGAAAAATGATCTCATACTTTTATTTTGCCTGGATCCGTTTTCAATAAATTTGTGAAATTGTAAATCTATTTTAGAAATTGCATTGGGAATTCCTTATAGATTTTGTTTTCACAAACTCGCCTTACATAGGGTCGAATTTCGAAACTTAAACTGTCAACATGAATATATAATCCGTTTTCAATAAATTTTGTGAAAATATAAATATATTTTAGAAATTGCATTGGTGGAATTCTTAAGACAGTTTTTACAAACTTGTCTTTCAACGGTCAAATTTCGAAGCTTACCTGTCAATATGAATATATAGTCGACTTGCAAAAGTTGAACACACTGTTGGAGCGTGAGAGTTCCATTTCAATTTTCTTCGTTGGTATTTATTCCTCTAAGTTCCGCAACTTTTCCCGAGCATGTTTTTCGGTATTTTAATTTTCTCCTTCACCGTAATTTGGAATTCGGATTTTGAGAGAATTAAAAGAACAGGTTTTAGGGGAATTCGAAGAAAAATGGTCGGTTCGTTTAATCTGATGTATGCAATAAATTCATTCTATCTCTGCTCCATTAATATTCACACCAGCCGCGTTGGATGCGGATTCATAGACTTCTGTTTAATATACGTGCAGGGCCTTTCATACTTTCTAGTAAATCAAATTTACCATTGTTTTGTTACTTGAGTTTACCCTTTTCCCACCTGCCATCACACATTAAATCAAATTTTTCAATATATCAGTTTTTTTAGTTTTTCTAGATCTGAATGGGATAATATATAGACTTGTGAAGTACACTAAGTCACTCTTTCTTTGCATGAAGGTTAGACTTCTTCAGAAACACACTGAGTAAAGCTTTGAGAAAAATGTTCACCTTCGTTTTCTCGGAACTGTTTTAGTGTTTCACTTGGGTCCATCCAATTGAACTTGGTTAAATCTGCGGTGGCCTCCAATGTCCTCACGTTGGCGTGGTGTGGAAGTTTGGAGAGTGGGGTGCCAGCTCAGGTGTGACCTCGTAATCTGACAATGGTTCAAAATTACGTGGAGTTGTCCTCGGATCTTTCCCTTCGGGTTTGATCCTGTTGAACTTGATTATCATGGCACTTCAAGGACGGATTTGTAGACCACTTTGCTTTACCTTGGAGCACCACGGGGGGTGGGTTCACGTTAAACCTCGCACATATCCTCGCATTCTAGGTACAGCCCGTTTATAGAGGCGACACATCCATTCTAGACGGAGAGACATCCATGCCTTTACCCGGTTTGTTGGTTGGTATTGAGGTTTTATGGCGCAAGGGCCATATTTGGCCATGCTGATCCAGACACAATATCGATAAACAGACACACACACAATGAAAGTTTTACTGACACAGAAGAGAGAAATACATCCAGGGAGCCTTTACCCGGATCCCAACCAGGAACCTTTTGATCCAGAATCCAACATTCTGACTGCTAGACAGATAAGTCGGCTAGAGTTTGAGGTTTCACTTCTGTGATATGATCATTATTCTGTGAACATTTCCCTTTACGGAGGCAACTGGGCAAACTAGGTAATGATATCTATTTCACACATTTCGAAATGTTGAATACCATAGAACTGAACAAGCATCTTATTGAGGTCCTATGACTACCCACTGTCAGTGCCCCACTCAGGAAAAAGGCAGAACTGGATACATGTATTGAAATTTTCTGTAGGTAATCTACCGGTGTTGAGAACGTGGCACTTTTTAAACCCTATAATACACCACTAAACTGAAGCTATTTTATAAAAGATCAATTTAAATTTCAAAAACAGAAGAACATTTCATTTACCTTTACTCAAACATCAACACATTCGGACACTTGCTGAAGCAATCGCATTACATTTCAGATGAAGCAAACGAGGCAGCTTATGAGATGCGTAATTGATAGCTAGTATCTGAGGTCCTATAATTACCAACCGTCATTTCGCCACCCACTCAGAAAAAAGGCAGAATTACAAACCTGTATTGAGATTTTCGGTCGGCAATTTACCGGTGTTGAGAACGTCGCAATTTTCAAACCCTACTACACCAACTCAAATGAAGTTTATAAAACATAGTCTATAAAATATCAATGTTAAAATTAAAAAGCAACGACACTTTTTACTTTTACTCAACACACGATTACTTTTACTCAGACATCACCTCTCGGACATTGCCAAAACAACTGCCAGATGAAGCAAAAAAGGCTGGTTTTGATATGTGTAATTGATAGTTGAGACTCTTGTCTGAAGTCATATCTACTCACCACCATTCTCCCTCACTCGGGAAAAAGCAGAACTGAAAATATGTATTGATATTTCGGTCAGTAATTTACCGTGGTTGAGATGGTCATACTTTTCAAACCCAATAGCACACCAACTAATCTGAAGACACTTTTTAAAAGATCAATGTTAAACTTATAAAAGCAATGACACTTCGATCACTTTTACTCAAACATCACCTCCCTAGGTCACTTGCTGAAACAATCGCCATTGTGGTTCAGATAACAATCGCCATAGTGGTTCAGGGGTAGCCACTCAGGAAAAACTTACCTGTAAACCGATATTGAGGTTTTATGATCGTTAATTTACTGGTGTTGAGAACGTTGTACTTGTCAAACCCTATAATACACCAACTCAACTAAAGACTGTTTAAAAAATGTCAATGTTAAACTTAAAAAGCAACGACATTTCGATTACTTTTACTTAAACATCACCACCCTCGGACTCTGTTTCTGAAACAATCGCCATTGCGTTTCAGATGGAGCAAAAATGATAACTTATGACGATATACGTAATTGATAGTTGAAAGGAATTAGTACCTGATTGAGGTTCTATAATAACGCATAGTGTCTTTTCAGGAAAAACGGCAGAACTGGAAACCTGTATTGAGTTTTCAGTCAGTAATTTACCGATTTTGAGAACGTCATAATTTTCTAACCCTTTAACTTAACTGAAGGCAGTTTATAAAAGGATCAATGTTAAACTTAAAAAGCAGCGACACTTCGATTACTTTTACTTAAACATCACCGCCCTCGGACTCTGTTTCTGAAACAATCGCCATTGCGTTTCAGATGAAGCAAAAAATGCAACTTATGACGAGATGCGTAATTGATAGCTGAAATGAATTAGTCGCTTGTTCGGTTAGACGACAGTTTTAGCACTTGTTTAATACACTCTTGTGCATTGCAAATGATCTCCTGCTACGCGGGTGACGTATGGTAACTGGCGGTAATCAAATGAATTCAACCGTAGTAATCACGGCATATGCAAATTATGTTACATTTACGTCCCACTTGACAACTCCGAGATATTGCAGAATACCCAAAGGGGGCATCAACTCAGTAAAGATCATGAACTGCGAAATTCTCAAAGCAAGACATATTTACAGATTTGTTAAGGATCTCAGCTTTCGCACAAGCTTCAATCGATCAAAAGGAGTAAAAGTTAATTATTCATGTTGCATTACCTTATAGGAAGAACACAAAGAGGAATTAAAAATTATATTTCTATGTACTTTTGAAATTGATTTTATGTTTATTTTGCTACTTAAATTACTTTCCGTTTTAATATAATTTTAAAATAAATTTGCTGAGTGAGGCCATGCCTTTATATACTAAGCAATTTATTATTGTGTTTGTTCTACTATTGATTTGATATTTGCTCGTAAGTAATTTAAATTATTAATAACTTTAACCCTCCAAGTGGTTTCGACGAGATATCTCATTCATCCAGATCTGACTAATTTTGTTAATGAAGAGATATCTCATCATCAAGATATTGCTAATCGTCTGATGATGACGAGATCAAGATCTGGTCAGTTTTCTTCTAATGACGTGATATCTTGTCTATCAAAGTTGGTCAGGTTTCTTCCAATGACGAGATGCCTCGTCGAGAAAACCACCAGGATGGTTAATTTAATGTTATGAGTTATGAAATTCTCAAAGCACGGCACCTATGTTTACGGATTCGTTATCTCAGATTGCGAGCACTCTTCAGTCGACCAAACTCCTCGAGGGCACATCTCCCTTTAGGTTTGTACCGGATTCACGAGTCCGAGGTACCCTAGTGATCTATTCTTTTCCCATGGGGCTTACTGCCTCTGGTAAACATGGGGGTCGCGTACCCAGGATGCGCAAGCCATCGTTCTCTACTTTCTTCTCTCCATCCTTTTTTTACACAAAAACTTGACATTGTATGTCTTGTGTTTTGCGCAGCTTGGCCAAATATAGCCCACAATCAATAAAATCCACAACCAACAATTCAGTCCATCAAAGCATTGTGCATTGCCTTATAAGAACACCATGAAAAAAGAATTACAAATATATTTTATGTACTTTTGAAAGTGATTTTATGTCTATTTTGCTACTTTATGTACTATAACATTTATTTTGATATAAAATTGCTCATGCGTTTATTTACTAAGTAATTTAGTATTGCGTTTGTTATATTATTGAATTGATATTTGAACTTTAGAAACTTAAATTATTAATAACTTTAAGTAAGGATAATGAATTATTAAATCCTAAGAGAAAGACACTTATATTTACAGATTTGTTAAATATCTCAGATTCGCACACGCTTTAGTAGATCAAAAAGGTATAACAGTTAATTATTTATAAGGAACATTGCCTTAAGGAACCATATAAAAAAGAATCACAAATATATTTTTATGTAATTTTTTGAAAGCGATTTTATTTTCGTTTTGCTACCTTTAGGTCCTATACCTTTTATTTTTGTACATATTATTGACATTTTTATACAAAATTGTGCATATGTTTATTTACTATTCTACTTGCTACTTTTTTGTTGATTTTATATTTGCACTTAACGAAGTTAAGTGATTAATAGCTTTGAGTAGAGATCATAAATTATAAAATTCTCAAAACAAGACACTGATATTTATAGATTTGTTAAGTATCTCAGATTTCGCGCATGCTTTAGTTGATCCAGAAGGCATTAAAGTTAATTATTCATAATGTGCATTGCTTTATAGGAACAACATAGAAAAGACTAAAAATCTATTTTATGTACTTTTGAAAGTGATTTTAGGTCTATTCTCTCTACTTTAGGTACCATACCTAACGATATTTATTATCATTAATATTTTTCTATAAGTTGCCCATATGTTCATTTACAATGCAACTCATTACTGAGTTTTTTTTATTGATTTAAAAAATGTGTGTGTACTTTTTTGTAAGAAATTTAAGTGATTTAAAACTATTAGTTCGTTGTCAAATGATATAAAGTATCGAATAATTTATTTTCAAAATAAAATTTATTATAATTCAAGCGCAATTTAAGGCTATTCAAGGATTTTCTCGAAATAATTCAATTTAATAAACAACTAGAAGATAGAAATTCACAATGAAGTTTAGACAAATTCCCATTGAGATTATATTTTAATTAACTTCCACAGTGTAAGATGATGCAAAAATAAATCCTCAATATTTTTCATATTAGAAAGCCATAAGGATATCTTACAATTCTACTCTACTTTGAAGATTGAAATTAATACGGAATTTCTTTGTGCCGTATTAACTAGAATAATCCTTTTTACCTTTTAATGTATTTTCTAATTATTTATAAACTTCAATTTTTTTCAACTGAATTAGATATATAAGATAAGGATTTTCTTGATTTCATTTCTTAGGGTCTTCATGGGATCTTTCCCTTTGGGATTGATCCCGGACCGTCGCCAATAGCCCGTTGTATTGCTCCAGTGCGACGTTAATTAATTACCATTATCACTTTAGGGTCTTCAACATGCGTGCTATATTTTAAGTCGAAAGTCGCAAAATTGACCCAGTCATAAGCCATTAATAGACACGGGAACATCTTTTGCGCGTGTGGTTGCCATATCTAAGAAACTATTTTATTGATCGACTTGAAATTTTTAGATGGCGGGCAAACATCGTTTTTGCATTTTTATAGATTTTCGATTTGACAAGTCACCGTCTCCTCAAATATTTTATTAAAAAAATTTCTGGTCCATCAAGCGATAGCTACATGTTGTATGAAGTAAAACTCCGTTCAATTTTTTGCTTAAGATCACTTGGAGTAGAGTAATCGAGCCAATCAACGACCGCAGATCTTACTGCGTCCAGGAGGTTTTACTGGCGTGATTCTTCATGAAAATTATTTAGCCCTCCAAGTGGTTTCGGCGAGATATCTCGTCCATCAAGATCTGACCAATTTTGCTTATGACGAGATATCTCGTCATCAATAATGCCGATTGACTTCCGAATGATGGAGATACTGCCGTTTTTTATGATGACGAGATCATGATCCAGGTCATTTTTACTTTTGACGAGATATATCGTGCATCAGGATCTGATCAGTTTTGCTAACGATGAGATACCTCGTCTAGACAACCACCAGGAGGGATAAATGAACCCCTGAAAAAATAAACAGGTGCTCGAAGTTTAAATATCACATGGGTTCTTTTCAATAAAAAATAATTAATTGAATATATTATCACATGGATTCTTCAATAAAATGTCTCGAAAATGCGGTGATTTTAGCGAAAAGAATCTACCCTTAAACCTTCTTTATGACACGAATGCCATGATAAAATATTACTTTTTTAAATGAATGCTTGCTTATCTGATCTGTAAATCATAATAATTAGCCTCCTTCTTTCCCATTGAATAAGGCAGTGCTACAATTTGACCTACATACGAAATAACAGTTATGCAATGGTGTTTATTCTTTTCCCCATTGAACACAAAATGCATTCCACCTACGCAGTAAAACTCATTCTGAACGCATAGTTGCAGTCAGACACTAGTAGCATAGGGAAGTTCTTGAATGCCAGCAATTATTGTTCTAAAGTTAGCGTCGTTTCCTGTTTACGAAAATATCTCGTAAGAACTGTCAGGCTTCCCTTGCTTTCAAATAAAAGTGTAGACAATCGGTATTTTTTGGTATTTCCTTCCATCAACCCAAAAGGAACCACTGGGTGTTTTCGGCATGACTTTAAGAGCAGTAAATATTTTGCGACACTATTCCGACTACATAACCATGCAATTTGAAGCCTGGATAACGCGTAACGTTTAGTGTTACGATATGTTTGCTATTTATGGAAGATTCTGTTCATACAGAAAGTTATTTCCCCTAGAACGTTAAAGGTCAAATAGTTAACTTTTATATACATACAATGGCTTCATAACATATTTCAAACCGTATGGAACTAAAGAATTATTGACAAAGGTAAAAATGTATTTGATTTTTTCATATCTTCTATTAATTTACCGATTTTGTTGATCCGATATAGTATGCATACAATGATTTCACGAAAGATTAGAAATGGAAGTCAAGTGTAGGAAACTACAGAATTATTGACAAAAGTAACAATATTTTACCAATATTTTACGTATTTTTCAATACCTTCTGCTAATTTTGTTTACGATTTCTTGATCCAATATACAAATTAGCGCAAAAGAGGCCGCAGTTCTAAAACGAAATATTATTTATATTACTGATTGATTTGAAGTTCCTATTTATCCTAAGTACATTAATGAGTGTATGTGGTCATATAACTTTTATATGCACGCAATGACTTCCTAAAATATTACCATTTGAAGTCATCCGTTGGGAATTACAGAATTATTGACCAAATGTAACAATGTTTTTGTATTTTCAATACCCTCTGTTAATTTAGTCTACCGATTTCTTCGATCTGATATAGAAATAAGGGCAAAACAGACAGTAGTTCTGTAACAAAACATGATTTATCATATTATTGAAGGGTCTGAGGTTCCTATTTATCTGAAGTATATTAATGAATGTATGAGGCACACAGAGACAACACGCACTTTTCTCATTTCAAGAAAGGAGACACAAATGAGAATACAGATCATATTGTTGTTATATAGCTGTATATTTTGGATCAATACCTTTCGGCAATTGATTTCCAGACGGATTTGTTTTTTCAACCGAACAAATAGCAATTTCCGAATCATTTTATGGTCAACGTTGACCTATAAGTCTTGTTTCATTCCCTCTATGTTTGTAAATCACATGAGAACTTATTAGGATTTTCTTCGCAAATTATATTTACTTTTTTGACTAATAGAATTCTATTGGAAATTTAATATCTGCATCAGGCAACTGCAAATAAATCATGTAAACAATAAATCAATCATGTCGCAAAGTATGGATGAAGTTTAAGATAAATGTATTTATTCAATATTTACGACACATACTTTTGACCGTTTACATCCTGCCAGATTAAAAATAATTTACTAAAACAATCATTTTATAGATCCAATTTTGTCTTAATGATGTGTTTTACTGATACTTTATGAGAATTTGTTTCTTTCTCTCGCAATGCAAATGGAGTTTTTAATTACATAAAACAGACTTTGATAAAACAATTTAAGTGTTTTAAGGAATAACAAATTATTTTTAGAGTTTTGAATGTTTTTGAACATGCTGTTTAATAACTTAAAACCATCGAAAAACATGTTCAAATTTTTTGAGTCACATCCATGTGCTTATACTATATCATCTAATATTTGAGGAGGCATTTGGAGTTTATACTATATTATCTAATTTTTGAGTCACACCCATGCGCTTATACTTGCTTATTTTATCTATATGAAAATTCATACAATTGTTATTTGATAGATTATTTATGGAACCAAAAACTACTAACTTATTAATAATTAATAAATGTTAATTATTAAATTTGGAAATTTTGAAAATAATACTAAACCCTTAGTCAATATGTATTTATAAAGTAAGGCAAGGGTCTTAAAGATATTTTGATGGTTAAGAAATATGGTAACATTGTTTCCGATCATTGTAAATCAGATAAAGTGAACACATGAATGTAAGATTTAGGCAACTCAAACTCTTGGGTTTTGATGTAAAAGGAAAAATAATTTCATATATATTTCAGTGTTCATATTTTTCATTAGCCTATAGATGAAGCTTAAGTGGTCAAATAATTCATTTCTTTCTTGCATTAAGTTTTGTATCATCGGAGCTTTAATTATTTGAGTATATAACTCTAAATACATTATTTTTCGAGTTACGTAGTTTTTGCATTTAGGTGAAGATACAGGGTGTTCCTCTTAGAACCATAATAACAGAAAGTATCATATTTTATTTACTTATATATATATCATGATTTATTTCCAAAATTTATTTCGTGCATACATAAACATAATCTGTTTTCAAGTCCCGTACATTTCAATATGCGCAGCATGCACTTCTCGTCCTTCGAATCATTTGTTTCAATATTACAAATTGTTCTTTTACTATAGTCCTAAACAGGACACACTGCACATACTGAAAATAAGCAATTCTAAGAAGGGTGTCAACATGATGTCACATAATATAGAAAACAGAAGAACTTGCTTTACGACGTCATGCGATCCAATACAAAATAGGACTTGCGCCCTGACGTCAGGTGATCCAATACAAAGAAGGAATTGCGTCCTGACTTCACGTAATTCAATACAAAGGAGGACTTACGTCATGACGGCATGTGTTCCAATACAAAATAGAAGGACACGTCATGTCGTCACGTGATCCAATACGAAATAGAAGGATATGTCATGAAGTAACGTGATCCAATACAAAATAGGACGTCATGACGTCACTCGATCCAATACGAAATGAAAGTACGTCACTGAGCCTATCAGAAATTGGAAAGAAGAAAACAACCACAAGAATTAACTGTGATGAGTGGACTTGCTGGCATTGGTCAGAGCATTGATAATGAAGCTGGGTTTTACTGGCATTGGAGTCAACAAGATGAGATAATAGAATTTCTCGGGGGAACAAGGGGAGATCTTGGAGACGACAGGAGCTCAAGACCTACGATGATCGTACTCTTGGACGAACCGAAAAGTTAAGGCAACACCTTCGTAGATCCGTAGCATCGTCACTGGAACAACGCAACTAGAATCAACGACATCCCAGAGTTCATACACCAGAGACCAAAGTTGCTGAGTATCACACCTAAAAATTTGCCATATATTCAAATCCGACCCCCTCGCAACAGAAATCCACCTACATCCAATCAACTTTCATTTTGGTTTCCTCTAATGAAAAACCCGTTCCAAATTGTCATCTTACCTAACGGGGTTTAAAACATAAATTAGGAAAATTGCTCCATGGTGAAATCGGCACACCTATGCACTACATCACAGTCTGCCCCCTTGCAGGATCATGGCATATGAAGACACCTACCGGCTCAGGAATATTGCTAGTAACAAGGGCTCGAGGGTAAAAATTATTGTCAAGGTGAGGTTCTTTGAGAATCATCAGGACTTGAGTATCCCAAGACTCAAAAACTTTTTTGTATGTTGAATATATAGTGTAACATAGTATGATGGTATAGATTTAATTACACTGTATACATAAAATAATGTACAGAAGTAACGTGCTCTAATATTCTGGTAGGTAGGCATTTTAATTAACGTCGCACTGGAGCAACACAACGCGATATTGGCGACGATCCGGGATCAAACCCCAAGGGAAAGATCAGAGGACAACATCACGTGATTTCTAATATTCTGGAGAAACATGCCACCTCGATGACATGCTCTATTCATCCCTACCACGGGGCCGGGGTAGCCCGGGTGGAAGAGTAACGGATTAGCAACTGAAGGGTTGTGAGTTCGAATCCAACCGAAGACCGCCGTGTACAAAGACCGCTGGTGCACGTTATATCTGCCGTGGCCTCAAATGTCCTCACGTTGGCATGGTGTGGAAGTTTGAAGAGTGGGGTGCCATCTCAGGTGTGACCTAGTCATCTGACCGTAGTCCAAAAATACGCACTGTTATCCTCGGATCTGTCCCTTGGGAATGATCCCGGACCGTCGACAATAGCCCGTTGTGTTGCTCCAGTGCGACGTTCATTAAAATACTTACCTACCTCATCGCCAACCACACTTATTTGAACATACACAGTGTCTAACGACACTAGACACGAGAGTGTGTGTTGATGTCAGTTCCAAACTGTCATCTGTTGCAAGCAAGGGGTAATTAGTTTTTTCTACTTGGATCTTTATTCCCCTTGGCGTAATAGGGTAGATTGTCTCGACGAGGTTACTCGTCATTAGCAATACTCACCATATATTGATTGACGAGATTTCTCGTCATTAGCAAAATTAACCAGATCTTGCTTATCGGGTCATTAGCAAAATTGGTCAGATCCTGGGCGAGATAGGGGCCGTCGTGGCTCAGTGGGTATGTCCACTGCGCCCGCAACTTTGGATTTGTAGGCGACACAGGTTGGATTTCTGTCGGATGCATTCCTTCCTGGGTGTATTTCTGTGTCAGTAAATCTTCAATCTTCTGTGTCAGTAAAACTTACCTTGTGTGTGTATGTCTATTACTTGTTATTGTATGTCTTGTGTCTTGCGCAGCATGGCCAAATATGACCCTTGGTATAGGCCAAATATGGCACTTGGTATATACCACTTAGGTATAGGTAGGTATTTTTAATTGACATCGCACTGGAGCAACACAACGGGTTATTGGCGACGGTCCGGGATCAATCTGAAAGTGAAAGATCCAAGGACACCACGTAATTTGAACCACAGTCCGAAACCACTTATAGGGTTAATGTTAAGTAATAGTCAGTTGGACTGTATGTTAAAATGACCACTGTTTAAAGTTCTGTAGATCATAAATTTTGCACAAGAGATTTTACTCAATGTTATTGAGAATTTTAATAATGTATATATAATTTTGCAACGAATAAATAAAAATTCAACTCTACAACCCACGTATGCCTCTATGACAAAGGATTTCCAAGGCTGAAAAGTAATCAGAGAAACCAGCATAAACTTATCCAGAAATTTAAAATAAAGAAACAATGACGGGAATTAATATTTTTTCCTGCAATATTCATTACAGCATATGAACTCAGACCTCTCAACCTTAAGAAAGTATTATCTAGTTCAGATCTTATCTTAACTTGTCTAGTAGTAATTCCAACAAGGAGAACCTAATTCAGAAACAATTAAGCGAATGTATTTTTACATTGTCTTTCCCCTAATCACTTTTATCAGTTAACACATCTCAGGCACATTGAAGATGTAATTAGACACCGTTATTTTGCTGCCGACCCGATAATGTATAGACGGGTTGTAAGGTACTTAGCTTTTATATCTGCCCACGTTTTGTTGGAACGTGTTTAGTTTATATTATATTTTATTCGCCTTTATTTTCATTAAGTCAGCACGCGATACAAGATTACATTAAGTGAATATTTAAAGGTTTGTTTACACGCTACTCGATTCACCGAATTAGAGGCTATTCCTGGACTCGGTAAGATTATGAACAGTGGGTATTTCTGCATCAGACAAATTAAAGGTATTATGTTTTTGTGAATTGAAAACTTTTTTATTTTCAAAGGTTGGTAGTTGAATTAACGTAGCACTGGAGAAGCACAACGGCCTATTAGTGACCGTATGGAATCAATCCCGAAGAGGGAAATTGATTCTGAAGGGAAAAATCCGAGGACAAAATCTAGTAATTTTAAACCCCGGTCAGATGCCCGGGCCATTACACGAAATGTGTAATGACCTCCTCTCACACGACGGCCTTTGTTTGGATCGAGTTTTGAACTCGCAACCCTGCGGCTTTTAATCCGTCATTCTTCTTAACGGGCTACAGTGGAAAAGGAGTTCGTTTCTTGCAGACAGTTGCTTGTTCTGTGGAGACGTTCTCTCCACAGAACAAGCAACTGGAGGATTGCGAGTTCGAAACTCGGTTCAGCCAAAGACCGTCGTATACACGGAGGCTGTTGCGCGTTAAATCTGTAGTGGCCTCAAATGTCCTCACGTTGGCGTGGTGTGGAAAATTGGAGAGTGGGGTGCCAGCTCAGGAGTTGTCCTCGTCATCTGACTGAGGTTCAAAACTACGAGGCGCTGTCCGTCTATCTTCCCTTTCGAGATTGATCCGGCCGTCGCCAATATCCCTTTGTGTTGATCCAGTGCGACGTTAATTTACTACTTACCTATCTGACGAGTTTTACTAATGACGAGATATCTCGTCATCAAGATCCTGCCAATTTCTCAATGATCAGGATCTAGTCAGTTTCTTCTTTTGAAGAGATATCTCGTCCGCCAAGATCAGATCAGTTTCACTAATGACGAGATACCTCATCCAGACAATCATCACTAGAATTAAACTATTGTTAGTTTCGTATTTGCTTCTTCACCAGCGTGACATTCTCTACGTAGAGCCTAATAGATTAAACAACGATATAATTTTTAAGATGTACGCAACAAGCTGTAGATAACTCGTATGGGCTACAAAAATGTTGGTATATATAAACACAAGACTAAAAAACTCTTATTGTTCAAGCTAAAAAACGAGTTAACAGTAAATTCTAATTCAAGTAGACTTCCTACTTGTTTTAACAGACGAGTTATGTTACAAAGCAATTACTTTGCTTAGGAAAATTAAATGTAAACCAATCTTCTCCACCTCAAAAGCATTCTGGCATAAATAAGTTTTCTATTTCAGAGAAAAGTCTAGATTCTTGCAGTTAATATTAAAAATTGTTATTTCCTACACTAGGAACTGGCTGGGATTAAAAGTATATTTTACAGAGTTTAATTTTATTCCAGGATTTTACTGTGCCTCAGTGGAAGTCCCAATTTTTTCTTATAGAAGCAGAATTCCGAAAACATTTTTCAGTTAGTTCTTTTAACTGAACCTACTGATGTATTTTATTGGTACGAAGCCTACACATACAGTAACGTAAACCCTCAGACGAATAATTCCACCTTGTAACCTACAGGTTTCCTTGCATTATTTTGAACCAGTTTCGACCTTATTGACAAATAGAATCTATCCAAAGGATTCTATTCTTAGGAAACGAGCGATAATATTTTTACAATAAATTCTCATCTAAGGAAAGAATCAATAGAATAGTTACAAAGATCCTAATCCTAGGAAAACGCCAATGTAAGCTATACAAGGAATTCTAATCTTATGAAACGAACAATAGTTTTCCAAAGGATTGTAATCTAAGGAAAGGACCAATAGAATCGTTTCAAAGAATTCTATTCTAAGGAAATGAGCAATAGAATATTATTAAAAACGTTTTAAAGAATCGACAGTTGACAGTTTGTGTGTGATCCCTCGAACCCTAAAAACCAACGGGGTTACTTTTTTAAAAGAAGGAGGCGACCAGAGAGGAGGCTTTGTGAGGACTCTGTGCTTGGACAATTATTTATATGTTAAATAAATCTTAAGTTTAAATTAAGCAGTCCTCTTAAAACTATTCTGTAATCTGTATAAACAACCTGCAAATAAACCTTCATTTAAAACTCATTAGTCAGTTTCTGTTTAATTGAACGCTTAATCAATGGATTTTACAAAAAATAAAAAATAGCCACGACGTACTCATCCGAGAACATTTGAAGGAGGTACGGATTAGTCTACTGTGTTCTACATCGAAGCAGGTGGTTTCTGTCCATTACTTCTCCAGAATCACAGAATGGACAGAAATGCTCGGTTGAGTTGTCCGAGTGATGCAAATGAGCGGTCAGGCGGTCGTGTCCTGTTATCTGTCGGACAGCCGCAACTGCCTCTAGCCGCGGATTGTCAGGTGCATTCATGAGACCTTCGCTTCTCAAACATTTTGTACTTTTTGTAACTTGAAGATAGACGCTTTGATAGATTTTATCAAAAAGCCTGCATCTGTCATTGCGGAGGAGGGTACTGACGAACATACAATCTTTCTTTGCAAACTTTGGACACAGCACAGAACAAGATTTTACCAAAACTAGACATACTGCTGAATGACCAAATACTTTATAAAGAAACCAGAATGTCATAAACAGCCTTCAACAGACTCCTCTTTAGATATTTATAAGATTAACTCTCAGTCTGAGGAAGTCACACGAATAATTCTACATTGTAACCTGCATTTTTCTTTTCTTGACTTCTAACGAATTCAAACCTTCTTGACCAATATTTTCCTTCCCTTCGAATATAATGGTTTTTCAAAGCATTGAATCAAAGGAAAAAGTAATAGAATTTTTCGAAAGGATTATATCCTAAGGGGGGAAAAGAGCAATAAAATCTTTCTTAAGGGTTCAATTCTAAGGAAAGAAACAATCGAATCTTTCTAGATCTTTATTCTAAGGAAATGAGCAATAGAACCGTTCCAAAGGATTATAATGTAAGGAAATGACCAATAGATTCTTTCCAAAGGATTCTATTCTACAGAATGGGTCAATAGAATAAATTCAATGAAATCTATTCGAGAGAGAGAAAGGACTTATAGAATCATTCCAAAGCAAAATTATATTCCAAGGAAAGTACTATAAGAATCTTTCTAAAGGTTGAAAGAATCCATAGATTCGTTCATCCAATAGATGTGGTTATTTAGTCATTAAGCGAACGCACTTAATGACTGTGGGATAAACTACACTACTGTAACTACACTACTTGGAAATCTCGTGATGCTCAGATGAGTGGTAAGGCAGTCATGAAAGATAGACCCTTTGATAGATTTTATCAAAAACCTGCATCTGTCAGTGTGAAGAAGCCGAGGGTACTGACGAACATACAATCTTTCATTACAAACTTTGGACAGGGCACAGAACAAGGGAGGTACCGATGAATAATGGCTTGGTCTATAAAGAAACCGTTTCAGCATGACTTCTAACTTTGACCTTCTTGACCAATAGAATCTGACGAAAGGATTGTATTCTAAAGAGGTTGAGGTTTGTTGAATTAAAGTCGCACTGGAGCAACACACGAGCTATTGGCAAAGGACCGGGATCAATCCTGAAGGTAAAGACCAGAGGACACCACTCTGTAATTTTGAACCACTGTTCCGATGACAAATATTTTCTAAAGAAAATAGCATTCGAATATTTCCATATTAGCAGCAATAGAAAATATTTCTAGAATTATATTCTAAGGAATAGAGCATTATAATACTTTCAAAGGATTATATTACAAGGCAATGTACACTGCTGGCCACCGTAAATGCAACATCCTGAAGGAAGCATGCAAATAATATGAAATTTACAACATGCATTAGCGGAGGTGAGATATGCAAATGATTAGAATTTCAGCGCAGACGCACATCACGCGCGCCTGTGGCGCCACTTCAAAGCGCTATTTAATGCTCTTGGAGATTTCGACGATTTCAAGTACGGCAATTGTGTTTTTCTTGTGGTTTTTTCAAAAAAACGATCAATTATGCCTCGTAGAAAACAGCGATCATCTTTTGATCAAGTATCCGAGTTCGACAGAGGAAGGATAGTGGCCTACCGAGATTGTGGATTATCTTTCAGGGAAATCGGTAGTCGTGTTGGACGAAACCAAACAACTGTAATGCGGATATGTGATCGTTGGATGCAGGAGGGTACGACGTACCGACGTGTTCGATCGCATCCACCTCAGTGCACCACTTCACGTGATGACAGGCATATTGTGCGTATGGCAGTGACGGATCGCTCAACCACATCACGAACCATAGCACAGCACATTCAGTCTGTACCGCATCATCCAGTGTCTGCGCGTACCATTCGACGCCGTTTACAGCAGAGTGGTCTGTCCGCAAGACGTCCATTGCTTCGTCTACCCTTGACGCAGAACCACAGACGTTTCCGCCGCCAATGGTGCGATGAAAGAAGAATGTGGACGGCAGAATGGAATGAAATTGTCTTTACTTCGCTTCTGTCGAGTCACGCTTCTGTCTGCAACACCACGATGGTCGGATTCGAGTCTGGAGACACCGTGGAGAGAGGATGCTGAACAGCTGCGTTATGCACCGCCACACTGGTCCTGCTCCGGGTATTATGGTATGGGGCGGTATTGGATATCACTCTCGCACTCCTCTAGTACGCATTGCCGGTACTTTAAACAGCCAGCGCTACATCTCCGAGGTGTTGGAGCCAGTTGTCCTTCCTTACTTTCAGGGCTTGCCCACAGCCATATTTCAACAGGATAATGCGCGACCACACGTGGCACGCATTGTCCAAGGGTTCTTCGTCAATCGCCAGATTGAATTGCTTCCCTGGCCAGCTCGCTCTCCGGATCTTTTGCCGATAGAAACCATGTGGTCCATGGTTGCTCAACGATTGACCCAGAATACATCCCCAGTTGCCACACCAGATCAACTTTGGCAACGTGTGGAAGCTGCTTGGTCTGCTGTACCCCAAGAACACATCCAAAGTCTCTTTGAATCAATGCCGAGGCGTGTGGCAGCGGTGATCTCCAACAATGGCGGCTACTCTGACTACTGATTTTGGCAGGAACCACACTTCACAGAAGTCTATGAATTTAATCATTTGATACTTGGTCAACATGTTATCTACAAAATAAATTTTGTTGTGATATCTCTTGTCTTTCTTGGTGTTGCAATTTGGGTGGCCAGCAGTGTACAATAGAATCTTTCGAAAGGGTTCTCTTCTAAGAAAAAGAGTAGTACATCTTTCCAAAGGATTCAATTCTAAGGAAAAGAGCAATATATTATATCCATAGGATTATATCATAAAAAATAAGAATATAATATTTCGAAAGGTTTCTATCATAAGGAAAATAGCAATAATATCTTTCCAAAGGATTCTATTCTAAGGAAATGAGCAATTGAATCATTCCAAAGGATTATAATCTGAGGTAATGGCCAATAGTATCTTTCAAAGGATTCTATTCTACAGAATGAGCCAATACAATCGTTTCAATGAATTTTATTCCAGGGAGAGGATTCATAAAATCGTTCCAAAGTAGGATTCTATTTCAAGGAAAAGAGCAATAAAATCCTTTTAAGGGTTTCAAGAGGTTCTGGATTCGTTTATCCAATAGATGTAGTTATTTAATCACTAAGTTTGTTCTAAGGTACAAGCAACACTACACAACACGGAAATCTCAGTTGTCTAATTTTCGGTAGGGGAGTAGGTAGATAACTAACGTCACGCTGGACCAACACAACGGGCTATTGGCGACGGTCCAGGATCAATCCCGGAGAGAAAGATCCAAGGATAACGCCTCGCAATTTTGAACCACGGTCACATAACGGGAATAACATATGAGCTGGCATCCCACTCTCCAAACGTCCACACCGCTCTAACATGAGTACTCCACAACATACATAATAACTAGATCAACACATGTATTGGTTAAAAGAATTCTAGGAAAGATTATGTTTTTCAAAGAGAATTAAAACGGGTGAGAAGTCATGTGAAGACTGCAGGTTGAAGAATGAATACATGCACGCTAACTCCACGAGTTAAAATGGGCCGGGGTAGCCCGGTTGGAAGAGTAACGGATTAGCAATCGGAGGGTTGCGAGTTCGAAACTCGGTCCAACCGAAGATCGTCGTGCACACGGAGCTGCTGCACTTTTAATCTACCTTGGTCTCAAATTTCCTCACGTTGGCGTGGGGAGGAAGTTTGGAGAGGGGGTGACAGCTTAGGTGCTGACCTCGTAATCTGACCATGGTTCAAAATTACGTTGTGTTGTCCTCGGATCTTTCCCTTAGGAATTGGTCCCGGACCGTCGCCAATAGCCCGTTGTGTTGCTCCAGTGTGACGTAAATTAATTACCATTACCACCAGAGGGTTAAAAGCATTCAATAATGAAACACTTGAAGGGATACTGAAATTACTGTTTAAAGTGTACTTATAGAGTAAAAGATATTTTAAAATTTTGACTTTAAAAATCCGTTTTTTATAATAGGTCATTAGTTTATGATTGAAATCATTTCAGCGTGAAAAGATTTGATTAAGCTAATAAATTATCTAGTTTAGATGAAATTAGCTAATTAGCATGCATTTTGATATCTCAAATTCTAATTTGTTCGAAAAGACAGTCCCTGTTGAAAATTATTCCTAATATTATCCTTCATGTTTAGACTCTTATTCAAGTTACTAGAGGGAAAAGATTTTTTACAATTTTTTTCACCAAGGAAGCAAAGATAATCACGATTTTTTCAGGAATTTTAACATTTAAAAGTCAATTAAAAATTCATTTCTTAATTAATAACTCTAATTGAGTGTCAAAACATTTACTGTATTATTTAGATTATAATGATGTAAAAAATAATTATGATATACCAATATTCATTGTTGAGTCATCACCGTTTGAACAAAGCATCATATTGCAAAAACACAGTTCCTCAGAAATTGAGTCTTAAGCCTTGGAAACATGTTTGCGTATGTTGGCAGATCCTAAAAACCCTAAAAAAATTTTGAAGTTATAACAAATCGATATTTTGGTTGATTTTCATGGTTTTCTAGTGTATATATATATACACCTTGGGAACATAAAAAAGATAAATGTATCCTTAATTTACTATTTGACGTACATATAATTTATGTATTTTTTAGAAAAAGTTTAACAAAACCTTCTGTCGGTTTTCCGTCCCAGAAATCGTCATCTGACCGTGGTTCAAAATTATGTGGTGTTGTCCTCGGGTCTTTCCCTTTGGGATTGATCCCGGACCTTCTCCAATAGCCCGTTGTGTTGCTACAATGTGACGTTAATTAAAATACCTACCTACCTTTCCAGAAAGGTATAAGTTTTGCAAATGGACAAAACAATTTATATAAGTCTTATATAAGCAAAATGAGTAATGCCTCTATGTAGCAGACTATGGATTTGAATTCCAGTCTGGGCATGGATCTTCGTCATGTTTCGTAATCTACTTTAAACCGTAGGTCCTGATCTAATTAGCCCTCTTGTAGCACGAAATGACCGTAGATGAGACAAACAAAACTCCAAACGAAACCAAACCCTTCATATTAAAAATGCAAATTCAAATGAAGAAATTTAACCCTCCTGGTGGTTATCTTGAAGAGGTATCTCGTCATTAGCAAATCCATTAGCAGATCTTGATGGACGAGACAGTTCGTCGTTAGAATAAACCTATCCATATCTTGATAGACGAGACAGTTCGTCATTAGAAGAAATCTGTCCATATCTTAATGGACGAGACAGTTCGTCATTAGAAGAAACCTGTCCATATATTGATGGACGAGACAGTTCATCATTAGAAGAAACCTGTCCATATCTTGATCTCGTCATCATGAAAAATCTGCAGTATCTTGATGTTATATTTTTAGTACAAAATGTCTAATAAATTGTTTCAAAAATATTTTAAAAGTCACTTTGGAGTAAAACAGGTAGGTTATTACTACTACTGTTTTGTAAACAATTAAAATTATACCTATTGTCAGATATAAAAAAAATATAATATTTGTGGAGTGCCTTAGAATTTTAAAAATTAGTTTATATGCACCATGAAACGAAAAAGTTGAAAAATCACTCCTTTAGATTGAAGTTGTAATCTAGTTATGTTCATACAATATCAGAAAGATGAGACATCGAAGTATGTGATATAAAATGAATGTATTAATGTACTACAATACTAATAAATCATTTAGACATGAAAAACTCGATTTTTTCGCAAAAATATAGAGCATTTTAATGCCAAGAAAGGCTCTAAATATTTCAATCCGTACCAAAAACAGAGATGACATTTCTGAAAAAGTAGAGATTGAACGACTTTGACGTAAGATCCCCTTTCAAGAAAAAAATTCTGTGTCAGCTTAGTGACCAATCCATACCTTAATCCCAGAACATATGTCAGTTCTCAGTTCTAATGCACTCATGTGTTTTCAAAATCTAAAACTAAAATTATTAGAGACAGACTTTAGAACTTTTCGAAAGATTTTATCGGACGAAATGTCATGGGTCATTGATTAGAGAATATATTTTTTATACTTGGATGTTATTTATATACAAGCCTGTGTTTAGAGGTAACCTAATACAAGTAACATCAATGAAACGAATGTATTTAGAATTAAACTATGCTTTAACTGGGTGACGTTCTTAGCTTAAAGTATGCAGTTAATATAGCTATAGCTTGGTAACCATCCATGCATTATCAGATTAAATTATTACTTTTTTAATGTAGTCATCTAGAATTCAGAGGAAATTTTCAGATTTTCTTAGAAATTTTCAATGATCATCGATGATTGTAACCAATTTAAATCACTCATGGTTGCACTTTATCCGGAAATATGAACACATCATGAGTTATACTTTATTAGAATTATATACGTAGTATCGTCCCTGGAAAATCGCAGGCGTGATCAGCGACACTCCGCCCAAATGCCATGAACGAAAGTCGGTATTACTCTCTTAAAAACACCCTAAACTCCCTTTTAACCCCTTTCAGCGAATATCCACCTCCACCTATTGTGAAATTAATCATGTAAAATAGACTGTTGGACCAAATGCTTCAATGATCACTGTTTCATAGACGTGAAATATAAGTAGACTGAGCATCCCTATTGACAGGAGCTTCAAAAAGAATGACCAACTCGTCGACTAGTAGTCACGTGAGTGCTTTGTGAAAAATTGACTGGGTGGCCAATTTGACACTTTATCGCCTCGTTTGGCAATATAACATCCTATAACAGGATAGTAGTGTGAATGCGCATTTCCATAGTGTTGAAATCACCCAAGTGTATTACTATGTCGTGTGGTAGAACCATATGATGATTCAATGAATGGGTGTTTTCTTTCGTCCCGTGGACCAATCACATGATGAATCGCATTCGTTTCCACCTAACACACGAAGGTCTAAGAGTCATGTTACTACTAGTTTAGATCACATGATTCTGGTTACATAAAAAGATTACTATTGCTCACTCTACCTTTATATTTCCTCTATGCACTGTTTAGGGTACTATTGAACATAGAATATTAGACATTCTCATTTAATTCTTCACAACGCTTGTACACATCTATGACAGTACAGTTGAAGATAATACTAGAATGTAATTAAATTCCCAGCGTAACATCAGCAGTTTTCTCCATGTGGTGTGGAACATGTTTTTAAGTATATTCAAACACACTATTAGTTGGATCCATGAGGGAGACGATCTAAGGGAAGTTTGAGTAAGGAAGATTTCAGTCTATTTAAGCCCTGTCTGGTCATGCTGGTTTAATTTTGGCCATCCTTTTGTAGAGATGTTGTTTAATATTCTTTACACTACAAAGATGTAGATTTTAAATGAATCATCTCTTCTCTAGCTCAACTACTTGTAGCCTTGGACATGTACTTTGGATACTTTTCGCTGCGATCATTCACTTTCTGAATACATCTTTCTACGTTTAGGTACCCCGATTAATTGTAGCCTTAGACATGTATATTTCAGACACTTTTCCCTGGGTGGACACCGTTTTATGTTCTCTATCCCAGATAACTGTAGTTCTGTACATGTATTTTTGGCACTTTTCCTTGTAAAGACGCTATTCTATGTTCAATAGCCCAACCAATTGTAGCCTTTGGACACACAAATATATTTTGGCATTTTTCCCTGTGAAGACGCAATTTCTTAAGATGCCATTCTATGTTTCTATATACCAAAATTGTAGCACTTAATGCACTGTATTTCAGACACTTTTCCCTCTGAGGACGCCATTCTATGTTCCCTAACCCAACTAATTGTAATCTTTCACTTCAGGACCCGCCGCCTTCCAGCTCGCCTAGAAGGCTTAGAGCTTTGTGCATGGGAAGCGGGGGGGGGGGGGTGACCACCGCCAGAGGACACGAAAGAGGACGGCGAGCCACCCAACCCAACGGCAGGTAGCACACCCGACTCCTACACGTGCGGCCCCAAGCAACAAGAGCACCACAATTTATTAAATCTTAAAAAAGGGTACAATGCAAAAAGGGCCAACAGGGCCAAACAATAAAAATATAATGACGACCGGCACACTGCCGGTTTACAAGGACGTAACACATGGCTCCGCACTGGCCACCCTGAAAACATGAATAAACCAAATAATATAAATGTGTGGTTTATAAAAGACACCACAAAGAAAATAAAACCGGTTTATAATAGACACCGGGTGGCCAGAAGGAGACCAAAAAGTTTAAGAAAATTACAAACATTTAATCAAACCAATAAACAGTAACTAAATACATAAATACAAAAGGAAATATATATCAATAAGTAATAAAACAAAAATAAACAACCAGAGAATCGGTGAGGAAAACAGACAGCATTGGGACGATATTAAAAGCTTAAAAACATTTAAAAGTGACAATGAAAGTGAAATTATGGTTTAAATAAGATGAAAAATTCTAATATAATATAATAAATAAAACAAAAATGATCATGGAATAAATAGTTGTGAGGTAATAAATATAAATATGATAGTAAAATTATGATTTAAATAAGGTGATAAATTACAATGATATAATAAATAAAACACAAAAATGACCATGATATAAATAAATATGAAGTAAAAAATATGAATATGACAATTTATAAATATTTAAAAATTTAAGAACTATCAGAGCAGCAGGGTGCAATTTCGAAGCAGAGTGGCGAAAAATTTATTGTGGTGTGGGAGGGGGTTCATTCGCCACCTCTCCGGCCGCCAAAACACATGCCTTAATTTTAGCCTTAGATATCGGATTTTTAAGTAAACCAGGTAGGCTGATATTCAATGGCTGGTTTAGTTATATGATGAGGCAATGTGAGTCGGCACCCGAAGAGGTAATGATCAGCGTCACCCACCATCCCACAGGTGCAAAGATTAGTATTTTTTACTTTAAAGCGATGAAAGTAGGACATGAAGGGGCCGTGTCCTGTTAAGAACCAAATGAGGTGTCGGTCTGTGATGAAGGTAGCAGTACTGACCTCCGGCATGAATTGCTTCAGCCGGAGACCAGAAACTGAATTAACATAGTGGTCCTGCCACTTGATCTTTATAATATCCTTATATTTCCTTTTAAGGTGCGAAAGAGGGGCAGGAACCTCTATCTCCTCAATATCTTCACTTGTATTTTGTACACTTTTCCAATTGATGATGCAATTTAAAAAACACCATCCTATTTTTAACCAATACCAAGGTACACAAATCAAAGCCAATTCCATTTCATCTCAGTACCACTTACATTTAAAAGTATCATCCCAAATCCACGGAAAAATATTATCCAATGATACCTATCAAGACTGAAATTTTGATCGTTTCAGATTATCAATTTATGACAGGAATTATGAAGAAAATTGCATTCCGAAAACTGACTGAAATATTCCAAGATCTAATTATTAAACTAGTCTCGATTTGTGGCAGGAGGTTTATAATTATTTATTTGCCGTGAAACATTTGAAAAGTTTGTCAAAAGCTAAGTGGAATCTTTCTCTATGAAATATTTAGATAAATTTCATGTCTGCATAACTAGTATATGTACTCATCCTGTTTCCTTCCTTTAAAAGGATCTGACAGGCCAGGGAGTTTTCTTTAAGTTAGTTTAATGTTCACTCGTTGAGTATACGTTTCCAAGCATAGTACTTAAAGCCTTAAAACGACCAGGAAAATAAAATATAGCTCTTTGAATGTTTCACAGAAAAAACAAGAATAAATAACAGTGTCTAAAGCAGTGCTTCAAAATTGGTGATATCTAAGTAATTAACGATCTTAGCTAGGTGTACCATCTGGGGTTTATTCATAAAAGGGTTGTCACAATCTCTCAGAATTTAAGAAGAGAGCCTGCATTTTTTTAAAGGAAAAATTAATTTTAAGATAAAAACTTTAAGAGCTCTTACAGATGATGATTTTTTAAGAAAGTTCAAAAACCAGTTTGTAGTACAGGATTTATAAATTTTAAGCTTAAGAACAAACATGCGGATCACCTTATGAATGGTAAACAGATTTAGGGGAAATTTATGATCTATGCATTAGCTTAAGAAAAAAACAGTGTGTTACTCTGCTTTTTGTTCAATCTATCACTACTTTTTAGGTAATTTTTTATATTTTAGGTAATTTTTTTACGTTTAGATAAAATATACAAGCCGAAGTTCCCTTACCCATCATCGTTTTCCAGATAAGAATCTATAATTTAAGTTTGACCAAACAGTAGGAGTTTGATATGTGAGAATTAAGACTTAGGGTTGAAATGTTAAACTTTAAGCGAACATTGACAAGTTTAATCGTTGATACAGTCCCTGCACATGAGCGAATTTTATTTTTACCAAAAAGCCAATTCAACACTTTTTAGAGCTTAAATAAGTTGAGTAACCTTTTGCTGGATTCTCTCTAAAACTTGAATTTGAAATACAATTATCAAGCATCTTAAAAGACGTATAATGCAAAAAATTTTTCACAACACATTTTTCGCGATAATTTAGAAGAGATTACGATTTCACATGTTCTTAATTCACACGAATACACGTGTATTTACGAATACGTATCTTAATCTGTGTAGTCTTAAGTATCCGGGTTTACAAATCCGCACTACACATATATTTAAATGCAGTGCTTTAAGATGCATGGATACTCGTATATTTAACCCTCCTGGTGGTTGTCTTGATGAGGTTGTCTTGATTGACGTCATTACCAAAACTCACCAGATCTTGATGGACACGATATCTCGTCATTAGAAGACAACTGACCAGTTCTTGATCTCGCCATTATAAAACAAAATTGGCAAAAACTTGATGACGATATATCTCGTCATTAGCAAAATTGGTCAAGTCGTGATGGACGAGATATCTCGTCGAAATCACTTGGACGGTTTAAAAAGTACGGGTTCACGGGAATTTGCGAAATCTGTGTATATTACCGGATGGTGGTGATGGCAATTAAAGTTCCCTTGTTCATGCATATTGGAGTTACGTTAATATGTAGCAAAAGGTGGCAAAATTTCAAGATAGAAAGTTCTAGTTAAGTTTTGTATGCCTAAAAGGGCGCATAATATTGGAAATTAGTACATATTATTCCCAATAATAAAATAACTTGACTTGGTTACCACTTTTTAAGGTCAGACCTGAAATCAGCACCCAAAAAATGAATTAAAAACAGCTAAATTTGTTCGTGTTATAAAACCCGCGTAAGCCAGTGTTATTTATTTACACACTTAGTTTAAGTACAAGGTTAAGCAAACTGCTCACATACGTTGTACCTTTCAATAATGAAAGATCTGTTACAACGTGATTAAATTATGGTAATGCTTTTGTTATGCATGCGACAATATACCGTTGTAGTATTTACTTGATACTTCCGCAATTTCCATACATTTCTAATTAATTATATTCTTTTATATTTAGGTACATAAGGTTAAGAAAACTGCTCACATAAGTTATAGCTTTCAATGATGAAAGATGTGATATGACGTTATTAAATGGTTATGCAATTGTGAAGCCTGCAACAATATACGGTTTTAGGAATACTTACTTAATATTTCCGTACTTTCCTACATTTGCAATTAGTGATATACACAAGTTTAATCTTTGTTGAGAACGAGCGAAAGCTCAAGCTTTAATTCGGACTTCTAAAACTCCCCAGAAAATGCAGTTTTAATCATGTGGAACTGTGTTAAGTAGCTTTAAATTATATTTAATCGGAGAACCATACTTTAGATAACGGTGTTTCTATTTACCTCGATAAAGTTTCAAACTTCAAGAAATCTTTATCTGTTAAAATATATTCCCCATCTGTCGCTAAAGTTCTATTACGTAAGGCTTCACGTAAATGAAATTTTTATGATTTAAATTTTGGAAACTAGGTGAGTTTAATATCGTGTTTGATAACTTCTCAAAAGCAGCAATATTTGGTTTTTTAAGTTGTTTAAACTGCAATTCTGGGAGTGATGTTTGTGTTTATATTATATCTTTTCGAAATGTAAAATAAGGTTTACGAAGTCTTATATTCTTACACTCTGATACTTGTTAACGATACTTAGTACCCTAAATATGACCACATATCTAAGTATATTTTACTATCTTATATTGATTGTGCAGCTATAAATAATATGTGTGCAAAATAGCTCTAGGTATATTTTTAGTAAGATATTAAAGTTTATTCATACTATAAATTATTTTCTCAGCTTTTTGTTTTTAATGACTATAATGGACCTAAAATGCTTAGGCTTTATTTGCAATTAATATAAATATTTGAAACATTTTTTGAATGTTTTCTATCATGCATTTGATAACTTTGCGGAATAAAGATTTCGAAAAACAGTTAAATTTTAAAACTTGATAAAACCAATTTTAACTGTATTTTTGCTGTTTTCCTTAGTACGTGATATTAAAATACTTGTACAAAAAATAACACTAGTACATACCACGAACAAATTGTGGAAAACGCTTCGACAAGAATAAAACCAAAATATTTAAAAAAAAATTAAATTTACCGTAGAAGGAATTTTAAAATATTGAAATTTTTTAATCGAATTTTTTCTAATTGTTTATGTAAATATGATATTTTCGGCTGTAGTGTTTATTTAATTTGCATTTAAATTAGCTACCCTAAAACATTTTTTTGTAGCATCAAAAATAGTTTTTCAGTGGGTTCTGTGTCCCCTTAATGTCATTAAAATGTATTGGAATACAATGTCTTAACGTGCGCGCAGCCATAGCGATTTCATACATAATAAGTACGTAAATATGCTTTAAAAACTGCATTGAATATCCGAAGTTTGTCAAAAATGCTTTTTGACTTTCATTTTAACCCTCTAAGGGGTTCACACGCATAATTAAACCTTGCAACCTGCAGTCTTCCCTGCATGACTTACAACCAAGTATGGCCTTCTTGACCAATAAAATATTTCCAAACGATTCTATTATAAGGAAATAAAAAATAGAATATTTCCAAAAGATTCCATTCTGATGAAGGAGCGATAGAATTGTTCGAAAGTATTCTATTCTAAGGAAAGGAACAATAGAATCTTTCCAAAGGATTACATTCCACATAATGGGCCATTAGAATAGTTCCAAAGGGATGTATTCCAAGGAAATGATCAATAGAATAATTCAAAATGATTCTATTCTAAGGAACAGACGAATGTAATCTCTCTAAATGTTCAAAGCATCCTTTGATTCTTGCAATCAATAGATGCGGTTACGTAGTCATTAAGTGTGTTGTGTTGTACAAGCAATAGTACACTACTTGGAAATTTCGCGGAACTTAGAGGGTTAAAGTGTAAATATATTTCCCACAATTCTGCTTAAATCTTTTATGGGCTTCTGAAAGGGTTAAATCTAGTGTAGGGGAGACGTAGGAGAAATGGGACACATTTTGAACAAATAATTATTTTCACCATTTTTTACCTGCACGTTTAATTATTACGATAGTTTTTTTCTGAGTCTTGACCTCCCCTAAAAAATATTTACTGACCGTAAATTATTTAGTTACCTAAATATTCACGTTTTTCCAGTTCGGGAAAATGCTCCAGACCTCCCATACCATTAAGAAGGGTGGAATGGGTAGGTTTGTAGGTAGTTGAATTGATGTCGCACTGGAGCAACACAATGGGCTATTGGCGAAGGTCCGGGATCAATCCGGAAGGATCCAAGGACAATACCTCGTCCTTTTGAATCAGGTCAGATGACGAGGTCGCCACCTGAGCTGGCACCCCACTCTCCAAACTTCCACACCACGCCAACTTGAGGACATTTAAGGCCATGACAGATTTAACCTCCACGACGATCTTTGATTTGACTGAGTTCGAACTCGCCACCCTCTGGTTGCAATTCCGCTACTTTTACAATTGTTCTACCATGGTCCAGAGTGGAATGGCACAGCTTTGAAAATGAAAAAGAAAACCAAATATACATGTTTCTTCTAATAGCAAAAATCCTTTTCTACATTTCTTTTCTTCAATTAATCTCATTACAGCCCATGCTATGGTTTACGAGCACAGTAAAAAATACATTTACTAATACACAATTTATACATCAGTCATGACATATCATCGTATTCACTAATACACACTTCATATATCAACCATCATATATCATCGTCTTCACCAATACACCCTTAGTATCACATTTTGCACGTGCTTAATATATAACATCCAGACACAACAAAGTTAACAAGAAGCAGTTGCACATGCATAATAAAAATTAAACTCACGAAGCGCTTGCATGAGATCACGCACTGCAACAAAAATAGGACCTATTTTATCAATATTTGCCAAACAAATGCTGTGAGGCAGTCCCTCACTCCTCTCATAGTAGTCATTTTGAAAAAATGCTTGTAGCATAAACCTAATTCAGTAAAGCAAAATATTGCAGAAATTCGAAACTCATTAATTGTATTTTTATTGTATATTGTTTTATTTAACAAATATACTTTTAAAGAGACAAATCAAATATATTTTTCTGAAAAACTTGCCTTTTAATAATGAAAAACAATAATTTAGTTTTCTGAATAAGTAAATATTTTTTTACAAGCCCATAACGGACACGTAGAGGAAGTATGTAACCATCCAGAGAGACAAGTTGTATACACTGAAATTAAATTGAAGGCGGGATATTGAAAGGTAGGTAGGTATTTAAATTGACGTCGTACCGGGGCAACACAACAGGTTACTGTCGACGGACCAGGATCAATCCCGATATAAAGGATCCAAGGGTAACACCTCATAATTTTGACCTACGGTTAGATGACGAGATCAAGATCCGTCGACTCTCCTGGAAACCGCGATACACAGTTTCAAAATATCTGATAGTTTCTAAAATACGTATCTATTATTGGGACACAAGCAAAGTAAGTTTTCGGCAACAGAAAATATCAGGTTCAAATAAATTTCTTTACAACTTTTATACGATAAATTCACAATCCGCAACCTAAGATGCATTTTGCTAGTTAATAAGTTATTCTAAAACTTTTCAATACCTTTTGAGAGCAAATACTGCGCACAACTCTACACTAAAACCGTGATAAAAGGAAGAAGTTATTCGAATTTCATTTTAAGGGTAGATCTTTTTAAATCTGCCCTGTGAAATGTGGACGGAGACTACGCCTTACTCAGTGTTTACAAGCTTGGGCAAGACGGGAGCGAATTATTCCCCGGCATCGTCTCGCTAGCTGAGCAAACAGGAATGCGCGCCTAAAACTTCATCCAACAAACAGTCTTACACCGAAAAACCTCTTCTTAAAAGTAAATTGAAAAATGTAAATATACATGTTTTGAATAATCCGCATCCCCTGATAGGACTTCGTTTCTCCGGCATCATATTCTGAGGGCCGTAATCCTTACACGAATTTAACGAACCGAAGTCAATTTTTTTCAAAAAACGACATCCGATTTCCTGCAGAATTTCAAAACACGTTTGATGTTTTGATATCTTTCAAAGGAAAGAATGATTATTTTTTCTCGACAAAGATCCTCGACTGGATTGTGAATCATGTCACAATCCCATTGATCCTGGGAGGAGAAATAAAGGCGTCCCGTTCCAGAGAGATAAAGTAGTTCGTGTCAAATCTTGCACATGCTGCAAGGCAAACCAATTTGGCAGACAACGTTCTCTTCCACTTGTCAGTTGCGTTCTGTCTCGCCCTGCTATTCACCAAGAGATAAAATTTCAAATCATTACCTCGTTGGAAAAGCAACATTTTCGAACCCCATTATTTGAGAATTCGCTTTGTGTAAAAGTAATTTTTTAAGTTTGAGTTAGAGCTTAGCTTCACTTTTTGACTGACATTTACTTAGGTATTGTTAACCCTCCAAGTGGTTTCGACGAGGTATCTCGTCCATCAAGATCTGACCAATTTTTCTAATGACGAGATATCTTGTCGTCAAGGTATTGTCGATTTTTCGATGATGATGGGATCAAGATTAGGTCCGTTTTCTTCTAATGACGAGATATCTCGTCCATTAAGATATGGCCAGTTTCGATAATGATCAGACATCTCTTCGAGACAACCTCCAGGAGGGTTAAATATTGCTGTCATCATGTTGTTACCGATTTTTCGATGATGATAAGATCAAGATTAGGTCAGTATTTGTCTAATAACGAGATAACTCATCCATTACGATCAAAATAATTTGTTTACCTGAAATTCCACATCGAAATAATTTATTTAAAATTTAAATTCCATACTATATTATTTCATGTTTATATTTGTAAGTATATATACGAACTTCTCAAAACTATAGATACGAACAGAATGATGCCAATCTTAGATTTTTAACCACAGTTTACATCTGAAACCCCATTTCTATCTGTTCTTTATGTTCCGCTGAGGGAATTAGATTCCGTCTATCTGAAAGAAAAGAAAATGTCGTACTTCCAAGATAACTTAAGCTTTTGACCAGCAGATAGGTAATACTCAGGAGAACTGATTCCCATTTTTCTTGTTTAAGGAAAACCTGGAGATGATAATGATATTTATTGTGTAGAACTGAAAGCATGTGTCTCCGTCTAATTCCACCCGGTTGATGCGTGGTAATGAAGACGAAGGACCCACACCTGATGGATTTGTCTATTTTTAGATCAAGGGAACACATTACAGTTGCAAGCGAGGCGGTTTTTTTATTTGGGAGTGTGGAATCTACTGAAGGAAACGAGAATTAATTTGTTTTTGTTACTCAACGTCCAATTTTCAAAATAAAGTTCACGGCATGGAGGGATTCTTGATGATTTTTTTAGTTTCCAAACGCAATCAGGAAAATGTGTTCTAAGACACGTTTGTTAAAATGTGTGTATTTCATTGAAAATATGCTTAACTTGATAAGCGAGTCAAACATGTTCAAAACTGAGTAAACTATATTTTGAGGCACGCGTGGTAAAAAATGTGTACGTCATTTAAAAATTGTTTAACTTGATATAAAGAAATTCTAGCATGTTCAGAACTGAGTGAAATGTGTTTTGAGGCACTCGTGGTAAAAGAAATAAGTGGACGTCATTGAAAAATTGTTTGACTTGATACAAAGCAAATCAGACGTGTTCAAAATTGAGTAAACTGGTTTGAGGCTCGCGTGATAATAAACAGTTTACATCATTGAAAAATTGTTTAACTTGATACAAACAAGTCAAATATGTTCAAAACTGAATAAAATGTGTTTGGAGGCACGCGTGCTAGTAAAAAAGTGTACGTCATTGATTTATTTCATTCATAAAAATTAGATATCCCGATTTCATGGGTACATAATTAGCATGGATACGCGTGTATTTATGGATCCGAATATCAATATGTGTAGTCATTGTTACCCGTGTACACGGGTAACAGATCCTTACAACTCGTGTATTCAAATACACGGATATACGTGTATTCAAATCAAGGATACACAGTAATTACGAAACCTGTTAAGATAATATAATTTAATTCTTTGAACAGCTGTAGGGAAAATTTCTTCAAAGTGTAATCAAAATAGAAATGCTAGATATTTCCACTTCCTATTTCTCAACCATCGCTAAAACTAGGAACAAAAGACATTCAACTGCTTACAATGTTTCAAAGTTGCAAAATGTGCAATGGCATTAAGATAGCATTTCAAGCTCACTTCTCGAAATCCGGTTGTGAAACGAAACCTGCACACAGGTAAGATAACCAGTAAATAACCGTGTATTTAGAACATGGTAGGGAAGTAAAAACTATATACGCGGATAAAATACCCGGAAATATTAGTGTATTAAGCACACAATCGTGAAGTGAAAACCATGCAAAAGGATAAATTAAGCCGAAAATATTAGTCTATCAAGCACACGGTCATGAAATGAAAACAATGCACACGAATAAACTAACCCGAAAATATTAGTGTAATAAGAACACGGTCGTGAAGTGAAAACCTTGAACTCGGATAAACTAACCCGAAAATATTAGTTTATTAAGCACATGGACGTGAAGTGAAAACAATGTACACGAATAAACTACCCTGGAAATATTGGTGTATTAAGCACACGGTGAATTTAAAACCATGCACATGGATAAACTAACCCGAAAATATTAGTGTATTAAGAACCCGGTATTGAAGTGAAAACCATTTGCATGGATAGTAAATACCCTGACTAAAATTACCCGGATTAAAGCCATGAGTTTCCAATTACCTCACACCATTCAAAACTGCGATCTCTACTAAAAGACATACGATGCACAAAATGTTTTCTTTCACAGCAACAAAATTTTTTGTGGGAATTTAGAAGTTACTTGAGTGTCCAAGGCTTCACGGATTATTTTTGTATCAATCTTGGGAAATTAGAAGTTGAACAATCATTTAGAGATGGCGAATTCTTGTGTCAAGTTCATCGTTTCTTGTTTCTCGATAAATTTCCATTGATACTCACTGGAATTAATGAATCCATTCTTAATTCTGTTGATTCTAACTGGTATTAATGAATCGATTCTTACTTCTATTGATTCTTATGGGGATAATTGAATCGATTCTGACTTCTATTGATTCTTTCTGGAATTATTAAATCAAATCTTTCTTCTATTGTTTCTTAGAAGAATTAATGAATTGATTCTTATTTCCATTGAATTTTACTGGAATTAATGAATCGATTCTTATTTTATTGAGTTTTACTGGAATTAATAAATCGATTCTGCTACAAATGTGTACCCATAGTACACATTTGAACCAATTATCTATATTACCAATACGTTTACAATCCAATATAATTTTCAGGTATTGTGGACTGAACCTTACTCATCAATTTTCAAAGAAACATGTCGGAAACGAAAATTTACGCATTAAATTCATCTAGTCAGCTGAAAGGATGTTTAGAAATATCTGAATGAAAAATTACTTTTAATTCATATAAGAATTTAAAGGAAGAAATCGTACGGAAGCAACAAGCGGTGATGTACGGAAATAGCACACAATATCCATTAAAATATTATAGAGAGTAATACAGGATTTCCGAAAATAGTTTCTATCATGGCACTGAAATGAAGTCTGAAATTTAGAGATTTTTTCTTCCTTCAAAACCCGAATTTGCTTAACCTTCAGCAATAATGCCCTGAATCGATTTTTACATTTAATGAGTGTTACCCAATTTGTTCTTACTTTTCAGACTTCAATACTGCATAAAAATGAAATAGAAAGTAATAAGTAGCCTTAGCAAAGGAAGTATTTAAGAATAGGTATCGGTATTACAGTCATTAAACGCATGCATTTTCTTTGAAATATTTTCTCGTTATTTCAGTTTTAAAACATCTCAAATATAGGAGTTGTCCAAAATTTTGAATAATTATTTCATATTTTGGAGTATTTGAATTAGATAGGTATTGAATGTATATAAACATATGTATAGAATGGATGAAAATAACATATATTCCAAGATTGTTGCACATCCAAGATGTGAAACATTTATCACTTTCACAAGAAGTGAAGCCACATTTATCACTTTCGAAAGACTTCACTTCTTAACGCTCCCCACTTTTTAGTCTTAACAAGATTCGTTTGGTTTAAGTTTGGTAAATTTCAATGAGATGGTGACACAGTAATGTGGTGATGTCGTCCCGGTCGGCAGGTGTCACTCTCCCAACTAGCTCAAGCCAAACTTTATCCAGATGCGATACTTTGCGTTATACAGACCTTTGAAGGGAGTATTGTAGCAGTTGCCACGAAAATTGAAGAAATGAGTTCTGTTTAGTAATAAAACATGTTTATTTAAAGTATACCTTTAAGCGCCATTTTCAACCAAATTTCACATTTTCATATTTAACATGTTATTGTTAAGTCTCCCATATATTGTAGAAGGCGCTGTGTGATCGCGGAGAGTGTTAAGTCTCCCACATATTGTAGAGGGCGCTGTGTGAGAGCGTGGGTGGCATTCAGGAATTAGACGCCTGAGACTGAGGTGCTCATTTAGAACTGATCTGAGAGAGGCTTCCTTAGCCCTAACGAGAAAGAGGCTTCCTTAACCCTAATGAGAAAGGGGTCCTTCCACAACCTTATTACATTTGTTGTCAATGAACTTGTTTTGTTACAACGAATTGTGTCAATTAGAATACAATCCATTAATCGAGCTATCGGAACAATATTGTAGACAATTATACTACGACTCCAATTCTTCAAATCACTTCGGATTTTACTTCTACAACTATTAGAACTGGAGATATAACATTTTTTAAATGTATTGACATCTATATTTGACATGGTGGTTTGTATTGTTTTCAGCTATTTCTCGAAATGCAATTTTCGCTAAGCATTACTCTCCTCAAAACAATATCTCAGAATGGATCAATTAAATTTTTTTGAAATTTCTTATACATGTTTTGAAGATTATAAAGTAGGATTTGAACTATTATTAATAAATATGCATTTAAAAAAATTGAGCAGGATGTAAACTTGGATATGTTTTGCATTTTGCTCTTTTTTCATGTTTTTTTCTGGGATGACTCCGTCTAAGTCCACAAATAATTTAAATATAACAATATAGTTATTATTGTAGTTCGATGACTGAATTAATGTTTGTAGAATACAATTCACTTTACAAACTGGAAAAATGTTGACTGTTTTTTAAAATATAACGTTTTTAGTAAATGGTATTTTTGGCTGTTTTTACACTTTTGACACCATTTAAAAAAATTAAACACAATATTTTCTGCCATAAAATGCTTTTTCTAGTACAAACAATAACAAAATCTATTAAAAATCTAAGTTTCATGATAATTTCAAAAAAATTCCCCACTGAAGGTATACAGATACCTTAAAGAAGTAGATGGCCTCCCTAAACTCCAGATTTAGCTCCATGCGACTTCTCTTAGTTTCCAAATTTGAAAATTTGGTAGGAAGAAATTCTCTCTTTCGAATAAGGATGACATTGCCACCTTCAATCTGTATGTTTCAGCCTTGAGAAAAAGGTACTATTCCTGAAGGGATGAAAAAATTAGAAAATCTCTGAACCAAGTGCGCAATGGTGACTATGCTGAGAAACAAAATCAAATTTTTCCGAAAGACGTTGTTTGACTTGCTTTTTTACTATACTTATCAAACGACCCTCGTATAGCAAAATAGTTTAAATAAGGACTTGGTTTGAATTAGGAAAATATATATTTGTGACAAAATTAAAATATATCATTTTACAGGAAAACAAAAACAAAATTTCTGGATTTAACTAAAAATACTTTCACTGTGATAAAAATAACTCTACGAACCTCTAAAATAAAATGTAGACTTGCAAATGTTTTACAAGAATTGAAAATTAATAAAAAAGGTAATAAGTAAATTTATCTATAGATACTATTTTGCTAATCATTAAAATATTTTACTAACTAGGCAAACGAATTTGATTCTTTTTCCCATTGGTGATACAAAAAATACCTTACTTAACCCTTCAAATGGTTTCGACGCGATACCTCGTTCATCAAGATCTGACCAATTTTTCTAATGACGAGATATTTCACCCATCAAGATATGGTTAGTTTTGCTAATGGTCAGACACTTCGAGAAAACCACCAGGAAGGTTAAAAGAAATAGAACAAAATTTTTTTGATTGTTCTAAAGGGATATAAATGACATAAAATTTGATTATTTAACAAACTTTTATTTAAAAAAAAGAAAATCTAATTACAATAAGATTTTAGAAGTGAAAGTTAATTGTAGTTATTGTATTGTTAAGACCAGTGGTTCTCGAAGTTTGCGCGGAAAAATAAATATTTCACTAGTTTTCATTAGAAAACTTTCAAGGAAAGAAAAAAATTCAATTACATCCAGATTTTAAAATTGAAATTAATTTTAGTTATCGTGTTGCTTAAACCAGTAATTCTCTCCCCAACCTAGGGTGCATCGAAAAAATTCAATATTTCACTAGCCAATTAGAAAACTTTCAATAAAAAACAAAGTGTGCCACTATTTTCTCCGATTCTTTTATATTCCAAAAACAGTTGCTATACTCTAAAAAAATATGTTAAAAGCGTTCTTTACATGTTAAAAACGTGGAACTGTACTTTCATCTAAGATGTATTTCCCATCGACTTAGGATCAGGACATCGTAGCCCAGCTAACCCACGACTAGAAAAATTTATTTCTAGTTCTATGTGTAGTAGACCTCAAAAACATGCTTTCGCATGCTGCATAACCACTCTTTTTTGGAGTCTACAGTTGTGGCAATTTTCCAGCATGAAGAAGCATGTGTCTAGTGAACCTACACTTAAATCCAGAAATTCATTTTTTAAGTTGCTTAAAGTTGAGAGTGTCCTTAATATTGAATTTATCAGACAATTGGCCAAACATTGCTGAGCTAATTTTAAAAAAGCAGCCCCTTCATTGTTCACGTTAAGATTAAAGTATGTATTTTCATATCATTAATATTGCAAGTATTCAAGTTGAAAGTCCTTAACTTTACTGTACTTGAATTAATAAATAGGAGTTTATAAAGTATTTACTATTTATTTTACTTCAAAACTCTTCGTAATCATAACAAGCATAATTCAACACAAATCAAATATAAACACAATTTATAATAATCAAATGATAATTTACAACGGTGCTTCTGTGATATAATGTTTATTCTTACTATTTGAGGTATTATTGTATATATTTGATGCGTTTTCTGACTTATGCTTGGTATTGCCTATTCGCTTACGAATCGTTGCAAGCAATTTCCCAGACAAATATCTTTTGCCTGTAAACAAGATAATTATTTCCAAGATAACAAGGAGGAGGGAATTGAATCCACAACTTCTGAAGAGAGTATCCTTGGTAACTGAAAACAACAATCAGAGATCCTTGGATTTGTTCAAATGAAACCCTTTAGGGATTGATATACAATTACCTTAGCCAATATTGCCAAGTAAAGGTAATCGAATAAACACAAAAAAATTACCTTCATAAAATTTATGGAAAATGATTTACCTTATTTGCTTATAAAGAATAATGCTATTATAATTTCAGACACAACAATACATTGTTCTTCAAAGCATACAAATAAAGAGGTTTCCAAATTTTACTGAAATTTTATTACATCAACATAAATTTTAAATGTCATTGAATTCATTGATTATAGTCCGTAGTTTTCAAAATTTGCCATTACTTAATGTTAAACCACATTTGTAAAATGTCACTATATTATTAAAGAAATTTCTGATGAAATTTGATACAACTGCTTTATTTTGTAACTCTGCTGAAGAATTATTCTTTAATTTAAAATGTGATGCGTCTGAAACTGTTATAATATTTATCATACTTGTCATAAAAGCTATCTAATTTTGATTTCATGTATTTCATATATGTAATTTGTTTTATCTTTAATTTATTGCCTTTAATATTACATACGTAAAATCATCTACATTTTCTCCCACTGTTTTCGAGAGCTGCGGTAGCCCGGTTGGAAGGGTAACGGATTAGCAGCCGAAGGTTTACTAATTCAAATCCAACCAAAGACCATTATGGTCAAAGGGGGCTGGTGCACGTTCAATCAATCGCGGACTCAAATGTCCTCACATGGGTGTGGTATGCAAGTTTGGAGAGAGGTGCCAGCTCAGGTATGATCTCGTCAAATGACCGTGGTTAAAAATAAAGCGGTTTTGTCCTCGGATGGCGGTTCTCGGGTTTGATCCAGGACCGTCGTCAATAGCCCGTTACTGTTGCTCCAGTGCGGCGTCAATTAAAATACCTACCTACCCTCACCGTTTTGAAAAAAAAACTGAAATTGAACGTCCATCATACCATTAAGAAATCACTCACTATAACACTGAAGAGTTGGTTAGTTTACGAGTTTTAAGGGCGGAAGGGGCTATATTTAGCCAAGGTGCGCCAAACACAAGACAACGTCAAGTAAATTGGCGTACAAACATAAGAAAGTTTTATTGACACGAAGAAATGCACCCAAGGGAGAATGGCAGAAATCGAACCTGCGCCGCCCTCAACTCACTGGTTGCAAGAGTTGTGAGCAAATCCACTTATCCATACACTGAAGAGGAAACTGATTTAATATCTGAACTGCTTGTAGCACTTTGAAATACAAATTTTTAGATACATCATTCAAAACCTTAATTACTAAAAGACGACTTTGTAAATTTGGGCACCCTGCATCGCCTCTTTGCTAACCGGCTCCAGATCTTCCTCTAACAGAAAATTAAACTCTCGCAAAAGCTGGAAATCGTTTTATCATTTTTCTTAAAAGATTTCTGGCCATCCGAATCACAATTCCGGCGAGGGAATAATTCACTTCCTTTTGCTCTTGTCAAAAACAAAACAAGCAATTTACGCGGCGTCTCGCGTTAAGTAACGCAGTGCCCAAAAAATTGCTCCCGAGTACTCTAGAAGAAATGTGATGCGCCTGAAAGTATTATTTATCATGTTGGCAATAAAAACATTCTAAACTTTTCGTAAGTTTCATGCATATGGAAATCGTTTTTTGTTTACTTTATTGATGTCAATATTGGATAAAAATATTTACATTTTCCTCCTCACTGTTCTGCTCATAGACGGGAAATATAAGTAGACTGAGCATAGGTATTGAGAGGAGCTTCAAAAAGTGTGACCAACATGGTATTTGGTATTTTTTTTTTTTTGGTATTTTTCAATTAACGTCACACTGGAGCAACACAACGGGCTATTGGTGACGGTCCGGGATCAATCCCAGAGGGAAAGATCCGAGGACAACACCACGTAATTTTGAACCACGGTCAGATGACGAGGCAACACCTGAGCTGGCACCCCACTCTCCAAACTTCCACACCACGCCAACGTGAGGACATTTGAGGCCACGACAGATTTAACGTGCACCAGCCCCCTTTGTACACGACGGTGTTTGGCTGGATTCGAACTCGCAACCCTTCGGTTGCTAGTTCGTTACTCTTCCAACCGGGCCACCGCGGCCCGTGACCAACATGTCAGCTAGTAGTCACGTGACTGCTCTGTGAAAATTGACTTCGTTGGCCAATTTGACAACTTGTCGTCACGTCATCAAAACATTTTATGACAATGGTAGATGTGTGAATGAGCATTTCTATAGAGTGGTGACACAAATGGTGAAATTGCCGAACTCTACTATGTCCTCATGTACCAATCAGATGATGATTCAATGGATGGGAGTTTTCTACCGTCCCGTGGACCAATCAGATGATGAATGTTTGTTTCCACTCGCAGTACTAAAGTAGTCTAAAGGTCACGTTACTTCTAGTGTTTGTCACATGATCCTGAGCACATAAAAAGGTTACCATTGCTCATTAGATCAGATCTTTCTCTAACAGAAAATTAAACCTGACAGGAATTGAACCTGGTTTGCCTCCAACTCACTGGTTGTTTGCATTGAGCGTAAACCCCCTAAACCACACACTGAAGAAACAGATTTAACAGTAGAACTGCTTGTAGTACTTTGCAATGCAAATCTTTCGAGAGATACAACATTAAAACCTTAATGACTAAAATCCAACTTTGCAAATTTGAGCACTCATGGCTGACGGCTTCAGATCTTTCTCCAACAGAAAATTAAACCCTCGCAAACGCTAGAAATCACTTTATCATTTTTCTTAAAAGATTTCTCTCCACCCTAATCACAATTCCGGCGAGAGAATAATTCACTTCCTTTTGTGCCTGCCAAAAATAAAACAAGCAATTTACGCGGCGTCTCGCGTTAAGTAACGCAGTGCCCAAAAAATTGCTCCTGAAGCAGCAGCGTGCATCCGTCTTGCGATTGTTACGATGGATTAAGCCTCCTAGGCTAATGGAATAAATCGATAAAACAATGTCGTGTCTGTTTACTTTTTGATACCACTTTTGTCAGGCAATGTGTTTTAATCTTATTTGTAGAGGACGATGGACGTCTCGTCCCGCTGGGGATAAGATCTAGGGTCCTGGAAATCCCCAAGTAACTATGTAGTCAAGGGATCAAGTGGTCGATTTTCGACAAGAGTGGAGAAACGTCTAGCTTTACGATATTTTATTAGGGTTTTTTCCACCGAAGCCAAGTCTCGGTGGAAAACTGTTATTGGCCGATTTAAAGCAGTTGGAGAGAGGCCTGTATTCTTTGCTGATTGCAATCCAGTGTGCAGTGGTGCGTTCTGCTGTCTGAACTCCGCTTTTGCCCAGTGTTGTTTGTCCTTCTTTTATGAGATGCTTTGTCATGTTCTATTGACAGTAGTGATAAAGTCTGTTTACTATTCTTACATCAGGGGGAATGCGTATTTTCATAACGGTAATAATTCTTCTGGGTTGTGCTTTTGCTTTTCGATCTGAAGACAACTTCAAAAACTGTTGTGTTTTCGGGAGTTCGTATTTTGGATAGTTATGGACTCAGCGAATTTCTTGTATGCGGGTGAACGGTTATGGCAATTTTACATACTTATATATGTTTATAACACTCTTACTGAAAATATTTATTATGTGTATATTTGAACGGATATACTTTAAATACTACTAAACCTATTGTTCTAAAAACTGACTTCAAAATTTGCTGCATTTTCTAAAAGAAATTTTGGATATTTATGACTTCATAGCGAATTACTTTCATCTACTAAACCAATTAGTATTTTTATATTTAAATATTAAAAACCTCTTAAAATAATATTATTAGTAGTAATAAAGTCTATTTACTATTCTTACATCAGGGGAAATGCGTATTTTCATAACGGTAATAATTCTTCTGGGTTGTGCTTTTGCTTTTCCATCTGAAGCCAACTTCAAAAATTGCTGCATTTTCGGTTCGTAATTTGGATAGTTATGGACTCAGAGCGAATTGCTTGTGTGAGTGTGAAAGGTTATGGCAACTTTATATACTTGTATTCGTTTGTATACTTTTTATTCAAAGTATTTAGGTGAACAGATATACTTTAAATACTAGTAAAACTATTTTTCCAGCAAGTCACGTATGACTTAGAAATTTGCTGTATTTTCTAGAGCTCGAGTTTTGGATAGTTATGACTTCATAGCGAAATACTTTACGAAAACCACACAATTAGGTGCTTCTATATTCAAATTGGACAAAAACTTCTTAGAACAATATTGGTAGCAGTGATAAAGTCTGTTTACTGTTCTTATATCAGAGGGTATACGTATTTTCATAACCGTAGTAATTCTTCTGGGTTGTGCTTTTACTTTTGGATCTGAAGACAACTTCAAAGACTGCTGTATTTTCGAAAGCTCGTGTTTTGGATGTTTATGTGCTTAGAGCGAATTGCTTGTGTACGGGTGAATGATTGTGGCAATTTAATATACTTATATACATTTATAACTCTCTTTTATTGAAAATATTTGGGTAGACACGATAAATTTTGAAAACTAGTAAACTATTGTTCTAAAAATCAACTATGAATTTTACTATACTAAACAGTAAGAGTATCGATTTTATAATTTTGTATACAGTTTAAATTTTAAGTCGATACGTAATCTATCTATGAATTATGGATCAAATCAGTTCATAATTTTCCATGAGTTGGATATAACAAAGATTTAAAACAATCACATAATATTCAACGTTGTAAAATCTTACGTTACATATTTCTGAAGCTTTTATAAGTGTAGTAAAGTTTAAATACGTATTTTAGTAACGGTAATAATTGTTAGTTATGCCCTCTCGCTTTTAAGTCTTTTCTAAAAGTCGGTAAAACAACTGCAAGAACTGCATTTTCAAAAGCTCACTTTGTAAATAGTAACGTTTTTAGTGCAAATCACTTCTGTACGTGTAGCTGTCATGAAAGTTTAATACACTTAATTCACATTCATAACATTCTTTTACTAATATTTAGACAGCTGATATACTTTAAAATTATTGTTCTAAAAATCAATTTAGTGACTTTAACTACAATCAGGAAAGAGAGCATTAAATTTATAATTTTAATATTTTTGAAATTTAAATCGATATATCATAGTTCGGGATATTAATTTATCTGCTAAACAATTGGTATTTTTATATTTAAATTGGACAAATAAATCTTAGCATAATCACATATCATGTCTCACAATTATCTTACCCTTAAGGGTGGAGTAAAGTTTAAACGCGCATTTTCATAACAGTAATCATTCTTCGTGTTTATGCTCTCAGTTTTCGATCGTTTCTAATATGGATAAAATAACTTCAAAAACTCCTGTATTTCCGAGAGCTCGTGATTTGAATAGTTATGGTCTCTGCGAATCATTTTTGTTCTTTTGAACTGTTATGGTAATTTAATATGATTATACGGTAAGTGCACGCAATATAGAACATCACGTAATATGGAACACTAATATCTTGACAAGTAATTATCAGAATATAACCCAGTTCATATTAACTCTCTGAGCGTCACGAGATTTCGGAGTAGTGAAGTATTGCTTTTAAACCACAACATATATAATGGCTAAATAACCACATATATTAGTTGAAAGAATAAATGGATACTTCCACCTTTTAGAAAGATTGTATTGGTTCTTTTCTTGGAATAGAATCCTTTGGTACGATTTTATTATATGATCATTTCCTTATAATACAATCATTTGAAAGGATTCTATTGGTCATTTTCTCAGAATAGAATCATTTGAAAAGATTCTATGTTGCTTCTTTCCTTACAATAGAATTTTTCAGAAAGGTTTTATTGTTCAAGGAGGTCAAAATTGGTTAGAAGTCATGCAGAACAGGACTGCATGGTTGCAAGGTGGAATTATGCGTTTGAACTCTTCACAGGTTTGAAATAATGTAAAAACACGAAAAGTATTAATTTCTGTGTAGTCTAGTATGTGTGAATTTATAATATAAGTGATGTTCCTCTTGTGTTAGTGACTAATTATATAGACGTGTCATATTAGATACCATTTTTCCATATTGACGATTTTGATTTTTTTATTTTTAGAACTCAATCTTTTAAAGTTTAGTAAACCATCTACTCACATATGGATTTTTGTCAATTTTGATATCAATTGGCGCTTTTGATTCAAAAACAAACAATTCCTTCATTTGACGATCTTTTAAAATCAGTTGTTCCATTTTACATGCCCTATTTTTCTTTACCCTTGGAATTCTCCATGATTATAGGTACCAAGTAAGCATAGTAATCACTGATAACTGGTAAAATGACTGGATTCATATTGTATGTTTGAATATGATTTCCAGAAATTATTCTGAGCTTCTATTTCAATGAGGAGGAGGACATGTACTCGTTACATTTTTTTCTTTTAAAAAGGAAAACTCTTGACCCTCCAAGTAGTTTCGACGAGATATCTCTCGTACAACAAGATCTGATCAATATTGCAAATAATGAGATATATCGTCTCATCAAGATATTGCTGATTCTTTTTTCGATTGCAAGATCAAGGTCTGGTCAGATTTTTTAGTAATGACGAGATATCTCTTCCATCAATATATGATCAGTTTTTCCAATGATGAGATATCTCATCCAGCAAGATCAAGTCAGTTTTGCTAATGACGAGATACCTCGTCTTGTGCAATTTAAAAACTAGTAAACCCACAGTCTCTTAAAATCACTTATTACAACTTCAACTAGTATATTAAACAATAAAAGTATTGAAGTCATTATTCAATTGTTTCAAATTTTAAGGTCTATTTAATATGTCTAAATCATATTTAAGATGTCTAAATCAGATTTAAGATGTCTAAATTATCTATTAAAACAATTATTTTTATAAGAATTGGAAAAAAAGATATTTAGAACAATCACAATTATTCGCTATTTCTAAATCTAAGTTTACATATTTCGATTACTTATCTTATAAGTAGGGTAAAGTTTAAATATTTTAGTTAACAATAAAAAAATATTGCTGAATTTGAAAGAAATAGCAATGTATTATAATTCAAAAGAAACCGAATGTTATGGATTACAGTTTTTTATTATGGTACGTTAAAAAATGTTGCTTTCATACTATGAATAAATTGCTTTGAAGTTGGAAAAAATCACCCCTTTAAAAATGAAAAGATAGTAAATACTGTTGAAGTCCATATTGATAAATTTTTAGTTGAAATGGAAATATTGGCAAAAAGCAGTACATAAGTTAAATAGAATATATAGAATAGCGACTTATAATGCTATTAAATTTTTTTACCATTTTTTTAATTCAAACCTAAGTATAATGAACAAAATTATGATAGAAATATATAAAATTAGCCAAGTATAGTTCAAAAGGCTTTTATAGAGATACACACATTTATATATATAGTTTTCTTCCGACCTTCCAATTAAGAATGAGGTACTAATTCTATCTAACTTTTAAAAAATTTAAAATTTAAATTCTGTCAGATTGAAAAATCTACTTTGAAGAATTCTAATCAAGTATTATGTATTGTTTTTTTTCTTTGATTCAAATCTTTAGCATTTATTTTGTAAATCTTGAGCTTGTTTTCATACTTCTATGGCCAGTTTTTGCTGAAAGAAAGCCGTTTAGACAGAGAAATGTTCTTGGTGGACAAAAGATACCAACGGACGTTGTAGGTAAATTTGGTGGCTTACGTTTTCTAAATTGAGTTATACACAAAAATCTTTATTGAGTATTTATCAAGCATTCATTTAGTATTTATTTGTATATAAATAAATTACAGTAAGCGCACATTTTCACCTTGAAACCTGCAGTCTTCCCTGCATGACTTCTAACCAGTTTTGATCTTTACCAATAGAATCGTCCCAAAGAATTCTGTTCTAACAAAAGAACCAGTAAAATGTTTACCTAGGATTCATTTCTAGAGAAAGGATCAATAGAATCTGTCCAGATGATTATAATTTGAGTAAAGAAGCAATACAATCTTTCCAAAGGATTCTATTCTGAGGGAAGGACCAATATGTTTCCAAAAGCATCTGTTCCGAGGAAAAGTTTATAAAATGTTTTCAAAGGATTACTCTAAGGCTAGGACTGAGAGAATCTTTCAAAAGGATCCTATGTTAAGGGAAGAACCAATAGAATCTTTCTAATGGTCGAAATAATCCATAGTTTTCAACTAATAGATGTGGTAATTTAGTCATTATGTGTGCTGTAGCTCAACAGCAATACTACACTACTCAAAAATCTATTGACGCTCAAAGGTTAAAAGAAAATGAAAATCATTGCTGTATCTAAACAAAATATATTTATTCTGATCTTTAGAAAAAGTACGCTTTACTGTTACTCAGAAAAAGTACTCATACACATTGAAAGGACTCTAAAAATGCAAAGGATAAGAATATAACCGAAAGATGTCGTGGCCTTTTCGAATACTTAATGACAATCAATAAGGAACACTTTCGAGGCCTCTATATATACTTTCACGTGTTTGGTACCGACATTACACACACTTTATCAAATTGTCCACAGCGGTGGACGGCAATAACTGTCACTCGGGTGAGTTGAGTTCTAAAGGACTTCAATAAGGATTGGAGAGTTGCGATTCTTCTTATGAGACTTCAAATACATTCCTTTAATCTCTGCCATGGAATACAAGCCATGCAGTTATTAGAATAATTGATCTCTGAGCGAGGGCGACGATGAATCTATTAGGGCAATATATTTGATTTATTGGATGGGATCAGGGAGTCAAATTGTTCTTGCACATTTACTGACGGCGTCAGAGATCAATGCAGAAACAAACCCGCTTTAAAATGGTTATCTTTGAGTTTCACCTCAAACTGTAAGACGCATTGCAACTGAAATAATGGATACTAACAATTTTAGAGATCAATGCAGAAACAAACCCGTTAGAATGATTATCTTGAAATTCACCTCAAACTGTAAGACGCATTGCAACTAAAATAATGGCTACTAACCAGTTTTAGAGATCAATGAAGAAACAAACCTACGTTAAAATGATTATAATGAAATTTCACTTAAACTGTAAGACGCATTGTAACTAAATGCAGTTTTAAAAAAATCTCTAAAATGCAGTTTTTAAAGATCGATGCAGAAACAAACCTTCGTTAAAATGATTATCTTGACATTTCACCTCAAACTGTAAGACGCATTTAAACTAAAATAATGGTTACCAACCATTTTAGAGATCAATGAAGGAACAAACCCGCGTTAAAATGGTTATCTTGAAATTTTTCCTCAAATTGTTAGGCGCATTGCAACTAAAATAATGGCTACCTACAGTTTTAGAATTCAATGAGGAAACATACCTATGGATATGCTTCAATTTTAAAAAATCCCTCTAACTGTATAAGATAGATAGTTGAATTAACACTCCAAGTGATATTTACCAGATATCTCGTCTATTCATCAAGATCGGACTAATTTTGTCAATGACGAGATATCTCGTCATCAAGGTATTCCCAATTTTTGGACGATGACGAGATCAAGATCTGGTCAGTTTTTAATATCGAAATATCTTGTCAATCAAGGGCTGATCAGTTTTGCCAATGACGAGTTACCGCGTCGAAACAACCACCAGGAGGTTTAACGTCGCACTGCAGCAACGCAACGGGCTATTGTCGAGGGTCGGATCAATCCAGAATGGAAAAATCCGAGTACAACACCTCATAAATTTGACCACGGTCAGTTGACGAGCTCAACACATGAGCAGGCACTCTGCTCTAAAAACTTCCATACCACACCAAAGTTAGAATATTTGAGACCACGACAGATATAACGTGCACCAGACCCCTTGTCGTAACCCTCCGTGGCTAAACTGTAAGATAGTTAGATAGTTGAACTAACGTAGTACTGGAACAACATAACCAGACTAATGGCGATGGTCCTGGAACAATCCCGAATGAAAAGATGCGAGGACAGCACCTCGTAATTTGGAACCCCAGTTAGATGACGAGGTCAACACTTGAGCTGGCAACCCACTCTCCAAACTTCCACACCACATCAACGTGAGGACATTTGATGCCACGACAGATTTAATGTGCACCAGCCCATTGGACACACTGAAGAAAAAACTGGTTTAAGGTAGGTAGTTAATTGAAGTCGCGCACTGGAGCAACAAAACGGGCTATTGACGGCAGTCCGGGATCCTGTATGCACGATGGCGTTTGGTTGGATCTATTTTCGAAATCGTAACCCTCCGGTTACTAATCTGTTCCTCTTCCAACCTGGCTACCACGACTTCGTAACTGTAAGACACATTGTAACTAAAATCCTTCCAACTTTCCTTAGAGCAGAATCCTTTGGTTGGGTTTGGGGTTTTATGTCTCAAGGGATCTTTGGCCATGCTGCGCCAGACACAAGACATACAATATCATGTAATAGACATAAGCAATGAAAGTTTTACTGACACTGAAGAGAGACATCCAGGGAGGAAAGCACCTGACAAGAATCGAACATGCGCCGCTTACAACTCGAAGGTTGCTAGCGCATTGGGCATACCCACTGAGCCATAACGACCCCAAGAATCCTGTGATAATGCTTCTATTGCCCATTTCCTTGTAGTATAATCCTTTGGAAAGATTCTATGGTTGAAGAAGATCAAGATAGGTTAGAAGTCGTGCAGGGAAGATTATAAGTTGCAAGGTGGGATTATGCATGAGGAACCCTCAGAGGATTAAATGCTTTTTATTTCCCGTCATATAACCGTATTGAAATCCCGGTTCCAGCTGATCACGTACTCATAAAAACTTGTGTGCTCAAGAAAATACCTCCAATTCAAAAAGCATTCTTAAGTAAGACCATCCAAACAAACACGCAACCTCATCAGTGTTACAATGAAGTAAACAATTTGAATGGAGTTTGTCGAGTAAAAGCCATAGCAACAGCTGACACATCTTGTGGGAAGTATCGACCGATTACCTGTTGCACTGGTGGGTTCGATTGTGCAAGGCACTTCTTTCTGTGGCAGGAAAGGAAGCGATTTTAAATGGTTTTTCGATTTGAAAGCTTATGAAACAAGATGGTTATTAAAACTTGCTTCCCCTTCCCCATTGCTTACCTTCCTTGCTTAGGTACCCTTATCGAATTAATAGTATTTGAGATGACAGTGGACTTTCAAAATCACCTAAATCAATCGAAATTTTTATTTTTATCTTTTAAATTTAACTAATATCACACTCGGTGGATAACAAAAATAATGTTTCAAATACTATAATTTTTGATGGAGTTACATATACAATAACATAAAACATGAATGAATGTGTGGTCCAAAGAGGAAATACAAAAGTAAAGTGAGCAATGGTAATCTTTTAATCTGCTCAGGATCTTGTGACCAAAACTAGTAGTAACTCTTAGACTGCTTTCGTCAGACGACCACTCATCATGTCATTGTTTCACGATATGGGAGATGACGACCATCCATTCATCATCTGTTTGGACCACGCGTCGTTATAGTAGACTTCGACGATTTCAGTATTTTCGTCGCCATGCTATAGAAATTCGCATTCACACATCTACCCTATGATAGGATATATTGCCGTTTAAAGATACAAAATGACAAATCGGCCAGCAAGGCTAATTTTTCACAGAGCAGACACGTGACTACCAGTCGACATGCTGGTCACACTGTTTGATGCTCCTCTCAATAGCAATGTCCAGTCTACTTATATTTCACGTCTATGGTGTGGCCCATCTATAAGCGGGTTGTGTCTAGAATGTTAGAATGTACATGAGGTGTTAGGTGAACCCAACTCCAGTGGTGCATTAGCCTTCAAAGTTCTTTTCCCGAGATACCTCGTCCAACACGGTCTAGGCCAAGTTTGCTAATCACGAGGAAACTCGTGGATATGAGAACTGCTCTATTTTGCTAAGGACGGACCCAAGAAGAGATAACCTTCCTGTTTAACTGCGAGGATTGTCGTTTCGCCCCCTTTCAACAAAAGATTCCAAAGGTGGACCACTACTGAGTTTCGTGAGTGCCTTGTTCCCGATGCTCTTTCCTTGAGAAGTTCAACTGACAGGTGATTTTCGTTTGATTGAGCAGGCATGGAAGTTGTTTCGAAAGGCTTTTAAAAACAGCTTGGGTGTGCCTTCTCAAACTTCTGAGCATTTTCGCTTGTGGTTCTCAGTTGTCTTGACTATAACGTCTTCCCTGAAAATCTAAAAATAAGGCATGCAAAGAATGCTGTATCTGTTAGATTTCCAAAAGCCACCCTACAAGCAAACGCCTTTCAACCGATTGAACAGATCAGCGAACGCCTGTCAAGTGACTTTCTTGAAATAAGAATCAGCAATTGTAAATTCATACAATTTAACAAAGAAAACCTCAAATATCCCTAAGGGTAAAGGGTTCCCCGTGTGGGGGCGGGCAGTAGAATACCCCCACCACATCCCAGCGTGTCGTAAGAGGCGACTAACGGTGTACCTCCTTGTCAGAAGCGGGTTTCGGTGGGGGCCGTACTAGCAGGACCGTCTCGAAAGGTCACGCAGCTAACGCTAAACCGGGCCTGCTACTGCAACTCAACTAGGTGCTATGACGTCACAGCTTAAATCCTAACATTTTCGTGTTTACTACCGTTTTGTATGCGGCGAGACCAGCTCATGGAGTGAAAATACCTTGTTCCAGTTTGATTAATGCAAAAAGCCTGTTTAAATCCTGTTATTCATTATTAGAAAGGTAAGTTAATTTTAATTATTTACATTTGAATAGTCTTTTATGTAAGAAGTAATGGAATCTTTGAATGGAACTTGTGATCTGGCCCGAAAGTTAGTCTTAACACATTTGTGAATAGCATGAGTTTGATTAATAAATCTTTCAAGATTAATTCAATTAATGACTGTTTTTATTTGAAAAATTCTGATTCAGATTAACAGAGCATCGAAGAAAAAAAACTATAGGATATTTTAATTGCCCCATCGTACAATCAAAGGAAAGTGTTTTGCTTATCAAAACTTGTACATTGAAATTATGATTTTCTATTAATTACATCAAAGTTACCATGTTTGGCGATAAATCGCCACGGTCTCGGATTCGACATCTCACCCAAAATTAGTAAAATTTGAGCTACAATGATAAAGCCTATTATATGGATTGGTATTTATGGTCATAAAATATTGGAAAGCTGTTTACACATATGTAAAATAAACAATATCTAAGTTATAGTGCTTTTTTTGGCCAATAGCAAAAAGGTTGATATATTCTTTTTTTACAGTTCATCATGGGACGGAAATGCTCTGTGCCAAAGTGTAATTCCAACTATGGAACAGAAGGAGACTACACAGCAAGTTTTCAGTTTCCTCCTGACCGTAAAGAAATTTGGTTACGAGCCATAAATCGAGGAGCAGACTTTCAGCCGAGCAAGACAGCAGTTGTGTGCATTAAACACTTTGAGGAAAAATATATCATCAGAGAAGATCGTGTCACAAGACCTGATGGGTCTTTATTGGTTGTGCCGAGAAAAAAGTTGGCCCTTACAGCTGATGCCATTCCCACCATTTTCATAGGTCAACCAAAGTACCTGACGAAAACACCAACTGCAAGCAGAAATACACCAGATGATAGGAGGAATAAAATAGAACAAAGAGATAATGAACTTTTTTCACTGTGGTGCAAAAATGATGTAATAGACTCTTATGACTGTTTTTTAAAACTATACAAAGGGAAGCTTGGAAATACTTGGCAGTCCTTAAAATGTGATGGGTTTGTTCTTTTTTATATCATAGATGTGAATGAATGGCCAAGAATAAGTTTCTCATTCAAGGTATTTGAAGATTTAAAAGTGAAAGTTTTTTCAAAGGATTTAGAAGGAAAATCATTTACTTGGCTCCTCGGTCAAGACTCTAAGTGTGATAAGTGGACCATATTTGATAATTTGTTATCTTTGCTTTCAAATCCCAAAGCTGTAGAATTTTCTGCATTTGAAAAGCTTTCTGTTGTTGTGCAGCTGTTAAACGATTCTATTGCTGAAACAGGACTTGGAAAAGGCTGCGAAGTTGGAGTTCTTAAAGTCCCAATTAGAGCTTTGCTTCATGAAACAACCTTGATATACTCCTCAAGTTTTTCTTTGGAGCGCGAGGTTATTTTTTGCTTATTGAAAAATTACTATTTGCTAATCATATAGTCTTAAGTTTTAACTTGTATTTTGAAAGCAAACTTAAAAATGTAAATTATTGATTCATTGATTAAAAAAAGGTAAATAGGATTCTTTTATGATTATCCTTAAATCATGGATGGGTAAAGTTCTTATTATCAGGTTACAAAGTATTCAAAAAATTGGAAAACAGGAATCAACTAGCCAGTTTTCTTGCGCATAGTTTCTCCCCGTAGGATTTAACGTGTGACGTCACGGAGCTCAGTAGCAGGCCCGGTTTAGCGTTAGCTGCGTGACCTTTCGAGACGGTCCTGGTACTAGTGATCTCCTTACTCGGGGTCAACCCTTCGGGGAACTTCGGGCGGAAGGTTTTCCGATGTGTGGGACCCGCCGGACTTCGTTGTCGTAGTTCACTTGTGTGCTCTGCGCATGACTTGGAGGGTACAATAATGGGAGGGTCTCACTCTTCCTCTCATCTTAAACACGTTGTTTGTTCATTCGTTTACTCTATAGTATTCGAATTACAAACGGTCTATCTTGGCGGCGGTAGTTGCCCAGAACATCGGGTTGAGCGGAGCCAAGAAGGCGACCTGCGGTCGCCTCACCCGCTTTGGTCCCTGTGGGCGGGTATGGACGAACCATAAAAATTTACGTGGGTGGCCGACCGACCACTCGAACCTGCACTTCAGCGGGATGTTAGGGGGTCGCCTGCGGCGAACAAGAGTAAAGGGTCTGCTCTCCGCTCAAAGCCTGATGCTTCTAGGGAGAGGGCCCATTACGGAGCTTCAAAGTAGTAGGGGAATTGACGGAATCGGTTTATCATTTACTTTCGTCTGTGCTTTGTTAACTACAAGGGGAATGAATATCCATGTGGGAAAACAACTTGTCCCTTTCAGATAACTGATGTAAATTGATAACAGGTTTTTCTATCAGACGCTGGTCACTACCAAGGCTATACTTAAGGGGTACTAATTACTACTAATCTTGTTTGTAACAAGGTTTACTAACCTTGGGTCATTACAGGGCAGTTTTCGACGGGACGATAAACCACCAGGAGGGCTAGGGTAACACTAATTGGTTCACAAGTTCATCCCTGCAATGCCATAATGATTATGACTAAAGAGGTTTGTCCACTGTCATCTGCATTAGAAATACAAACAAAAATAATTTTATATAGGAAGTTGTAAAATGTTTTTGCTCAAGCAATGAAGATGTGCAAATAAGTTTCCTCGGGATATTTATCTCGTATGTTACCAATTCGCCATATTTTACCTTATTCTATTTTTCTTCCTTATTTTATTCAATTGAAATCAAGTTTATATTCAAAACAGTTTTACTTCCATATTACAAGTTTACGAAAAACATAATTCGTAATTTCATAAATTATTTCATAAATTACGTAATTTCCTACATATTACGTAATTTCATAAATGCTTACTTTTCAAATACCGAAGTAAAATAGATAGTTTATTAGCACATATGTATAAAAATATTCCTAAATTATTCAAGTAGTTTCGACGAGATATCTCGTCCATAAAGATCTGATTAGTTTTTCTTATATCATCAAGACTTTGACGGATTTTTTAGGGATATCAAGATCCGGTCAGTTTTCTTCGAATGACGAGATATCTCAGCGATCAAGATTTTGTTAGTTTTGCTAATGGCAAGATACTTCGAAGCAACCACCAGGAGGATTAATAAATATTCTGAAAGAGACATTGCAGCGTAATTCAAAATATAATACATACTTTATTTTCAGTATAAAAAACGAGGACTAAAGTTACAGAAACCCTTACCCAGAAAACCTACATTTATTTCAATTTCCGAGTGTATAGATGCTGATGAATATTTTTGCACAGGTAGGAAATTAAATTGAATTCATCAACTGCTGAAATTCTAAGGAGTATCATGTGACGAATTGATCCATATCAATTCCAAATCTCTCTCTCACACATAATGACTATATAACCACATTCATTGGTTAAAAGAATCAGAAAATATTTTATTGATCAAGGAGGTCAAAACTGGTTAGAAATCATACAGGTAAGACTGGAGTTTGCTGTACGGATATATGCGTATGAGCCCCTCCTAGTGTTAAAATGACTACATCATTTTGCTCCGTGTCTGAATTTTTCCAAGGGACCAATTTACACGTGACAATGCTAAACAAAGGGGTTTCAGGAAAATTCGTACCAAATATCATTGGTCATGAAAATACCAAACTATACAAAATGATGAATCAAAATCAGAAAAACATAACTTAAAATGACTCACAAATGCCATTTCGCATAAAAATTCCCATCATAATGCCCTACCAAAAGCACTTAAAAATTTTTTCAACCCTCCGATTGGTTTTGACGAGGTATCTCGTCCATCAAGATATGGCCAATTCTGCTAATGACGAGATAGAGTAAACAAGACAGTTATTGGCACCCTTAAGGCAATATTTATACTATACATTCATGGAAAAAATAGTAAAAATAGTTCAATCAAGTTGAAATTCATTGTAACTTTTCCTGAATTACTCTACTTTAAGCTGAATATATAAAGGGTTTTATACAAAAAATTATCCCTGGAAGGTATTTTGTAATATATTCAAAATAAATAGTGCAATATAGGTTATTGACACCTTATGGATGAGTAATTGACACCACAGTTATTGATATCCCTTCATTCTTATTTAGTTTATTTTTGCAGTATAAATGGACTTCTGCAAAGGAAACTATGACTAATCTATCTTACAAAACATACTCATGCTCTTTTCTTAGCAAAAACAGAAGAAACCGTCCTCTTAACTAGTACCTTGTTTGTATACTTCTTCAATACGGTTATATTATCTTTCTTGATGTTCACAGTTTGAAATACTTTTAACACAACAGACTTCTATGATTCACAAGGAATTTTTCCCGCCCTTATTTGAAACTGAACATTGACATGAAAGATATTTTTTTAAATTAAAGATTAGGGTGTCAATAACTGTCCGAGGTGTCATGTCAATAACTGTCTAGTTTACCCTATTTCGTCATAAAGGTTTCGCCGATTTATTTTACGATGACGAGAACACGATATTGTCGTTTTTTCTAATGACGAGATTAATGTAAGAGATATCACGTCCATCACGATCTGGTCAGATTTGCTAATGACGAGATACCTCGTCGTAACAACCACCAGAAGGGTTAATAAATATTCTGAAACAAGCATTGCACCGATATTCCAAATATAATGCACACGTTACTTTCAGCATGAATAACGAGAACTAAAGTTACAGAATCTCTTAACAACAAAATCTACAATATTTCATCTTCCGAGTCTACTGATGCTGATGATTATTTTTGCGCAGACGGAAATTAAATTGAATTCATCAACTGCTGAAGATATCATGTGGCGAATTGAACCATATCAGTTCCAAATTAAATTCGTACGTCAGCTATTGCGTAACATATCTGATGGCTTTATCCCTCATCCTAATTTGTAACCATGGGGTAAAAGTGATGTTTCAATGCTTCACATGGTGTAAGTTCGAGAATTTAATTATGCGATAGTGCGACTAGGCTGTGGCCCTAAAGGTACTAAGCATCCTTTTTAATTTGATGAAAGGGAACCTGGAATATTTGAACAGGTTCCAATCTATAGAAAACTACGATGTTAATAATTTGCTTATTTGATCATATATAAAGCTGAGTTTGATGATTTTCAATCTTTTATAGGAATAGCCCGAAATGTTATTAGTCTTAATAGAAATTAGTTTAAAAAGATTTAACCATCCAAGTGGTTATGACGAGATATCTCCTCCATCAAGATGTGACCAATTTTGATAATGACGAGACATCTAGTCATCAAGATATTGCCGATTTTTTTTATGATGACAAGATCAAGATCTTGAAAGTTTCCTTCTAATTACAAGATATCTCGTCCATCAGGATCTGGTCAACTTTGCTAATGAGCCGAGATACCACGTCAAGACAATCTCCAGGAGGGTTAACCGTCCAGATGATTGTCTTGACGAGGTTTCTCGTTATCAGCAAAACTTGCGAGATCTTGATGGACGAGATACCTCGTCCATCGCGATCTCTTAAACTCTCGAAAAAACTGACCAGATCATGATTTCGTCATCATAAAAAATAGGCAATACCTTGATGACAGTATATCTTGTCATTATCAAAATTGGTCAAATCTTGATGGACCAGATATAGCGTCGAAACCACTTGGAGAGTCGACGTATTATTCAAAATTGCTAAATAAAAAGGAAAGTGCATGATCTTGATTATTTTTATTCATCACGGCATAGGAAACTAAGTAACCAAAAAAATATCCTTAAAATAAGTTACATGGGTTATGCGTTTTTCCATTCATTTCTATTGCCTTACAGTAATTTTTAATTAAGAGGAAATTCCGGCAACAATTCATCAGTTGGCAAAAGGGTATAAAATCTATAGTAAACGTTCGTACGCGATTCTTTTGCTCTATGAGCTATTCATATTTTAAATTAAATTAACTCTCGTGATCTTTACTTAAATAGTTTAATTAATCATTATGTTTTTATATTACTGTTCACATTTTGCACTAAAACGATGTATTTAAGATTATACAAAACATACCTAACCTTTCTCAGAATTGTTCAGCATTTTAAAAGCTTGTCATTACAATATATATGCATTAAGTATATGTGTTCCTACCCAACTATTGGGAATTATTTTAATAATACTGACTATCCCTCATTTAATTATATTTTCCAATCCCGTTATCTATGTGAGTTCAATAGCTTATAGGACCCCTAAACCCCTAAAATTGTTTATCGTAACAAAATGGGTGATGCTATTTAAAGTCGCCATACAATTAAACTCAGTTGAATTAATATTTTATAAAAACGCATTTATTGCAATATCTTTTACAAATAATTAATTCAAGAGTTCTTCGCAGTCAAATAAAATTATTTCACTGCCCTGTCTTCCAAAATTAATTATCACCTCCATTTAATAACTTTTTATGGCAACTGTTTTGCTTGCTTTTACTTGTAATGAATGATAGCAACTTGTGGTGATACCAAAGATGAATTAGAATCTAAGATCAAGATATTTATAATAGAGAGTAAAATAATTACCTTAAACCCCAATCAATAACTTTTGAGTAAAATATCAGCTATTATCTTTTATTGTTATAAATTTGGTTTTAAAATGCTTACCCCTCCAGATAGCTTTAAGTGATTAAGCATTTATTTATCACTGAAAGCTTGTACCTAAGGGAAATAATTGGACAAAAGAATATTCATTTGTCAGAAAGCTATTGCCTTTTTCAATTCATCCTTTATAAGTGAAAGGTTTATCGAATAAAGCTTACTTAATACCAGTTTTTAAAATGAAGAGAAATGATTACTTCGTTTGCATGAAAATGGTATTATATATAAATATGTTTCCTTTCAATTCCAAAGAAATTCCTCTTAAACCGAATCCATTCAGATGTCCAGTCATTTTTCATTCTGCTAGGAAATGCTATCTATTATTATTTCCTAATACCGTTTTCATTTCTGCCCTTCTCAGATCCATGAATTCGAAATCCATTGTCTGAGTTCTTCATAGAGATTCGAAAGCGCATCAAAAATGGCCGTTATTAAATTACCTGTAGAATAAAAACAATTTGCATAAGGAAGATGTATTCCGTAGCATGGATGGAAAATATGTATGGACTTTTATCCCAAATACAATAGGATCCATATTCAGTGACATCCCTATGCGACCAAATAGTACTATTCTTTAAAGTATGATGTTTTTTCGTACTGAGAACGAACTAGGATATATCGGATTATGTTTCATGTTCTGGCTTTATTTTAGGTCTATGCATTTTTTGTTTACAAAAAGAAGCTTGCTTTTCCCACTGAAACTAGAAGAAATGGGTATATTTTATGACAACACGGTTTTGTATAGATAAATAGAAACATGAGATAAAATGAAATTTTACCTGGTTGCTATTCAATACATAAATCGACTGTCTTCTGCAACAAAATAAGTGCTCAACAATCTCAAATACCAAACATATAGGTTAAGGTTCGCCAAAAAGACTAAAATAAACATCAATCCTTAAAAGTATTTTTGTTTGTTGATACATTTTGATGAGTTAACCACAGAACAGCTCAGAAAAACCACGTTTCTTCAGAACTTCACTAAAGTCAAAAATGTACAATTGCGAGTTGGTGTCTTGTTGCATAAGATCCCCAAAGTGTCATTTATTTCTACTATTTTTATTTCTACTTTTCCAGAGCTATTAAACTGTCTAGTTGAATTTTTATAAACTCGAATAGCCCATAGAGACCTAATTACCTCGACGAATTATGTTTGATGAGAAAGGAAGTAATGGACAGTCACTATTTGAAAACACTAGTTGGGTATTACTTAAAGTGTTAAATTGTCTATAAAATATAAAAATAAAGAGTTAGGTCGAGTTTTTCTAATTCCTATGAGATAGATTTTCAGTGCAAACAAGATGGAAAACAGATTTTACTTCCTCTACCCAAATGATTTCACATGAGATATATCTGGGTTACCTTAAAATGTAGTTTATTATCAGTTGGCAACATCTGGCCTTTAATCTAACTGGCGTTGACCAATCAACTATTATACATCAATTCCGAATTTATTCTTTGGAACTTTCATTGGCGACGTGCTGAAATTGTATTCGAAAAACAAAACACGTGACGTTGCGTCCGGAATGCGTACAGGAAATTAGTTCCTCCTCGAAAACACTACACCCACTTGCATTTAACTTGACAAAAAACATCTAACAATCAATTGCTTTGCCAAAGAAACTCTTCCTAAATGTGTCTGAAATCCTTACTGTTAAGGGGTTGGAAATTACTTAAAGTTGTGTACTTCTGTCACCATGACGTCGCGAGATATGAAAGAAAATAGGACTTACTTCACTGAGCAATTAAGAGTTTGGTAGGGGTCAAACGACCACAATAATCAACTATATGATGAATGGACTTGGTGGCATTGGTCAAAGCGCTGATAATGAACACGGGTTTTATTGAGGGGAAGCCGGCAAGAAAACATAATTTGAATTTATCAGGGATATGGACACAGATCTTGGGAACGCTGGAAGTGCCTGACCTGCGGTGTACGTGTTCACGTCAACCAAAACGCTAAAGCTGTACCCTTCCCTGGAATATAGATGCCGGAATCACTGTACCCCAGCGCTCAAATGCCATAAACCAAAGTGGGTGTGAATGCCATTCTCCTAAAAAGTTCCCATCAATTCATCTTTGACCCCTCATAACACATATCTACCGCCATTAAATTCCTACTGTGCAAATAATACATAATACTCTATTGTTCATATTACATATTAATTCAGTACTAACTGACTATTATGATATATTATTCATTACTGACACACACTGAGTGCTTCAATGATCAATCTTTAGAGTTCTGTTGATCATAAATTAATGTGCACGATATTTTCCTTAATGTTAAGGATAATTTTAATAATGTGGATATAATTTTGCAGTGAATAAATAAAAATTCACACTTAACTCTTCACAACGGTTGTACGCTTCTATAACTTTCAAACTCTTTTTGACAACATACATGAAATTAAAAAGACTATCTGAATGTTCTAGCTGATTTTATTGAACCCGAGTAGAAAAAACACTAAGACACTTTTAAATATGAAAATTCAGAGAGACGGGTCATGTGTCCCGTGTGACCCATAAAGGAAATATAAAATTAGAGTGAGTAATGGCAATCTCTTAATGAGCCCAGGATCATGTGACCAAAACTAGGAGTAACGTGACCCTTAGACTATTTTCGTCTGCCTGGTGGAAGCGAACATTCATCATCTGATTGGTCCAAGGGAAAGAAGATTGGTCCATTGATTGATCATCTGATAGTAATAATTCGACATAATAGTAGACTTTGGCGATTTCATCATTTTTGTCGCCAATCTATAGAAATGCGCATTCCCACATTTGTTCCGTTACAAGATGTTATATCGTCAAACAATATAAGACGCCAAAATGGCAAACCAATTCGATTTTTCACAGAACAATCACATGAATACAAGTCGACATATTGGTCATACTTTTTGAAGCTCCTCTCAATAGCAATGCTCAGTATACGTATATTTCACGTCTGTAGTATGATCAAGGCTTTCCAGTTAAGGGGACTGCGGACTAAACTAAACTACTTATTTTTTAATTAAATCATTCGTTCATACAGATAAGATACCAGTTGGTAATTTTTTTAACACTGTCACCTTTTATTTTCAAAAATAATCCACCTGATTATTTTATCATCGATGAAATGCTATAAATATCTTTAATGCACATCGATAAACGTGTTTTCGAAAGATGATGAAATGAATTTAATTATGAAATTTATTTTACTAATGAACATTAAAATCCTCATTTAAGGATGAAGTGAATACTAATTAAAGTAAAGTTTGGAGGCGTGGGTACATTCAACTCTCATTAAGCCATTCTTTCTACTAGTGTTTTGATATTAAAGCTATTTTACTTATTATTCTTCACTAAATTAAAATAAAGTTTTCAATACTTAAGGATCCTGAACTTGATTCCAGTCGAAGCCATCCTTTTAAACCGGCGGCATTCTCGGTCTTAATGTGAGACCTTTTGACTGAGTCCTAATTCTACAGGATGAAACCTTTTTCCTTTTAAAATAAATTTTTAGTCGTATATTTATATTTAATTTTTAAAATGAATGTACCTTCCCCTCCTGGTATTGACTGCGGCACATTTACACCTTAAACACAAGCAGCATTGGAAAATCTTTAAATCAGAAAAATAATATAAATAATGCGCTTTTTTGTTCACCCGCATATATCCGTCCCACAACCTGCAGTCTTCCCTGCATGACTTCTAACCGGATTTTACTTTATAGAATCTCTCCTTCCACCCAATAGATATTATTTAGTCATTATTTGTGTTTTGAGGAAAAAGCAATTCTACACTACTCGGAAATCTCTTGAAGAAATAATAACCGATTGATAAATCACAATAAAAGACTTGAAAAAATCCAAGAGTGCATGGAAACATTGCTAATATTTAACTTTGTCATTGTGCCAATTTCCAGTTCTCAAAACGATTTTTTGCATGTTTGATAGTCTACGACAAAAACAAATTAAATAATCATATACTTATCGATGAATTTGTAAAATTTATTTCTCTTGTTAAAATTATTCGCTGTTCTACGAAGCAAGAGATGTGAACTATATAATTTATCAAATTGAAACAATTACGCTCTCTCTTTTTCTTCTGTTTCATACTTGAAGGGCAGATAAAATTGTGGCGTAAATTAACGAATAAGGTAATGAATGTGAATTTTGTTAACAAACAATATCCGATTGATAAATCACTGTAGCAGTCATAAGAAGAATCCAAGAGAGTACATGGAAACATTGTTATCATTTTTAATCAATACGTTTATTTTCGATTCTCAATTAAAATTTTTCTGCAATCCTGGAAAGTTGCTATTTTCACTTTAGTTTATATGGCGATATTAGTAAAATAATCACGTACTTATCGAGGAATTTACGAAATAGGATTTCTCTTGATCAAACTATTCACTGTTCTACGAAGCAAGCGAATGTCAATTCCAAAATTTATCAAATTGAAGCTAATTATATTTTCTATTTTTCTTGTACTCATATTTGAAGGGTAGAAAAATTATGACCTAAATTAACAGAGTGATGTAAGATGACGAATGTGCTTTTCTGTTAATAAACAATAACCGATTGATAAATCACAAAAGCAGTGATAATAAAAATCGCAAAAGAGTACATAGAAACATTGTTACTATTTTTTAATCACTACGCCAATTTTCGATTCCCAATTAAATTTTTTTATTTTGCTATCCTGGAAAGTTGCTATTATTAAAAAATTATAATGTTAAGTAACAAAGTGATATAAGATAACACGAATGTGCTTTTTTGTTAAAATACAATAACCGTTTGATAAATCACAATAGCAGTATTAACAAGAATTTAAAAGAGTACACGGAAACAGTGTTACCATTTTAAAATCAATATGATGATTTTCGATTCCCAATTAAAAGGCGTTTTTAGCCATCCCGGAAAGTTGCTTTTTTCACATTAGTTTATGGCGACATAAATAAAATAATCACGTACTTATTGAGGAATTTGCAAAATTAAATTTCTCTTGATCAAACTATTCACTATTCAACAAAGCAAGCGAATGTCAACTTCAAAATTTATCAAATCGAAACAATTAGATTCTCCCTTTTTCTTCTGTCTCTTCCTTGAAGTGCAGAAAAAATCGCTCTGAGAGATGACTCCAGCAGGAATAAAAACACAAGAGAAATTGTCCATTTCATACGCCATCTTCGGAAGAGAGCTCTGTTTTGTTTATTTTACATAGAATCGTGACATCTGCTTCGTAATCTCGTTCAGCATGACATGTTCCGCATTTTTCTGAAACGCATGGAAGTCATCCTTTCTTTCAAGAAGAAAGTTTTCGGCGGACGAAGAAAATAATGTGACTTATTGCTCCTTTTTTTATTTATGTTTCATTGTTTGACTGTATATGAAATATCCTACAAAGGAATAAAAATTTATTCAATGTTATTATTTATAGCGCAGATGTGACCGCGTTAGATATCATTTCTTGTAGGTCAACTTTACCTGTCACGCTGCTTGCCATACTTCAAAGCTTGATGTTTGTAGTGCACGTTTCGTCTTGCAGTCTCTTAAAACGTAATGCTGGAGGCCCGGCATTCTGATTTCGAAGTAGGAAATGTGTGTTTGAGGATACAATCAGAAATATTATTTTCAGAAGTATATGAAATTACTTTAAAAAACGGAAGTGAAACTTTTTATCGATACGTTCTGTAATAAGGAAATTCAGGATAGAAATGTTATTTTAAACTTATTTTATCCTCTATATGTGTGTTTATACTTAATTTTCACGATTGCGTGTTTAGTTCTTTCTTGTCGTGATGCTTGCTATCTTTACTTGATGTTTGTTTTACAAGTTTTGTCTAATAAAGTTTATTAAAATACATTGCTGAATGATCGGCATCCCGATCCCATAGTAGGGAATTTTGTGTGTTTGAGGATACACCAGAAAAACTAGTTTCAGAAGTATATACAATTACTTTAAAATAAGGAAGAGACTTAGAATTCAGTTGAACATAAATTTTTATACAATATATTTTTCTTAATATTATTGAAAACTTTAATAACGTGTGCATAATTTTGCAAGGAATAAATTAAAATTAGCCTTTAATTCTTCTCAACGCCTGTATACCTCTATAACACTACGCACGAGTGTACGTTCAGTGCGTGTAACGCACTGAATAACGATATGGTAACACAATGAAGTGTTGATTGCTTTCTTATTGTTTTCTAGTGTTGTGAGGCATACGGTATTGCAACGTTTTAGCAGCTGTTAACCTAAAGACCAAACTTGGAGATACTGCCTTCTTGATTAACATGCTTCCGAAATAGGATAGAGTCCGATTTGTGAGAGGATGTTTACGAATTATTAGTGACAGGATTATTATATATATATATATCTGTCTACTTACTGCCAGGTGTAGAGAGATACAAGGGAAGTCATGAATGCTACACTACAATCCAAGCATATTTAATACACTATTTTACAAGGTCTTAGAGAGCACATAATAATATCGCCCCACTTTTCAATTCCATACTACCATCCAATAAAGTATAAGTAACCCTTAACGATAAAATACTGGTGACTGATCTGAAATATTGGTGGAATGATGCAATACTGGTGACTTCAATAAAACTGGTGGAAGGATACAGTACTAACGATTGAACTGCAATACTGGGGACGGATACAATACAAGTAACTGATCTGCAGTACGGGAGGAAAGATGTAGTACTGGAGAAAAGATGCAGTTCTGATGATTAAACTGCAATACTGGTGGAATGATACAGTACAAATGAGTGACTTGCAATATTAGTGAAATGATACAATAAATTTGGAGTGATACAATACGGGGGACTAACTGATATAGAGTCGTAGCCATTGATGGGTATCATGAGGCGTCAAATATGGATAGATTGGAAATTCAAGAGAGTGGTACTCACCACCTCTGATTTTAAGCATTGGACGATCGGGTGTGGCTGATTAAGGGGCGCTGTGATGATTGATACTGTTAATTGTTCCAGCAGTATTGATGACTGACCTGTACTACTTGTGGAACGGTACAGTACTAATGATTGACCTGTAATACTGGTGGATATAATAGACATACAAAACTGGTGAAATGATACAATAGTAATGCTAGACCTAGAATGTTGCTGGTATGATGTATTACTAGTGACTGACCTGCAATACTATAAGTGAATGATACATAATCGTGATTGACCTGCAATGATTGTGGAATGATATAGTACAAATGAGTGACCTGCAATACTAGTGGAATGATACAGTATATGTGAAGTGATACAATACTGGTGACTAATTTGAAATATAGGTGGAATGATGCAATGCTAGTGACATGAACATACTGTGTATTCATATATAAACTGCTATAAAAATTCTCTCAACATAATACTCTCAACGCATTGAGGATTTATTTACTCCATTCAGCTCTACATTTTCATTTAAGCAATCAGCCAAGCCTGATTTATTCCTTTCGCGCAGACTGAAGATCTTGTCTATCCAGTCATTTTCTTTAATGAGGTGACGATCCCTTCTCCACCCCCGAATGTCCTTCCGCAGGACATCGTTTATTCAGATCGAGGACAAAATAAACAAGTCAGCAGCGATCCACGGAGAGACAAAATTAAAGCAATTCCTGCAGATAAATTTTTTCTCCTCCCGACCTTTGATATCCGCATATTAAATTATGGATGTCTTTTCATATACGGTTTGAAAGAAATTCTCTTGTGTTTTAGATGCGTGTACTCTCGTAAACAAACGTCTAGAAATAAAACCTCAAGTGTCATGCGCTTCCGTTCATGAGATGATGCAGTCCAATTTCGTTTCTTGGTTTGGTATTGTCACCAGAGTTTGAAAATTACGGACGTTCTCAGTGCCTCTAAATTGACGACGGAAAATCTCAGTACCGGTGATATACTGGTTTCAATTAGATACCAGTTCCGTACTACAATACTCGATGAAGGAATTTTCAAATGTGTAAGGGTATAATTGAAATAATATCGCTACTCAGTTAATACTAATTCCAGAACAGAAAAATACATAATCATCCAATTAAGTATAAATAAACTATAACGATAAAATACTGGTCACTGACCTAAAATATTGGTGAAATTATACAATGCTGGTGACTGTCCAGCGAAACTGGTTGAATAATACAGTACTAATGATAGACCTGCAATACTAGTGGATTGATATTGCATGTCGTGTCTGGCGCAGCATGGCCAAATATTGCCCTTGCGCCATAAAACTAACCAACCTATGCAATACTAGTGGAATAGTACAATTATAATTATTGTCCTGCAATATTGGTGGAATGATATGGTGCTCATGATAGACCTGCAATACTGGTGGAATGGTACAATACTATTGATTGATCTGCAATAATGGTGGAATGATACCGTACTAATGACAGACCTGCAATATTAGTCGAACGATACAATACTAATGGTTGACCTGTAAAACTGTGGAATGATACCGTACTAATTATTGACCTACAATACTGGAGGAGTGATACAGTACTATTGATAGAGATATGCAATACTCTGGTGAAATGATACAATACTAATAACAGACGTTCAGTGCTGGTGAAATGGTACAATACTAATGATTGATCTACAATGCTGCTGGAATGATATATTACCGATTTCAGCCAGGCACCAGTTCCGTACTACCATATTCAATGAGAGAATTTTCAAATGTGTAAGGGTACCATTGAAAATAATATCACTACTCAGTTAATACTAACTTCAGAACAGAAAAGTACGTTCATCCTTTCAATACCACATTACCTTTCAATTAAGTATAAATAGCGTATAAAGACAAAATACTCGTTACAGTTCTGAAATATTGGTGGAACGATATAATGCTGGTAAAACTGGTGGAATGATAGAGTGCTAATGATAGACCTGCAATACTGGTGGAACGGTACAATATTAATGATTAACCTGCAATGCTGGTGGAATGATACAGTTCTAAAGATAGGCATACAATACTGATGAAATGATACAATACTAATTACAGACCTGCAATATTGATGGAATAGTACAATACTAATGATTGCCCTACAATGCTGCTGAAATGGTGCATTACTGCTTTCAACCAGGCACCAATTCAGTACTACAATATTCAATAAAGATGTTTTCAAATATGTAAGGGTGTAATTGAAAATAATATCAATACTCAGTTGACTTCAGTACAAAAAAGTACGCTCAACGTAATGATATTTTACATAGCCTTGAAAGGTGCAATTCCAAATTTTGACCATATGCGAGGCGATGTTGTTAAAACAGTCCCAATGAAATTTCTAAATTAGATTTACGATTTCATAAATTTGTTTGAAACGAACCTAGAAAATACGTTATTTATGAATTATATGTATGAGAATGATTTGCGTTTGCACGGACCAATCAAATAATGAATCAATGGATGGTCGTCTTATCCAGTTCAGTGGACCAATCAGATAATGCATGTTCGTTTCCTCCCGGCAGATGAAAGTAGTCAAAGGGTTACGAAACTACTGATTTTGGTCACATGACCGTGAGAACATAAAAGGGTTACCATTACTTACTCTACTCTTAAATTTCCACTATGGCTTTTATGGCGCAATGGTCATATTTCGACAAGCCGTTATCTATCTTGGGTGACAAACCCAAGACAGACAACATGAAGTACTGTACATAAACAAGGAAAGTTTTACTGACACTGAAGGGAGAAATATACCCAGAACAAGTTGCAGCTGTCGAACCTACGCTGCCAACAAATCACAGGTTTGATAGCGCAGAAGGCGAACCCATTGAGTCAAAGCGACCCCGAAATAAAATGAAGAAATTGACTATTCGTCCTACATAATTTATTCAGGTCCTTTTTTTCTCACAATTTAAATAAGGAACACGAGTTTACGTTCACTGAGTCGAAGGTGAGGAATGTAAACTAGTATTACGCAGTGCACTTCACCATCATAGTTTACATTTTTATCCTTAAATTAATCTTAAAACTTCAATGTGCAATTATAAGCTTACGCGGATGAACTTATATTTAAAGTACTGGGAGTTTTGTGAATATATGAAACATATAAACAAACACTTATTAAAATCGTGTTTGTAAAACTATCGAGGTATTCAGGAACGTAACCATCGGAAAAAATCTTTCAACAACTTTGATCAGGCCTGCTGCCTTAAAACTACATGTCTTGACGTATAACTGAAAGTACACTTGCAAAACTTTACGTAATAAAAGGACACATGCATATATTGCGTACATTTAATAGCGATCAAATTAAATCATCTTTTCAACCATTAAAACATTACATGTATTCCTTATGAATGAAAATACACAACCAAAATATTCATGGAATAAAATATTTCGGTACCGTACAAGCATATACTACACACATTTAATAGAGATCAAATTATCTTATCCCTTATTAAATTCAACCCGGTCTGCTTCTCTAAAATATATAACATTCATTCCTTATAATTAAAAAGTACACTATCCAATCGTCATGGAATAAAATTAATCTAACGCGCATGCCTGTACTGCACAAATCTAAAATCGATCGAATTAAATCATTTTCTACGTATTAAACCATTTCGACCAGGTCTGTTTATTTAAAACATTTCATACCTTTCAAATGAAAATATACTAGCTAACTTGTCATAGAATAAAATGAATCTAACGCACATGCGTGTACCGCACACATCTAAAATCGATCGAATTAAATCATCTTTTACGTATTAAACCACTTCAACCAGTTGTTTCCTTTAAATACTACATGCTTTCCTCATAAATGAAAATAAACTAGCAAACCTAAAATGAATCCAACGCAGAAGCGTAGAGATCGAATTAAATCGTCTTTTAATTATTCAACCACTTTATCTAGGGCAACTTCTTTAAAATAAACCACGTATTCCTTATAAATGAAAACATACAAGCAAACTTTTCATTTAATAAGCTGAATCTATAACGCACATGCGTATATTACACACATCTAATAGCGTCACTTCCTCACTCGTTAGAGTGGGTTCCGGTTAGAAGGACGCTTTTCGGAAGTATCTCATTATGAAGAACTCAGCCATCCTGATTCCAGCGCGCCGGATTTCGAGCTACATTTCCTGTATGAGGTTACCTTTAATATCTTTCGAAACTTTTCCCTCAGGAGGTCAAAGGCGAGACCGCGGACGCATATGTAAAGCCTGATGGGAATCTAAGTCCTTAAAGCGGCTTTATCTGGCGCTTTCAAACATGGTCTCCTATCGTATGAAATAATTCGTAGAGTTCATTACTTGAGCTTAATGTTGGAGGTCGTAACCAGCTGCTCGATTTTCATTCTTGCTGCGATAAAAATTTAATTTTGGTTGCGAACATTTTGTGTTGCGCGATTTCATTTTTAGTGCTGTATTTAGGGTTTAAAAACCGGTTGTAGGAATGCCAATCTTATAAAGGAATGAGCAATTGAATCTTTACAAAGGATTATACTTTAAAGAAAGGAGGAATAGCATTTTCCAAATTGTCCTATTGTAAGGAATTGTGCAATAGAATATTTCCAAATAATCGTACTTTAAGGAAGTGTGCAATAGAAGCTTTCAAAGTAATTCTTTTGTAATGAAAAGAACCAATGGGATTATTCCAAATGATTCTACTCTATTAAGGGAAATAACCATGAGATTCTTTCCAAAGGATCTTATTTCAAGGAAAAGACCGATATAATCGTTCCATAGGTCTATTCTAAGGAACGAACCAATAGAATCTTTTTATAGATTGAACCAATCTATGAATGATTTTTCAACCAATAGATATGGTTATTTAGTCTTTAAGTGTATGCTGGGGTTAGCCAATAACACAATTCGAAAATCTCGCTACGTTCAGAGGGTTAACTACAAAAATGTTTTTCATAAGAATAAATAAAACACACACAACTTTAATAAAAACTTATAAATTTTAATAACTACAGAAAAATATACCATATTAAACATAGAACTTCGACCTGCGATAAGTTTATTTATCCTTTTCAAAATTTCTTGAAATTGTTTCAGATCCTTTTCTCCTCATAACTGGATTCGTACGTAATAGCTGGCAGTTAGCCACCTAAATATTTTTCACAAGAATACATGAAATACACAATTTTAATAAAAAGCAATAAATTTTAATAATGGCAGAAAAATATACATTAAATTTAGAACTTTGAACTACAACTGTACAAGCTTGCAGATTTCACTTACCAGTTTTCGAATTTCTTGAATTCGATTCAGTTCTGTTTTTCCCACGGGTAAAAGCCAGAAATAAATTACCGTTTATCATGGTTTTGAAAAGTGTCTTGAAATATCGTTGCCGAAATAACATTACTTGGTTTCGTAGTCATAATATTTTATTATTACTTTAGCACTAATTTAGAGTTGCAATATTACGACGGTGTTATTTAACGTTCGTTACTTACGTTATTTAACGTTTTACGTTCTAACGTTAACGTTAGAACGTAAAACGTCCGACAAAACCTGACCAATTTGGCTAATGACGAGATATCTCGTCACCAAGATATTGCCGATCTTTTTATGATGACGATATCAAGATCTGGTTAGCTTTCTTCCAATGACGGAATTTCTTGTCCATTAAGAACTGGTCAGTTTTACTAATAAGACGAAATACCTTGTCGAAACAAAAACCAGAAGGGTTAAGAAATATAATTTCGCTTTATTGCCCTCCACTGCAATAATTCACTATGTACATCGCTTGTGAAAGGAGTTGATAACTATCCAAATTGTACACGCTCCACAAACCCAATGACTTCTTACATTTTAGAACGCATTGTGTCTTTGTTGGACGTGATAAGGAATTGTTCCCAGTGCGACTTGTACAATATGGTCTTTTGGACTTGGTCTAGGTCAGTGGTTGTCAACCTTTGAGAGACCGGAAAATTATTTTTTATTAGACGAAGCCCCAGACCTCCAAATTTAACAAATGGACCAAATATTGTCTTTGCGCCCTAAAAATCCCAACCTAACCAACCGATAATGATACAATGCGTAAAATGATAAAAATGCTTTTGCAAGATCAGGAGTTGGTCCCAGTTCGACTTGTACAATATGGTATTTTGGACTTGGTCTAGGTCAATGGTTATCAATCTTTGTGAGACTGATACCCGGAAAATTCTTTTTTATAAGACGAGGTCCCAAACCTCCAAATTTACCAAATGGACCAAATATGGCTCACAAAAACCCACCCGATAATGATGCAATGCGTAAAATGAATCGCGTGTAGTGCATTAAAATTATGAATCATCCCGTTCCGTCATTTTAGAATGCTTATTGCTTAATCTGGAATCTCAATCGAAATTCCACCCCGATTCTTTCTTTTCCCCCTGTTTCCTCTCCAAGTCACAAATAATCCCTGATCCCGAAGACTTCGATTTAGAGTTTGCAGAACGGAAGCAGACATCGTTACTCCATTACCTGCCTGACTTATCCAGGGTATCAAATGAAGTGGAATTCCTCATTTGTAGCAGACGTAATGCGCCCCATATTTCCTCAAGAGTCACTCATTTCGTTAACCAGTTTTCGAGCTTTACATGATCCTAATAGCCAAGTGATTTAAACTATGTGATGACTAAATCTTGTCTCCCTTGGGAACGCAGCGTGCTTAACACCTGGGACATAATGATTCTCGTCAGATCCCGCATTCAAATGATAGCCCCGAATGAACTGTATTAAGACATTATTGATGAAGCTTCACGCGGAATCGCTTTTTTTTGCCCCAACCCAATAGCGTGTTTATTGAATTTCTGGTTGATGCTAACCCAGTGTGTTCGGCAAAAAATAACACTGACGTAATGACATTAAGGCGGCGTTTTTACCAGGTGTGCCGCGGTACGCTGATGTGGGATATATGGACAAGAGTGGCACTCTGTGTATATCTTAGGGATGGTGAAATGATTTAAAATGTCAAATTGTTTATTAAAACGGCAAAAAATTACAATGGCGTCATTACATTAAGCCAGCTGTTTTCATCGGGTGTGTCATAAGAATGGCACTGGTGTGTGCTAAGGATAGTGAAAAGGTTTAAATTGCATACGTTTTATTTATTTTGTAAATCAGTCATTTAAACTTATATTTTTCGTCAAATCGCCGCAGAATTATAATAATTAGTTTATGTGTGCCACAAGATGAAAAAGGTTGAAAATCACAGCATTAAGTACGTTATTAAAATTAAGTAATTATTAAAATGCGTTTGGAATGTTCATGAGTTCCAAACACAATTCTAAAAGCAAAATTAAATTAAGAGGGCACAGTACCCTTTAAAAAATTATTTTTGATTTTTCATTTAGATAAAAATATTTTAGCGTACCATATTTAAATGCCCTAAAAATATGCATTACAAAAGCTAACAAAATTGTTTTTGTAGAAACACTAATTTGAAAATTAAATTTATTTCCAAAATATTTCAATGTTTTTAAATTCCTACGCCTGCAAAATTTATTTTTGAAATATTGTGCGTCTGTTTATTTAATTTCCTTGAAGTGTACCCCATAATTTTGCACGTGGGCTTCATGTACTACTGTTATTTATGTTTTATAAATATTTTTATGACACACTGAGAAAAATAATAAAATTACAGCCCCTTCTTGAAATTTTCAATTTTTAAAATATAACTACTTTTGTAAATCTTTATTCCATGCACAAACTATCAAATATATCATAAAAAATAACCACACGTAGGGAAGACTATAGGTTACAAGGATGAATTATGCATGCAAGAAGCTCAGATGGTTAAGAGAAGAAAGACAACGTAATATTAAACCATATTTGCATAGCAGATAGGAAACTAATTATGTCGCACTGGAGCAACACAACGGGCTATTAGCAATGGTCCGGACGATGACGAGAACAACACCTGAGATGGTACCCCACTCTCCAAACGTCTACACCACGCCAACGTAAGGACATTTGAGGCCCCGACAGACTTAACGTGTACTATCCCCCATGTACACGACGGTCTTTAGCTGGACCGAGTTTCGAACTCGCAACCCTCCGGTTGCTAATCCGTTACTTTTTCAACAGGGCTACCGCAACCAGTATTTACATGATATATATGTTTAGAAGTGTCTCGCAAGGGTATTTTTCGTACTGTATGGCTTGGCCGGAGTATATCCTTCGCTTGGCTATCACGAATACCTGATTCATCATGCATTGATTTCTTCCACTGAAGATACCTCAAAGACACGTGTACGAGACTCCCGTGACTCCGAAAATGACCTCATCGCAAGAATCGATGGCGCAGTTGGAAGGGTGTCCACCGAAGACCAGGAATTCTTGAACATCTACTGCAAGACACCTGCATCTGCGTTGTTATTGCATCATTGTTGTAGGTCACAACTTTGAGCATCTACAGTGAAACTTAGTTCACAACTACTGGGAAACTAAAATTAGGGATAGTAAAAACGTTACTCTAGTATTTGTGTCTATCAATTCTGCTTCTTAGTCGAATATCCGATGACATTTGAGGACATATATACATTTTTAATTTGCGTTCCCTACACCCTCGTAACTCCCGACGAGTTCACACGTATAATTCCACTTTGCAATCTGCAGCCTTCTCTCCATGACTTCTAACCAATTTTGACCTTCTTGACCAATAGAATCTTTCCTAATGACTTTGTTCAAATAAAAGGAGCAATGGTATCTTTCCAAAGGATTCTATCATAAGGAAAGGAGCAATGCCATCTCTTCAATGAATTCCATTATAAAGAAATGAGCTATTGATTCTATTTTAACCCTCCAAGTGGTTTCGACGATATATCTCGTCCATCAAGATCTGATCAATTTTGCTAATGACTAAATATCCTGTCATCAAAATATTCACGATTTTATATTCCTTTTTTGATGACGGAGATCAAGATCTGGTCAATTTTCTTTCTAATGACATTATCTAGTCCATCAAAATCCGGTATGTTTTTCTAATGACAAAACACCTCATCGAAACAACCACCAGGAGGATTAATGAAATGATCAATGGGATATTCCAAAGGATTCTATTCTAAGGAAAGGTAGGTACTTAATTAACGTAGCACTGCAGCAACACAACGGGCTATTGGCGACGGTCCGGGATCAATCCCGAGGTGAAAGATCCAAGGGCAACGCCTCGCACTTTTGAATCACGGTCAGATGACGAGGTCAACACCTGAACTGGCACCACACTCTTCAAACTTCCCCACCACGTCAAAGTGAGGACATTGGAGGCCACAACGATGTAACGTGCACCAAGCCCCCATGTACATGACGGTCTTTGTTAAGACCTAGTTTCGAACTCGCAACCCTTCAGTTTCTAATCCGTTACTCTTCAAGTAGGCTACCACAGCCCTCTGAGGAAAGGAGCAATACAATCTTTCCATCGGATTCTATCCTCAGAAAAGTAACACAGTATCTTTCTAAAAGCTGAAAGAATCTATTGATTCTTTCAACGAATAGATATACTCATTTGGTCATTAAGTGAGTTGTGGGGTAAAATCAATACTACACTACTCGGAAATCTCACTACTCTCAGTGGGTAAATGTTTGTACAGGAAGTTTGGAAATGTCCTGCATATTCATATTTCCTTCATTGACCCGCATCGGCACTTCAAAGAAGGCAAAAAAAGAATCAGGATGAGGAGCAGTTCCAGAAAAATAAGGGTCCTTACTCAGATCCTGGTTTTTTCTATGCGATTCAGCGTTACTGATTACACTAAGAACCAAAGCATTTTAAGATGGGATATCTAAATAAAATTTATATTTACTAAAATACTGAAATTTCTGAAACATGAATAGATTATACACAAACTTAGAAACGTATTTTTAGTGTAAGATAGCGTAATTTGCAATAAAATACAGCATGGAAGATCTAAGAACAGCATAAACATGCAAAAAACTTTCTTAACAGTTGACTCAAACATGTAATAATTATTATATCAGTTATATGCGCAAGCAGAAAAACAATTTTCGTTTAATATTTATGAAAAACGTTAGAGATGATTTTTATTTTTGTCTTTAGTTCCGGTAGAATATTCTGATACAAAATAATTAATGAACTAATAAATATTAAAATTTTGAGTTCGAAAGGCACCAGTTTCCTTCTAGAAATTTATAAGGTATAAGTCTCAGAGCAGGCTTATTTCGTCGTAGAGCAGAAATTCAGTAACGAGAACATTTTTAATGCACGGCTGTTTAAACACAATTAGGTTTTATATCAAAAAATAAAAATTATAGGTATATTTTGACAGTGTTATATACGAGGTCTCTGGAAGTATCTAGCCATTGCTAATACAAGAACGGTTTTCCTGGCATCATTTAGGATTGCAAATTCGAAACTCGGTCCAGTCAAAGACAGTCGTGTACACAGGGGCTGGTGTACGTTAAATCTATCGTGACCTCAAATGTCCTCACGTTGGCGTAGTGTCTATGTTTGGAGAGTGAGGTGCCAGCTCAGGTGTTGTTCTCGTCATCTGACCATGGTTCAAAATTACGAGGCGTTGTCTTGGATCTTTCCCTTTCGGATTGATCATGGACCGTCGCCAATACCATGATGTGTGTACGTTGATTAACTACCAGTTAGACAGTGCGACGTTGATTAACTACCTACCTACCCGGTGACATTTAACTTGGAAGCTGACAAGAGAACAATGTGCCTGTGTGGAAAGTCACGAACCCATTGGACTAATGCGTTGGGTATTGCAAGCCCTTGAGAGAACGTATGATCTGTGAGAATGTCGCATTCACAGTGACCGAGTGAATAGAGCAGCGAATTTCATCAAGTTTTGCGTTAAACTTGAAAACTCGCTTACGGAAAATATTCAAATAATTAAGACTTTCGGGGACAATGCAATGAGTGCATCGTAACTAAAAATCTGTTGAGGTTATCCACGTTCTGAAAAGCCTTCAACACATGAAAATGTTGAACGTGTAATGTCTGCAATCAACAAAGATGGCCGACTGACAGTGCGAGAATCAGAAGATACTGTGGGGATTCCAAAAACTACTGTGCACTAGGTTTTGACGAATGATCTTAACATGAATTGTAAGACAGCACCCATTAATCATGTCTCCTGAAGGTTTTGTGGGTAAAACATCAAATCACCCAGGTGGCTCATCCCCTACGGATGCTGGAATCGGCGTCCTGCAACTACTGATTTTTCCTAAAGCTAAAATCACCCCTGGAAGGGAAGAGATTCAGACCGTGGATGCGATTCAGGAGAACACGACGAGGCAGATGATGGCGATTCCAGCAATGAACTTAGTAAAGCGTTTTGAAAAGTGGAAGAGACACTGAGAGAGGTGTGCGAGTTCTCAAAGAACAGACGGTTCAGACTGGGTGCCAAAAGTCCTAGGTGCAATGCATCATGTTTCATATTACATGGCTGCATACTTTCTGCACAGATCTCGTATCTTTTAACCATCTGGTGGTTGTCTCAACGACGTATCTCGTCATTAGCAAAACAGACCCGATCTTGATGGACGAGATATCTCGTCATTGGGAAAATAACTGACCAGATCTTGATCTCGACATCATCCATCAAAAAATTGGTAATATCTTGATGATGAGATATATCGCTATCTTAAGAATGGTCAGATCGTGATGGACGAGATATCTCGTCCAAATCACTTGGAGGGTTAAACAGGTTTCAATGTGATAATGTATTTCTCATCGTCATGGAAATAAGCATTTAGTGTCTCCGGAAAAAATGTCCCCAACGAGTTTTACTTAATGAGATTAATGAGCTCTAACTCGTCGATATATCTCTTCGCTCAACTCATCTGAATTTCACTCTCATTCACCATTCAGAATATTTTACTGGCTTGGGGTTTATTTTACCTTTCTACACCGTGCCTAAAAACTGTCTGAAAGCAATACTGATATACAGAACTATTTTTTATCTTCTTAATTAAGAAGTCTGATGGATTAATTACTTATTGCATGAATTTATTCATTCTTGTTTACGTATGCATGTGATTAATTTCTCAGATCGATTCCAGCGTCTTGAACGACTACTCGAAAAATCAGTCAAAAGCCACATCATTTTATAATTCACATTTTCATTGCATTATTCCAATTTAAAGATGGTCGTGTATGTGTTATCTCACTTTCGCTTATTTCACTTCCAGTAATTGATGACTTTAAAAGCACGGAATTTGGCCTCAAGTGAAATATGGCGTGATTCAGTGTTTTATCAAAAAGGGCATTAATATTTAAAGGGGAATTTCGAATTAGCTTTGTGTCTTGCTTTGCAGTTTAAGACGAATTATATTCGAATGCGTCCCTTTAGAGGTTTGAATGCTCAAGTAAAGTGCTGTACTCTCAAGTAAGGAATTCGGAAAATGGAGGAGGTTCTCCCCACCTTTTGGTGCCCAATTAGCGATTGCATAATAGTTAATATATATTTCACGTGTAGAGACAGTGCATTATCCAAATGAGTTTGGATTGTAGGTAGTTAGGGTTAATTTTGGATTGATGTAGTCGTATTTAAAGATGATTCTGTTGTAAAGATGAGCACTTCGTATGCAACTGATACACACAACGTGTAGCGAAATGAAAATATATTTCAAACGTGAGATTATAATGTATGCGATAAGTGTAAGATTAACCCTCTAAAATGCACGATTAAAAAATATTTCTTGAAACAAAAAAATGGTTTAAATTCTCAAGTGCTATAAAGGATTTGGAAAATGGAAGAGGTTTTACTGAACCTTTTGGTGCACAATTAGCGATTGCATAGTAGATAATATACAGGGTATTTCGAAAATATCTGACCGAATGGTAGAGGGCCAAAAATAAACAATATTGTCAAAGAATATGTGTCCAAAATGCCACGTATAGGTGGTAGAAGGTGCTGTTTTGTTCAGTGGATAACATCGTTTCTGTGGAGTAAGGCATCATTCCCGCTTAGATCTTCAACGGCACAAATTCGGAGCTCGCAGATATGCATCTGATGTGTGGGAATGCCAATGGAAAAGAACAACAGTTTATTTTCAAAATGTTTTTTAAATTAAAAAAATGCATTTTTAAATTTATTAAAATGTTTAATTTAGGCCCCTCTACCACCCTTTACAATTTAGCCATATATTTTCGAAACGCACTGTATATTGCACGTGTTGAAACAGTACATTATCAAAATGAGTTTGGATAGTATGTAGTTTGGTTAGTCTTTGGGTTGGATGTAGTTCTTAAGGACGGTACTGTTTTAAAGATGAAATTTTAGATGGAACTGCTAAACACAATGTGTGCCCTGTCCTCTAATGATGAAATGGACTGCCCTCTATTAATTAACCCTCTGAGGGGCTCACGTGAATATATTCATTCTGCAACGTGCAGTCTTCACCATATGACTTTAGTCTTGACAACTGGCTTCTAGTTTCCAATTCTAAAGTCATGTGGGGAAGGCATTGACAACTAGATGCTAGAGGTGTAGGGTAGGGTCAACCGGCTTCTTACTGACCTTTTCAGAGTCAGTAAGAAGCCAGTTGTCCCACGCCTCTAGTATAGAGTATTTCAGAAGATTGATAGCAAGAATATGCCATCAAGCAACTGAACTAAAACGATACATAAGCATGAAAAAGTTAAGTAGGGAAAAGTGGGGCAAGCACGTTATCCAAATTTCCAACAATGTTTTACTCTATTCCAGTAATTTTTATTTCTCATCTTTTCCCACACACTCCCAGACCCTTTGCCCATTCTTACCTGTATATGCATAACCCTCTAAGTTATTTCGATGATGTATTTCGTCCATCAAGAATTTATCAATTTTTCCAATGACGAGATACCTCTTCATTAAGATATTGCCGATTTTTGATGATGACGAGATCAATATCTGATCAGTTTCTTTTTTATGACGCGATATCTCGTCAATCAAGATCTGGTCAGTTTTCCTGATGACGAGCCACTTTTTTGAGATAACCGCCAGGAGAGGGTCGAAGACTATATAACCGCATCAATTGTTTGAAGGAATCCGTGGATTCTTTCAACCTTTATAAAGATCCTATTGTTCTTTTCCCTAGAATAAAATCATTTGGAACGATTCTATTGGCCCATTCTGAAGAATAGCATTTTCTGGACATATCTAATTGCTTCTTTTCTTGGAGCATAAACTTTTGAAAATATTCTAATGCTTATTTTCTCAGAATAGAATTCCTTGAAAAGATTTCATTGGTCAAGTAGGAAAACAATTTTAAGATACCTCGTCGAGACAACCACCTGGAGGGTTAAACTTGCCATTCATATAATTCAAGTAAATAATTTTCAATGCTGTTTTATGGGTCGCCCTTGCCCCATCTTATGTACCATGTTTATACCTGGGCAAGTGCTAAATGTGTGCATTATGGTAGTGTTGTAAGTGGGGCAATAATATACTATTTCAATCATACCCTTCATTGGTCTGCATGCCCTCAGAGGCATATTTTCTTTAGGTGAGGACGGACATCACAAACCCGAGGTACCTGAGTGATCTTCTTCCCTTTCATTTTTACCCTTACCTATCCTTCTGGTTTTATGATTTCTCTTCCTCCGTCATTGTGTTGACTGTCTTGTGTTTGGCACAGCTTGACCAAATATGGCGCCCTTGAGCCATACAAACCCCAAAACAACGAATCATTGGTCTGCATAACTTTCTGGTTGTAATACAAATTGCTCTAGCGGTGGTGCTAATCTATAAGACTCCGTCAAGCATTTCCAGCAGATGGCAGCCACTACTTTAACCCTTATGGGGGTTGTCTCGAGGAGGTATCTCGCTATTTGGCACTGACCAGATCTTGATGGACGATATATCTCGTCATTGAAAAGAAAACTGACCACATCCTGATCTGGTCATCATGAAAAAATCGGTAATATCTTGATGACGATATATCTAGTCGATAGCAAAATTGATCTGATCGTGATTGATGATATATCTCGCCGAAACCACTTGGAGGTTCAGACACGTTTTATATTTTTATTGAGTCGATGCACTTTACATCGAACTCATTCCCTTCACACTATATCTGATTCTACATTACGGTTATAACTAAATAATTAATGTAAACTCATACAGTAGTAAATCGTTTAAAGCGGATAATAAGCGTACAATGATTAATCATTGTACGCTTTGCTTTGATTCTCATATTCCTGCCTATTAAATGTATAATGATAAATTAATCATCAACTAAGAACTGTATAGTTAATCCATCTAAATATAGCAATAAGTACATTTTAATGTTACTCCTATTTATTCTCACAAAATCTAAAGGAAAATGGTTCCGCAGACATAATTTCTTTTCCTACAATTGACTATAATAATTCTTGTGTGATTAATTCTTATCAATTGAATTCAAAGTATCAATTAAGAACAACATTAGCTCAAGCATAATGAAGATGAATCTTCACAAAGCAGTTGACTATTTTATTTTTCTTGCGAAAAGGAATTTAAAACCTTTTCTATTTGCAAGTCAATACGCTTGAAGCTTTCATCGCCCATAGGAGAAAATTATCTCATAAGCTCTTTATCTCGAAAACGGACTGTGGGGATTATTCCATTAGAGATAGTTTAAAAATTCCCTTTCATCGAGAAAATGTCATCGAGGATTGAAAGGCTTATATTTCAAGATGACTGTTCCAACTGACGCGCTTTGTGATGATTAAAAAACATGATTCAAGCTGAATTTAAATGTAGTGGTGCTCTTATCGTTTCAATTGCTCACTTAGAGGAAGTCTACGCAATTTAATATTAATAAAAATGAAGTCTCATCGAAGCATAAGGCAGAATGATTTTTAATATTGTTTCAAAATTTTAATAAAATCTTTGTGTTAAAGTTAGATTTATAACAAGAAATTTAAAGTATAATCCTCTGAAGGGTTCATGCGCATAATTCCACCTTGCAACTTGCAGTATTCCCTGCATGACTTCTAGCCAATTTTGACCTTCTTGCCAATATAACCTTTTCAAAGAATTATATTCTAAGGGGAAAATGAATAGATTCTTTCCAAAGGATTCTATTCTAAGGAAAGGACCAATAGTCTTTCTAATGGTTGAAAGAATCAATTGATTCTTTCAACCAATAGATGTGGTATTCAGTCATTTAATGTGCCTACACTATTCAGAAATCTTGAGACGCTCAAAGGGGGTGTTAAATTTTAAATAATATACTCACAGCGAAAATGGAACCACTGTAAAAATACAAATTTTTAACGTAATAGCTGTTAAAATTCCTTAAAATACTATCAATAGCTCATTTGGCGTTTTAACATACAATCGTATTACCGCGTGGTATTAGCTATTTATTGCATTGTTAAGGTATTTTGACCGTACACTACCTATACTAAAGTCATTTATATTTTATATCCATATTTACTTTTTAAGTAGATAAAAGACTTAAAATTGCCCTTACCTGTGATTGCTAAAGACCCCGAATGTTTTCCTTTCCTGATTGGGACTCTATATAGGTGACATCGCATTTTAAAATAGGAGAATATTCGGACCTTTAGTTTTAATTTGGATAATTTGGAAACATATATGGATAATTTTCAACTAAAGAACCAATGCATTTCTACACCAACCGCTGTATCAACCGTTTTCTGTAATAGCAATGGATACTTTTGCTAAATAAAACTACTCAAAACCTTAGAAATAACTTACAACAAATATATTCTACGACAATACTGTGGTAAAATATTTTCTTTAAATCCGAAAGATGAAGAAGCATGTCATCAGACAAGTCTCTTGTACTTTCTCAGTCTTTAGCATTTTCCTGGGAAAGTTCGTGGTTTGATCCGTTATTAGTAAGCGACCCGTGCAGCTTATTTGGGAATGTAAAGGATTCATTATGTGTTATCAGGCAAGACTCTTGTTCTACCTCAGTCTTCACTTCTTTCCTTGAAAAGCTCGTGGAGTTATCTGTTATAGGAAGCAACTTACACAATTTATATGGAAATGCAAATGAGGCAATGCGTTATGAGGCAAGTAGCTTGTACATCCTCGGCCTTTACTTTCTTTCTGGAAAAACTAGCGAAGTTATCTTGTATAAAGGAACTTACGAATCTTATCTGGGAATGTAAAGGAGACAATTCGTTATCAGGAAAGTCTGTTGTACTTCCCCAGACATTACTTCTCGGGAGACGTTTACGAGTTTCAAGAAACTGACTTAAGTAGTCTATAACAGAATGCAAGAGGAGTCAATAAGTTACCAAGCAAGTCTTTTGTACTTCATCAACCTTCACTTATTTACTGGAAAAGCTTCGATAGTTATCTGTTAAGCGAAGCAACTTACGCAACTTATATGGGAATATGGAAATGCAAGGGAGCTAAAGCGTTATGAGGCAAGTAGCTCGTACTTCCTTGGCCTTTACTTTTTTCTTGGAAAAGCTCGAGAAGTTATCTTATATAAAGTAACTTACTTAACTTACATGGGAATGTAAAGGAGACAATTCGTTATCAGGCAATGCGTTATCTTGCACTCTCTCGTCTATCATGTTTTTCTAGGAAAGTTCATGAAATCTGGTATAGGAAGCGACTGATGCAGCTTATCTTGCAATGCAAGAGGAACCAGTGTTACACCAGGCGTCCTACCCATATCTGCTCTTGGACAGTTTCAGCAGTACATACATAATTTAAATAGACTATAGAATGGACTTCATTTCGTCCTACACAAACATAGTCATTTATATCACTAAAAGTGGCAAGAAAGCCGCAATTTAATTTCAAGGCGGAGGTAAAGTAAGTCAGAGGGCAGCCTAATGAATGAGATGGCTATCGATCTTGCAAAACAAGTAACGGGGGTTTCTGTCACGAAAGCCAGTAAATTGCATTGTCGGGAAATGATGGTACAAAGTAAACCTGAAGAGGAAGAGAAAATACAACATGTTTCAACTAAAAGAGAATCTAAAGCCATTTAAGCCTTGGATTCGCTACAAACAATAATAATTTGGATAATTTAAATTTAAAGCATGTAGAATCTAATAACAAAATGAGGCATTATAAAAGTTAAAGAAGCAAGTAATTCTCTTCATGCACACCTCTCAAAACCACAAAGATCAAACCAGGTCGCAAGTACATGTAAGCGTAAGACATTTAGCGAAATTAAAGAATAAATATAAAGAGAGAAAACAAAACCAAATAAATGGATAACTACGAAAATGATAGTGATTTTATCTATTATTAAGATTTCAATCAGAAATTATGCAATGCGAAATGAAATGTTTCGTAAGAGTTATTGGGTACTGAAAACCAGTCATGCTGTTATAGTATAGCTATTGTCACTTTCTCCTATTCTTTGTAATTAAGACAGGATTGCGATTGTCTATTGTAAGACTAAAGCAATTGTTAGCTTGAATGATAAAGGTAATTTCTCGTAACCATCTGTTAGAAATCAACAAATGAGCAATAAGATAAATTTGAGACTAATCCATTATTAAATTTGTGATTTGATAAAATATTAGCACACATAATCAGCTTGTAGTAGAAACTCATTGACAAAAAAAATTAATTTTACACAATAATCGGTTAAAGTTAGATTTTAGGTCGAAAATAAAAATTATAAGCATTTGAATAGTGTTATATATTTGTTCAAACAGATTAAAATATGGCAATGTATTTCTCATCATCATGAAAACAAACATTTAGTGTCAAAAAATACAATTCCGAAAAATGTCAGTCAATTTCTACTCTAATCCGATGATATCGCTCAGAAAAGTATATTTTGCACTTCGAACTAGGTGAAGTATTTTTAACCCTCTGAGCGTTAAAATATTTCAGAGTAGATTAGCGTTGATTTCACCCCTCAACACATACATAATGACTAAATAACCACATCTATTGGTTGAAAGAATACTAGGAGATATTATATTGATCAAGAAGATCAAAGTCAGAAGTTATACAAGGAGGTGAACAGGTCAGAAGTTATACAGATTGATGAAAGTTAATATGCTTGTGAACCACTCAGAGGGTTAATGAGGATCACCTTTTCTTGTGAATTTCAGGTAACTGAACCCTTTCTAAACTTTTTTCAACTGGAATTGCTCAAACTCGAAATTATTTCTGAAGCATCATTGATTTGACCTAGCTTTGGATAGCATCCTTCAAAAAGCTATGGATAGCATCGCATTGTTTCTCTTTTTAAAGTAATCAGTGTACGTGCCAGTAAATAATTAACCACAAGATTGATTTGACTCATTGATTGGATGAATCTATGCTTCGAAAAAGCTATCGCTAACACTGCATTCTTTCTCCTTTCAAAGTAATCAATGTACCTGCCAGTAAATAATTAAACTCAAGATTGATTTGACTCATTTATCAAGCAATGCTTCAAAACTCTATCATTGGTAATGAATTACTTCCCCCTATTAATTGGAGTGCGCTCCAGTAAATAATTAACATCAAGATTGATTTGAGTCATCGATTAGATGAAAATATGTTTCAAAAACTATCGTTAGTAATGCATTATTTCTCGTTTCAAAGTAATCAGTATACGTGCCAGTAAACAATTAACCTCAAGATTGATTTGAGTCTTCGATTGGATGAATCTCTGCTTCAAAAAGCTACCGTTAGCATTGCATTATTTCTCCCTAGTAATTTGAGTATGAGTCAGTAAATTATTAACATCAAGATTGATTTGGGTCAGTGATTGGATGAATCTATACTTTAAAAAGCTGTTGTTAGTATTGCATTATTTCTCCCTTTAAAGTACTCAATGTACGTGCCAGTAAAAAATTAACCTCAAGATTGATAATGCTCATTGATCAAGCAATGCTTCAAAGCGCTATCGTTATCATTGCATTATTCCTCCCATGTATTTGGAACATTTGCCAATAAATAATTCACCTCCAGCTTGATTTGAGTCATTGTTTGGATGAATCTATGCTTTTAAAAGCTATCGTTAGCACTGTATTCAGTTTCCTTTGAAGGTAATCAGTGTACGTGCCAGTAAATAATTAACCTCAAGATTGATTTAAGTCATTGATTGGATGAATCTGTACTTCAAAAAGTAATCGTTGCCACTGTATCCTTTCTCATTTTAAAGTAATCAGTGTACGTGCCAGTAAATAACTAACCTCAAGATTGATTTAAGTCATTGGATGAAACTTTTCTTCAAAAAGTGTAGTTAGCATTGCATTATTTCTTCCTTCAAATTAATAGGAGTACGTGTTAGTAAATAATTAACCTAAGAACTCATAACTAAACTGAAAAGGTACCAATATATATTAAAAGCAAAAAACTACAGGAACTTGAGACAAAGAAAGTCTTTTATCTTCGCAGTCTTTTATCAATGTCAATATTTTACGAATGCCAGGCTTATCTGCAGATCCCTTTTGCCCAGTTCAAAATGGCTCATTGTACGTTCACGGCCCCCCCCATCAAGATTGAACGCGCCAAATCCCTTAGAGGCAAATTTCCAAGCTGTGTGATCGCCACGTCGTAAAAGTTCTCGCCAAAAGCCTCATAAACCAGGTTTTTTTTACGACGGCGTCTTGGGAGTCATCTTTCAAATTCGAAGCTGATTTAAGTGAATTTCGGGATGTGTTAAGTGTAGTAGAAAAACAACAAAAGGGGCAAACGTGCGTTACTGTTTAGGTGAAACGCTTGTTGGTCCCCCGAAGCAATTTTTTAAAAAATATATCTAAAATTAGTTCTAGGAAAAGTTTTCAGAAATTTGGAAAGCACTCGGATTTTGTTGTATTATTAGTAAAACGTTTTTATGGTCCACAAGGAGTTTATATCGTTGATAAATAACAACCAGCGCATTTATCTCTCTCTTGTTTTATTGTTGGGCACGATGGTAGCTTTTCTTGCTTATTCATCCTTAGCTAGAACCAGAACTATATCAGGCTAGTTCAGGCATGGATATTGAAGTAATCATACTGATCCAAATTGTTTTCCAATTGTAATGAACACATTTCTTCAAAAAAAAAAACGACATTGTGTTTACTTGAAGAAATTTGGAAAACAAATGGATTTCGTTGTATTATCAGTAAAACGTTTTTATGATCCTTAAGGAGTTTATATCGTTGATAAATAACAACCAGCGCATTTATCTCTCTCTCTTGTTATTATATTGTTGAGCAGATAGTAGCTTTTCTTGCTTATTCATCCTTAGTTGTAAGAACCAGAACTATATCAGGCTAATTCAGACATGGATATTCAAGTAAGCATACTGATCTAAATTGTTTTCCAATTGTAATGAACACATTTCTTCAAAAAACGGCATTGTCTCCTTAACTGTAGGAACCCGATCTATATCAGGTTGGTTCACACATAGATACTCTCGTAAACCTAATCCAAATTGTTTTCCAACTGTTATGAACGCGTTTTCTCGAAAAAGGAAATCGCGTGATGGTACATGGGAGACTATAGATATTCCCGCAAAACCTTTCCAACTGGTTGGATAAATCAGAATCTATTAAAAAACCACGAATAGAATATTTTTTATCTGCACAGCAACTGAACATCAGTTCCATTCTTTTACATTCAATTTCAAATAGTAAAATTGAATTGAATATTTCGAAAATATTGTTTGTTTCGATATTAAATCTTCGAGTGCCTAGCAATTTCCGAGTAGTGTAATATTGCTTTTATCCCACAGCCCACCTTAATGACTACATAACTACATCTATTCTAACGGTTAAAAGATCCCATGAATAATTTCAACCGTTAGAAAGATTATTTTGTTCCTTTCATTCGAATAGGATCCCTTGGAACGATTCTATTGGTCTTTTCTTAGGAAAATAATTCTTTGGAAATATTCTATTACTCCTCTTTCTTTAGAATAGAATCCCTTGGAACGATTCTATTTCTCCTTTCCTTAGATCAGAATCCTTTGAAAAGATTTTATTGGTCCTTTCCTTAAAATGTAATCATTTGGAACGATTCTATTGGTCCTTTCCAAAGAATATAATTATTTTAGCAATTCTATTGGTTCTTTCCTAGAAATATAATCCTTGGAAAATTTCCCATTACTCCTTTGCTTAGAATAGAATCTTTTGGAAGGATTCTATTGCTCCTTTCCTTAGAATAGTATCATTTTTAAAGATTCTATTTGTACTCTTCTTAGATTTGAATCCTTTGGAAATATTCTACTACTCCTTTCATCAAAATACAATTCCGATTATTTTCGTCCTGTCATTTCAATAGAATCATTTGGAACGATTCCAGTGGCCTTTCCAGTAGAACAGAATCTTTTTCGAACATTTTATTGGCCAAGAAGGTAAATATTAGAAGAGTCATGCTAGAAAGACAGCAGATTGCTAGATAGAATTATGCGTGAGGGCTTATAAGTGCTTATACAAGTCTGTTCCTGAGGTATAAGACTCATGTGTAAACTTCAATAAGACGCATGTCTTCACAAAAAAATGTGGCATTCAAAGAAACTCGCCATTACTTCAAATTAAGGATACAATATGTAAATAAGGGTATATATTTCATAATAGTCTTTTATCACAATCGTGAAAAATAACCTAAAAATAAAGATAAATAAAATGTGAAAATAAAAAATAATTTAAAATATGTCATTGGGAATTCCTGTTTCCGGTTGGAGCATACCACGGCCCCTGTGTCTTTGGAAATGGTTCAGTTTTGAGTTATGCATTTTGTATTAACAAAAGGGTACTGCACTGAATTTTTTATTGGAAAACACTAAATTCTTGATTGGTATATGCAAAATTTAATTTTGCTAAAATAAAATAAATAGACGAAAAGACATTTGCATTCAAAAACAGCAAATAAAATATTTTGTATCCATACAGCAAATGAACTCAATTCCAATCTTTACACTCACTCTCAAATAGTAAAAGTATTGCATAAAAATACATGTATTGTTTCTGCTTTAAGGAGTACTGAACAATGCTTCAGTTATGAGCACCACTTTGTATCAACAAAAGGGTAACGATGAATACTTCATTCACGAACTTAGTCCCACTGAAGTAAAATAATAGATAAAAAGGCATTTTCATTACAAAACAATAAACGAATAGTTTTGTATACGTACAGCAGATCAAACATTACATTATTACATCTTGACACATGAGTCTGGAGTATTTCTGGGTGTCTTTTTCTGGATGTCTTCACGATTTCACAAAAAAACGGAGAAGCAATATACATAAAAGGAATATAAAAAAACAGTGAGAATAGAAATGTACTCTCTGGTGCAGTCGAAGAGGATATGCTCCAAATTCTCTTCGTCATCAAGGCAGATAAGGCACTTGTTGGAGTCAACCAGATGAAAACGATGATAATAGGCCTGAGTTAAAATGTTGCCTATTCTGGCTTTAATAGAAAAAGTGGCAACTGCTCTAAGGATTTTTTTGAAATAATGGCGGTCATTAGACTTACTCTTTGGAATTGAAAAAAAATGGCTGTTAGTTTGTCTAATCAACATCAACTCCAATCTTTTACATTCAACCTCAAACAGCAAAACTACAGCAAAATATTAAATTTATTCTTTCTGCATTAATGCACACTCAACAGCGTTTCAGTTTTGAGCTGCATTTTGCATTAACAAAAGGTAACAATGATTATATAACTGAAGAATCAACCTCACTGAAGTAAACGAAGCTGGGAGAAATTCATTGTATTTTCATTCATTTAATCAATTGCACCAACGAAACATCAATATCGAGGCCCATACCAACACCACTTGCGGGTTTTCATTATGACTTCACAAAAGGGTAATGATAAATACTTGATGCATAAAAACAAATTGCGGAGCTTACTGATATGAAAGAGAGAAGAGGGTTTTCATTCATTTAATTAACTTCGTCTTTCGTCAACAAAATATCAATCCTGGAGCTCATTCGAAGCCACTTGCCAACAAACGTTTTTCATTACTTGCTACTGGAATAAGATAGGAGCCATTCCTTTAGCCTCACTGAATTAAAATGGCCTCTCCTACGAAATGCCTCTCAATGCTGTCTATAAATCAGCATCCCCGAGTAAGGGATAACTTACTCGCAAGAGATATAACCGCTCGTGGTCTATTCTTTATATTGCAAGATTAATTTCTCTCTGAATAGCTTCTCATGTTTTGCATTCCTCCGCTGTTGCTCGTGGTATTTTTTACTCAAGACGTAATGGATTAACTTACAGTCTATTTTTAGGTACCGTTAGATTCTTGGGATACGGGCTTATTTCGCAGAATTAAATGGCAGCTACGGATTTCACACGTCAGTGGTATATGCGCCGTATCTATTTTGGTGTTGGCGTCGGTTTTGTATTTGGTTTTTAGGGGAAAAATTCCTGACAAGAGACAAAATAAAAGTTTTATTTAATCAGTTTCTTTCCCGAATAACTCGATCTCCAGGAAAAGAAAGGAATCCATGGGGAAGGGATATTGGGAAATGTTTGCGAGGGCCTGTTTATTACATTCTAAACGACTGCGTTTGTATATATGTGATTCTGTGAATTCCCATTCTTGATTGGCTTTGTTGTAGGCGCGAACGTTGCATTTAAGCTTTTATTTATGCTGTTGAAGACATTGCTGCAATTTATGAAAGATTTATTCCACTTCTAAAAATTCAGCGGGATAAAAAAACACGAGTGTTTACATTAAAGCATTGATTTTTAATGCAACTTATTCCTTTCGGATTTTGAAAGATAGGTAGGTAAGTAGAGTTGATTAACGCCGCATGGAACAAAACAACGAACTATTGGTGACAGGTCCGGGATCTATCCCAATGGGAAAGATCCAATGACAACGTCTTTAATTTTAAACCACGGTCAGATGACGAGGTCAACACCTGAGCTGGCACCCCACTCTCCATACTTCCACACCACGCCAAAGTGAGGACATTTGAGGCCACGACAGATTTAATGTCCACCAGCTCCCGTGTACAGGACGGTCTTTGGCTGGATTTGCTGGACAGTTTCGACAGATTTGGCTGGACAGTTTCGAATTCGCAACCCTCCGGTTGCTAATCCGTAGCTCTTTCAACTGGACAACCACGTCCCCGGGTTTTATAAGGTTTACCATGTAATTTAAATTAAGTTACCTGTGGAGTTTTTCTTTTCCACTTCTCTTTTTTTTGGACTGCGTTAGCACAGTTGGAAGAGCAACGGATTAGGAACTGGGGGTTGCGAGTTCGAAACTCGGTCCAGCCTAAAAACGGTCGTGTACACGGGGGCTGGTGTACATTAAATCTGTCATGGCCTCAAATGTCCTCACGTTGACGTGGTTTCCAAACCACGGTCTTCCATAAAGTAGAGGGCGACGGTTGCCGAGTTGGAAGAGCAAGGAATCAGCAACCTGTGAATTGCGATTTGGAAATTCTGCCCAGCCAAACACTGTCGTTTATACGGGGGCTGGTGCACTTTAAGTCTGACATGGCCTCAAATGTCCTCACGTTGACGTGGTGTGGAAGTGTGGAGAGTGGGGTGCCAGCTCAGGTGTTGTTCTCGCCATCTGATCGTGGTTCAAAATTACGAGGCGCTGTCCTTAGACCTTTCCCTTCGGGATTGATCCCGGACGGTCGGCAATAGTCCGTTGTGTTGCTACACTGCGTTAATTAACTACTTACCTCTAACTAATATGTTAAGGACTAAAATCCTTTCATTTAGGTATCATTTTCAAGAATACCGCAACTGCAATTGTGGGGAAGTGGAGACCATAAAACATGTTGCTTGCGATTGTCCTCTATATATAGACTCTAGACTTTAATTAGCACGAACGATAAGCCTAGGGCTTGAATGTTTTTAGAATTAAAATCAAACATTTTTTCTAAATGAGTGAGGAAGAAATATTTTAAAGCAATATTGTACTCAATTTAATATCTGCCTAACTAAAAGTCAAAATTCACCATGGATCATATTGTCAAAGTCGGGTATCTTCTGTAGCAAAATATACAAGAATTTTCCAATTCTAACTGAATTTCACTCATTGAAAATAGCAAATACATTATATTAAGAACTACTTTCATCCCATCCGGCAGCATATTAGCATTACTTATGGGCACAGATAGTACTAAAAGATCTTAACACTCATAAAGTCATTGAATTCCAATTACATGCGTAGCCTGGTTTTTTAATGATAGCAATTTTATTATTTCTTAATGCGTTTTTCAATCAGGAATGATGCAAAATGAAATGAAATGTTAAATAAGAAACACCGTGAACTTAATACCAGCCAGGCTCTTACTGTACAATCATGTCTCTTTCACTCCCATTACTAGCAATTAAGAATGGATCACGGCAGTCTATTGTTAGACTAAAGTAATTATTTCGAGCAAGAAAGGCCATTTCCCATCTCCATCTATTTGAATCCGACGAATGAAGAATAAGATGAAGTCATGTCCTCTCCCAGTATTTTGCTTTCGAAATGTACTTACAGCATGCAGTGAAAAAGTGAAGATTGGGAAATTGGATATTTGAACAAGTAATTTCTTGATCAGTCACTTATCTACTCTGCACTGTCTTCTGCTCTCAGTGACGACTATTAAATTACCAATTTTTCGATCAGTGACTTTCACTTTATGTGTGGGTGTCTTAATGAAAGAGAGTGGGCGATGGAAAATTAAATTATTAGGTGATAAATTTAATACGGAATTCTTTCTTACAGTTACCTAGTGTCTGGTAATTATTTTCACAGAAAAAGGTCCCTTTAAACTGGAAATTATATTAGTTCGGATGAAGAATTTCAATAAGGATCGATCGATAGAAAGGGATCTCTATCTCTATCTCTAAATGATCTCTAATAATGGAAATAAAATTTATTATTTTCAGATATTCAATTATGAGTATTGGGCAAAACGTGAGAAAAATGAAGTAAAAATCTAAAGCATAAGAAGGAATTCTTCAGAATTTAATTTCAAATTAATTTACTTATATAAACTTTTAACTGGTATCCAGCTTATTATAACGGAGATTTAATTGATTTTAAGTTAAATACTAAAAGGATATAAATAGTATAAAAGTTAAGAGTTGGGATTTTACTTATTGAAATATGTAAAGATCACAAAAACTGAACTCTTAATCATTTTTTTAAACATTAATTTCGGAAAATAATTGCGTGGGTATATCTCGTTTGTTATTTCTCTCTTCTGAAGTGTTAACATCTAAAGTTCTTAGAATAAATTAGGTCTTTGGATGGCTTAAGGATTAATTATCCTATATTGAAATATCTTGTTTTTGTTTAAAGAAATGAATCAATGCATTGTTAGTTGCAAGATGTGCAATTCTTTTAGAAGAGATAAAAGTAACTAATGATATGCAATTATCTATCAGTTGTTAAATTCATTCATTATTTGCATTTAATGGTTATACAATAGTTATCTAATTTCATATAAGCTTATTTCAGAAACACTCGTGGAGGATATTATTTTCTATTAGAAATACTCTAATGATATGTAGTTTAACTAAAAGTACTACTAATGATATGCAGTCATTTAAACATTGAAGTAGCTCTATGTTCACTAAATCTAATGATATGCAGTCGTCTATCAGTTGTTAAATTCATTTAGTACTTGAACTTAATTATTATTCAAGATGTATCACATTTTATGAAAACTTATTTCAGAAACAAGGGAGAAATATATTCGTTTCTTTTAGAAATACTCTAAGGATATGCAGCCATCTAAATACTAAAGTAGCTTTAATTATATTTAGTGTCGTCTGACTACAAAAGTATCTCTAATGATATTCAGTCATGTAAATACTAAGTTATCTCGAATGATATGCGATCCGTCTAAAGTATTACTAATGATATGCAGTTATGTAAATACTACAGCAACTTTAATAACATGAAGTTATCGAAATACTAAAGAAACAATAATAATATGCCATGCTCCAAATACTAAAGTAACTTTAGTTTAAGTAAAACTATAAAAGTACTACGAATGATATGCAGTATACTAAATACTAAAGTAACTCTCATGATATGCAGTCATCTAAATACTAAAGTAACTAATGATATGCAGTCATCTATATACTAAAGTAACTAATAATATGCAGTCATCTAAATACTAAAGTAACTCTAATGATATGCAGTCCTCTAAATGCGAAAGTAACTCTAATAATATGCAGTCATCTATCAGTAGCTAAATGCACCCATTACTTGCATTTAATGGTTACTTAAGAAGTATCAAACCTTATGAAAGCTTATTTCAGAAACACGCGTGGAAGATATCCGTTTCATCTGCTTCTAGTTTCTCAAGAATTTTCTTTTTCAATCACAGAGAAGAATTTCTCAACTTCCTTCTCGGGTTATAATAATATTGGTTTAGAATGCAAAATTCGTCACATACAATTCATCGACGTTTTCTCTCCAGCGCTGAGATAACGAACCAAGAACTTCTGCCTCTCTTGTAAGGAATAACAAAGCTCTGTATCGCAGTTGTTTTCTTTTTCCATCAGTTATCCTAAAACACAGGATCAATTTATGACATCAAGACCTTCCATGTATCACTTTGGGAATGAGATGCAGCTGGATCGATTTTCAATACAAACTATATACCTTTGCTGCAAATTAAAAAATGTAATACAGAATTTATTAGTATGTATTAAGAATTTTTCAGATATATGATAAAAGTTGAAATTTTTATAGAAATGTATCACCAATTCTGTTACTCATATTTATTAAATAATAAGTAAGAACCACATGTCCTTTTTTACATCCTATTCTTAGTTCATAAGAAAACTTTTAGCTGTTGCATACTTTCATTGCAATATTATGTTAACGAATGTATGCTCCATCACCCCCATTTTTACAGAAATTGTACCTGGTAAATATATATACTCCTGCATCTCCCAGGAATGTCTCCGTCGTGTTGAAACCTTTCTTGGACAGAGAGATCCACAGATCTGTCTCCCATGGAGCATGCCTGGGATATGATAGGCCGTCAAATTCACCATCATCTGAATATATGAGCTAGCGAAAGTAGCAAACTTTGCCACATGATAGCATAAGGACACCTTTGGACTTCGTGCTATGCCGTATTTAGACTGCATCGCTAATACAGGGTTTTACAACTTACAAATTTATGCCCTTTCTGATGCAATTTCATAATAATAGAGTCCTTAAGATTTGATACGGTGGTCATTTCTTTACTTTTTATGTACATCGGACATGCTAAGTTTCTTCTGTGATCGAACATTGATTTCGAGGTATTTCGATTTTTTTGAGCTCAAAATGTATAATTGCATTGTTATGTTCAAAAGAAGTTGCAGGTACCTGAAATATTCTTCGAATTCAAAAGTTATCTCTTCCAAAACTTAAAAAACATACTTACATTTGGAATTGTCCAAAAATACTAAAACCATTAATGTAGTGACAAATCCTTTTTGATGCTAAAGGAACAATGCAATCACAATGAATGGTTAACTATAAACACCATAAGTAAAAGATAAAAACAACAAATATGTATATTGTTCTATGCCAATACAACTAACCAGGCTGCAAAAAAATTTCTTTTACAAATCCGGCAACTGTCATTTACATTTTCAAGAAAAGCACTTTTCATAATGTTTATAAAGCACCAATAAAAAATAATCAAAAAGGCATTGAAGATTTTTTCTTCCTATCACAACTTCGTCTCTCAATTCAAAGCGAAGCAATAAAATTATGTTGATTATTCAGGTTTTATAGGTTGAGAGAAGTAAAAAAAGGCCAGGTGACATATATTTTTATTGTAATCTTAAAAAATAGTGGAACACTGAAATGACCACTTCTCCACCCAAGCTTATTAAACATTGAAAAGGCTTTTTACGTTAATGCCATTTGAAATAAAGTAATATTTATTTCCAAGCTCTTTTAATGCAGAACCCCCAAGAGGCAGATAAAATTAAATGCAGTTTTCGATAAGTGAAGGAAGCTGGAGAATAGCTTGGAATCAATACCGTGTATCATTTAAACCTAGATGATTTTCAACGGCTATATATCTTACTTTTATTTTATTCTGATACTTTACTTTTATGCATTTTTTCATTTTTACGCCTTTTATTTCATATAGAATCGCAGTTATGCAGGCAGATTTGAATTTTCTTAGCCAAATTTCAAAGTATGGGTAAGAGGGCAACAAAATAAAGATTTTTCTCAATGTGTATCCGCAATTGTTGGATGTAGGAGCCTACCTCTGAAGATTTGAAGGGAACACTTTACTGGGCATGTGCATAGTAAGATAATTCTCTCCCTATGCAACCCTCCCATGTGGTTTATTGTCTTTAGTACAAAGGGGGTCGAGTTCCCCTCTGTTTTCATCCCAATAGTCTGTTCCCCAATCCTTTTTCCCTTTCAAGACATTTTTTACTTGAAGTTGTCTGTCTAGTGTTTGGCGCAGTTTGGCCAAATATGGCCCTTGTGCCCTAAAACTCGAAATCAATCAACCTAAACTTATACAACCCAATTTAAAATAACTAAATCCTTCCACTTCAGACACCCTTCAGGTCATCGGGGCCAAGAGTGGAGGAGAATTATTTACAAACAAATAAGTACTACGTAAACCGTATGGGCTAGCTACTACTTTCCTACACATCCATGATAATGAGATGTAAGCGGCAACTAACCTTCCAAGTGGTTTCGACAAGATATCTCGTCAACGAAGATCTAATCAATTTTGCTAATAACGGTATATTTCGGCATCAAGATATTGTCGATTCTTTTGTGATGACGAGATGAAGATCTGGTTAGTTTCCTTCTGATGACGAGACATCTCGTCCATCAAGATCTGGTCAATTTTGACCTAACCTAGTGAATAACGAGATGCTAGTAACGAGATACTTCGTCCAGGCAAACACCAGAAGGGTTAAGAAAAATTCAATTTAATAGAAAGCAAGTATTGGACGTTCGCAAACGTACTTTATGATAAATCAATCCAAAAAATGTTTTTAAACGTATTTACTCATAGATAATTGGCTTTATAAGTGAACCTCGAAAATATTTTCAATACCTCGAAATACAAAACTTGCAGCTATTTAAAAAGCAGAATCACTGAATACGCTCAGAGCAAAAAGTAGGTCGCCTTCTAACTTTCGGTAGAATTTGATAATTGCCTGTCGAGATATACTGCGATCCGTACTACGTGCACTTACTCTGTTTTCAACTTCCGAAAAAACGATTGAAACTCACTATTTATGAGAAGTTTATTTAGTTTTGTATGAGGTTTATAGCTAGAGATGTTCCTCTTCTTGAGTAAACCTAACCGTTTTCTTACATTACACGAATATCTGGCTGATATAAATTGCACAGAAACTGAAATTTCCATCGGCTTATATCAGAATATAGGTCGGTTCTACAGTTCATTGCTTCAACATTTACGTGATTTACAATATTCCTTATTAGAATATATAGCAATGCCATAATTATTTACCAAAAAGCAACGATTAGTTTGCTTTTTGTTAGGTATCCTGATATATAGTAATTATTGATTATTATAGTAATTATTGATATTATTAATGTATTGAATAATTTATTTTTCTCTTCCTTAATCCTCCTGGTGTTTGACGACGAGGTATCTTGTCATTAGCAAAACTGATCAGATCTTGACGTACGAGATATCTTGTCCTGAAGAAAACTGGATAGATATCGATCTCTCCATAAAAATGCGATCTCGATTTTAGGAAAATTGACCAGATATTATAGGACGAGATATCTCATCGAAAACACATGGCGGGTTAACAAGTGTACATTCAATTCCTGTGAAATTCATGCTCATACCGCAAGTTATCTCTGTTTGGGTTTGATGGCGCAAGGTCCATATTTGGCCAAGCTGCACCAAACACACGACAGACAACGTCGAGAAATTAACATACACACCTTAAGAAAGCTTTACTGGCACAGAAGAGAGAAACACATCTAGTGATATCTTTGTGAAATAAGATAAGAAACTTGAACTGGAAACCGGCAGTGAAAGCTTGCGTCAGTTATTTGTCGTTATTGAGAATTTACGTAGTTTTGAAACAATATATCAAATACCGATATACGCGAATAATTAACTATAAGGTCCCCTTCCAATTGCAACCTCATTGCATAGAAATCCGACGATGGGAAGATTAACCCTCTGATGGGCTCACACGCCTAATTCCACCTTTCAACCTGCAGTCTTGCATGATCTATAACCAATTTTCACCTTCAAGACCAATAGAATCTTCCCAAGGAGTCCATTCTAAGGAAAGACAAATAGAATCTTTCCAAATGATTCTATAAGGAATTGAGAAATATAATATTTGGAAGGTTTCTATTCTAAGAAAAGAAGTAATAGAATTGATCCAAAGCATTCTCTTTTAAGGGAAGGAGCAATATAATCGTTCCAAACTATTCTACTATAAGGAAAGGAGTGGTAGAATCTTTCTAAAGATTTATTATGAGAAAAGAGCAATGAAATCGTTCCAAAGGATTCTGTAATAAGCAAAGGAGAAATAGCACCTTTTAAAAGGACTCTATTTTAATGAAATGATCAATAGAATATTTCCAAAGGCTTCTATTCTAAGAAAAAAAAGAATAGAATCACTCCGAAAAATATGTTCTAAGGAAAGGAACGACAGAATCTTCCCAAAGGATTCTATTTTGAGAAAATAACCAATAGAATCGTTTCAAAAGATTCTATTCTATATAAAGAAGTAATAGAATATTTCCAAAATTGCTATTCTGAGGAAAGAAGCAATAGAACCGTTCCAAAAGATTCAACTATAATTCAACCGTGAGAAAAAAGAAGTTGGAAATGAAGAATCCAATGTTGAAAATGAACTTTCAAAGCTTTTAAAAGATCTATTATTTTCCAAGTCTTCGTTTAATATCCGTAGTATTTAAGAATAAACACTCATTCCTCTAGCGCAAACCATTATTTGCACAAGCAAATGACTAACCTACTTCCCTTAATTACAAAATATGTCACTGTTAACGATCCACCATTGCAATTGCGTACAAAAAACTCTTCGTCTGTAAATAAATCTGCATCAGAATGTAGAAATAAGTTAACCGTGAATAGGAGAGCGCTGAATCCAACGCTGCGATATCTGAGCGTAATCCTGCATTGTGCATGCCGAGAAAAATGCCTCAATATATACTTCAGATTTTTGCATGAAATTCCTGTCTTTTATATCGACAATGCATGTCATCAGCGTAGGAGCACAAAAAAGAAGATGCATGATTGCGCTTCTTCCTCACATCATAAGCGTAGATCTGAGTTTACAATAGAAAAAAGAGGGTATTGGACCTTCCTTTGTAAACAAATCCTTGAATTTTCTTTCCTTCGTACATCTCAAAGGATGGATAAAAACATGCCACGCGTCAAAAGAAGCTGCAGGAAAAAGGGTGTATGGACTGTAGGTGATACCCAACACACTACAAATCCCAAGATCAACAACATAGACGTATTCTTTTAAAACTGCTCTTGAATACTTTATACGAATCTCAAACTAGATTTTAACTACTGCTCTGCTAAGATTTTTCAAAAGTTGGTAGTGAACAGTCTTTCTTTGTATAGCTATTGGCTATAAGTACGGTTTTTAAATCAGTCCAAACCGGAAGTTTCTTGGATCTCTGAATGGTTTTTATAAAATGCAGTACAACTGTGCAGTGTTCTTAAGATTGTAGAATATATTAAACATCCTTATTTAGTGACTTTATTTTCACATTTCTTGCAAAATATATTTAACCAGTCATATCAAAGCGATTTTGGGGGCAACGGTAGCCTGGCTGTTTTAGGAAGCGCAGATGCGATTCCAGTAACTTACCTAGGTGTATTTCTCACTTTTGTGTTAAAACTTTCTTCGAATGTGTATGTCGATTATTTGGAGTCAGTTGTCTTGTGTTTGGCACACTTTTACCAAATATGGCCCTTTCGCCACAATACCCAGCCAACCATCTTCTGTGTCTCAGTGAGTATGCCCACTGCGCTAGCAACCTTCGAGTTGTAGGCGGCGAAGTTTCGATTCCTGCCAGGTGCATTCCTCCCTGGGTGTATTTCTCTCTTCTGTGTCAGTAAAGCTTTCACTGTGGGTTGTCAATTACTTGATATTGTATGTTTTGTGTCAATTACTTGATATTGTATGTTTTGTGTCAATTACTTGATATTGTATTGTGTCTGACGCAGCATGGCCAAATATGGCCCTTGCACCATAAAACCCCAAAACCAACCAACCATCTGTGTTCTGAATGGTAGGTAGGTATTTAATTAACGTCGCACTGGAGCAACACAGCGGGCTGTTTTCTATGTTCTGAAAGCTTTTCGTTTAATTGTTAACTTCAGCCTAGCAATTCACCAAAAGTTAATGGAGTCATGTCTGGTAAGTGGAACTGCCAAACCTGTGTGAAGCCATATTTGGCCCAAAGTAGCTTGATGAGATAAGTTGGGTGCTAAAATGCTTCGTCAAATGTGACCCTTGCGCCACAAAACCCAACCAACAAAAGAGTCGCGGTAGAAGAGTTAGAAGAGCATCGGTCTAGCAACCAGAGGGTTACGAGTTCGAGGCTCGGTCCAGCCTAAAAACCGTCGCGTACACGGGGGCTGGTGTACATTAAATCTGTTGTGGCCTCAAATGTCCTCACGGTGGCGTGGTTTCCAAACCGCGGACTTCCATTAAGTAGAACGCGGCGGTTGCCCAGTTGGAAGAGCGAGGGATTAGCAATCGTAGGGTTGCGATTTTGAAATTCTGTCCTGTCAAAGACTGTCATGTATACGGAGCTGGTGCACCTTAAATCTGTCGTGGCCTCAAGTGTCCTCACGTTGGCGTGGTGTGGAAGTCTGGAGAATGGGGTGCCAGTTCAGGTGTTCTCGTCATTTGACCGTGGTTCAAATTTACGAGGCGTTGTTTGAATGTTTCCATTAGGGATTGATCCCGGACCGTCGCCATTATCCCGCGTGTTGCTCCAGTTCGACGTTAATTAACTACCTACCTAGCTACCCAACCAACTGACCAAAATGATCTATATATAAGTAATATTTCTATTAAGCAGAAAATTCAGACCCATAAATTCATAACATAAAGTTATGCTGGTAAACAGATGAAAATCTTAATCAAATTGTTAGTAACAATGTAGAACTTCAAATGGACGACTAAGAAAGGTTAAAAAAAGCTACGTTAATGGGCATTTTGGTGGAGCCAGACATTCACCATCATTAGGGCAGTTGAAAGTCACAAGATGAATACGTAATGTATATAATACTACATCATTTATCTACTCTTACGTTGCCGAACATTCTAGGGAATGATGCTAGTGCTTCCTCACTTTCGACTGATCCAGATTATGCTTCTTTTCTTTGGCTCGCGTTCTTAGTGGCGCGTTTCAAGTTGTTCAGTCGATTTTCTACCCTGCCAAGAAGAAAAAGAGAATCTGGATTGCACTGCTCAGGTTGCCTACCTAAGAAAATAATAGATTTGAGAGGTAGCGTCACTTGTAAATCACGGATGCTTGACAGTCGGGTGTGATTCCGTGAGCAGTATGACCGAAGTAGTAGAAGTTTATTCACCCACCATACTGGTGTCCTACTGATCAGGTCGTCCCGAGTAAATAACACTACGTAATTTTGAACCACAGTCAGTTGACAAGGTCACACCTGATCTGGAACCCCACTCTCCAAACTTCCACACCACGACAAAGTGAGGACATTCGACGCCACGACAGACTTAACGTGCACCATCCTCCTTTGTACACGACGGTCTTTGGCTTGATTCGAACTCGCAACCCTCCGGTTGCTAATCCGTTGCTCTTCCAACAGAACTACCGCGGCCCCATTACTATTCTAGAACAACAAATAAACACACGGTTTCCTCTTGTTACTTCTGTACTAATGATGGATGATGGACCTCTTGCTCCTCCAAAATGGTCTTTGATTAAGTTTAATTTTTCATTAAAATGGCATGTATTTTTGAAATTCCCAAATTTAAAGACATCCTTAAAATCATCTTTTATAATTTGATTAAGCTACATGTGATTAAAACATCCTAATGAGGAAAAGGGTTTATTTTATACCCTTAAGTAACATTATTTCGCCCGAATAATTCAGCATAACCCCTTAACAACGTCCCATCGTTAGAAGCGTACTTCATTCTATAGGTTTTCCCTCTTGTGGCCGCTTTAGAGATGGCAGTCAACAAAGGGGAATTATGGCGCTATTACACAGCTTGCTGTCGCAAAGCCTTCATGGCAAACTCATCGATTCGGTACTAAAGCTGGAGTTTATTTTCGTCGGATTTATACAGTGTTTTCGTGTGTGAGGAGGTAAAGAAATACATACATATACATTTATAGTCCAGGTGTTTTGTTAGCATCTTGCTGTAGTTTGCTATTCATGTCCTGGAAGCATTTAAATGAATCACTTTGTTTCCCTTACGCCTTACGTTTGTCATTTTCAACCGGTTTGACTTTCGGTTGGTGAAACAGGTTAAATTGTGCAAGCTTTATTTCGTTTGATGGTAATGGTAATGAATTAACGTCGTACTAGAGCAACGCAACGGGATATTGACGACGGTCCGGGATCAATCTCAAAGGGAAAGATCCGAGGACAACGCCACGTAATTTTGAAGCACGGTCAGAAGACGGTGCAACACCTGAGCTGGCAACCCACTCTCCAAACCTCCAAATCACGCCAACGTGAAGACATTTGAGGCCACGACAGATTTAACGTGCACCAGCCCCCTTTGTACACGACGGTCTTTTGGTTGGATTCGAACTCGCACCCTCCGGTTGCAAGTCCGTTACTCTTCCAACCGGGCCACCGCGGCCCCTTATTTCGTTTAAAAGGTTTGGTTTTGAAATTTTGGCAAGCGTTTCCAAAAATAATTTTTAATTTTACCCGTATAAAATTTTTGAGTATTATGCTTTATTATGTTGTAGCATAAATATAGTTAAAAAATTTTAAATCCACTTTGTAGCAAAAATGGTAGGTAATCAATATTTTTTTGTAAATCATACGTATTTCCTTACCACATCACTTAAAGATTGAATATATTTTTGGTGTGCCGCAGAATTTTAGTAATTATTGTTTGCATTGCATGAGATGGAGAAGGTTGAAATTCGCTGCTGTAGACAAATGTTTTGCAATTTAGTAGACGTTTTCTGAGAAATCATGACCTAAGAAAAGAATAGTTGTGATTCGAACAAGCTCCATATATTTTGTATGTTTAAGTATACTACTAAAGTAATGCTTGTGCCTTTACAAACAAGTATACTTACCAAACATTAAATGTACTATATTTTGGGTTCAGTCAGCATGTAAATATTTCTATTCGCAGCAGAATACATTTCAAAGACATCTTTTAAGCTGACTTCTTTATCTTTACTTCTATAACAGTAATGCTAAAAGTAGAACGTACCTAACACTCTAGAGTGCGTTTGATTTTCAATTTAAAATATGATCCACTTCATAAAGAATTGAAACATATTTCCTGATTTCAATTAGTCTTCCCTCAAAACGTTTGCCAAAACGGCCACAAACTACATTTTAAGGTAACCCCCGATTTGCATCCTGTGAGAGCACTTGTACAATAGAAGTGAAATCTTTGTAGACTGGTTTATTTTTTACACTCAAATTCCATCTCACAAGGATTGCAAGAGCAACGGATTAGCAACCGGAGGGTTGCGATTTCGAAACTCGATCCAACCAGACTATCGTGTACACGGGGGCTGGTGCACATTGAATCTGTTGTTTCAACAACCTTCGAGTTGTGCACGGCGCAGGTTCGATTCCTGTCAGGTGCATTCCTGCCTGGGTGTATTTCTCTCTTCTGTGTCAGTAAAACTTTTATTGTGTGTGTCTATTACTTGATGTTGTCAGTCTTGTGTCTGGCGCAGCATGGCCAAATATGGCCCTTGCGCCATAAAACCCTCAAACCAACCAACCTAATGACGAAATGCCTCGTCGAAGATCGGAGGGTTAAATTAGCGTCTTTTACCAAAGAAATTCCAGTGCCGAAAGATCTCATGGATTCAATTTATTCCTGTGAAGTGCGATAAGTACCACGTGACTCCGAATTTAGTCGGAACAGAGATACAGAACTAAAATGGCTTACTGTATATCAATTTTATGATATAGGGCAAGGCTGAATTCTTATAAAGGATGCTGGAAAACATTTAGGATCACTTATAAAGGAAAACGTTACTGTAGCTCGGACGATAGCGTTTTATTGGGATTGGAAACCCACTTGACAGTACACTTTTATGAAATAATTTTTGTCAATTTTCGTGTACTCTAAACGAGCTTCAAACGAGTAACTAATGTTCATTTTATGGATATCGTTCCACCTTATGTTTGATTTACTAGAAACACGTGAATTTGAAATAGCATACATAATATACTTTTAAACACCATTCACAGTCCCGGAAAAAACCTCCCCTCTTCATTTTAGCAATTTTAAAAGATTCAGGGATGGGTTTGACAGGAACTAACATCTATAAATTCAAATACATAAAATTTGCATATGGGGTCGTCTTCATATTAAATTGAGCACCAGCTTCATAATTTCCAATAGAAACCCCCTATTTTGACACACAATTTCGAATCTATCATAATTTAAAACCAAATTTCATGTCATTAGGTTTGGCCGTTGAGTACTGAAAAATTGGAGCCCCTAATGTTAAATTCAGTTTCTCAGACTTGTATGGATATCTTCCTAAATAATATTTCTATAGCGCTAATATTTTGTACCATGTTACTGTTAAAGAATCCAAACAAAATCCCCCTAATATTTTATTTTGAAAATAGTTTTTAGCATGCAATAATAATTATAAAATTAATGTTTGAAAAATTATGAATTCGAACCTTATATTTTGATGGGAATCAATTCAGAATAACTTCTAATATGACCATGCAAAATTGTAAGTTTTTGCGCTACATTAAATTTTCCTCATATGGCAATTTTAGGAGGCGACCAAAAGCTTAAAAACGTCTGACGAACCTGAGTAATATTTAAATGTTTGAAAAATGGTTGGAAATTTCATTTATGTAATCTAAAATGCCATTTTTGAAATTCCTAAAATGCATTGTTTTTAACAGGTATGTGTCGTATAGATGAACTAATCAATGATCCAATTGAATGACTCGCTATTTCACTTTTTGGATGATCGGAATATCATTTCGATTGTATTAAATAATTGTAGGTAGGCGTTTTTTGGTTGCATACATTTTGTATTTGAATTTTTGTTCGCAAACGATTATGCCAAGAATGAACATTTCATGTAAGGTTGTTCATCAAATGAACAGTTCCTGAAAACTATAATTAATATCAATCTACGAATACGATTTTCAATGTAAAGGTAATCCCTGAAATTGACAACTTTAACATTGAATACCGGATAAAAAGATAGTAAAGTCACGAAATTTCATATTTAGACTACTTTAATGCAGAATCTGCTCAGGGTATCAAAACATGGTGTTTCTATTGGAAAATTTGTTGTTTGTGCAAAATATTTTATATGAAGACGGCCCCTAACGCAATGTTTTTGCATTTGAATTTGTAGAAGACGTTATTCCCTATTGAATGATATCTTTGAATTTGCTCTACTACGAATAGTGCTCGAAATAAAGGGGGTGTTTTGTTTCCACGACTGGATAGATACAAATAAAAACCACAAAACATTCCCTGTTCCTCCCCTACATTCTTAGTGTACCACAAAGTGCCCTGGACTGTCTGCCTTTTAACCCTCCAAGTGTTTCGATGAGATATCTCGCCCAAGACCTGGTCGATTTTGCTAGGGACGAGAGATATCTCGTCGAGACAAAACTGCCCTATTTCTCCAAAGGAGAATGAATATCTTTGAAAAACAATTTGTCCCTTGCACAGAACTGGTGACAGCTTGGAACAGGCTTTTGCACCAGACACTAACCATTACAAGGTAGTTTTCGATCCGAAGATAAACTGCCAGGAGGGTTAAAAGTTCAAGACTACACCAGACTGTTCTCGCAAGACTTGAAAGTGAACACACAAGATATATGACTTTTGTTAGAGGGATTAAGAACTTATCAATTTGTCCTTTCACTACCTCAACAACTCCTTTCCATATTTTGGGCTGTATCGGTTTCAATGTGGACAGTTCCTAGATCAACAAGAGTTGGTCGCTTTGTGACTTGGTAGGTAGGTATTTTAATTAACGTCACACTGAAGCAAAATACCGGGCTACTGGCGACGGTCCGGGATCCAACACGAAGGCAAAGATCCGAAGACAGTACCACATAATTTTGAGCCACTTTCAGATGACGAGGTCACACACCTGAGTTGGTACTCCACTCTCCAAACTTTCACACCACGCCAACGTGGGAACATTTGAGGCCACGATAGATTTAACGTGCATCAGCCCCTTTGTACACGAGGGTCTTTGGTTGGATTCGAACTCGCGACCCTCTGGTTGCTAATCCGTTGCTCTTCCAACCGGATTACCCCGGCCCATTTGCGACTTGAAAAACTTGAACTTGTGAACTTGGTCTAGGTTTCTCCTTGACCAAGGGGGTAAGTACCAACAACAATTTTAAATATCCATTTCCACTTTCACGTTTCTGCGATAAATCCTTGTCTACTCGAGAAAAAACTGGCTTCGTCACCTCAAGTTACTTGTTTCATAAGTACCATAAAATGACATTTCGCATTACATACTAAAATTTTAAAAAATCGAAGAGAATTTCTTCGGAACAAAATCTAAAATAGAACCCAGAAAAGCATTTCGTTCAGAAAATGCAGGATGCCTTCCTTTTCAATTCACATCATGTGTAACATGAATAATGCCGCGATAATTTCTTTTAATTTAGGAATTTTTTTGACTCAATTACAAAAGCTGCTGTAAAAGCGACGAGCTTCGTGAAAACAAAACGTGAGATCTAAGTTGAATTTAAGTGCTTTTCTTAGGGTGTGATGAAAATTAGAGATAATTAAATGCTTTGAAAATTCAAAGTAATGGTTGCAAATCACAGAAAGTAAAAAATATAATTTCGAAATAAGCATTCTCATTAAGTTTACAATAAGAAAATTCAGCTCATTATAAACGCTTTTACGTGCTTTGTTCGATCCAAGTAATTACTTTTATTTCCTAATCAAAACTCAAGGGCAATATAATCTTTAATATCCACCACAAATAAAAAAACTATTCTGCAGAGTGAAGTAGATTTCTTTCACTCTGTTTGGGTCTCTCTGCGTCCTTTCTAAATTAAGATGTGAGCAAAAACTCATTGTGAGAAAAATGGACGGATAAAGAAAACAATTAAATCAGAATTTAAATGGATTCACCAAGTCCTTTAACATTTCGATGAATAAATTAGAGTATTTATTTACGGATGCAATGGAAAGGAATTCTTTAATGAATGCATTAACACAGAACCCAAAATAACCAAAAATACCGAATTTGTTTACTGTGTTATATTAATTCTACAGCTCTAGAAAATATATGTGCAAAATTTCACAGCTGTAGCAGCAGTATTTTGCGAGTTATTAAAATGTTCCCCCAATTTTGTCAGGAGTGTAACTGATTAACTTTTAAACTAGTCCTTTTTCTCATCTTTCTGTTTCTCATGATTACACTGTACTTAAAGTACTAAGGCTTTTTTGTAATTAATAAGGATATTTGAAACTTTCTATTCTTAGTAGGTAGGTATTTAATTAACGTCGAACTGGAGCAACACAACGGGCTATTGGAGACGGTCCGAGATTAAACCCTAAGTTCTCTTGGTTTTATGATATATTTGACAACCGTTGTGCATCGAACGTGAAGAATAGTTAATTTTTTCAAAAATTGATAAAGTCAACTATGACTGGTGTTTTCTACTGTTTTTCATAGTGTCTGTCATAAAATTTTTTGTAATATTTGGAAATAGATAAATGATAGGGCATGCGAACACATGCACAAAATTATGAATTGGCTGTTTGGGTTTTTATGGTCTTTTTGGCTATGCTGCGTCAAACACAATACGGACAACGTCAAGTAATAGACATACACACAAGGAAAGTTTTACTGACACAGGAGAGAGAAATGCATACAAGAGGAACAGAATTATGTAAGACTTCAAGAAAAATATTAGAAAAAATTAACATTTACACGAATAGGAAATTTTAAATATTGAAACATTCTGAAAAGAAATTGAGTTTTTTGTTATTGTTTACGTAGAAACGTTTTTGTATTTTGTAATGTACATCTCATGTGTATTTCAATAAGATAAACCAAAACATTAAACCTTAATGTAAAATCAAACATTCTTCCTTAAATGTAAAATCAAAAATAATTGTTCAAAGGGTACATATCCGCACCCTTTATGTGTTATCATGTGTGTACATTTCATCTGAAGTCAACACCAAAACAAAAATTAATATATAACAAAGCTAAAAAGCATAACGAAAGAAATAACTTGCCGTTTATTTGAACAAAGCTAAAAGCTGTAAGCAATAAGAAGGAAATAATGTATGGAATATTTTGAGAAACCTTAATATAGAGATAAAAACTAATGTGAAATAAGCCCACTTTTTAAAGGAGTAAAGTGGGAGTCTCCTTTTAAAAAATTGAGAAGTTTTGAGTTTTTTCTGTGTTTATGTGAGGCTTTTCTCAAGAAATAAGCATAGGTTAACCCCCAAAAAAATAGCTTTTGGAGACAAAGGAAAACGGATGTACAAATTATACAAAACATTAACATAACAAGATGAAAAAACGAAAATTTGATAAAAAAAGCAATGAACTAAATTGTAAGTAAAGCTTGCCACAGTGCATCTAACGACACAGGGTCAAAACAATGCCGAAAGACAGTTGTCAGCAATAAAAAGAAACAAATATACTGTAAAGGTAAATAATTAGTGTCAAAGAAATAGAATAAAGGAGAGGATAATACTTTTAACAAAGATTAAAAGGGGGAAAATAATGTCTTTAAAAATTTCATTTATTTGCTATTACTTTATTTGCTACTTCTTTCATTTATTTGCAATATATTTGGATTTGATAAAAAAAACTAAAATGGGAAAAACGCAGTTCTCTCGAGTTATAGAAAAAAAATCTCAATCTCAAATCTAAAAAATTGAAGTTATTTTATATTATAAGTTACATAACACAAACATCTAAAAAATTACCGATAAAAATTTAGGAAAATGTTGGCAGAATCAGTATTCAGTGTAGTGTTTATTTTAAGTTATACAAAAATGTTGTTATTATTACATTTTTATGAATTAGATTTACAGAGATCGAATAACTTACAATAAACACCTTAAAAAGCTTAAGGGGATTTTTCTATTGGGATTGAATTCGATTGAATGTTGGGGTTTTATGGTTAAGGTCCAAAAGCGGACAAGCTGAACCAAACACAATATAGAATAGGACCCAATAGAAGTAAAAAATATTTAAAAATTAATAGTCTAAGGCAAAGATAAAAGGTAGATTTAAAACATGTACAATGTATAGATGAGAATAAGAATATTCAAACAATAGTCACAGATGATAAAAGGTCATCGTCTGCAGCATAACTAATGAAACTGAAGACTTTAATTTACATATGGCACAAAATTTTGAGTGTGAAATTTAAAATATGGGAAGAAATAGATGAGGTTTAAAAAGCCAACTGAACGTAAAAAGGTTTGAATGGGGATTTTCCCAAATCAAATCTCGCAGATTTAAAATTGTACTTTTAAAAAATTTGATACGTTGATGACTAGAAACAGGACAGACAATTCAAATGTGATAAACAAAAAATGGAGTAGAGCAGGAGTTTCAAATGAGTGGACTCTTCCTATCGGAAAAAAAATCGACAATGTATTTTTCATATCATTTTAATTGTTAGGGTCTTAAGAACATGTGTGCCACATTTCAAGTTCAAATTCGCAAAATTGTCCCAGTTATAAGCCATTAACCTTCCTGAAGGTTGTCTCGACCAGAGAGGTATCTCACCATTTCATTCTGTCATTCATTCGATTAGGTCAAAACTCCCCTGATCTTGAAGGACGAGATATCTCACAGTAAGAAGAAAACTGACCGGATCTCGATATCGTCATTAGCAAAATTGCTCAAATCTTGATGGATGAGGTACTTAGTCGAAACCACGTAAAGGGTTAATAGACTTTGTAATTCTGAGTTGTCATGAGGCACCTCACATAACCACAACTTTGTCAACAAAATGTTTTGAGACCTTTTAAAATTTTTTTAGATATACAATTTCTCCATCCATCAATACCTTTTACGTTCTTTGCTCTCTAGATAAGTCTCTTTAAAGGACTTGATTATTCAAAGACAATCAGGCATAGTCATGAAAATGACATCATCCAAATTTAAATGTATTTTTGGAGCTTATATACCTCCAAGCTCCTTCATTTATCATTGAAAAACAGGATAATATAAATAAAAAGTCACAATGAATTGTTAATAAAAAACTTGGTTTGAAATGAAAAGCTTATATACTGTTAGAACTCTCTCTCTTCAGATTCTTCTATTATTATATTGAATACGTTCATCCCTGTTCAATCTCACATTCTACAAACACATCCCTTAAGCTTGAATATGCTCATTCAAGAAATATGGATGCACTTTATCAATACCAAATTTTCTATAACAAATAATGCGTAAAACTTCATTCACTCATACAGCTGAAATTTTAAAACATTTCGTCTGTTGTAGAAGAGGTTCTATAGAGAGAGTAGTTTCGTCATGAGCAAATGCGAAGATATGTATGACTGGCAATTTTATTTTATTCGCAAAGATTATATCGCTGTATTTAGAAGTTTTGAATCAATACGAGAACGGCGAAAAGTACTCCGATTCCTTGACTGTTTGTTCCTTTTGTTATCAAAGTGGTATGTACCTCGGAATATGTATAATGGATAAAACGCCGTTTTCGGTCATTATCGTGTTGTTAAATCTGTTTTGAAATCATTTGCCGTTTTATAAGTTTGAGTATTTGAAATAGGGTGTGAAGTTTAGAGGCATTTTCAATTCCGTAAAACTTCATTCACTCATGCAGCTGAAATTTTAAAACATTTCGTCTGTTGTAGGAGCGGTTCTATAAAGAGAGTAGTTTCGTCATGAGCAAATGCTATTTGAGCAAATGAGCAAATGAGTATTTGAAATAGGGTGTGAAGTTTAGAGGCATTTTCAATTCCGGAAACCCTTGTGTTAAAAGTGTCATGCATGAAAGTAATGGATGCTACAAGTTGGATTGCATACGAAAGTATAATTTGACAACTGAGACTTGTTTATCCAGGGTATATTATGCACTTTATCAATACCAACTATTCCACTTGATGTACAACTTTTTCTAGTTTGTTGTAGGAGTGTTTTTAGAGCGATAGTTTTGTTATGTGTACAAAGACTAATAATACAAAGAATAATAATTTACTTTTATTCGCAAAGATTTTATCGCTGTACTTAGAAGTTTTGAATCAATAAGAGAATTTCGAAAGTATTTCGATTCCTTGACTTCTGTTCCTCTTTTTAGTAAACTGGTCTGTGCCTCAGAATATGTGTAATTCAAAAATCCTGTTTGACAAATTATAAAGAATGCTACATCGCATATGAATAAGATAATTTCTTTCATTTTCATTTTCAGTCACTATCTCGCCAAATCCTTTATGAAATCCATAGCTGTTTTATAATGTTTGGTATTTGAACTAGGGTGTGCAGTTAAGAGGCATTTTCAAATTCCGTGCGAAACACGGAAACCCTCCAAGTGGTTCCGACGAGATAACTCGACAAAGATCTCGTCAATTTTGGTAATGATGAGATATCTCGTCGCGACAAAACTGCCAATACTATGGAGATCCAAGAAGGGAAAAATTGTTCTTTGCCTAGATTTGGTGACAGTTTGGAGGAGGTTTTGTATCAGAGGCTAACCACTACAGTGTGATTACAAAGGAAGATAAACCACCAGGAGGGTTAAAAGTGCCATGTATTAAAATAGTGAATGCTTCAAGTTGGATGGCATACAAAAGTATAATTTGAAAAAACTTCGACTTGTTCATTCATCAATAGCAACTTTACCATATCAAATAATGCATACATTATCTACTCACACAGAGCTGGAAGTTTAAAATATTTCGTTTGTTATTGGAGTGTTTTGAGAACGATAGTTTTGTCATGGGCAAATGCAAAGAAATACCAGCAAGACTAGGGATTAAGAGTGGGGGATGCAGTTGGCACTAGAAGGTGAAATTTCAAAATAGAAAATAATTATGTAATCTCATTTCATTAGAACATTGTTATTGATTTCTTAATATTCGTTTATTTCTATTTAATAAAATGCTGCAGCAGACTGCTTAAAACAGTGGGACATGGCAGTGTAGGAAAACCTCTCACAAGTGATTACTGGTTACTCAAATTTTTACCGAACATTAATAATAACAGTATATGTGGCAAAGACAGCTCTTGTTATGTAATTAAGCTTTTAAAGAGCATGACGGTGTCATTACATAACGTTTGTTTTACCTGTGCTCACTTCTTGACCATGCCTTTCATTTTTATAGAATTGTTTCACAAAATTGCCCTGGAAAAGTAACCCTAAACCTATATTTTCTTAACATAACTTCCAGGTTAATAACTTCTTTTAATCATATATATTTCAAATTGACCCTCTGAGGGGTTCAGACATAATTCCATCTTGAAACCTGTTGTCTTCACTGTATGACTTCTAACCGAATTTTTGACCTCGTTTCCTTTTCAAATCTTTTCAAAGAATTATATTCTGAGGAAAGAAGCAATAGCATATTTTCAAAAGTTTATGCTCCAAGAAAAGAAGCAATTGGATATGTCCAAAAATGCTATTCTTCGGAATGGGCCAATAGAATCGGCCCCAATGATTCTATTCTAGGGAAAGGGTTAATAGAATCTTTCTAAAGGTTGAAAGAATCCATGGATCCCTTTAGACAATTGATGTGGTTATATAGTCTTTGACCCTCTTGGTGATTGTTTCTAAAAAGTGTCTCGTCATTAGGAAAACTGACCAGATCTTAATGGATGAGATATCTCGTCATTGGAAGAAAAATGACCAGATCTTGATCTCGTCATCATCAATATCTTGATGACTTGAGATGGAGAGATAGATACTGGGAGACATGTCTTCATCATCAAAATTAGTTACATCTTGATGGACGAGATATCTCGTGGAAACCACTTTGAGGGTTATCTGTAGGGTAAAATTAATACTACACTACTCGAAAATCTCGCAATTCGCAGAGGGTTTAAAATGTGATTCAAGGAAAATTATCCTGTATTTATGTTTGACGTTGCCTGTCTTGATTTCGGTGCACCATGACCAAATATGGCCATTGAGCCATGAAATACAACCAACCTACATTTTTGCAAATGAACAAAGTGCGATCTCCACTCATCTCACCTGACGGCACTTTTCAGTTTAATAGTCTTCATACTAATTAAAAACCACCCTCTTATACCACTTAATAAATCATTAAATTCCTCTAAGATAAGCCAAAATTACTCACGAGCCAAAGGTCATCTCCACCACACTAATCTCAATAAAATAAGTAAGAAAGTTGAACTTCAGGCTTTGCGGCTAGATGCAAGACATTTTCTATTCCATCTACGCAGCTATCGTGTTGAAAATATTTATTTTCAGCTAATAGAATTTGTATGCCTATCCCATATTTTTGCATGCACTTAAGGACAGCGCAAATTTTCAATTAATACTCCATAAAAATAAAAAATATTTCAGTTTTTAGGATGTATGACAAAAGTTAAATACGGGATTGAAATATATATCTACCGAAATATTGTTACAGTAAAAGATACTTCTAAAACCGTTGAATCCATGTTCAACATAGGATTGTTTTTATAATACAATTTTTTTGTGTTTTACCAAATTGAATCATTTTAGGAAAATACATTAAAATGAAAATATTTCATCAAATCGTTGAAAATAAGGAACATTTTAAATATTTTATATATTCTATGTTTTTATATACGCTGAACCACAATGTAGAGTTTGAGTTTTTTAGAGACTAAATAGCAAGTTCAATATGGTATTTAAAACTATGTATACCGAAATATTTGTGCAGCAAATTTGTTTTTTATAAAAATTGAATACATCCTGAACATAGAATTGTGAAAACTTGAGTTTTAAACAAAACGTTGTTGTATATTTGACAAATTGAATCAATTCACAAAAGGCTTCAAAAATTGAAACATACTTGCCCAAATTATTTACAATTTGGCCAATTTAAATACTAAGTAATTAAAGGGCAAGAAAATATTTTATAAAGTTCTTTCCTTCTGGTAAATACTTCTAAAAACATTCATCATGTAACGCATCTTGTATATCAAATACCTTAAATTTTATCTATCTCCCAGTTATTACCTGTTCAAAATATTTCAGTATACATGCCTCTTCAGTACACATACATCAATGCGTATATTTCCCAACGAATGTAATTTCTCGTTAAATCGTAAAAGACCATTTCACGTGGAGACGAATAAGCCCCCTTCGATCTAAATTACATCCCTAAAGTACCCTAACGTTCTCTTATCAAGAAATTTGTACGTATATATTTTATTTATTTCATTTAGGACAGATATTCTGCAAGAGAAAGGAAGTTATTTTGTCTATTCAAAGCATAATTAAATCTCGTTATCAATTTATATACACTTTATTAATTTCTTAAAAACATCAGTGAAGAATTATTAATAGTATTTTAGACTATGGCTTATCTATAGGTATGTACTATTATACAAAACCCATAAAACATGTATAATTTAGATCTACGACGAACTCATACCAATGTTTATCTTTTCTAACCAATGTAATTTCACGCTACATCTCAAAAGACGGTTTCTCGTGGAGACGAATAAGCCCCATTCGATCTAAATTATATCCCTAGAGCACCCCATGTTGTCTTATCAAGAAATGTGTACATGTTTCTTTTAATTACTTCATTAAAGGACAGATATACTCTGGAAGAGAAAGGGAAATTCTTTTGTCAATTCAAAGCAGAATTAAATCTCATCAATTTATATACACTTTATTAATTTCTAAAAACAGACATGAAGCCGTTATTAATAGTATTTTAGACTATGACTTATCTATAGTTATGTACTATTATACAAAACCCATAAAACATGCATAGTTTAGATCTACAACGAACATACCAATGCGTGTGTATCTTTCCCAACTAATGTAATTTATGGCTAAATCTCAAAAGACCGTTCCTCATGGAGACGAGTATGCCCCATTCTATCTAAATGATATCCCTAGAGCACTCCAATGTCGTCTTATCAAGAAATGTGTACATATATCTTTAAATTACTTCATTTAAGGACATATACTCTGGGAGAGAAAGGACGGTTCTCTGGTCCTTTCAAAGCAAAATTAAATCTCCCTATCAATTTATTTACTCGTTATTAATTTCATTGAAATATTTTCTTAGGAAACAGACAGGAAGCAATTATTATTATTAGTTCAGATTTTGACTTATCTATGGATAAGTACTCTTTTGCAAAATCCATAAAACATGCATTATTTCGATCTACAACGAACACATACCAATGTTTATCTTTCCCAGCCAATATAATTACTCTCTAAACCTCAAAAGACCGTTTCTCGTGAAGACGAATAAGCCCCCTATTCGATCTAAATTAGATCCCCAGAGTACCCACATCTTGTCTAATCAAGAAATACAAGCGTATCCTTTTCAATATTCCATTTAAGGACAGATTTGCTCTAGAAGGGAAAGGAAAGTTCTTTCGTCCTCTCTTTCAAAACGTAATTAAATCTAGTTATCAAATTAAATGATATTTATTGAACAATTTTTCGTTACCAATATTTTGTGTTGTTAATTTAAAAAATTATTGTTTAAAATTCGTGAAGTACTCAAATGTTTAAAATTAATTATAATCATTAAAAAATATTAGGGTGCACTTGAACATGAGGGATAATCAGAAGAGAAACTGGAAGAGAAAATCTTTTATATCAGACTGGTCATTTAGAATCATTTATATTAGTTACATGTGTTTAATTTTAAAGTTACTTATATAAATGATATTTTACATATCAGCGAGGGGGGGAAGTAAATCAGTATCATAACAGTCGTAAATAAAATGTATTCATAAATTTTTGTAACGGTGTTAATGTCTGTGAGAGGATTTTTTAATGTAAACATAAACGAACTACCAGGGAGAAGAAAAATTACTTCCGGTTAAAAATGAATTTTGTCTTGCCTTAATTTTCAATAAAAGCGACATAGTTAAACTGCATTTTATTAACATTGCAAATTACATCACAAATTTTACCGAAACAATAGCGCCCTCTAAATTTTGGTTTACAGAAATAGCATCTCACGAAAAAGAAAATAATGTTGGATGGTATATCATTATGCAAATTAGCATGCACGCAAAGCATAAAATAATTGAAAATGTAGAATGCATTACGTAATCAACGCAGAAAACTCCAAGAATTTATAATAAGCCTTAAAATGTAATAGTAATAATATAGACTATCTTCAAAGCGAAAATAAGTACAGAAAATACCAAAACTAATCATATTTAAAGAAAATACTGCTAATATATTGCCACTGAAATTTAATCTTTACATAACATTCTATTTTGAAATGGTAACTACACAATTTCTTTCCCAGGTCAGGCCATAACCTTTGCATAATTTTGTTGTTTCATTTCCAGTTTCGTAGGAATCCCCTGTTTTGTATTTATGTTAATTGTTTGTAATCCTTAGCATATGAAACACACATTAAAATGAATAAATTGAGTTCAATTACACAGAATATGTCTTACAATTATTTCAGCACAAGATGTCTGCATTGCGAAATTGAAGAGAAAGTGAACGGTGAGCATTTTTCAGCTCTATTTATAGATTTATTTAAGTTCTTAAAGCAAGTCACACTTCTTATCGTTAATAAGTCTTCTGTAAGGACGGAGGGTATCGAAACCCCTGGTCCGTTTAAACCTTACACTATAAAAAAATTAATCTATAAAAAAACGAAAAAAGGAAAAGGATAATAATATTGGCCATGTTAAAAACAGAAAATACCAAACAAAGAAAGCTTAAGCAATAATACTGTGAACATATTTTATATAACTGTAACATAATCTTTACATAACATTCCATTTCCAAATGGTAACCATATAATTATCTACCAAGGTCAGACATTCGCATAATTTTATTCCGTTTAGTAATCCGCTGTTTTGTATTTATGTTGATTGTTTGTTGTCATTCGCATATCAAACATACATTAAGAGGAATAAATTGAGTTTAAGTACGCAGAATGTCTCTTAAAATTATCTCAGCATAAGATGTCTGCAATGCGAAATTCAAGAGAAAATGCGCGGAGAGCCTTTTTCAGCTCTATTTATATATTTATTAACGTTCTTAAAGCACGTCACATTTCTTATCATCGTTAATAGGTTCTTCTGTAAGGACGGAGGGTCTCGAAACCCCTGGGCCGTTTAAACCTCACACTGGAAAAAATAAATCTTATGAAAACGAATGAGCTAGAAGCAATGGCTAATGAAGTTTTCTTCGAGAATACTTCCTACACACTCTACTTCAGATAAATTTCTTTTCACCCTTCCCTCAGACTCAGGGAAAATCATTTTTTAAAGGGTAGTTTCTTTCCATTTTTGCAGAGGCGAGATTACAATTTTTATCTGGATTCTAAATTCTTTTTCAGCCTGTGCACGTCTTAAGTTTTCCCAAAGATTGGGAAAAAAACTTTATAAGCAATACGCGAATAAAAATTTCACCAACTTTTTTTTCTTTTTTTTTCTTGGGGGTAAGCTAAAATGTTATGGTGGGGTGGTTTTTTAGTCGTTTTAATTTTTCTCGGTTTTGGTAATGAAATACTCTTTTTTGTTGTCGTCTCCCGTGCGTGGATTCTTCAACATTTAAAAGGCGGTGTGTGGGGGAAAATCAAGATGCAGAGCAAATGACATTTTAATTTTACGAGCTTATTAAAAAATTCTTAATTGAACGCCGCCGAAAGCCAATGGGCGGCTTTTTACTATTTTGAGACCAAATCTCTTTTACCAGAAAACCGCCTGCAGTTCTTGTGCAAACATGAAATTAAAACTGAATTCTATTCATTAAGCATTTAATTGAAAACCGCAATTTTTCAGTTTATCAAATGGATGGTGTTTATAATTACTATTTCCCTATGAATGATTTTGCAGATATCTATCTCACAATTTATGTCACAAGATTTCGGAGTCTCGTTTTTTAACGCTTTGAGGGGTTCACACCATAACTCTGCTTTGCATCCTGAAGTCTTACCTGTATGACTTCTAACTAATTTTGATCTTCTTGGCCTATAGAATCTTTACAAAGGGATCTAGTCTAAGGAATATTTTTCAAATGATTCTAATCTTTTGAAAAGAACAATCGAATATTTCCAAATGATTCTAATGTAAGAAAAAGAGCAATGGAATTTTTCCGAAGGAATATATTCTTAAGAAATGAACAATAAAATATTTCTAAAAGAAAATATTCTAAGGTAAGAACTAATAGATTATTCCCAAATGATTATATTCTGAGGAAAGGAGCAATAGAATCTTTCTAAAAGGTTGTATTATAAATAACGAACCAATAAAATCTTTCCAAAATATCCTATTCTTGGGAAAGAACACACCAATAAAGTTTTCCAAATGATTATATTCTAAGAAAATCGGCAATAGAATTTTTTAAAGTTATTATATTCTAGGTAGTTGGGAGGCAGTTGAATCAACATCTCAGAGGAGAATCGGGCTATTGGCGACTGTCCGGGATCAATCCCGTGGAGAAAGACAGGACATCACGCAATTTTGAACCACTGTCAGATGACGAGGTCACACCTGAAATGGTACCTCACTCTCCAAACTTTCACACCATGCCAACGTGAGAACATTTGGGGCATCAACAGATTTAGCGCTTACCAGCCCCTACGTACACGGCTGTCTTTGTTTTGATCGAGTTTCGAACTCGCAATCCTCCGGTTGCTACTCCACTACTCTTCCAGCCTGGCTACCGCGGCCCTCTATTCTAAGGAAAGGAACAAACGAATCAATTCAAAGTATTCTATTTCAAAAGGAGCAATATAATCTTTCCAAAATATTCTATTCTACACCATGGGCCAATAAAATCCTTTCAAATCATTGTATTGCAAGGAAAAATCTATAGAATAATTCCAAAGAAATATTTTCTAAGGAAATAACCAACAGAATCGTTCTAAAAGGTTGAAATAATTCTTGAATTCTTTCAAAAGATGTGGTTGTTTCGTCATTAAGTATGCTGTGGGGTTAAAGCAACACAACGCACACTCGCAAATCTCGTGACTGTAAGGGGGTTAAAACCTAAGAAAAACGAGTAGACAGCAAATTGTTCTTAGGAATATGCTGTCATCACTCTGCAGATCTTTACTATTATGGTCCTTGCAAAGCACTCCGTGTTCAGGAAAACTTCCGACCATCACAAACAAATTGTAAAGCTTGGAATATTTTCTTATCTTTGCGACTCTTTTTCCTTGTTAGGAAGAGTTTTCATTCTACTTGCATTGAAGATCAGGGTCGAAAGTTGTTTCTGTCCCAATAGTCAGGCGCGTTTCCTAAGTTTTCTCTTTAAACCTATTTCATTTTTATGCGAGTACTTTCCCGAGACCATTCTCCTACTCTGTAGCTCATTAATGATTTTGCCGATTTTGAACCTCGGAATTGAAGGAATTCAAGCATGTATTCTTTTTATTATAGCAAACAACTGAATTTTTTCACCAGAGTTTCCCTTTATTCCCTCCTTTAAAACTTCAAACTTGTCACCAGAAGTGTGTTCTCGACCCAACAAGTCGGTGATGTGCATCACCCACTCACAAGAGAAACTGTACGGCGACTTAGAACCCTTCCACTTCGAAGGCTTTAGATGCTCACATCTTGAGTATTCAAACTTGGAAAAACTTGAGATTCAAAGGGAACAACTATTATTAACACTCCAAGTGGTTTCGGCCAGATATATCGACCATCAAGAAATGAGCAATTTTGCTAATGACAAGATATATCGTCATTAGCAAAATTGGTAGCAGATACTGCCGATTTTTTTATGGTGAAGATGTCAAGATCTGGTTAATTTGGTTGTGGTTTCGACGAGATACATCGTCCAACAAGAAATGACCAATTTTGCTAATGGCATCTCGTCATTAGCAAAATTAGTAAATGACATCTCGTCATTAGCAAAATTGGTAACAGATACTGTCGATTTTTTTTATGAAGATATCAATATCTGGTCAATTTTGCTGTGATTTCGATGAGATATATCGTCCATCAAGAAACGACCAATTTTGCTAATGACAAGATATCTCGTCATTAGCAAAATTGGTAACAGATACTGCCGATTTTTTTATGACGAAGATATCAAGATCTAGTCCATTTAGTTAATGACGAGATATCTCATCGAGACTTCCACTAGGGACCAGAACTACTTTCTATCTAAATTATGGTGCAAAATAAATTAGTGATGTTTAAAAACGCTTTAAGAAGTTAAAATAACAGAGATGTAGCTAACCAATAGCAACAGAAAAAGTTATCATTAAAAGCAAACATGATAAATTCTTCATTCAGGAACGAATAAAATACTGAACATAAGCTCCACCACCAGATAACAAATTTTGCAAAGTTTTCATAAGAATTAATTTCTTCTATTAGCTGATGACTTTAATCTGCGAAACTTTAAATATTCCTAAATGCAAAGATAACATTTCTCTGTTTCGTCAAAAAATCCCAAGTTGTACTCTTACTTAAAATAGCTTTTCTACTGTTAAACATCTATATTTGATCTGTATATAGAAAGAGTAGATAGAAAATTTCATCTTAAAAACGCTTTCTACCTTCTCTTAAATACCTGTAAAAACGTAAGGAACACCGCTATTTGTGAAGGTTATAAGCCAATAAATGAAACGAAATAGCTAGTGGAACTTTAATAACCTTGGATATTCAGCAGAAAGATGTTGCAGATTGAAATTTTTGAATCGTGTCATCAGAGGCTCTGGCAGATATTGAGCAACAGTAGAAACTCCTTCTCAATCTCATTCTCAGTACTCAACTACGCTGCATTAATGATAGAGGTGGACATACAGTCTACTAAGGACCACATCCTCTCATTTTGTTCAAGTTTTCGCAGTTACACTTTTGTCCTATGGCACTCAGCGTAGTGTTACCACTGCACTTCAAAGGCTTTATTTACCTTTCGCTTCTGCTCTTGTTATCGTTTTGTTTTTACTCATCGATTCTAGATCTCCTAAGCACATTTTACTGCTTAATCCTATGAGGGGCTATATGCATATTTCCACCTATCAATCTGAAGTCTTCCCTTCATGACTTCTAACCAGTTCCTATGATTCTTCCAACCAAGTGTCAGTCTACTGTTGAAAGAAATATGTAATCAATCAAATGAATTCAAATGGTTATGCAACTCAAAATAGTTTTTTTCAAAGATCCAAATTCTATAATTATCTGTCTGTTAAATGCAAAGAATTATATTTTAGCAGTAGTACATTTAAATGGTATTTATCTCACCCAATTCTTAAAACCCAAAGTAGTTCCACCATTCAGTCAGCACATTACAGTCTAAGCACTTCCCACTATCTATCACCCACGCATTTCTATTCAACTTTTAGGAACATATTCAATTGCAATAACGCTTAAACCTAAGAAGAAACTCAAGTACCATCATCTCAGGTAACTCCTTTTTTCCTCCAGTCACTTTTTTGTCGAGTCTTTGGGGCAAGGATTAGGATGTAAGAAAAAGGACCAAGACCTCATAACAGAAGTAAGAAAAATGATTACAGAAGTTCATTTCCCTTTTCATTTCTTTCATAAAACTAATCAATTTCCAGGTGCCTTTCTAGTTATATGTATCGACAAAGCTGACTTTCTTGGTCTAATGCACATGGGCAATTTATAATACCCTATTATTATCCACGCGCATGAATGTTAAATTTTTCTCGTGCTTATGAAAATGTTGAGAAAGGTATTACTCGCATATAGTTATTTATTATTTCCTGCAAGATATTTCGGAAGAAAAGAATGGATCTTAAGCCTACAGCTCCTGAAGTTAAGCTCTTTTGCAAAAATTCGAAGCGTGTAGTATAATTACTATCTCCAATAAATGCGTACATTCCTTAACTTATGTAGATAACATGAAATTGGTTTCTTATAATCTTATATTTCTTTATTTTTTGAGAAATTGTATTATCTTTAAAATATATAAATATATTTTAATGACACATAACACAATATTTTTATAATACAAATAAGTGTATCAAATATATATTTAAAGTTATACTTTTATGTAGCAGTTGTAGTTAGTGCTCTATATAAATTATGCAGTAACTTCGTAACAAAAATACCATGGATTCCTCGTACTATCGTAAGTATTATCGTTTTTGTAAAAATTATACTATTTTGTAATTTTTTTAGATCAATCTATTTTATTATAAAACTGTTTTACGGGATATAAATAGGTGCAGCAGTGTACAGGGTAATTCGGAACTCATGGGACAAATTTCTAGAGCACACTAAAATAATCATTTTTGTATAGCAATGTATGGGCACAAGTGACTCGTTTATGCACAAACACAAGAACACAAAATGCTTATTTACATTTTAAAATTACTTATTTACAATGTTTTAGGACAATAACTGCTCAAAAGTGCCACCTCAACATTAATGCAAGCTTGGCGGCGTATCAATTTTGTGAAACCATCTTCCAACTGTTGGATTCCAGCAAAGGAACTATATTCAAACGCTCCAAGGTAGCAAGAACTCTAGCGGTGAAATATTTCGCCAATCCATGCATCGACGCTGTTAAGATTGCATTAATGTTGGTGGTGGCACCTTTGAGCAGACATGTACAAAATTATTGTAAATAAGTAATTGTAAAATAATCATGTAAATAAGTAATTGTAAAATAATCATGTAAATAAACATTATCCTTCATTTCTTGAGTAATTCTTGTGTTTGTCATAAACGCGTCACTTGCGCCCATACGTTGCAATACAAAAATTGATTATTTTAGTGTACTCTAACACCCCTAGAAGTTTATCCCATTACATCCGAATCACCCTGTATTTAGTGTAATATATGCAATATTCAGTTTTTAAAGTATATACATATATATATATATATATATATATATATATATATATATATTAAAACAGATTTTTAAAGCTTCTAAATTTAGATCCATTTCACATATTATAGGCGAGACAAACCTACAAAGACTGATACTGAGATGACTGTATACAAAAGTTTTTGAGTTTTGGAATGATTGTGAATAATGCCCTTTAAGTTCATTTTCTAAAAAAATGACATACATCATATTATTGCAGCCAGTTTTTTCTTTTCAATACTTTTTTATTTGCAGCACCTTGCACTAGGAACACGAATTTCGGAATTCCACCATCATTATGAAAGGCTGCCAAATCATATTGATACGATATCATGATCAACGTTTCAAGCAATTGTACTTTATGCTTGAAAATTTCATCCCGCATGTGAAGTAACAGCTTGTTTTAAAATCAAATATTTTAAGTACGCAAACTTAATAATGAGTAACACAAAGTTAACCTACTGAACGGGAATAACCCTAATAAAGATGGGTTACCTTCACCTGCCATAACTCGCTACTAAATGTGCGCCAAAAGACGCGCCAAGAGCATTGCTGTTAGATTGTTAAAAAACTCCAAAGCCATCTTGAGAGGCGACTCCTATAGATGTTAACTCTAACGTCATTTGCACAGCCAGACCAGGAGAGAGCGCCCTCTAGCAAGTGCTCTGTCCAGGATGACGTGACGTTACACCCCTCTGCACACCCAAGACAAATAGAACAGGGGTTAATATGTAGTCTACGTTACCCCCAGAGTTCCAAAGAATAAGTGTACCAAATTTGGTGTAGATTGGTCAAACGGTATAGATTTGTATAAAGAACAGACAGATGCCAACTCTACTTTATATGTATAGATATATGTGTATGTGTACGAGCAAATTTCATTGCGTCGTATATATTTATACTTTTAGGTGAACCTGCAGCAGTTGTAAATTTAAGCTGGCATAATTTGTTCCATTTTAGAATAGTAGCAATGTACGAGCGAATTTCATTGCGTCATGTCAGCATTAAATAGGAGAGCTCTTCCCCATATTAGTCGAACAGTACCTTCCCACAAGCGGATCCGATCCAACGAAGGATTATTAATGAATTCTCGAGATCTGAAAATGCTCACTTAAAATTCTGCTGCAAGATTTGTAATTAGGCAATAAGTGGCCACGGCAGCTGTTCCGGGATTCGCCGCTGTCTAGTTGCGGCAGAGTAAATAAGAATTATGCGCTCTCCCCCAATAACGTTTGAGTCCGATTGCAACAAATCTGCTCAGATTCTTCGAATCAATGAAACTAATTTAGGAAAATCGTCGACCAACTTTGGGATATTTGAGCCATTGCAGAGATGCACCTGAAAGAGGAAAATGTATGGATAAGTCTGACCTTTGAAAACACGATCGTGTTACTTTTTAAGTGGTTCTTAGAGTATAATAGATTGAATTTGTAACGATTTATACACGAAATATGTAAACCAGTGAAATTTGATATAGTAAGTCAAGTTTGCAGTTTTCAATAAACATAAACTGTACTTTCTTTAAGTTAAAAAAAGTATTTCATTCCTTCAATTCAAAAAGTATTTCATTCTTTACTCCAGATTCTTAGCATCTAAAATTTATGAAACTAATGTAGGAAAATCATCAACCAGCTTTGGTATATTTGAGTTATTGCAGATACACCTGAAAGGCCCAAATGCATGGATAAATCTGACCTTTGAAAGCCCAATCGTGTTACTTTTTAAATGGCTCTTAAAATATGGATTGAAAACTTATAAAGATTTATACAAGAAATAATTATACCAGTGAAATTTGATAGTACAAGTCAAGTTTGTAATTTTCATTAAACATAATGGTACTTTTTTCAGTTCAAAAAGAATTTCCTTCTTTCAATTCAAAAATAATTTATTCTTTCAATTTAAAAATTATTTCATTCTTTCAATTCGAAAAGTATTTCATTCTTTCTATTTAAAAAGTATTTCACTCCAGTTTCTTAGAATCAATGCAATTAATTTAGGAAAATCGTTGACCAGCGTTGAGATATTTGCGCTATTGGAGAGATACAAGTGATAGTCAAATTTATGGATAAGTCTGACCTTTGCAAGCCCAATCGTGTTACTTTTTAAGTGGCTTTTAGTGTATAGATTGAACTTGTAATGATTTATGCAAAAGATAGTAAAGCAGTGCAATTTGATAATACAAGTCAAGTTTGCAATTTTCATTAAATATAAACGGTACTTCCTTCAGTTCAAAAACAGTATTTCATTCTTTCAATTCAAAAGTATTGAATTCTTTCAAATGAAAAGGTATTGTATTCTCTGAATTCAGAAAGTAAAAGTATTTAATTATTTCACTTGAAAAAGTATTTAATTATATTCAAAAAGTATTTCATTCTTACATTTCAAAGAATATTGCATGCTTTCAAATGAGAAAAGGTCTTCATTCTTTCAATTCAAAAAGTATTTCATTCTATAATCTCTGAATCAATTAAACTAATTTACGAAAGTCATCGACCAACTTTGGAATCTTTGAGCTATTGCAGAGAACATTCTAAGAAGCCGAATTGATAGGTAACTGACGTTCGAAAAGGTAAACGCGTTACGTTTTAAGTAGTTATAAGAATATATTTTGAAGTTACGATTTACTTAAGAAATTTGATAAATAGTGAAAACCAACATTCAAGTTTGCACAAGAGTATTTAACATAAGAGTCTTACATTCTAAAGCTCTAAAACTGCGAATTTTAACCTGAAATTTACATGTGGGGATGGTGCTTCACATTCTAATCTTTTGACATGGAAATCTAAATAAAAATAAGTTTTTATCATTAGGGCAAACATATTCATTACATATTTGTTACATTCTTTATCATAAACATTTTTATTACTTTATATAATCAAAATAAAAATAATTTTAGTCATTATTGCAAACACATTCTTGATATATTTCTTTTGTTCTTTATCATGACATTCTTTGCTATTTTGTAATCAAAACAAAACAATTTTAGCCCTTAGGGCAAACACAATATATATATATATATATATATATATATATTTATAAAATAATATATATTTTATAATAAAATATATATATAAAATAATAATAATATATAGAATAAATATATTTATTATATTTTTGTTATTTTCTTCATTCACATTCAGAAATACATTCATATTATCTTTGTTACTGTTTCCCCTCACCTTATTTCCAAGTTCTGAGCTGCCATGTTATTATGTTATTGGATCACTTCCTGTCCTTAATACTGCTCCAATTTATCTTCTATGGGAGTGGATTAAGCAATATAACCCAAATAAGATTAATTGTACCCTTCAGATTTTGAAGACCGTAAGACTTGATGTAACAGTGTAATTCTTGTGGACTTAATAACAAATGCTTGATTGGATTTAGTTTATGTAATTGATAACGACAAAATAGTAGATAAAATTCCAGTGAATGCATGTTTATTTATTCTCATAATAAATGGGTTATCTAAATTCTATGCCATTATCGATTCCTTTTATTCTGATTTAGCTACGAAAGACCCCATCAACAACAACTTTGGAATATTTTTTTGTCGTAAAATGACTTAGTGCTCATTAAATTTTGACAACTGTTTTGCTTCATTTTTATCATTTTTCATTTTACTTATTTAACAGCAATGCAGTGTTTTGATTTGATATGTGTATAAAGTTTTTGTGATTCAGAGATAGAACAAGCTTATTTCATTTTTTGAAAAAATTCGTTAGTTACAATTCGGCCTCCAAATAGGTTCATTACTCCTATGGGTCAGAACATTAGGATGTAGCTGAATAGAGACAGAAAGAATTCAAGAACTTACTTTAACTTTCTAACCCTCCTGGTGGTTGCCCCGACGAGGTATCTCGTCATTAGAAAAACTGATCAGATCTTGATGGAAAAGGTATTCTTAGGAAAAAAATGACCAGATCTTGATCTCGTCATCATGAAGAAATCAAGATCCTGATGACGTGATATTTTGTCATTATCAAAATTGGTTAAGAAGCGATATCTCGTCTAAACCACTTGCAAGATTAAGGTAAGAAAGTAGTTATCTTAAAGTACTCCAGGTGTGAAGAGGTTACGAGTGTGCTTTTGTATTGGTTCTATTGGTCCTTTTCTTGAAATAGAATCGTTTGGAATGATTCTCTTAGCCCATTGTGTACATAAATCCTTTGGAAAGATTCTTGCTCTTCTCTTTAGATTATAATTATTTGGAGAAATTCTATTGCTATCCTCTCCTCAGATTAGAATCTTGGAAATATTCTTGCTTTCCTATATCCTTAGATTAGAATCCTTTTAAAAGATGCACACACACATCCTCTCCTTAGATTATAATCCTTTCGAAAGATTATGTTGCCCATTTCATTTGAAAAGTTTCTGTTGGTCAAGAAGGTCAAAATTGGTTAGTAGTCATGCAGAGATGACTGCAGTTGGCAAGATGGAATTAAGCGTGTGAGCAACTCAGAAGGTTGAAAAAAATTTAAGTGTTTTTTTGAGCTAATGGAAATAATGGAAACACGACAACTGAGAACAAAGCTTTTAATACAAATAGTTTACATTTATTTCCTGGAAATTACACTTGTATCCCCAAAATGCAGCTCGAAATCCTGCTTGACCGGAAACCGGTTTATAATTAAACCATTAAACACAACCCGAAGTAGTTGTTAGAAGGAACAACTAGTCTCGTGTAGTTTCCTTTTCTTGACAGAAACAGTTTCGCTCTGCGACTATCAATCCCGGCATTCAACTTATGCACGTCCACTGACACATTCTCAAACGCACGGGCCTAAGTACCAGCGCCGCAGCCGGAAGTCGGAAATTGTTTTAGTTATGGTAAATACCGGGCATAACGATCGGAGAAAAATCTGAATTCGAAGCGGGTCCTTCAAGCATTAATTATGCCATGCCTTGAATATAAGATGAGGTTAAACTGTCGTGTCTTCGGTATTTTATTTCGTTAAAAGTAATTTCCTTGTAATGCTATTAAAGGTTCCCTTTTTTATTCCCGGGTTAGAAAATGAAAAGAGCCGAGTGCTCGATTCGTATTCATAGAGAATAGGTAATTTCGGGTAAGTCTATGGAAGTGAAAGTTGGGTTTTGCATTAGAATTGAAAATTGACTTAGTTTTACAAAAGCAAAACGTATACATGCTTTTCTAAAGTTCGTGGGTGTGCTCACGTAAGGTCAACACATAAGTGCAAAATAATAAACAATAGGGAATAGTTAATTTTGTACAACAAAAGGGAACTAAACGTTGAGTTTTCCATGAAAAAAATTTGAAATGCAATGAGCTTTAACAGAAAAAACATGCTTCTTTGATGAAGATGGCTTACTTCAAAGGCATAAATGCATACAACATAACCATCCAGATGGTTTCGACGAGTTACCTCGTCCATCAAGATCTAGTCTGTTTTGATAATGGTGAGATACATCGTCTAGATAAATCTGCTCTATTATTTCAAGGAGAAATACGATTGAAAGAGGAAAAGGTTTTGTATCAGAGACTGGCCATTACAAGGCAGTTTTTGATCAAAAGATAAACCATCAGAAGGGATAGGGTACCTTATTCACAAATGCAATCCTATAGTAACAAATCGATACTATGAGTACTTTCCTCTTAAATAACCTCCTCATCCACGTAGGCATGGATAGAGAGAAACCATCAAGAGGATAGGGTACCCTTATTCCCAAATGCAACCCTGTGATAACAAATCCATACCATGAATACCTTACTCTTAAATAACCTCCTCAGCCCCGTAGATATGTCATATTCGTGGCATGTCTTTCTTGCCGTTTCCAATATTTCTTGCCATGAACACCCTCATGTGATGAGCTCATAAAACAGACCATAGATGCTCGGATACAGAAATAGACGTTCGACCCACGACTACGAAATTAATTTCTTTAATAAAACTATACATTTAAAAGGCAGATATGTCATGTCATTTAAGCATGATGGTCGCAATTCACAAGTCTCCCCTTGTGTCACCACCTAATTCATGTTCATAATGTCTTAATAAATCAGCCTTTTAAACTCTTATCCACAAGGTCCACGCTACTGCTTCGTTTAAATGCGACATATGGCCTAGGCATTTTGGACTTTCTAATATTTCTTTTACACAACTATTAATTAGTATAAGCTCACATGTTAATAATTGCTTCAGAAATAATTACTAAAGTAAAATACTTGAAAAAATAATGAGCAAAACAAAAGATTGCGATTGTACAACATTTATTCCCATAACAAAAGCACCCTCTTATTGCATCATTTTAATGCAGAACGAACCAACATTTAAAATTTCTTTTGGCAGTTGTTAAATATCTGATTTTAATTGGATGCTCTTGAACATACAATCCTCAAACATAAGGAAAGTCCACTTGAGCACTTCTCAAGAAGTTTGCAGTTTTAACTGCCATTAATGAATTCATTGTTCATTGTTATTTTTTCATTTTAATTACATAAAAAACCTTATAAAACTAATTTCAGGAATGATAGAATTTAAGGAGTGAAGGAAATCAATTGACATTTATGTGACGCCCAGATCTCTAATTATAAAATTTCTGGTGAAAAGGTATTTTTAAATTGAAGAAAAATTGAACCAATATCTAGTCTAATTAAAGTATGTTAGTAATAAAATGGCAATTATGAAAATGATGTTTATCGTTAATATATAATTTTTGGATTATTCACCTTTACTTAACAATACATCAAGACACTCATTCAAATGTAAATTTTATTAATTTATGTATAAATTTTATAAGATAAAACTAAAAAGCATTCTTTTTTTATTTTCTGTTGTCTGCAAATGTACGTGTGCACGTTTCTGAGGGTATAAGTTTTTGTCGGAAAACAGCAATATAAGTACATCAATACAGGATGGTCTAAACGTCACTTTAACCTTTTAAAATTTAATAGCATTTTCCAATTTTATTAGCTATTTGATAAATAGCTGCTCTCGTAGGGGTGATGTTTAAACAGCCAGTCCACAAACACGCATAAATGAACTAAATAAGTTTTTATTTATAGAATAGAATGTATGAAAACAAAAATTTTAAAAAGAGTAAAAAGTTATCTAGTTATTAAATAGTAAATGGACTTATCTACCATCCCTGTGAAATCATATTTTTTAATCACTTTTAAATAAAAAAGTTTTAATATTACACTTATTTATCTATACTAAAAAGTATATAAATTTATTCGTTATCTGAATTCGCTTGTCTAAATATATCATTAACTATTTATAAACAATTTGAATGCTTGTATTTCTATGTCTAAATGTATTTATCTTTTAAATGCTTTGCCTTTCTACCTGTAAATTTATTTATCTTTTTGAATGCCTTTTCTTTTTACGTATAAATTTATTTATCTTTTCGTGTGCCCTTGTCTTTCTAAATATAAATGTATTTTTCTTTTCGAATGCTTGTGTGCTCGTGGCAACCGGTTAAACCGGTGACCGGCATTGAATAAAAACGTTGATTAAGAGATGTTTCATCAAACACGTTGGTTTGTCTAAAGATCTTAAAAACGTAATGGAATGATTCATAATGTGCAAATAAATTTTGTCCTCATCGATTATCATCAGGGAAGATACATGCAAGTAACATTTTTATTCATTTTGATTTGTGGTAAAACATGAACTTTTGCATGTACACATCCTGCCTTATATACTGATGTGCAAAACCTAGGAACATTAAGGTTTTCAGCTGCTACTTTGCTAGTTTACAGTGAAATGACCTGGATGTGGGAGTTAATTCTCCTATCAATGAATAGATACTTTAAGGACAGACTTAGTATTAACAGTTTAAAAATATTTAATAATATTCTAAACCTAAAATAACATTCCTATATATTAGTTCCTAAATGTGATTGAGTATGAAATGCACATATATTAACACGAATGCGATGGAGTATGAAATCCTATGCATTAACTGGAATCTAATTTATGAGATTTAGAACACTATATCATTTGTTTTTCAGTGTTTCAACTGCATTTAAAGCATAAATAATGCATCAAAGATGGTGCTTCAGAAAGTCTTTTTTACTATTTGTCAGAAACTGAAGTACGCACTCGCAACAAAAGTTTTGCTTAGATTGATTTTCAATCGGTTAATTGATTTTTAATAGCTTTGGGATTTACAGTTTGAACCACGGTATATAATTTTTTAGGATATTAAGATTTCAAAACATGAAGTGGGGTGATGGGTCAGGCTCCTCCCTGATGACATCCTGATCCACCAACACCGCTTCATTTTATGAAACTTTCCTAATATTCTCAAAATTTCCCTTTGGTTTCTGTAATTGAATAATTGAAACTATATTGTTTGCCAAATAGATAATTACATTTATTTATTTATTCATATTAAGAGAAGATATATGGAGAGAATAAAACTGATGGTTCAAAGGAGGAGTCACGATCGAAACATGCATTATAAATTGCTAAAATATATTAAATTGTCTCGTCAAAGAAAATTTCGCGCGTTGAATTGTTTCACAGCATTTGAGGTAGTAGCAGCATGCTAATAAATGTGAATACTGGCATATGTAGGCTTAATGTCAATTGTTTCCATTTTTACGGGTCGCTGTGGCTCTCAGTGGGTTCACTGTGCTAGCAACGTCCGACTTGTAGGCGGTACAAGTTGGACTCCTCACTGCTTGTACATCTTCTGAGTCAGTAAAACTTTTCTTGTGTATGTCCCTTCATTTGATGTTGGCGCATCTTGACCACATATGGCCCTGTGCCATTAAGCCCAACCATCTGTATACTTTCGTCACGTGTATCGGTGGAATTAACTTGTCTTAAATTAAAATACCCAAAATGATAAATGTTAATAAAACAAGTTATTTTATCACGATTAAGGGTACATTAGGTTAGGCAATGTTACCTCCTTAGATTCTCAATCTAGCATGTAAACAAAACTTATATTTTTGAAAAAGGAACTTCTAAATAATGGTGATCTTTGGAAAAATATCGATGGTTTTGGTATTGGGATAACTTTAGGGGTTATTAATTTTTTGCACATCTAAGCTTTGAGCGACCTCCATAATGAATATAATACATGTACATACTATTCTGCTACATTACCACTACCCTTAATTACTTTAGATGTACACTTTATGGACAAAATATCCTGACACCTCTAAAGTTTAGTTCTTGTGCATGAGTCCAAAATTAATGTGGAGTGGGTACAACTTTTGCTTTAATAATTTACTTCTATTAAGAAGGCTGTCAATTAATCGTTGTTAAGTTCCAGCTGGAATGGCGCGCCATTCTTTCAAAAGATCAGTGGTTAGTTCTTACACCGATGTCGGCCGATTTGGCCTAGCTCTAAAACGGCGGTCCAATTCATCCCACAGGTGTTCTATAGGATTCAGATCAGGGCTTTGAGGAGGCCAGCCTATTTCTTCAACATCCATATCAGAAAACCAGATCTGTACGACACCTACTATGAGGACGGAAGCCCAATCGTGTTGAAACAAGAATGGACCGGAACACAACTGTTGCCAAAATGTGAGAAGTGCTGAATTGTCCAAAAGGCCAAGGTGGTTCTCTGCCTTTAAAATTCCCTTCACAGCTCAGGTCAAACCACGAGAAACAGCTCCATAGCATAATGCCTCCACCAAACTTGACTTAGGCATAATACATTCGGATAAGCGACGTTCACCTGGCATTCTCCACATCCACACCCGGCCATCAGACTGCCAGAGACTGTACAGAGATACATCGCTCCAAAGGACACGTCACCATTGTTCAAGACTCCAGTTACGACGAGCTCCACGTCAAACTAAGCGACGTTTAGCATATGTTAAGGTAAAGTGAGGCTTATAGGACGCTGCTCAGCCGTAAAAACGCAACGTTCCCAGCTGACGACGAGGCGTCTTGGTACTTACGATACATCCCAAGGATTGTTGGAATTCATCAGGAATAGTTAGCGCCGATTGCATCCGATTCTCTTTGACGATCCTTTTAAGCACTCTATGAATCAGATCTGAGACGACGTGATCGACCAGACCTTGGTTGGGCAATAGTAGTTCCTACAAGTGTCCACGTTACGATTGTATCACTTATAGTGGCACGCGGTATGTGTGACATCGTACGAAATTTCCCAAACAGATTTACCACAACGGTAAAAGCGAATCACTTCTCTTTCAAAGTCACTGAGCTCAAGTTGTTCACCCATTGTACATTTTGCGCTTTGCAGTGTCTCTGAACACACCTACCTCCTTCGGTATCACTCTGCCGTTACGTCAGTGCTGAATTCGACCTTTTGAGGGGGTGTCCGGATACCTTTGTCTATATAGTGTATATCACATATCCTGCAATTGTGGTTGGGCAAACTAAGCGAGCTTTGATATTCCGGTTGCAAAATAATATGCGTTTTGTTAAAAATAAGGAAATTAACAAATCTGTCAACGCTCAACACTGTTTTCTCGCGACATTGTTTTAGACCAAGCAAACAACAATCTCCGATATCTATTCTAGAAATAAACATCAGAGAAGCCTTATCTATTTTAAGTTGTCGAATACACTACTCAATGACGATAGTACTGTCCCACCTTTACTTATTATATATATATACACTTATGTCCAAAATTATCTTTACATGCATAAAATCACAGACTTCTCAGAAACTGTGAGTTATAATTTTATGAAATTGTGTGAAATGATAAATATCATCATAACACATAAATACAAAGGAACAAATTTAAGAGCACTGCACGTGATAAAAAACTGTAACATGAAACAATAAAAATGGCTATAATATGTGACAAGGAGAGTTCAGAAAAAAAAGAATAACTCAGAAAAAAAATTTAGGCTTATGAATTTAATATGGAATGTGATCTCCCTGACGTGTACACACATATCACAACGAGTTTTAATGCTGGCAATAATGTTGTTAACTACAGTTTGGGAAACTAAGTTCCACTCCTCCAGCAATTCGGTCTTCAGGGCATTTATACCTCTAGGAGGAGGATGCCTCCGTGCAACTGCTTTCCCAAGGTAGTCCCATAAGTTCTCTATCGGGTTCAGATCAGGAGATTTTGCTGGCCACGGTATTCGCTCAATGGCTCCACTTTCAAGGAATTCGTCAACGAGGTTTGCTCAATGTGGACGAGCATTATCGTCCATAAATAAAATGTCAGATCCATATGCACCTCTGAAAAGTCTTACATAAGGTTCTAAGACTTCATTCCGATATCTCTGGCCGGTCACAGATCCGCTGTTGAAAACTTGTAGGGGCGTACGCCCATCGATCATTATTCCTCAAATACCACCACACCTGCACTACCAAAACGGTCACGTTCCTCGACTCATCAGTGAAGAGAACATGGGTCCATTGGTGTTCACTCCAGTTCTGATGTTCTTTGCACCAATTAAAGCGATCCCTCTTTCGTTATGAAGACAGTGAAACACATACCGTTGGCTTTCTGGCATAAAGGCCTTTTTCATTAAGCCTTCTGTATACAGTTTGCCGTGATACACCAGTTCCAGTGACGGATGCAACTTCTGAATTTAACTGCCGAGCAGTAGACTTCCTATTAAGACGGGCAGTTATTGCCAAATATCGATCTTGAGAAGCAGTTGTTATTCGTTTACGACCTTGTCTAGGCCTCCTTGCAACAGTTCCAGAGTTCTGAAATTGTTTTCATAGCGTAGAGACTGTCTGTCTTGAAATATTCACACATCTCGCTGCTTCCATGATTGTCTGCCCTGCTTCTAAACGGCCGATAATTCGCCACTTCACAGATTCTTCCAAATGATACTTCGGAGCCATAACAAACAGTTTTGAGTCCTTACACACTGAAATCAAACGCTGTATTGCAGAAATTCACTCAGATATTCACTTTGCGCAAAGCGCTTGATTCACCATCGGATGACGAAACGCCTTGATTTGCATTATCAGAAACCGTTTGATCACTTTTGATTGTAAAATGTTAATTAGGCTTGTCTTTCAGACATTCCCTGCAAAAATGGATTACATCGATTGTATATTTCATGGGATATCATTAATTTTGGGTATGTAAAGATAAATTTGGACATGAGTGTATACACACACACACATATATATATATATATATATATATATATATATATAGAGAGAGAGAGAGAGAGAGAGAGAGGGGGGGGGTGCCTTGTGGTTGTTGGAATTGATGTTCACCATTACAGATAAAATTATTGAGACCCAAAGATTAATTAGGCTATTCCAGTATTGTATAGGCACGTCAGGTGTGGAGTTAAATTCAGTATAGACGAAATTTAGGGCATTAATAAGATTGTTGAGAAAAATGCTACTGAAGAGATCTTTCAAATAAGAATCTATTTGGAATATATTGTTATTATTAAAGATAAATTAAATATTTTGGAGTATTATCATTAATAATCTAACTGTTTTGCTTAACCAAAATAGCATGAAGAATAATTTTCCGTAAATTGAAAAAGTTTTTTCAGGTTTTAAGCATGTATGTTTTGTTTGCACCTCAAGTCAGGTTTCTGAATCTGTGGGAGTTTTATGAAATTTAGGGGAGATGGCAACAGAGGGGAAGAGAATGTTCGGATTTTTAGCTGTAAAATTTGCTGAAGGCAACTATCTGCTAGTTTTATATTTATAACCAATAGTTTTGTATAGTACAGAGCCTTTTGATTCTGAGAAGAGCAGGCTATATATATATATATACATATTCAGTTTTGATTGACAAAAAATCGCTTTAAACTCTTTTCGACAACCTTAAATATTTTTATACTAGAATTCACTCATACACATCGCTGAAACATGGTTAAAGTTTCATTTTTATTCATTTGCAATGATGTAAGCGCACTCACAACTAAGAACTTGTTTAAAGTGGGAATAACGATAATCTCTCACAGTACAAAAAGTACTAAGAAAGTTTTGCAGTAGAGAGAACGGGTAAGAGGTTTACCTCCGCCAATTCTTAGCTTACATTATTTCCGTAGAGTCTTTCTCAAGCCATGCGTATCTTCTTTCTCCTAAAAAATAAGTACCATAGAAGGAAAAGTAAGAATTCTGCCCGAGCGAAAAACTACTCGACTGAAACCAAAAATAGGGTCACTGCATTACATGTTTTTCTTTTGCTGTGTCTTGTGTCCTTGAAATGCACGTATCTTAGAACTTAAAAAGAGAAACTGAAATAAAAACTTCTGTAGCAAATCAAGGATTAAATGTCCGGCACAGGAATACTGAATTTTCAAAGAGAGCTCCTTAACTTAAAGAAAGGAAGAACGGATACACGAAAATAAAAGAATTTATGAGTGAGTTGTTGCGTTACATAAGAGTTCCGAGATCAGAATAGAAAAGAAAATAATTTTTATGTTTTAATACATGGAATCGCTGTTGTCAAGTATTCACAGTATTGATAATGATTTCTCAAATCATACATTATGCTTTGTTGTTATGAATCCAAACTAAATACCCAAAAAATCATATATATAATCACATCTTAAAAGCATTAACTAATATTTGTAGAGGAAGGCTAAATTAAGTTTCCTTTGCAAATTTCTGTAATTGTATTTGTTCCATATAATAAATATAGATGAAGTTTTTAATAACGCTTGAGGATGGGGAAATGTAAAATACAAAAACTGACCAATTAGATTGAAAACATAAAAAAATCGTCAATTTTCCATTTCGGGGGAGCAAATCGTTCACCATCATCAGGACAGAAGTAAACTATGACAGGAAAACGCGAGTTTAAATATTGTAATTCTAAAATAGTGTTGGGCCTCTCTCACTTTTATAAGTCTTTCCAGGGCGCGTGTAAAAGGGGAAGCACTAGCGACGTTCATTTGTGTGTTCGGCAACGCTTCCCCTCCCTTACAGGTGACCTGGTTAAAGCTTAGTTAGAAACCTGACTTGGTGTTAGCACTATTCTAGACTAACAATATATCTATACCTTGGTAGAAGTAGGGTCAAAGTACATTTTGCAAGTTCTTGATAACATCTGATTTAGTATTTTTAATTTATTTTAAATTTGAACACCACATACAAAAATAATTTCTAACATTTTGATTCTTTCACAATGTATTGATGACAGGAGGAAATATGCACTTTTCCCATAACTTTTATTACCTTGAAGTGATTTGTGGACATATCTCAAAAACATCGATTTTGACATTGACCCTTTTCTACCAAGGTACAGGTTTAAACTTGCTTTCTTCTCTCTTGGCTTTCTTCTGTCCTGATGATGGTGGACGTTTTGCCATTGCCAATTTTTATCATAAGCTTTTAATCTTTGTAAGTCATTTTCTGAAATTTTACATTTTTAGATAGCTTGACTAAGGTTTTCTTCTGTTTTCTCAAGCATTGACAAATTTTGTTGCTTCTAATATTTTATCTGTGATTGAAGGTAAGCTGCGGAGAAAAACGAACCACCCTTTCCCAAAATGGACATTGATGATCTTTCCATAGGTTTTAATCTTTATAAGTTATTTTCTGGAGTTTTGCATTCCATTTTAACGACTGCTTTCACCTGTTTCCTCAAGCTTTAATAAATTTTATTGCTTCTAATATTTTACCTGTAATTGAAGATAAATTGCAAAGGAAAAACGAACCTTTTAAGTTTGTGTATTGTTTTCATACTAAAACAAATTTAAAGCCACCGACTAGCTCACGTAACCTACCTCTTTAAACCTTTTGAACTCTTTTAGGAGTGTGGAATATCTTGTGTCCCACCGCCTCTGAAAAAAGGTAAGGCTAATTAACCCTCCAAGTGTTTCGACGAGATAACTCGTCCACGATCTCGTCACTAGACAAAATTGCCTATTATTCGAAGGTGAAATGAAAATCCAAGTAGGAAAAACAAATTGGTCTTTGTCCAGAAGTGGTGACAGTTTGGAATAGGTTTTAGCACTAGAAACTGGCCACTACACGGAAGTTTTAGAGGCGAAGATTAACCATCAGTAGGCTTAAAGTTTATAAATATTCTTACATTTCATATTCTGACCAAGATACTTTAGATGAGCATTGGCACAAAAGGAGCCGATATGGGAAATTAAAAAAAAATCTACGATAGATCCTTCAATTTTTAAATTTGCTTATCTCTCCAATTTGAAGTATTAAAAAATACTTTGAATATCATGAATTGAATGCCTTCCCCCAATCATACATATCTGCGCGTATGTGCATAATTACGAAAACTAAAACGAATCGTGAAGCGCAATAACATTCCATTAATTCCCGAATTTCATTAATTGTCAAAAACTTTAAGATGAGGTAAATGATGAAAATCGATCTCATTTCATTTCACCATCCTGCTCCCATCGCTTTATTGTAAGATTGCATTCTTTCTTTAGAAAACTAGCTGACACACAATTTGAATATTTAATCATTTCTAAAAAATTACCAAGAATAAAAAGCGAAGAATCTCATTAATCTCCCGCCATTCACAGGTCTATTTTCCTTAGAATATGTACACGAGCTCATATAAGTTTCTCAGAAAGATTCCTAACAATATGCTTGATGTTTTTAACAAATTCCATAAACAAGGGCTGAAAATTCTTTAGGATATATACCACTTTTTTCATCAGTTCTTTGTGAATTTGAGAGGAATTCTTCCCACCGGTGAAGAATTTGTTTTCGTATATCGTTTTAATTCAGACGAACTATTTTTTTGCGTCTTCAATTTTTCAAAGCCGGAATAAATAAAATGCTTTGATAAAAAACTCAGAGAAGTCAGTTATTAAATGATTCAACGCTTTTATCTGTCAGTTCTCGCCTTTTAGAGATGACAGGTAACGTATCTCTTAAATATTAAAAACGCACATTTAAATATTACTAAATGATATAAGAATATGTAAACACAGCAAAATAGTCCCAGAGATTAAAAATTGCGATGCATCTTATTTTGTAGCATTCTAACAGAAGATAGAAATGAGAGCTTTTATTATTTGAATTTAATTTATTCATATTTTATATTCCTCCAATGAATTAATATAATTTTTATATTAACGTAATCGATACATGTTAATGTAGTTATATTCAAGAAACTTTCTCTTACTTTTCTGTAAGAGAAGTTACCATAGATGTTTTAAAGTTTAATAGGAGTAAACATTTCGTTTATATCACATCATTTCTTTTAACCTTCCATTTGGTTTCAACGTGATATCTCGTCCATCAAGATCTGATCAATTTTGTTATTGACGAGATATCTTGTCATCAAGATATTGCCCATTTTTATGATGACGAGATCAAGATCTGGTCTGCATTGTTTTTAAGGCCAAATATCTCGTCCATCAAAATTCTATTATATTTGGGATTCGAGAGTCTAGGTTTTCACACGATTCGATCCATTTTTCTCTTTTGATAGTTGTATGTATTTTCTTGATCAGTTTATTGAGAGCTATTTGCATACAGTTGGATTACGTTAAAAGACACAAATTATCCAGCCAACCCATATTTACTATAGTAAGGTTTTCTCGACAAGCACTCTGGTAAGTTACATAATTAACATGTCTCTGAGAACCATGTTAAAAACAAGACCTTATTAACAAATTACATTTGCACGCCATTTACAAAAAGTCACATTCTCCTCTAACGACCGATATTTCTTTTCGAACAGAGTAGCTGAATCTTTTCGGTCTCAATACCATTTTAGAAATAAAATCAGACAATGTATGATTCACCCTACCGGATGTAAAAAAGTAGCAATTGAAGACGGGAGCAAAGGTGCCTCACCGTCTGGGATTGGATTGGATTAGATTTTGAATTTTATGTCGAAAGTTCTAAGCAGGACAAGCTGAGTCAGATTCAAGATTATAAAATTAAACCATAAATAGCAGCTATGATTAGACTGAAATTGAGATATTAAGAAATGAGACAGAAGTATATGAAATTTAATTTACGCACACATAATTTGGAGTGCGAAATTTGAAAAATTGGATTGTAAAAGAATTTGAAAATACAGACTGAGTCATTTAGAATTTGAACAAAATTCATTAAATGATATTTAAAAAACCCAACAGCACGTAAAAATACGAAAAAGTTTGAACGGAGATTTTCTCCAACCAACTTATAGTCTGGAAACCTTAAAACTATATAAATATTACACAGAAGTTCTAGGATAACTACCTATATAAATGAGTTTTTCGTCATCATTTTGGGTCGAAGACATTAAAGATTTCAATAGAAATTTAAAAACATACCATTGAATCAAACTCTACCTTGAGACATTTCGCTTAACACATCCTGTTTCTCTCTAGTAATTCACGTTGACGTGGCGAGTGGGATGCCAGCTCAGGTGTTGACCTCGTCATCTGACCGTGGTTCGAATTTACGAGGTGTTGTCCTCGGTCTTTCCCTTAAGGATTGATTCCGGACCATCAAAAATAGACCGTTGTTTTGCTCCAGTGCGACGTTAATTAACTACCTACCTTTCTAGTTGTATTTTCGATTAGAATTCAAATTTAGTGATTTTCACATTCAAAAAATGTGAATAACGAGTCTCATAAGTGTTTTCATTGCATTTTTCCGATATTGTTCAAAAGGCCCAGTACTATTACCAGTCCAGATTACGCTAACCCGACTGGTTATAAGTCATACGTTAAAGACTGCAGTTTGCAAAACGAATATATACGTGTGAACCCGTCAGAAGGTTAATTTACCCTTATTTAAAGCAAGAGTTTTGAATAAACCTCCAACTATTTTTCAATAACTAATTTAATGTAATATTAATTAAGATAGTTTTAACTCTAAAAAATTGAAATATACTCAAAACACGCTTTTTTTTTAAAAAATACTTCTTGAGATTTACAATTTTGATCAATCTCCCTGGGATAAAGTAAATTATTAAAAATCAGATAAGGATTCTATATATAGGTTTCATGCTTAAAAGACCAAACAATAACACCTCCGAACACAAAAAGAACTAACTCCGACATAATTAGAATAGATTCACTAGAGCACTAGTCTTTGAAAAGGGGAAATATACCGTACTTTTAGAAAAAATAAGCTAGTTAGTCATGTTTCATTAAATACTACAGGGTGAAACGGAAAAAGATCTTTGGTAAAAATACATATTTTTTCTTGCTTTAAAGTTCCCGTTTCTAGTTTTTTATTTGCAATTTGAAAAAAGACCCACTACTAACATGTTTGTGAAAAACTACCCGACTAAAAAATTAACTGTTGAAGAGAATGATGTTTTAATGCTCTGCGGACTTCCCACACATAATTCCCACTTGCAATCTGAAATCTTCCCTGCATGACTTCTAACTAGTTTTGACCTTTATCAATAGAATCTTTACAAAGGATTGTATTCTAAGGAAACGAAGAATAGAATATTTCCAAAGCATTCTTGTTTAAGCAGTAGAATGTCTCCTAATGTTTCTTTACTAAGGAAAGGCGTTATGGAATCTTTCCATAGGATTCTTATCGGAAAAGGATCCATATTCCAAATAATTCTTATTAGGAAAGGACCGATATTCCAAAGGAAAGGATTCTTATGCGAAAAGGACCGATATTCCAAAGGATTCTTATTGGGAAAGGATAGAGATTCTAAAGGATACTTTTCGGAAAAGGACCGATATTCCAAAGGAAAGGATTCTTATCCGGAAAGGACCGAAATTTTAAAGGATTCTTATTGGGAAAGGATAGATATTCCAAAAGATTCTTATTGGGAAAAGACTTATATTCTAAAGGATTCTTATAGGAAAAGGACCTTAAGGATTTTCATTGGGAAAGGACTAGTATTCCATAGGATTCTATTCCAAAGAAAGCAGCAATCGAATCTTTCCAAATGATTCTATTCTAAGGAAAGGAACAATAGAATTAAGAACTAAATTTACAATCGAAACTAAAGGATGAAACAATCCATGCATTTTGTTGAAAGATGTGATTATTTAGTCATTTCAAGTGTGATGTGGGGTAAAGCATTGCAACACTCTCAGAAATATCGTGAATCTCATAGGGTTAAATGTGAAGTTACATATTTTACCCTGTTATTGTTATTTAAAAGTAATAATGTTCAGTAGAAATGCATTATTACAATCATTGTAAAATTTATTGAATACTTATCGAATAAATACTATAAAGGTTTGGAGAGAGGCTTAATTCAAAGCTTTCAAGGAACTATACTCTCGTTTTCCCGGAGGATTGTTCATCCACGATGTGCGTAACACTAAGATAATTATCTGAACAACCGAATAATTAAACTTTGTAATTTGTAATGAGTTTGATCATTACAAATATTAAATGGATCAAATTTATTAAGAAAACAATAACTTTATTTTAGTCTGCCCCTCCATAATTAATGATAATATCATTCACAAACAAAATATCTAGCTTTTCTTTAAAAAAATATTATTTTACGGAAACAAGCCAGTTGTTTCTGATCTTTAACTGTTAAACATAACTAATTTTAATTGCATCTCCTTTGTAATGGATAATATTTCGTGAATAATCTTTAAACTTAAACATTCTCAAAGAAGTGTGGGTAGTTTCTGTTATTTTATCGCATTATCACCAACAGTCCAATATCAATTTGTTAACACAAACTAACACTTTCAGAAATAATATTTAGTTTTATAATCCGACATATTTCGCTTAATCACGGTATATACTTTGAAGTCGCCAGAATATTAATAGGTTTGTTTTGGTTTAGTTTTATGGGAAATGATTCAAGAAAAATAAAGGCTTCGAGAAGTGAGATCCAAAAACAAATACAAATTCAAATATTTCACAAAATGATCAGAATGAAAGCTACGAAATCAAATCAATAGCTGATTTTTGCGACTGCGATTACTTAAAACAACCTTATTAAACAATTGGGAACTGGTTTGCTTATTGCTTGGAATTGAAACCGAGAAATCCGTAAGAGACCCTATTGTTATTTCATAAGCGAAACACCCTGTCACATGGAATAGGGCTGTTAATCTACCATCTGTTGTGTGTTATTGAACCCAAACCGGAAAATTAAGTCTTTTTATGCACAGCTTAGAGATCAGTTACACTAGTCCGTGCGTGCCTGCTTTAAATGCTTGGAAGGCCTAAAATTAGATACTGGAGGTTGGAAAATGGAACTCTTTCTCCCCTATTCTCTATTGATAAAAAAGAAAACCTTATGTTTCAATGCCGTTCCCTTAGCAACCGCTGTACAGATAGGTGGTGATCATTGCAATTGAATTTAGAGAAATATGTGTGATTTACACAGCAATTCTTCTTGCTAAATGTATTACTTTTTTTCGCCAAGCAGTGGCAGTTGCAATTTTCCCCCTTTTAAGTTAACAGTCTATCCGATGTGTACTGTTTAGTATGGGTATTGTGGATATTGATATATTCCATTACTAAGTCAATGAAATTCATGTCAAAATAATGTTTAGTAACGTCACATTTAATATAGTTAGAATATAAAAGTGTTTTCTAATAGCTATATGTTTTATACGAGATTTTAGATTCAAATTAAAAAGTATCAAAAAACAATTCTAATATTCATTTCAGTTTTAGAATGTAAAACATTTTTATATTCGTGGTGATCATTGTGCAATTTGAAGCAAGAGAAATATATGTGATTTACAGTGATTCTTCTTGCTAAATATGCATTTTTTGTCCCCAGACAATGGCAACTGCAATTCCCCCCCTTTTAAATTAACAGTCCATCTGATGTGTAATATTTAGCATGGATATTGGCAGATTCCATGACTAAATCATTGAAATGCATGTCAAAATACTATATAGAGATAACGTCATATGTAATACAATTAAACAGCAATATATAAAAATATTTTCTAAATAGCTATCAGTTTTTATATGAAATTTCAGCTGCACTTTAAAAATAAGTACCAAAAAAAAAATTAAAATATTTATTTATTTTTCATTTTTAGAATTTAAAAACATTTATGCATCAATAAACCATCATCTATTGTACACTTTATTCTGAAAAATAATACTGCAGTTAACTTACCGGAGTTTTTGAAAACATAATTAAAGCGTATCAATAAATTGGAATGGGAAATGTATAAAATATAAAAATATAATTGTATTTCTTAAATATCTACGCTGATTTAAGTGCCTTTCTTAAGGCATTTTCATACATTTGCCATGATTTTTACGGAAGCAGCATTTTGCAAGTTTTTCGACATTTCAAGATACCTTTTTGTAATTTGCACATTGTTTTTATTTTTCTGTGCAATTATAAATTAATGAATAGGAAACCTTTAGGCTTGTCGACCAAACTCAACATATTCAATAAAATCTTTTATTGAATATGTTTAGTTCTTATTTAAAATTATAACTTCGAATTTGATATAGGAAATGTTAATTGTATTTGAGCACATGTAAGTTGTTGACAGAAAAATGTAAGTTGCACTTAAATTTTTTTGTTTTTAAAGGGATTATTTTTCATTAACAAAGTAGTCTTTCAGTTCAGCAGAAAAACTAATAAATTCTGTTTTAAGAGTATTTTGTGTCTATAGGGAATGTTTAGATTCGTTTTTATTGTTTCTTGAGCCTCTTTGTCTTACAAAAACTCTTTTTAAATGTAATTTTTCAGGTTATTTTACTATTTTTATGGAATATGTTGTTGGTTTTGCGGTAATAAATACTTCTTCTATACTATCTGCAAGCATATGTAAACATTTTCAAGCAAATGCATGTATTTGATCACATATTAGTGTAAATATTCTGCCATAATCTGTATCATGTAGTACTAATAAATTTACTGTTTAATGTTTAATATTTCAACGTTAATGTGCTGGATATATCCTAACATTAACTTTTATTTCTCCAACAAACCATGCCGTAAAATAATCACTACTGACTCAATAAAGTAGGAATGGTTCATTACTGAGAGTTTATTTAGATACAATTTTTAAAGGTATTTCCAAAATTACAATATCCAAAAACTCATTAAAAACGTTCTGAGTTCAGTGCATAGTTGTTTTAATTGAGTGGAATCTCTGGAACCTCAATACTTCAATACTTTTTCTGGTGCCTCAATACAATAATATATAATATATGAAAAGATTATAACCAGATTTGAACTATTCTAGATCTAAAACCTTAATATCTAGATCTTCTGTAAGGCTAAGGCATACACATATTCTCTCATTTAATATTGTGATGTCAAGATATGGGCATTTTCTTTGTGTAAAATAGATTTATATAGTGATAGATCCTTACCAGGTATCAATCTGCTTTACTAAAAAATTAGCATGATACGCTTCAAAGAGATTGGTCAAAATTGTATAAACATTATGAAAGGATTATGACGAGGTTCGTTGAATATTCTAAGTAAGACAAATGGTACACGATGTCCCACCTCCCCATCACAAATATTAGCACCAAAATTTTGTCAAGTGCAAAATGTATTCATAAAAAGTGAGAGGTCTTCACCCATAAAGCTATTTTTAAACACCTTTTAGCAGAGTAACATTTATTTTAATTTTGTGCAATTGAAATGTGCTATACAAGCGGTATGTTATAACATACGTCACATCTCAAAAAACTATTAGTACCAAAATTTTTTATCTGCAAAATGCATTCCTATAAACGATGTCCACCTCCTCTTAAAAACTATTACCACTAAAGTTTTGTTTTGTGTAAAATGGTATTATACTAGGTGATAAGACTTCGTCCACGTCCGTTTTTCTAAAAGAAACTTTAGCATAATGCCCTTCAAATTATTTTTGTGTCATTGAAATGCTCTCCAAATTATTTTGTGGTATTGAAATGCTCTAGTGAAGCGCTGAGATATGATATATGACGCCTTTCATTAAAAAAACTATTGGTACCAAACTTTATTATGTGCAAAGTGCACTCACATTAGTGATAAGTCTTCACCTATAAAGCCACTTCTTAAAACAACTTTTAGCAAATTATTTCTGTGCCATTGAATCTTTTATAAGCAGATTACATCACCAGACAATTCCTCCGCGGAATAAAATGGGTGAAGAACACACCTGCAGCACGGTCCCAACCCACTCTAAATATTTCAAAAGCAATTCAACCTTCCCGTGCGTGTACAGCCGCCATTGACAAGACCATCCAAGTCCGCTGATCCTTCAGATCGTCTTGCTCGACAATGCCAAAAGCCAATCCATAATTCTTTGCTTCACTCCGAAGGTTTGATTCGATAGACGGATGCCTTAACGGAATGTCGGTTCCCAGAGAATTCGAGTGAGTCGGAGGAGCGCCAATATTGATCAAAGGGCTCTCGGGAAATGAAATTCAAAACGGATTATTCCGTGTGTGACTCCAAAAGGAAATCAGGAGATGCTCCTATTATTAGTGCGCTTTGTTTGCATAAGGGTCGAACAACACTATCCCTTCTCGCTGGTGCATTCATTCATTCATTCAGTTGCGTGACCAAAGGGTACTTTGCTTCGCATACGGGGACTTGTTAATAAGATTTCATTCAATAACTCCCCGTTTTTAGCGGAGCAGCCAATTTGGAATTGGAATGATGTGAATTGGCTCAATGGATGCAGCCCTAGAAAAGATTTCAATCTGATTCCCGTTACGAGGTGTGCTTTGAGATATGTCAATGGATGCTATTAAAATCGGTTTCTTAACACTGAGGTTTGTGTAAACCGCTTTTAACTTTTATTGCTAAGACTCTAACGGCGTAGTACGAAAGGTCTATAAGAAATAAAAACAAAAGGGAAACGATCTCACAAAAGCATTTTTGCATATGTATGCATTATTAATTACCCTATTATTAATTAACCACTTAAACGTTAATTTCTTTATCTGCACATTTTAAAGAATAATTGTCTGCTCAAGATGATGTTTTCATATTTGAGTTTATGTTTTTGTTTCTGTATACGTTGCAGCTGTAAAGGAATTTAACTTATTAAAATAAATCCGTAATTCACATAGTTGAATCATATTTATGAAACATCTATCGGTCTAATTATCTTTCGGGTAGCAAAAAATGAGTGAACTCCAAATCGCAAACCATTCAAACAAGTTTTTAAAAAATAAAATACATTAAAACATGGTAGAAAAAAAGAAAACAATTCAAAACAACGACGGATCAGAATTAAAAACTTAGAAAGGATCACACACACACACACAGATGACCATTTGAGTGGAGCAAAGACGTCCTCCGTCATCATAACAGAGGTAAGTCATTAGGTAGGTAGTTAATTAGTGTCCACTAGAGCAACAAAACGGACTATGGTAAGTCATAAGGAAACATGCGAGTTTAACTATATTGTTCTAGAACAATGCTGCCACACTCACTTGTTTAACCATCCAAATGGCTTTGACGAGATATCTCGTCCATCAAGATGTAATATTCATGATGAGTGGTTGATTTGGTTTTAATGGCGCAAGGTCCAGTATTGGACAAGCTGCGCCAAACAAGCTGAAATAAAAAACCAATATTCATGATGAGATATCTCCTCAGTTGCAAATTTGCGGGATATCCAGTTCATCAAATCTGATCAACTTGGCTAATGACGAGACACCTCTTCCAAAGAACCACCAGGAGGGTTATATAGATCTTTCCAGGCAGTGTGCAAGTGTGGTAAAGCATTCATTAGTGCTTTCAACAGCTTAAAAATACATAAGGCATACTCTGATAAGATCATTCTCGAGAATAGATATCGGAAATTGGACCACTTCGGCTTGTTTGAAATCGAACTGGGGAGATAATTCCCAACACTGTTCAGCTATGGCATATTTGTTTAATTTCCTTGTTTTTGTCACAACATACGTGTTCTTGCAGCTTGAACTTCAAAGTTAGTTTAGTTTAGCCAACATAACCACATGTTCAGGGTATGTGATGTATTCGACACTCGGTAGCTTGGACTGTATATTTAACAGATTGGAAATAAATGATTTCGACGAGATATCTCGTCCATCAGGATCTGACCAATTTTGCTAATATCGAGATATGTCGTCATCAAAATATTGCTGATTTATTTATGATGACGAGATCACGATCTGATCACCTTTATTCTAATGACGAGGTATCTCGTCCATCAAGATCTAGTTAGTTTTGTTAATGATTTGATACCTCGTTGAGACAACCACCAGAATGGTCTCGTCATCTGACCGTGGTTCAAAATTACGTGGTGTTGTCCTCGGATCTTTAAACCTTCGGGTTTAATCCCTGACCGTCACCAATAGCCCGTTGTGTTGCTCCAGTGTGACGTTAATTAAAAAATACCAGCCTACCTACGAGGATGGTCAATCCTCCAAGTGGTTTTGGCGATACATCTCGTCCATCAAGATCTGACTAATTTTGCTAATGTGAGATACCTCGTCAAGATATTGCTCACGTTTTGATGATGACGAGACCAAGATCTGGTCAGTTTTCTTCTGATGACGAGATAACTCACCTATCAAGATCTACTAATGGCTTAGGTAATGACGAGATACCTCGTCAAAACAACCACCAGGAGGGTTAAGGTAAAATATCAATACTTCTTCCTTTCATCTGATTGATATACAATACCTACGCAATCTAATAGATTTCAGAATAAATTCCTACCATTCCGGCCCATGCACGATAAGGATACAAAGTACTTAGATTTAGGAGTCGATTCCATAACTATATTTGGCATTTGGTTTCATTTCCCATTTACTTTCTAAGAAATTCTAATTTATTTTGAATAAGCATGTAGTTCGTGGAAAACACTCAAATACATAAATGCATCTCGGAAGAAAAATTCAGTTTCTTAGAAAGCACATTTTAAAGGATAATTATATTGCTTTTGTATACTGCTCTCGAATTACTATTTTTATTTCTGAATTAAAAAAGAATTGGAGGAAGAAATATATAAAGCGTATTCCTTATCTCCACGTCTTAAAAAAATTTAACCTTTTAAAATATACCCGCAATTCATAGCTACTTTCCTCCTATAAAGCGTAACCGTTATGTGATTAGTCCCAAATCGCTCGCTCTGGTCAGTCCTACTTTAGGAAAAAATGGCCATACAGCGACAATTCTCTCAAACTTTTTAAATAGTTAAAATAGCACTGCTTCATTTGAATGATACTACAGGTTGGTCATAAAGCAACTTCTCTTGAATATAAGCCCTAGGAACCGAAATTTTCAACGAATCAGAATGAAACTTGAGATTTAGAGATTCCAAGGTATGCGCTGGAGAATTATGCAAATAACAATAGAGCTCTTACGGTTAAGGATACAGTTAATAAATTTCAAAAATTTTGAATAGCAACGCCAATTTTTTATCAAATGTGATAGGTACAGTGGAAATCCAAAAACAGTTGGTTGGATGGTTTTGGGTTTCATGGCGCAAAGGCCATATTTTGTCAAGCTGCGCCTAACACAAGACAGGCAATGTCAAGTAATTGAAAAAAGAATGGAGAGGAGAAAGTAGGGAAATATCGCTTGGACATACTGTGGTCTTGCCCCGTGTTTACCAGAGGCACTAAACCCTATGGGAAAATAATAGATCACTAGGTTACCTTGGGTTCGTGAATCCTTTACACACTTAAAGGAGATGTGCCCCTGAGACTTCAAATATCAGATGATATGCAAAATATTTAAATTTCTGTTCTTGTTGAAATTATAAAAATCACTTTTTGAATACTCTCAATGTATAATCAATTTTACAGAAATAACACACTTGTGGAGAAAGGAAATGAAACGTTTCAAGGGGAATTCTCGTTTTTTTTAAATAAAATTATCGCCTCTGGGGATTTTGTATTGATAAAACTGTGCAATCAAATAATTCCAAACTTTGAACATGTATTAAATATAATTTCAGGTATTCAGAAAAAAGTTTAGTGTATCGGTTTTAAATCATAAGAATGCAAAAAATCTCAATTGGAGAGAAACACATTTTCGAAGTATATTTACTATACTTATCTATTACAGCTCCAAGTCAAAATAATTCCTCTTTCTATCCCTTTCACGATATTTTTTTGACGTTGTGTTTTGTTTAGCGCAGCTTGACCAAATGCGGTCATTGCGCCATTAAACTGAAAAACAACCAAGTCAAAATATTTGAATAATTCATTTTATTCGTAATTTCAATTTCCTTTAGCTTCATTTCAGCGTAATACTTTAGAAAAAGACAAACATTTTTTTTAGATTTACAATTTGCCGAAGTACATTAAAAAACATTATTTTTTTGCTGATTCTTTTTTTAAGTTTTTTTTATTGTTTTTCAAGTTTCGATGAACATTGCATAAAAAATATATTTTAATCATTCACATATTAGAATACTCGAAGGAAGTGGTTCAAAATATTAGAATAAAAGAATTATTTTGATTGGTTCTGAAAGATACATAGATTAAGATAAAATTTAACTGCTGTGGAACTGCTTTCTGAGATAGAAATATTTGAATCGTTCGGTTCTGTTTATTTCCTGCAAAACATGGGTCACGTTCAACACATCGGAATCTACAATACTTTATACTGTTGATTTGCATGAACAAGGCCGTAATTACAGTTATTGCCAATTTCTTCAAATATTCACAAATAAGCGTCAGCAAAGTATTAACCCTCCAAGTGGTTTCGACGAGATATCTCGTTCGTCAAGATCTGACCTACTTTGCTAATGAAGGAACTTAGGAAGGAACTACTTTGCTAATCTCGTCATCAAGATATTGCCGAATGTTTTATTATGACGAGATCAAGATCTGGTCAGTTTTCTTCTAATGACAAGAGACGACGAGATCTTGATGGACGAAATATCTTATCCAGCAAGATCTGGCCAGTTTTGATAATGACGAGTTACCTCGTCGAAAGAAGCACCAGGAGGGTTAAAAAATATTCTAACAAAGGAAAAATTGAAAGTAACTGTGTTAAAGGTGCGGGAAGTTAAAGGATGATAATGAGAGAAAGCGTTTCACAAGTGTACGATACGTATACTGGTACTTGAAAGAACACGGTATTGATATTTAGAAATCAACAACATTAAAACGTCTCCATAATACTGTGATTTTGACAATGATGAAGCATCTTATGACTACTAAGCACGAACAGGCTAGAGTGCGATTTTGCAAAAGAAGGCTGTTATTCATCCCTAGATGTTCCCATCACTGAATGAAACCAATCCAGAGATGGGACCATCTTCAAATGTTCTCAAATAAGAGTCAGCAGCAGAGTATTAAAATAATATTCCAACAATAGACAAATTGAAAGGAATAGTGTTAAATGTGGTGGAAGACCGATAACACCCAGAGAGATAATAGAAAGCTGAAGGATGTAGCTGAAAAAATCCGTTTCAAAAATGCACGGTACTTATATCAGTAGTGGAAAGAACACGGTATTGATATACGACGTCAAAATGTCTCCATAGGCGTTTTTGTTTCATTCGCCAATAATGAAGCATCCTTTGACTACTAAGCAGAAACAGACTAGAGTGTGATTGTGCAAAAGAAGGATGTTATTCACCTTTGGGTGTTCTCATCTCTGGATGGTTTCATCCAGAGATGGGACCATCTTCTAATGTTCTCAAATAATGTTCTCAATAAGAGTCAGCAGAGTATTAAAATAAAATTCCAACAATGGATAAATTGAAAGGAATCGTGTTAAATATGGCGGAAGGCCGAAAACACACAGGGAGATAATAGAAAGCGGAAGGATGTAGCTGAAAAAAGCCGTTTCAAAAGTGCACGGTACTTATACCGGTAGTGGAAAGAACTATGTAATGCGAATGAAAGTCGGTTATAAAAAGTCCTTCCATTCCAGGCAGTGCCCAGGCGATTGGTTACTTTTGCAGACTCATTCAACAATATGCTTAACCAGATATTGCAATAACATAAATAGCATTGAGCCATCAGGCATATTTTGCCGATAGGTAAGAAATAACTTTGTTAAGACGCATATATGTGAGGACCACCCTATAACATGGTCGTATATGTTGTACGAGGTAAAGTGACATGGCACAAACGATGCGGTCTCGTCCTCGCTCAATCTTGATCTGACCATTCCGGGGTAAGTCCACATATTTGTGTAGTGTTCTGTAATGACCTATGTAAAGGTTGGAGCAAAGGACCGAGCCCCCAATTAAGAAGTGGAAAGAACACGGTATTAATATTTGGACATAAACAACGTCAAAATGTCTCCATAAACGTTTTAGTTTCATGCGCCAATGACGAAGCATCTTATGACTAGTAAGTAGAAACAGGCTAGAGTGCGATGGTGCAAGAGAAGGCTGTTATGGGGCCTGGATGACTAAAAGAAGGCAGTGGTCAGTGATGAAAATATGTTTTGTGTATTGTAGATGATAGAGGCATTTGTGTTTGGTAAATGAAACAATTATCATTTAACAAAAAATACATGATATGCTCCATGAGATTTTTATTCAATGTTATGATATGGGTTTGTATGACCACAGAGGGCTACGGGAGGCTATATGTCGCGTAGGAAGACAATTTTTGAAATATACCATGAAATACTTGTACTTTTTTGGTGCCAGCGTCTGGAGCTTTATGTGAGGATTTTATTTCTTTAAACAGGACTTAGTTTCCTGTCATATTTCAAACTCATTAAAAAACTGGCTCAACCCGAGCCAAATCAACATATTTCCCTGTTCGGCAAATTCACCGGATTTAACCCTCCAAGTGTTTACGAAGAGATATCTCGCAAATCAAGATCTGATAATTTTTTCTAATGACGAGATATCTCGACATCAAGATATTGTCAATTTTCGGATGTTGACGAGATCAAAGTCTGGTCAGTTTTCCTATAGTGACGAGATCAAGATCTGGTCAGTTTTCTTCTAATGACGAAAAATCTCGTGCATCAAGATCTAGTCAATTTTCTAATGGCGAAATACCTCGTCGAAACAACCACCAGAAGGGTTAAGCCAAATTAAGAATTTATGGGAAATAATGAGAATAGTCTCCAAGAAATTGTGCCAATGAACAAACAGGATCCTGTGCCAAGTATAAAATCCAAATGTTCATATTTGACCAAAAATATTGAGCCTCTTGTAATTAACATGCCAAATCGATTGCCGTGCGGTTATTGTAGCTAAATATGATCCTACTAAATACTAAAGAATTATTATTTTCTGAACTTTGGATAAATATATATATAAGTATCACTGAATATTCTAATATTTTGGACTAGGTAAAATTTTTTTCTATTATTTTGGCTTCCTTCGAACGTCGTTTGTCATTTTAATGTGTATTATACATTTTCATAACTTCTATGTTTAAATAGTCTGAAAACACCGTACATTTCAGCACCATTGAGTTTTGTTATGAAATTGTTGTGTAGGCAATACATAAAACCACCCCATTCCAAGTTAATTTCTTTGATTATTCAGAAATTTTTACTTGGAGCTGTACAACTAACCCTTACACTCTGCAATAGATAAACAAATACATTCCTATAATACCTACGGTAATGATACGATATAATTGGATTTTAAAAAGATTTTTTCGCTATAATTGCATTTGGCTTCATTTTTGCTATTTTTATGGTACGCAAATTTAGTTTGAGTAAACACACATAAAGTTCTCGGAAAACACTAAAATATTAAAATGCACAACTCAGGGCGAAAGTAAAATTCAGTTTCTTAGCATGCACGTTTTAAAGAATAATTACCTCGATTTTGGATACTCCTGTTCAGTTATTTTTATTTCTGCATTCCAAAAGTATTAGAGGACTGAATCGAAAAATGTATTCATTCCATATCCTTCCTGGTCTTTTCCCACAGGGAAGGTAGAAGCTACGCATTTTCGAAATATCCTCTAGATAACACGTAGCATCAGCACGTACTAAAGTCTCGCTATTTTTAGAGCTATAAAGCCTTGATTTGTGACCCAAAAAAGTCTATAATCATTTTATATATATTTGTTTTTTCCTTTACTGTACATGTTCTTTGGTGCAACTTATATGAAGTCGTAGTCATCTATTTTCACCGGAAAGTAGAACTTTCATTTATGAAAGTTTCATTTGAAAAGTATTTGGATTCAGCTGAAGAACAGGATTTTCTACGCACAAAACATAACCTTTGAAATGTATTGTGTAATGTGTTTTATATGTACAATGTTGTTTGCAAAATGTAGCCAATATCATTCATTTGTGAAAGTTTCATTTGAAAATTAATTGGATTGAACTGGAGAATAGCATTTTCGAGGCAAAAAATATAATCATTCAAAGGTTATATTTTTGTGTGCACAATGTTTTTATACAATGTTACAAACATTCTTTCATTTGAAAAATATTTGGAATTGAGCTGAAGAACAGCATTTTCGATGCAAAAATATACCATTTCAAAGGTGCCGTGTAATGTGTTATATACGCAATAATTTTATACAATGTAACCCATACGATATTTCATTGACGAAAGTTTCATCTCAAAAATATTTGTATTGAGCTGAAAAACAGCATTTTTGACACAAAATACATTTGAAAGGTATTGTGTAATGTGTTTATATACACAATATGTTTATGCAATGTAACCAATATAATATAATCTTTTATTTATGAAGTTTAATTTGAAAAGTATCTCGATTGAGCTGGAGAACAGGATATTCGACGTAAAAATAACCTATGAAAGGTGTGTAATGTGTTTTATATGCAGAATATTTTTATACAATGTAACCAATTTGATCTTTCATTTATAAAAGTTTCATTTGGAAAATATTTGGATTGATCTGGAGAAAAACATTTTTGAAGCAAAAAACAGCAGGTAGGCATAATCCCCACTGTACCTAAGGCTTGGTACGTGAATACTTTTGGGAGGAATACCTGGTAAGTGGGTCGCTAGTGACATGAAGACGGCGGGTATTTGTTTGGCATTTATTTATTTAGCCAGTTTTGGTGGATACATAACAGTGGTGTTAGAGTGTTTAGAGTGTGGGCAATGCTTAATATTCTATGGCGATCTTATGGATGATGGGTCTGATAGCTAAAGTACGAGACAAACAGCATGGTGTCTATGCTGTTGTTCCTGACAAAGGTAAGGGCGATGGTGGTGTTTCCAAGTGTGGTGGCAGCTCGTTAGATGGTCCAACGACGTCGCCGCGTACGTTCACCTGCTCGGCCTACTCCTTCTTGCGTCTTCGGTAAGCTCTAGATCTCTCCGCACTTGTCATAGATTTAGACATCTTGGTATCATTTTGTTCGTCTCGAACTTCTCTTTCAACCTGGTTACGTTTCCTATGCCGCAATTGAAATTTAGGGTGATATTTTGGCTTCATAGAGAAATCTTCGACAAATCGTCACTTTCCACTGCACACAATTTTCACACAAAGCGTTTAAACTGTCAAATAGTCAAATAGAATTGCATAACTCGTCGTTCTCTTTAATTTAAGCACGCACTCGCCACGACCCTTTGATTAGAACTGAAGTTACAGCGGTTCAACAGGTCAGCGTATGCCCGAAATAAGACTCATTTCCCCCACCACGCAGTACAAAGGTCATATTGGGGAGTGGATTAGTGGTCAACCTGGTCGACGCGGCCCACCCCTTCCTATACACAATGGTAGGTCATTTATCCCATAGGCTGATTCCCTCTGGAATTATGGGGCTTTGAGATATCAACAATTTTCGTGACGTGCAAGTTTCTGCCTATGACCTCCATACCGATTTTAAAGACATTCGCGTCAAAAAAATTAACCCTTGAAACAGGATGTGTAATGTGTTTGATGTGCTCGATATTTTTATGCTATGTAACTCATATGATTTTTCATTTATGGAAGTTTCATTTGAAAAATATTGTTGAGCTGTGTGGAGAACAGCATTTGCAACTCAAAAAATATTACTCTTGAAAGGTGTTTTCTACAGCTGTTTTATCTGTACAATATTATCATTTCCAATGTAACCAATATGATATGTAAAGGAAGTCTTAAAATAACATGAAAAGTAATGCCCAGGTTATTGCGTAAATAAAACGATAAAAAAAATAGGTTCGAAGTCTAAACTACGAAAAGCTACATAAAGCATTTAGAAATATCTTCATTAAAGAGATTATGTCAAATTATATGTAACGTATAATTGTTATTCAACTCATCTTGGAGTAATATCTATAAATGTTTGATTTATTTGCAAGTTGTATTTAAAATGAGTTATTCCTTTTGGCCTATAAAAATACGTTATATTCTAAAACTATACGTATATAAATGAATATAACCAGAAAAAATCACCTTTCGTTATTTTATATAATTATTAGAGTAATATGATCGTCTTTTCATGAGCACTTCTTAAATATTGATCTTGATTCAATGGGCTCTGGGTTCGAATTCGGATTTTGGCGTGGATGTTCGGAATCCAAGTTATAAGCTGTAGATTCCTGTCTAATTAGCCCATATTCAGCAAAAACTGACCTATTACGATATGTCAAACCAATAAATGCTGTTAGTAAATGGAATCGCGGTTAAACCTGAAACTAAATGCATTTAGCCAATGTATATAAACCCTTTTAAAACTAAAGATAAACTGAAATTTCACTAACACGTCGACATAAATCCTAGTTTATATTTACTTCCACAAGAATCAAAAAATTGTTATAAAATGCCTTAAAATGAATATGATTTACGACTGGAAATAAAGCTTTTGAAAGCGCCGTAACTAACGTAAAACAAATCTTGCAGCGGAGTGCCCTTCCGTCTTCTACGTTCTTCACTTATCTCCAAATTGCTTCAGAGACTGAGTCAGAGCCGAGTTTAGAACCCGAAATATATCGGAGGCAGCCTTTTAGCGCAGCAAATGCGAGCATCTAGAAGTTGGAAAAGTTTCAACCGGGAGATAAGTTGAGAAAACAAAATTAAGTATTCATATATTCATTGCTCGTTTTCTCCTTTTTTCCACACACGAAGTTATCTGAGACTTCTGCCTTGTTCCGAAAGCCCTGCCATTTGATACTAGACTCCTTCGCAACAGCACCTAGAAGCGGTTTTATCGTTTAAAATATAAATGTGCATTTCAACAACGGTAAATCGTTTGTGGTACTTTATTTCGAAATTATGAGGTCATATCGAAAAGTGCCCGACCTTTGCAAAGAATAAAACTATCTGACATATTTAGTTCAAACCTTATCCATTTCAAACTACATCATCAGATGAAAGCCTTAGTCAAATTGGTAGTAAGAAATGTGTGAAAAACCTTCAAAACGACAACTAGTAAACATTAAATACTTAAGAAAAGATCGTCAATGTCGATTTCAATGGAGCAAGACATCCACCAGCATCAAGACAGAAGTGAATACACTAGAGAATGAAACTAGAGCTTCCCACCTTTATACGCAGCCTTGAAAGTCTATAAAAAAGTGAGTTGTGTCAACACTGTTCTAGAATAACATAATTAAACTCGTATTTTTCTTCTTTTGACCTACTTCTGTCCTGATGATGGTGGACTTCTAAGTGACTACATATACGATTTGCTAGTGACGTCGGATACGATACCGAAATGGCCTTTGACGATCTATTCTGAGTTTTTAATCTTTATTAGTAGTCGCAGTGAAAGTTTTTCAAACTTTACCCCTTCCAAATTGTTTTCTGAATCGACACACTTATCCAAGTAACTCTTCTGTTGGAAATATTTTTAAATGTTACTTTTTGGGTACATTAAGTGCTTCATCCCATAATTCTCGATTTCTTCCGTGATCTGCTAACCCTGGGTGTATTTCTCTCTTTTGTGTCAGTAAAATTTTCCTTGTGCGGATGTCCATTACTTGACGCTGTTAGTCTTGTATTTGGCCTAGCTAAATATGACTCTATCACCATAAGACCAAACCAACCATCTTCTGGGTTCAGAAATCCTTCCGTTTGAGTGTTATCTTTAGCCTAGAAATTGACCAAAAGTTGTATGGAACCATATCTAATAAGTGGAACGGCCAAACCTGTATGGAGACATATTTGGTCAAAAGTATCTTTATGAGGTGAGTAGGGTGCAACTGAAGGTTTTGTAAGGGATGTTCCAGTTGCTATTTTGAGTTGCCGCCTCTATCATCTATTTCTCTCCCGTCTAAGTTTCTCGCAAAGGATGAATAACAGTCAGGTAATATTCTTAGTTGTCAGCTAAAGAGCGTATTCATGATGAACTGCGTCCTGGGTTTTGAAGGAATTGTTAACACGATCCTTAGATTTCTTCGTGATTTCGGTGTCTTCGGTGTTATTGAAAACCCTTGCGTTTGAAATTGTGATTACTATACCTTTGTTGCATGGTAAGCGGTACTTCCGTGTATCCAGGGCTCATCTTCAATCATGATCTACACCCTAGGTTTCTACAGTATTAGCAAGATCTTAAGATTGCTTCGTGATTTACGTGTCTTTGGTGTAGAAGACCATGGAGTTTTCCCAGTGATATGACGATACGTTTGTTTCAGGTTAAAGCATTAGTTCTATAGAACCGGGGATCATCTGCAATCATGATTTTGTAATGAAATCAGGAACAGCGGCGCGTTGTAGCATGTCTTGGGGAACAGGCATTTTAGCTGGAAACGAAATCTCGACGGACACAGAATAATGTGCAAGTATAACGGCTTCATCAGTGACTGGAGGCCGGCACAATCCAGAGAAAAGCCCATTGTTGCATATGCCAAAGCTAGTAAACGCGTAAAAAAGTCGGATACATTTCGTTCAGACTTCGCATTTTATTTGATAAATATGAGAAACATCCTTAGTGTTACCCTTACTCAATTAACTCATTGATGAAAAGTGGTGACAAATCGAACCACTTCATTGATTTTTAAAACCACCATTTCATACTAGTGGCTGCATCTGGAACTATTCAAGATAGTTTCTGACTACTTATTTGTATTTTTTGTATTTTTCAGTCTTTTCCTATAAAGCTAAATATAGATGAAGCTAGAGTTTTTGTGGTGGCATGTGTTTTCTATACGTATTTCGGAAATGGCGTCATTTGGTTTGTTTTTCGGATACGATTTCAACATGTCGGCGTCGCCAATAACGATTCCAAGGGAGGAATTCCGAATTGATGTATGGTAGTTGATTTGTCAATGTCAATTAAATTAAGTGCCCAAAACTCCGTTATCTAAAAAGCTAGTGTATTGTATAACCGGAAATAAAATTCACGTCTAGCGGTGGTTTGTTTACACTGAAAATCCTCCTTATATGTGAGGAAAACTTACCAGAACTTAAAAATTATTACATTAGCTCACTTTCAGACATGAAGTAGAAACCCATTGCAAAACATATTCCTACTTCACGTTCCAAAAGACTACTTTATTTCATGTTGTAATATGTATGAAGTTGACAGTAAAACTAAATTTTTGAGCTTTTTAATTTTTGTAAATGAGAAGTAAATATATGTGGTTCCAGGCCGATTAAGAATTTTATCAAAAAATTGAAATATTTTTTTATTTTTTATGCTATTTATACAAACATCCTTAATTTCAGAAAAGTATTATTTTCTTCTGGTAAACAAAAATGCGACACAAATGGATTTTTCGTGTGGACCTCAAATGGCTGAATGAAGTTTACTTTACTTTTACTTATTTAAATGAATAAGATGTGTTTCTCTAGTAGAGACTTTTTTAAATTAATGAATATGAAAGATGTTTTTTTCTAGTAGAGACTTAAGTATTGAATGGATAAATAAAAGAAATGGGTTCATCTAGAGGAGCAAGTCTACTTGACTCTAGTAGACTTGCTCCTTTAGATGAATAAATATGAAAGAGGTGTGTGTTTCTGGGTAATAGACTTACTTATTTAAATGAACAAATATGAAAGATGTGTTTCTCTAATGGGGGAGACTTACTTATTTAAATAAATAAATATAAAAGATGTGTATTTCTCTAGTAGAAATTTATTTTAAAAAATAAATACATTTTACTTCAGATCTGTACTCCAGCTCCTAGTAGCAAATTAGATGACGGGTCTCCTATGAAGTATCAATATGCATTATAAGTACTTATTGTTTTACATGCTCAAATGTCTAATTTTATCTCTATTCCTTTATATTATTTTACACAGCATTATTAGCAATTCAATGAATGACTTTCAAACTTAGAAAATGAACTGCACATTACAGTACAAGAACTTTCCCCATTTCCGAGCTCCTTCTTGTCCTCAGGTCCTCATACCTTGGTACCAACTACCCCCTAAGTGAGGATCCCTGACATCACAAAATCCAGAGACTTTCAATTTTGCAAAATTTATGATGAGGGTCTGTTTTGTGGTTTTTCATTGTCACGTATGGTACAACTACACGCAGATTTTAAGGACATCTCGATCCTATTAGATATCCCATCTCAGTCAGTAGTGGAAACATAGTGACCTCACCAGCATAAACTGACCTTACCAGACCTTGCAGTGTCTGTGTGTAAGAGACATGATACATCTTCAATGGATCCATTCATATCTGTTGGTCTGCAAGGACACGAAACCGCATATCTCTTAGCTAAGGATGGGAGACTAGATATGTTCCCATCTAACGGCAGTCTTACTTATGATGGAATCGTTTCGAAAATTAAAGTATACATGAAAAATTTGAGAGGACTCCTTCAGTGCGTCCCTGGGGCAAAGAAGAAACAGGGAAGAACAGTCTGCCCTTACTCAGCTTCGCAGTGGACACTTGAAACCAATGAATTGAGTTACAAGTATTTCCCTCTGTGCTTTAATCCTTCTGGTGGTTGTCTCAACGAGGTATCACGGCATTAGAAGAAAATTGACCAGATCTTGATGGACGAGATATCTCGTCAGTAGAAGAAAATTGACTAGAACTTGATTTTGTCATCAGGAAAAATTCGGCAATATGTTGATGATACCTCGTCATTAGCCATATTTGTGAGATCTTGATGGACGAGATATCTCGTCGAAAGCACTTGCAGGGGTAAATACAACTAAGCTCAGGATGTACCCGAGTACATCTTCTACTTTTTTGACTTGACTGTCTCTCAGGTCAGTTGATACACCATCCTGAGCTAGTTCTCGAGGGCCTCAAATCTTACGGGCTAAAAGATTTAGTGCAATTTACTTATGCCAAGTAATAAGTAAGAAGACGAAGAACACACATTTAAACATGCAAATGGCTGCATCTTTTATTATTCTTTATAATTCAATAGCTTTTGTTAACTTAAACTATCTTCCCTCCAAGCAAGCGTATCGTAAATGTTGGGGTTTATCTGTTATTTGTTTCTCTTAAAAGGGGGAGGGGTGCTAATAGCAATCCTTCACGTATGCATCCTTTCTGGTCACACTGAGATGTCCCATACATGAACAAGAAGACAATAGAAATAAATCGTTTTGGAACAAAAAGCTTTATAGAAACAATTCACAGATATATTCTAAAATTTGGGATAAAATTGAAAGGAAGATAGTATAAATTCAAAAAAGGTTTTGGTTAGTAAAGGATATTAAAAGATAAAGCCATTTTCATGACTGTCATCTGTGTAAGATTATATATATCCCATATATGAAAGCGGAATGCCCCTTTTACTTCCTTAAAATCAATTGGATTGCTACAATGTGGTTTCTAATGTTTCAATTTTTGAAAGTTGCAATTAATCCATTAAAGATTTTTCTGTATATGTCAATGCACTGTTCATCAAAAAAAAATTAATATTAATGATACGCTTCTCTGTGTGAAAGTCAGTTTGAAGTTCTCAAAAGGATTGCGTGTTTATATTTTCATTCCGGAAGCAATTATTCCAGCTGTAATGATGAAATCACAAAAGAAATTACAAATTAATCTAAGTAGTCATGTTTTGAGATGTTAAAAGGTATTTTTTCTTCTTTTCGCAATTCAAAGGTCCCTTTAATATTGGGATAATTGTGTTACGTGTGCTCAGTTTTTCGATCTTTGAAGTGTAAGGAGTTGAATCAAACATCTACCCTGTGCTGCCCTCTTCTAGTAGAGAATCAAACTAGGAAATAAAGTCTTTCCAGAAGTACCTATTTTTTATTCTCATATTATGCGATATAAAAATGTTTATTACGGATACAAGAGTTAGTCTTGGTTTTGTTCTTCCTTTTTCAAACACATTTTTAAATTACATTCTAGGTTCTGATATGTTTTCAAGGAACGAAGTCTTAGTGAAATACGTATTAAGGAATGTGACATAACCTAAACAATAGTTAAACAACTAGTCTATAAAGTCGAATCAAATTTGTGTTATTTTCTGTAATCCCACAAGAAATCTCTATGTAAGTGTAGTTTGGACGGGAGAGCTTTCTAGATCATAAAAGTACCCAGTTCGAGACTTGATATGCAACATATATAGCCTTTCGTCCTCAAAATATCATACTTGCAGGGGGGTTGACCCTGATTCCACAATTAAGCTACTTTGATTTACCAATTTCAACACAGTTGAAAAACATTTGTGAGACTTGGAACTCTATTTCATCTGCTTAAATGCACATTGAAGTGCAAAACTTTAGGAACAGTAAGGTTTTTAGCTGCTAATTAGTAGTGAAGAAACTCTTGATGTGAGAAAACGACACATAATATACGTTACCGAACCAAAGAGTAAAGACAAAATAGTAACAAGAACAGAAGCGAGCAGTAAAGGAGGTCTTTGAACTGAAGTGGTTACACTGCATTGAGTCCCATCCGATTGAAGGGTAGTGAAAACTTAAAGAGAGGAGGCGGTACTTTGTACGCTGTATGACCACTTCGAACAATGAGGCAGTATTTGCACTGCGTTACACAGAATGAGGTTGTGGATGATTTGCTGGCAGTAGCAGAACCCATTTCTCTGTCAGAGTCTAACGTTACGATTCCAAAATATGAATGTGCACCAGCATGTGCACCAGCTTTATACGGATGGTAGGTAGTTAATTAACGTCTCACTGGACACAACGGGCTATTGGCGACGGTCCGGGATCAATCCCGAAGGGAACGGTCCAAGGACAACGCTACGTAATTTTGAACCACGGTCAGATGATGAGGTCAACAGCTGAGCTGGCACCCCACTCTCCAAACTTCAACATCATGCCAAAGTGAGGACATCTGAGACCCCGACAAGCTTTCTAAGGAATGTCCTCTGTTATGCAAATCACCAATGGCTGTTTCGTTTAGTTTTCAAGTTGTAACTTTTTGAAATACCGGTGTTCCTTAAGTTTTGTACGCCAGTGTTTTTATTTTGTTTCTATACTTGTGTCTGGAGATTTACTTGTGCCATAAAACCCTACCATTCTTTTGATTAGAATAGAAATTAGGAGATAATATTGGGCCCTCTTCGATTATTTTCTAAATACGGGCACACATTGAGCGTATCTACTGGATCTGGAAGATGAAATACGAGCATGATGCATTCAGACTTGATAGTTAAATCCACAAAATTTACTCCACATAATGTTTTACAAGAGATTGCTTATATGCAACCTGAACCGGTTTTTCCTTCGTGTGAAAACGACTTGAAGATTAAATCACCTTCGGGAATGATGTTTCCATTAACTGCATTGAAATGAAAGCAATAGTGAATGCAACTTACCCTTCCAAGTAGTTTCGATGAGATATCACGTCCATCAAGATCTAGCGAATTTTGCTAAAGACGAGGTATATCGTCATCAAGATATGGCCGACTATTTGATTATAACGAGATTCAAGATCTGGTTAATTTGTTTCTAATGACGAAACATCTCGTCCATCAATTTCGGGTCAGTCTTGTTAATGGCAAGATACCTCGTCAAGAGACAATCACTAGGAGGGTTAAAACACTTCCGGCACTTTGCGAGCTATCTGGTCAGTAGAAGAGAATTGACCGGATCTTGATGGACGAGCTATCTGGTCATTAGAAGAGAACTGACCAGATCTTGATGGGGTGAGCTATCTAGTCATTAGAAGAAAACTGACCAGATATCGATTCTCGTCATAAAAACAGTTGTCACTATCTTGAAGACGAGATATCTCATCATTAGCAAAATTGGTCAAATCTTGATGTATATCTCGTTGAAACCACGTGGAGGGTAAAGCAACTGGTTTATACGTAAAACCATTTAATTTACACTACATATCTGTTCGTTTGATGCAAACGCTATTAGGGAACAAGGAATCAATTAGAACGTATTAAATCAGTATTTGAACCACGTTTGTTCAACTCATGTAGGAAATGAAACACTAGTTTCAACTTAAATTTTAAAAACTTGTTGAAACCACTTTTCTCTAAGACTTCTGTCCTAACGATTTCCAATTGAAAAAATGTGATCAGAGTTGGATAACTTCTTTCTAACACATTGGTATAGGATACGGACAATATCAAATTTGTGAATAAATTAATTAGAATAAATTTTCACTGAACTCCCTAGTAAACAGCTTAATTAATTAGTCCTTAACACCATTTAAGCCATCGAATTAATTAAGTGGCCAATTTCACCTTCCGAACTAAGCTAAAATTTCAGATCAATATCGCGCTATCAGGTTTCCGCTAAAAAGAAGTTTTAGCTAAACATTCCAGTCAAAACTTGGTTTTCTGTTTTTCATTGAAGTTTTAATCATCGATCTTGTTTAAAACTAGCTTTAATTGATTTCGAAAATTTACTCTTAACCTTTGTACCTGACTTTCGGTAGGTTTTAACTTGAGAAAATATTTTTAATAGGTTTGGTTTTGCCGTTGCTTACACTAAATTCATTTTAATGTTGTCCACTGTCTAAAAAGAAAACGTTTACTCGTTGTAGGTAAAGTTATGTTTTATAATCAACGGTTTTTATAGTTTCTATGATAATTATATAACTTTCAGCAAAGAGGGATTCCAACGTAAACAAATCGTGAGCTGAAGGGGTGTATGCCTTCCTGTAAGTCTGGTCAAGCTGGTCCGCATTCATTTGTAGCCTTGAAGAAACCGTAAAACTTCATCTAGCCAACCTGACTACAACTAGCCTATGAGATTCGAACCAAGCATTCCAATCTACCATCCCAGTTGGAAGAGCAACGGATTAGCAACTGTTGCGAGCTCGAAACTCGTGCCAGCCAAAGACCGTATTGTACACACGGGGCTGGTTCACGTTAAATCTGTCATGCCCTCAAATGTCCTCATGTGGGCGTGGTGTGGAAGCTTGGAGAGTGGGATGCCAGCTCAGGTGCTGTTCTCATCATCTGACTGTGGTTCGAAATTACGCGGCGTTGTCCTAGCATCTTTCCCTTCGCGGTCGATCCCGGACCGTCGCCAATAGCCCGTCATGTTGCTCCAACTCGACGTTAATTAAGTACCTAAGGGGGGGGGGGTTTCAATTAACGTCACACTGGAGCAACACAATGGGCTATTGGTGACGGTCCGGGATCAATCCCAAAGGGAAAGATCCGAGGACAACACCACGTAATGTACCTAAGGGACCTTTAGCTGTTTGGCACTGGCGGGGCTCTGTTTCGTGGTAGATCTAGAACTTCGAACCACATCATTCAATAATAGATGAAATCAACATTAGGACATTGAATAGCAATGATATTTAAGAAAACCTGACGAAACGCAGATGCAGCTGCTGATTTCTAATTTGACTAGAACTTATTTTTACACTGCTTAAAATGCTTGTAATCAGTCATTCAAATCCTCAATTCTGCTGAGAATGCTTTTAAGATCGAATAAACAATAATCCTTTGTCTAGGAAAGCATTAAAATTATGAAGTGTTTAGGATACAAATTCTAGAGTCCAATAGTTAGCAATAGCTAGAGTAGATTTTATACAGCGCATTACGAGACTTCGATTACCTAAATAGAAATTCAAGTACGAAATGCAGACACCTTACACCAGCAGTGCTTGCAGCAACTGCATAGCCATTGTGCCATAAGATTTTTTATCTCTAAACTAGGTAAGGGGTTACTGGGTTACGCAAATAAGTTAGGCAACCTTGGAAGGAAAAGTTCTTTGCTATATGGTTCCATTAGAAATCCATGCTTTCATAATCCGTCTACTTTCATTCAAAGCACGTTTATGTGATTAGTGTCGTTGAAACCTAGGCCAGTAAGGACAGTAGTTAAGAGGAAGAGGAGCTGGTACCTCTCGCTTTTGTCTGAGTTGGCAAAATACAGGTCTTAGTAGGCTTCCAACTTTCATAAAGGGCTAGAACAACTTTCCTATGTTTTTGTTTATAAGGAAAAACATCGTCGAGAGCAAGTGTATTTTTATTTTTCAATCATATCACTCAATATGGGAGACACTTCATGAATACATTATCTCCGATAAGCCTTTTAAACCTCCTGGTGGTTGTCTCTACGAGGTACCTCGTCATTAGCAAAACTGACCAGATCTTGATGGACGAGACATTTTGTCCTTAGAAGAAAACTGAACAGATCTTGATGGACGAGATATTTCATCATTAGAAAACTGACCAGATCTTTATCTCGTAAAAAATAGGCAATATCTCGATGACGAGATCTCGTCATTACCAAAATTGTTCCGATCTTGATGGACGAGATATTTCGTCATTAGCAGGAAAGTGACGAGATCTTGATTTCGTCAAAAAATAGGCAATATCTCAAAGGCGAGATCTCATCATTATCAAAATTGGTTCGACTTTGATGGACGAGATATCTCATCAAGAGAACCTAGAGGGTTAATTGCATTCACTATTACATAATTTCATTGTAGCTAATGAAAATATTACTCCCGAAGATTATTTAATCCTAAAAGCGGCAAAAACTGTACCGAATAAAATGTAATCAAATGGGAGATTTTACAGTTCTGTCTGATGAATTTGCCGGCACCAGCATATTCAGTCGGTGTTAAATTTGACAAATAGGATGCTGTAATGTTTTCATTGAAGATCGGCGCGTCTTGCTTACCCAGTACCTGTCATTTCCAGTTATTTGTTTGCTTACTTTTAACTTTTACTTCAGTCCTGCCGTTGCTTCTTGTTCTATTCTTCCAAATTTTTTAAATGAAATTGTGTTCACTAAACTTATTGTTATTGCGATTATTTCCTTCGGTGAAACATTATCTATTTATATATATTCCGTTTTTGATTAAACATTATCTATTTACATAAAAATGTGTCAGAAAACCCATCACAAATGTAAAGAAAAAGTATGCAAAGCAGACAAATTCTAAATCACTTCACAAGGTTAATATCTTAAATTTTAATTTTAATACAACCAGTTTATTCAACATTTCGTATTACAATGATTATGTAAACGTAATAAATACATTACAGTTGTATTCACTAAATTGCAAAAATCATTTGAGTCATTTAGAGTAGAACTCAGTTTAATATAGTCATCAACACACACATTTTCACATACCTTTTAATTTCTTATTAAAATATTAACTGTACCTGTAAATATACATGTCCGTGTAAAATTTATGACATAGAGTAGAGTTTGGTCACTTTAGATTTCTACTTATTATCAGTGCTTTACATTTTCTATATTATTTTTAAAGAAAATTATATTTGCTGTGCCATGATTATAAAGCCAGCCGCAAAGTAAAGTAACCCATACACATAATCTACACGCACTTTTTCGTTTTCTTGCAAATATGAGATTCATTTAAGTTTGGCATAGACGAATGAAGAAATAAAAGTAGCTTTATAAGTCTTGGTTCTCCCTACTGCATAAACAAATAAGTGATAAAGTTAATGTGTTGGTGAATGGAAGGTGACTATCTGCGAAGTTAAAAGATTTGGTTGACGTAGAGTCAAAAAAGTATTGGAGCACCACAAACTTTCGATATAGTATATGTAATGGAAGATGGTACATATTTTCTTAAACTTAAATTTTTTCAATACGAAAATTTCTTATCCTCGGGGGCACATCTTTAGGAATGTACGGGTTTCACGAACCCGAGGTACCCTAGTGATCTATTCTTTTCCTCTTGCAAACATGGGGGTAGCGACCCAACGATGCCCAATCGATCCTTCTCTTTTTTCTCCTCGTTATCCTTTCCTTTCATAAGTACTTGACATTGCCTGTCTTGTGTTTGGTACAGCTTGGCCAAATATGGCCCTTGGGCCATAAAACCCAAAACCATCCAACCATCTTCGCCTAAAGGAAATCTATTAAGCCTAAAATTAAAGAAAAGTACTAGTACAAAATTATGAAATAAGTGAAAATAATGGTCAGAAAAGTGTTGTGGCACCCAGTATTAACTAAGTTCTTAAGACATTTTTAACTGTGAAACCAAGATCTGGTTGGACGCCTTCAACGTTTGATGATTTCTCAATCTATTAGGTATAGCTGTTCCGGAGGAACAATAACACAAGTGCAAAATATGAGTATTTTGAGTAAAATGCGTCAATTTGACTTAAAAGTCCTTTCAATGGAACAAGAATAAAATTCTAATAGAAGTCAGCTCCGTTACAGAACATCGCGTCATTGTTCAAATTTCAACTGTTTCTCATCATTCTTTAGAAGAGCGACGCAAGTGTTAGTTTTAACCCTAATGGCCCTTCATTGAAAAAAGCGAATTCCCCAATTGGACCTTTCCCTTGGGGATTGATCCCGGACCGTTACCACTAGCCCGTTGTGTTGCTGCAGTGCGACGTTAATTAAAATACCTACCCAATTGGATTTTTTATCACTGTCGATAAAAATGTTTTAATTAAGTAGGCTGCCAAATTGGTTGGGTTTTATGGCGCAAGGGTCACATTTGGCCAAGCTACGAGCGATAACGTAAAGTTAATGAACATACACACAAGGCAAGCTTTACTGACACAGAAGAAACACCCACAGGAAAGGAAAGAAACCTACGCCGCCTGCGAATCGCAGGTTGTTAACGTAGTCGGAAAACCCACTAAACCATGATGACCCTGTCAAGAAGGGTATCCAAATTTTCCCGAACAAACAATTCTATTTTAATGCCTATTGTTACAACATATAAGAGCACTGCCCAACACCATCTATTGGTTGGTTGGTTTTGGGTTTCCATGGCAATAGGGCCACTTTCGGCCATGTTGCGCCAAACACAAGATAGAGAACGTCAATAGGCATACATGCATAAGGAGTTTTACTAATGAACGAAAGAGAAATACATCCAGGGATGAATTAAACTGATAGGAATCTGTGCGCCACCTACTACTCGCAGGTTGCTTGCGCAATGGGCATACCTACTGAGCCACGATGGTCCCAAATCATCTATAGTACGAAATTGGATACCCGTAGACCGGTTGGAAGAGTAACGGATTAAAAACCGTAGGATTGAAACTTCGAATCCAACCAAAGACCGTCGTGTATATGGGGTATGATGCACGTGGCCTCAAATGCCCTCATGTTGGCATGATGTGGAAGTTTGGAGAGTGGGGTCCCAGCTCAAGTTTCGACCTCGTCGTCTGACCGTGGTTGAAAATTACGTGGTCCTTTCGGGATTGATCCCGGACCGTCGCCAATAGCTCGTTGTGTTGCTCCAGTGCGACGTTAATTAAACACCTACCTATCCTCGTGTAGCGAAAGTAGACTAGGAAAGAACCGACTCAAACCAATCACACTTATTGGGTGTGAAAAATCTACTATTACTGTTTTTCCATTGGTGAGCATAAATAAATCTAATTTTGTATCGCAATTAGCAATTTTTCAGGATTAAAGTTATTCAGTTACGAGGAATTTACTATTTATACTACGATGAAAAATTTGGAGATCATGAAATGAGAGAGCGGGTAAAAAGCTGAGAATAAATGTTAGAGCAAGCCGCGAAAAGCATTGCGAAAAATCGTACTTAATATGAAAAGCTCGAGGAAACTCTGATGTAACGAATTCGGGTAAGTGCCAGATCTACCTGAGTGAAGATCATGTTCTATGTTCGAGAGAACTTTTGGGACGAATCTTTTTATGACAAGACTGCGTGATCCAATGCCAATGATTTCCACTCTGTCTAATCCATATTTTATGTGATTGCTTTTCATATATATAGCAGGCATCGTGAAATCGGAGCTAAAGCGTCGGACTCGTGCTAACATGCATAAATGCATAATTTATTTTTATTGAACTGTGCAATGCTTAGTGGGAATTCCGTATTTCAGATCCTATCAGTTTTCTGGGGCTGCGGTAGCCCAGGTGGTAGAGTCCGGGATTAGCAACTGGAGGGTTGAAAGTTTGAAATTCGGTCCAGCCCAAGAGCGTCGTGTACGTGGGGTTTGTGCACGTTAAATCTGTCGTGGCCTCAAATATCCTCATGTTGGCGTGGTGTAGATGTTCGGAAAGTGGGGTGGCGGCTCACAGAGGTGTTGACCTCATCATCTGACGGAGATTCAAATTTACTATGTATTGTCCTCAGATCTTTCCCTTCGCGGTTGATCCCGGACCGTCACCAATAGTCCCTTGTTTAGTTCCAGTGCGAGGTAAAATCAAGAATTTACCTATCAGTTGTCTAGCATTCTTTTTTTGGAGCCCATAATAAAATATGCATACCTTGCAAAGTATACTTTAGAAATCGTGAAAATTCCAGATTAACTTAGTTCGGTTCAGGAGAGGATCTAAATTATGTACCTGGAGATGTCATTTAGTTGACATGAAGGTGACAGAATAACCGAAGCTTTTAGACACTTGTGAATATAAAAGACCCAGTCCTGTCAAACATTGAATTTTATCATTTTTTAATGCAGAATTCGTTATCCCACACTTTTCCAGTAGTTTCTTTCTTAAACTTTCCAACTTTGATCACTCTTCAGGCTTATACTAACAACTTATTCAGAAACAGCTTGAATATATTATTTTTCGAATATCTCAATGCATTTAACTTAGTTATTACACTAAGAGTTGTATGGATTTATTGATTTAATTATTTAAAATTTAATTAACTTGATTTCGAAAAAATTATTCATGGATGCAGTTATAAAAGTATCGAAACCCAGCGAATAATTGCTTCAAATGGTTACGTTAAAATTGTTTCTTTTCTCATTCCCAAATTATTATTGCAATAAGCGTAAATGGAATATTTCTAATGCATCACTTTAAAATTTGTTTTTTTTTTTCTCGTAAACGCCTTAGAATTTCTAAAATAGAGTTTGTTCGCTCTAAAGTTTAAAACGAGAGTAATGAATTGATTCCACAGGTTAATATATTCAAATTATTATAGTCTTGAATAAATAATTAAAAAGAGAAAGTTTTGTAATTTTTAAAAATAAATATAATGTGAACAAGTATTTATACATATAAAGTAAACAAATAGGCTTTTTATCTTCGAGGCTGAAAATGCAAAAAAATCACGACTTTCCTCAAATTTAACAATAATTATGATCAACTGCTAAACCTATGTATAAAAGATCTGAAACGTCTCTCGGTATGGCAAATAACAGTGCCACGTTAGTCCATTTTAGTAGACATCACTAAATTGCTTTGAATTTTCTATTGGTAAAATTGATACATGTATAAGGGGTTAGATTAATTCTATCTATTGGGTTGATTTAATAGTCATCACTGAATTGATTTGAACTTTGAATTCTTAAAGTCGATAACGTGTATAAATGGCCAGATTAGTTCTAACTATTGGGTTGATTTTAGTATAGTCATCACCTAATTACTTTGGGCTACCAATTGGTAAAGTTAATAACGTGTATAAGTGGTTAGATATTTGCTTTAACTATTGGGTTGATTTTAGTATGATTGTCATCGAGTTGTTTTGAGCTTTCAATTGGTAAAATTAATAACGTGTATAAATGATTAGATTAGTTATAACTAGCAACAATAGTTGTTTTAGCATTCCCTAATAATGTTACTCTATATGCGATTTGAATTTTATATATCTAACCTTTAGGTCTAAGTAATCAGAAGTATGGAATTCTCACAGAAAAGAATAAAAGAATAAGATTAGTAGGAAATTTGTATCCCTTCTTTCATATATGCATCCTGTGAGGTGTATGCAGAAAATTTAAAATAAAATGCTCCCATTACACCAGCAAGCTTTCAAAAGTGAGTTTCCTAGCGAAAATTGATCGAAATAACAATGTCTGCCAATTTAGAAAAATATAGCGAGAGTAGTTTCTTTTATGGACTTTTCTCACTAATTACTCCACTAATTAGGGATAAATAATCCTATTTCAGCAGTAAAGGAGAGAAAGCACATTTTGTCGGAGAGAATAGCTTCGTTCAACAGTTTTTGAGAGCAACGACATTTGAAATTTGTTTTAAAAGCATGATGCAGCTCGTAATGAAGTAACACGTGATAATGAAGGGAATTAATACGGTTAGTTTCGATTAGAAACTTTTAAAAAGATCTCCAGTTTCGGAATATAAACTTTCAAATTAAAAGGTGGAGAACGTAACGATCATTAGTAACGAAATATTTAGTCGTTTCTATTGTCAGGATGTAGATTATAAATATATTAACGGAATGCTGGGGTACAACGTGAGGAGGAATGTTATTATACTTTAACTAGTATGCCCCTCATTGATGTTTTTAAAGTTGCTCAAGATGTTGTTTCCAAATGATTAGATGGGATTGCTCACTGTGATAGTAGCCTGCGAGTTGTAGGTGGCACAGGTTTGATTCCTGTAACTTTTTTAATCCTAAGTCAGACCTAAGCTTTTCCGCCTTAAGTCTGTCTAGAGCCCCAATATAGTATAGAGACAAATGAAATATGCAACTCTATCAGCTGTATTATTCACTGCTACGTCAGTAAGAACAGGGCAATTGTTGAGGGGTTCCTGTTTTGTACGAAAAGTCACATAGAGGACAAGTTGGAGAATTTGACAAGCGAATTTGGTAAAGATGATTTTGCAGATAGTCGTGTCCAGCCAGTGAAGACAACAAACGACTCCTGTAGCTCTTGATAGATACTGCGGAAATATGGAACTATATCAGCTGTATTATTCACTAGGATGTCAGTAAGATTAGGAAAACTATTGAGGTGAGTTCCTGTCTTGTCTGAAAGGCCACATAGAGGGCAAGTTGAAGAGTTTGACAAGCGAATTTGGTAGAGGTGATTTTGCAGATAGTTATGTCCAGCTAGTGGGAACCACAAACGACTCCTGTAGCTCTTGATAGATACTGCGGAAATATGGAACTACATCAGCTGTATTATTCACTAGGGTGTCAGTAAGATTAGGAAAACTATTGAGGTGAGTTCCTGTCTTGTCTCAAAGGCCACGTGGAGGGCAAAATTGGAGAGTTTGACAAGCGAATTCGGTGGAGATGATTTTGTAGGTAGTCTTGTCCAGTGAGAACAAGAAAACAAGCAAAAATTACATTTGATTCGTGTCCTCCCCTGATAGCCTCTATGGCCATGAAAAATAGCAGCCACTTTGTGGCTACCATAACGAAGTCGCATGTGTAAAAGATTCCTGTAACTACCATAGGTGTATTTATCTTTTCTGTATCGGTAAACTTACCTAGTGCGCGTAACAAATAAATCAGATGAAGTTAAAATTTATAGTTTTGCATTTCTCTCTTTCTACTCTTAAATAGTATTTTTCGTCGTAAATTTCCCATCAACTCTTTCGAGATGTCTCACAGTGAGTAGGAGTATCTTTTTCTCCATTGAATGAAAATGGATAATTTCATCCAAGGATTTCTTTTACCATCAACCTTTTCATCTAACAGTAAATATTAGTAGCCTATCTGCTCTCGAAGCTTAACTTGAAAACAATTTTTTACTTTTTCATAAGTTTCAACCATATTCTAAACGAAAATCAAAACTTAACTTAATAATTATAGACTCTCAATCATCGATGACTTTCTGTAACCAAGTCTCCATTAACATCTAAAGTAAACAAACAAAACGCACATTAGAATTTTTTGTAATTTCAAAGGCAGAAAAATTCAAATAAAATTAAAGTTTCACACGCTCTATGCCAAACTTCATCGAATAACATATGCCTTTTTATTCAGAAAAAAGCAAGTGCAGCAGGTACATATAAAAGACCTTTCTGTTTTCTTTTCTTTTTTATAGTTTTTTTATAAAATGTGCGTGATACATATTAATGCATATTTATACATGGCACCGGTTATCTATGTGATATAGACATAGTTGCAGTGCTGTAGGCTACTATGATATGGGGATTTGGATGATTAGCACCTTTTTTTTTAAATTTTCGCAGCATTGATACTCGTCAGATTGGTAAATGTAACCATCCGCAGGTCATAGAGGACCATTTTGAATTCTTCCTGCGGGCCTCTCTTTCCTACAGATTTTACAATTACTCTTGGCACATACATGTTTTGTTCAGTTGTACGTTGAAAGTACACGAATCTTCTATAATTCTAGATTACTAAACTGAAAACTTAACAGCACTACATTCAGCGAAATTCAGGAAAAACGCCCGATTCCAAAACTACGGAAGTATACGACCAAACGTCGAGGATTAATATTCATATTATGTATGCGAATGCATTAGTTCTCAGTTTCTTAAGAGAAATGCATTTAAGACATTTCATTTGTTCCTTTAATGTAGTTTTTGGGCGTATTTCTCCAGAATTGCTGTAATATTAAGACTTTTACAAACACTAGAAGTTTAAAGTAAATTCCCAATTATTACGAATGTAAGCAGCCATACACTATTCTATTATTAATTTCCCACACTCGATTATTTCTTGCTATATTAGAGTTCAGTAGCAACGTAAAAATGATTTATAATTCACTTGCAAGTAATGCTCGCGTCATTAGACCTTTAAAATGAATAGTGAAAAAGAAAAATGATATTAGTATGACGGTTCCTTGACCTCCTTCTTCAAAATGGTGGTGGTTTCTTTATATTTTGGAGTTATGCTTAGATTTGTAGATTTGTTTACATTTGGATGTATGTTTACAATTGAAGATTTGCTTACAATCGAATATTTGTTTTTGTATGTTATAGGTGGTTTTTGTTAGTGAAATGAGAAAGAAAAACACACCTCCAATTGTAAACAAATCTCCAAATATAAACAAACCTAAAAAATGTAAACGAGTCGCCGCCATTTTGATAAAAAGTGGTCTCTGAACCATCATACTACTCACAATGTATGAATTCAAATTTTGTTAACCATCTCTCTTGTAGAACCTAAACTTTAAAAAATATTTTGCAAACAAATACTTACCGTAAATATTCCAGTACTTACTGGTTCTCCATTTAAAGTTTGTATTTTCTTTGTAAACGTTCATCAAAAATTTCTCTGTGATTGTGTACTATTGGAGATGAGCTCAATTAAAAAATGGGTTAACATAACCATTAATTTTATCATAACTATTTAAACGGAATTAAATATTTACACAATCTAATTCTCTCTAAAACCGTATATTAACATATTAGTGTTTCTTTTTCACCTACATACTAAGTTCTTTGCGTTATTAATTCGTTGGAGAGATAGTATGCTTTAATATAAAATGTTTCGTATAGGCTTTATTCCTTCTCTTTAATATAACTACATATAAATCTTCATATTCACTCAATTTCTGTACTTCAATCATGCACTGTTTGGCATGTAATAATTGCCTGATGTTGTCCCATAAATTATGAATCATTTCCCATTTCCCATTCTATACCGTCTCTGTATGGCTGCTTACTCAGTTATATTCAAAGAAATCACCATTTCTACGGAACAAAGTCATTACAAATGTTCGTTTTACGCTGTCTCGATATTCGAAAGCACAACAAAAATGATATATATACTCTAATGATTCGAAATAGTCACTCGCAGATCATCTGCAAATGTGACAATAGTTCTTGTGACGCAAATGGTATCATAAAAATGTCCACCTTCTTCAGGCTTGATGCAGGATGGGCAGAGAGAAGATTGCTTTCCTCTTTCATACCATGGTGTGATAGTTTACTTGCTCGCACAGACCTTCCGAACTTACGAGGGGTTCCGTAGGAAGAAAATATTGAGGCTGAAAAAAATGGAAACAAAGAAAAACAAGAGTTGTATTACGCTCCACAATACAGAAAAGATGCATTAAATTCATAAATATAAGAAAGGTTCTAATAAATATATCGCTCATAGGTTGCAACAGGGGCACAACTAAAAATATGATTTGTGGAGTGAATTGCTAATGAGAGGGTTTTCAAAAGTGATCGGCCAACCAATTCAATTTTGCACAGAGCAGTCATGTGACTACTAGTCGACAGGTTGATCACTTTTCAAGCTTCTCTCAATAACAATGCTCAGTCTTCTTATATTTGAAGTCTCTGGTACTTCACAAATCAAATTTTTAGTTGTGCCACTATTGAAACCCATGAGCGATATTTAACATTCTAACTTGACTTTACTGCGACTTTTACATTCCATCACACAAATAATAAATTTTCTAAATTGATAAATATAAAGAGAAGGGTATCTAATAAATATATGTAATACCTAACTTAACTTTCAGCATTCAAAGTATTGCATACAAATACCTTAATTACGAGTTCAGTTTCTGTTTTACTTCAATTACGCTGCTATGAATTTAAAGAGAGTTTGAGTAAAGGCAGTTATAATAGAAATGGTTAAGGATTAAAAAGGCATTTATTTAGATGTAAAATAACAGACCCCATTATAAGGGAGAATAACGGACCCAGAGGTTAGCTGTCCGAGATGCATGAAATCTAACGACAGAACCGAGGAAATTATGTGTCAAGGGGCAATCATGGGGTGTGGTAGTGTTGCAGGATCATAAAATTTAGAGGTTATGTTGTAGACTTCTGAGAGTAATGCAATGGTATTAAATAAATATATCTAATCCTGTGAACTATTTCTGGAAATAAGGGTGTGCTTGGTAAAAAAAATCTTTACCTGGGAATTAAAGTGTGCTGGGGAACTAAAGTGTCTGGTAATACGTTCATGCTTGTGAACTATATATATATATATAACTATATATATATATATATATATAACTATATATATATATATATATATATATATATATATATATATATATATATATATATATATATATATATATAACTATATATATATATACACTGCTGGCCACCGTAAATGCAACACCCTGAAGGAAGCATGCAAATAATATGAAATTTACAACATGCATTAGCGGAGGTGAGATATGCAAATGATTAGAATTTCAGCGCAGAAGCACATCACGCGCGCCTGTGGCGCCACTTCAAAGCGCTATTTAAGGCTTGGAGATTTCGACGATTTCAAGTACGGCAATTGTGTTTTTCTTGTGGTTTTTCAAAAAAACGATCAATTATGCCTCGTAGAAAACAGCGATCATCTTTTGATCAAGTATCCGAGAGGAAGGATAGTGGCCTACCGAGATTGTGGATTATCTTTCAGGGAAATCGGTAGTCGTGTTGGACGAAACCAAACAACTGTAATGCGGATATGTGATCGTTGGATGCAAGAGGGTACGACGGACCGACGTGTTCGATCGCATCCACCTCAGTGCACCACTTCACGTGATGACAGGCATATTGTGCGTATGGCAGTGACGGATCGCTCAGCCACATCACGAACCATAGCACAGCATGCATTAGCGGAGGTGAGATATGCAAATGATTAGAATTTCAGCGCAGACGCACATCACGCGCGCCTGTGGCGCCACTTCAAAGCGCTATTTAAGGCTTGGAGATTTCGACGATTTCAAGTACGGCAATTGTGTTTTTCTTGTGGTTTTTTCAAAAAAACGATCTATTATGCCTCGTAGAAAACAGCGATCATCTTTTGATCAAGTATCCGAGTTCGACAGAGGAAGGATAGTGGCCTACCGAGATTGTGGATTATATTTCAGGGAAATCGGTAGTCGTGTTGGACGAAACCAAACAACTGTAATGCGGATATGTGATCGTTGGATGCAGGAGGGTACGACGGACCGACGTGTTCGATCGAATCCACCTCAGTGCACCACTTCACGTGATGACAGGCATATTGTGCGTATGGCAGTGACGGATCGCTCAGCCACATCATGAACCATAGCACAGCACATTCAGTCTGTACCGCATCATCCAGTGTCTGCGCGTACCATTCGACGCCGTTTACAGCAGAGTGGTCTGTCCGCAAGACGTCCATTGCTTCGTCCACCCTTGACGCAGAACCACAGACGTTTCCGCCGCCAATGGTGCGATGAAAGAAGGATGTGGACGGCAGAATGGAATGAAATTGTCTTTACTGACGAGTCACGCTTCTGTCTGCAACACCACGATGGTCGGATTCGAGTCTGGAGACACCGTGGAGAGAGGATGCTGAACAGCTGCGTTATGCACCGCCACACTGGTCCTGCACCGGGTATTATGGTATGGGACGGTATTGGATATCACTCTCGCACTCCTCTAGTACGCATTGCCGGTACTTTAAAGAGCCAGCGCTACATCTCCGAGGTGTTGGAGCCAGTTGTCCTTCCTTACCTACAGGGCTTGCCCACAGCCATATTTCGACAGGATAATGCGCGACCACACGTGGCACGCATTGTCCAAGGGTTCTTCGTCAATCGCCAGATTGAATTGCTTCCCTGGCCAGCTCGCTCTCCGGATCTTTCGCCGATAGGAAACATGTGGTCCATGGTTGCTCAACGATTGACCCAGAATACATCCCCAGCTGCCACACCAGATCAACTTTGGCAACGTGTGGAAGCTGCTTGGTCTGCTGTACCCCAAGAACACATCCAAAGTCTCTTTGAATCAATGCCGAGGCGTGTGGCAGCGGTGATCTCCAACAATGGCGGCTACTCTGGCTACTGATTTTGGCAGGAACCACACTTCACAGAAGTCTATAAATTTAATCATTTGATACTTGGTCAACATGTTATCTACAAACTAAATTTTGTTGTGATATCTCTTGTCTTTCTTGGTGTTGCAATTTGGGTGGCCAGCAGTGTATATATATATATATATATATATATATATATATATATATATATATATATATATATATATATATATATATATATATATATATATATATATAATGTCGGGTGATAAATCTATGCTTGGGAACTGTATCTGGGAAAAAGTGTACTTGACTCTACTATCTGGTAATAAGTCTATGCTTGGTAATTATATCTGGGATAAGTCTACGTGCTTGGGAATTACTTCTGGTAATACGTTTATGCTTGGTAACAAGTCTATGCCTGGAGGAAGTATGTCTGAAAAAATGCTTTGAAGTTTCTTTACATATACAGGGTATTTCAAAGCTTCCTGTACAAACTTCAAATGGAGGAAAGGAAAACAAAAACTAAACAGTATCCACAAGGAATGTATGTCTGAAAGTACCTCCTGGGTTCGCTGAAGGACTCTGTCAGCCCGGCAGATGGCCACTTTGGACCATCTTCATTTTAGACGTTGACTACACGAGACGCACAATACTAAAAACAGTTTATTTTTAACAAAACTCGTTGGTTAAGCCTATCATCTTATATGAACGTTGACATCCCAGGGAACAAAGCAGTTGACGATTTCGCAAAATCTGGGGAAAAGGAGCTACCTGGAACCAGAAAAAGTGACATTGCCCTCAGAGTCAGGCCATCCGTCCAGCTTAAGATCCAACCTTAAAATAAAAATTGTACCTTCCATTATTGGTACATGAGCGAATCTCCTGGTGAGCTTTTAGATCTCAACTTGTCGAGAAGGGTTTTTCCATGTTGACAAGACACAAGATTTCTGAGCGCATTTACCCTACAACGAAATATCCACATCTATTCTTTGAAAGAATCTTAAAATATACTATCGGTCAAGGTCTAAACTAGTATTAAGTCATGCAGCGAAGTCTAGGTTGAAAACGGTTATATGCATGTAAGCCCTTCATTGGATTAAATTGTCTTTAGATCTTCGAGCGTCCAACGGGAAACATCCTTCCACATATGGCTGTGATTGCTGACATGCACATAGCATATGGGGCAGCGAACGGAAACGTACGAGTCACTATTGTACTTTGTTTTGGCGTAAAATGGCGTACGGGCCATAGTTGGCCATGCTGCGCCAAACACAAGACAACGTCAAGTACAAAAACGTCGTGAAAGGTAAAAAAGGAGGGATGGGGAACACAGAGTAGTGGGATGGAAGCAGAAACAGATCGCTTAGTTATCCCGGGAGCGTTTACCAAAAACAGTAAACCCCATGAGAAAACAAAAGATCACTCGAGTACCTCGGGATTGTGATGCCCGTACACACCCAAAGAAAATGTTCCCCTGAGGGCACGAGATGCCATGAGATTGTATCATGACAGAGGTGGGGAATCATCAGACTAAATGTGAAACCGGGACAATTCATTGAAACAGGTAGGTATGCTACATGTCGCCGGTGATCCACGCACACTCCATCATCGCTGTCAGGCTGTTGGTGATTACAACTTTGATCACCTACTGTGAAACTAAGTGTACAACTGCTGTCAAACTGTAAAATTAGGGCTACTAAAAACATTGCTCACATACTTGCAATCCTTCATTTTTGCATTTCAATGTACCCTCTGCCACATATGAGGGACACTTGTGGACATACATGGCTTGATAATGTCATTTATTTGTAAATTCCATACATCCTATTAAAGTTTATACGGGAGGTTTCGGAGCACCCCGTATAGGTAGTAAAAATTGAAAAACCTTTAAAAGAAAATGACCAATCACGACTTAAAAACTTCTATAATTGCAAAAAAATGCTTCGTCAGTAGCCATTTCGTCCACCATCATCAAGACAGAAGTTCAATTCTGTCCTGATGATGGTGTGCGCCTTGTTCCACCAAAATGTCCATTGATGATCTTTTACATTGAATAACCATTTGTTTGCATTGCCAAAGTTTTTAATTCGTGATTGGTCTTTGTTTTGAAGGTGCTTTAAATTTTGACTAAGGTTTTCAACTGTTTATCGAGGACTAATTTAACCCTCGTTTAGCAAATAGAGCGGCAAAACAAAGTTACATGGGTTATATATTTGGGATTATAATTATTGGGTCGGTGCGAATGAAATGTCCGATGAGAAATAGCTTTCGGAATGACCCCCATGCAGCTAAAAGTAATTACCTACAAGCATAGCTATCACGCATGTGAAGTACAAGTTCCAGATTTAATTTGTTTGGGCTTAAGGTGCTTCCAAATTTATCATGAAAAACTCAGATTTGAGAGTCCTCTTCCTTTACGAATTTAAACTGAGACATTCTGCTGCAGTTGCCGCTCGAAACATTAATACAGCATTTGGGGAGAATATAGCCAATGAACGAACCATTCGACGATGGTCTGCGAAGTGGAGATATGGACCTGAAAAACGAACCACGTGGTCACCGAGAAGTTGCAGTTTCTGACGATATTCTGCTAAGTGTGGTTGAAGCTGAACCGCGGAAAACATGTCGTGAGATAGTTGCTGAGCTAGGTGTCCACCACACTACAATTGTTCGCCGTCTGGCTGCACTGGGTAAGGTCAAAAAGATGGATTCTTGGGTGCCTCATGAATTGACAATTTCCAACAAGATGAAACGTTTGGAAGTCTGCATCGCTCCTTTCCAGGAATGAAAGAGAACCTCTACTGCATCGAATCGTTACCTGCGACGAGAAATGGATCCTTTAAGACAATCGGAAACGATCTGTACAATGGTTGAGCAAAGCACAGCCTCCTGGACGCAATCCCAAGCCACCCTTGTATACTAGGAATGTTATGCTTCTTGTATGGTGGTCTACAGCTGGAATAATTCATCGCAGTTTCCTGCCAAGTGGCCAAACCATCACTTCAGAACGATATTGTGATGCATTACGAGAGATGCACCGAAAATTGATGGTGAAACAACCGGCTTTGGCAAACAGGCATGGCGTTCTCCTCTTGCAAGATAACGCCCGTTCTCATGTCGCACAATGGACGATGCTGACACTACGTGCGTTGGGCTATGAAGCGATGCCTCATCCCCTCCATTCTCCTGACTTGTCACCTACAGATTTTCATCTGTTTCGTCACCTGGATCGCTTTCTGTCTGGCAAACAGTTCACCCAAGATACGGAGGTTCACCGTACAGTTGATAACTTCTTCGCATCCCAGTCACAAGACTTTTTTCGTTCTGGGATCATGGCCTTGTGTGACACAAGTGGCAATAGTGTGTCAATTCAGAGCGAGATTATTTCGAGTAGGTCAGATACTGTATTTTTCAGTTATCGCCATCGAAGTGTGATGGTCATTTTCGGGACATTTCATTCGTACCGATCCAATACTTGTTAATCAAGTTACCATATTTGTATCAAATATCAAGTTATGCGTATTTATTTCCACACCTTTTACTGTAATTAATACTTTGCTTTTCTGATCATATTTATGCCTTCATTTTGAGCTATTCTTAAAAATTTAATGAATACCAATTTTTTACAGCAACGTAGTTGAAGGTTTTGGATATTAGCACTGTTCATTAAATATGGTAAATATTGTTTCGATACACTATGTACAGGTGGTGGTTAAAGTAGTATGAACACCCAATACGAAAACGAGCAGTAATTCGTCTTTTCTTTACAACCACTGGACCTAACGCAGAAGTCTGCCACTTAGTGGCCGTGAAGGCGGAAGTATCAGTCTATCAACAGCTACACACGAGTTGTGTGTGTGTATGTGAACATTCTGCTAGCAGTTAAATGCCGTTATGCACGACCTCTAAGACTTCCAAAGAGGAATGCTCTTTAGAAGACTGTCCGCTGAATCATTAGAGAGGACAACAGCCAACTGTTTGGACATTGCAAGGAGCACCGTGTCAACTGTTATGACAACCCATAGAAAACATGGTAAGATATCATTTTCGAAACAGAACGTTGGATTAAAATCACTAACAAGGATAAACGGCAGTCCAAGCGGTTACTGGTCCGTAAGAACAAGATAACGGTGTCTTAGATAACCTCCGAGATAAACATCTATCTCCCCAGGACCCCGCATAAATCAGAATTATCCATCGAGAACTGCATACTACAAAAAATCGTGGCAGAGCCGGCTATTCCAAACCATTGGTGACCCCGCTCAATGCTTTGAAGAGATGACAATGGCACCAAGACCACAGAAATTCGACACAACGGCAGTGGAGACAGATCATCTGATCTGACTAATCTGTATCATACACTGTTTCAGATCACCGGATGTGTCTGTCTGGAAAATGCTTGAAGAAGCACTTCATATTGACTGCCTCCTGCCTGCTGTTAAGTATGGACTCTGTGATGGTGTGGGGTGGTCTAGCATGGTCTAGAACCACTGGTAGTCCTGCATAGGAATGATATGCTCCAGACTGTTCTCTGGTGAAGGGCCTGTATTCCAAGACGACAATGTCCCCATTTCAACTGCTCTATGTGTCCAAGCATGGGTCGATGAGCTCTAGGATGATGCGAAACATCTCGTCTGGTTCCTTGATTTTAATATAATTTAACCCTTGTGGGTGTATTTTCAAGGTCAAAGTGCGTTCTAGGTTTCCACCTCCAGCCACACTTTCTGAACAAGAGACCGCTCTACAGGATGAACGAATGCACATTCCTTTGAACGTTGTGCATGGCTTGTATTTGTCCATTCCATGTTGGATGCAAATTGCAATACAAGGATGGGCCAACCTTCTACTAATAAAGGTTTTGCGTCATTTCACAGGTGTTTGAATTATTTTGTCCACCACCTGCACCTATCTTGAATTATTTTTTAAATCTAAAAACAATTTCTGTATTGATATTTGTAACACAGAATTTAAAACCTCAACACGATTTTTCAACATTCCCCCGAATCAAATCACTATAACTGGAGGAATAAAATGTGGTTCAGATTACAATGTCAATTATATTTACTACCGATATAAAGTCTAGTTTTAGAAAAATGTTTCTGAAATGTATTGAGCGAATATTATCTTAAATGTGTATGACCTAAAAAACTATATTGAAACATTTATTTATTCATTCAGTGACACCACAGATAAGCTCCAATTACAGTATCACTGAAAACAGATACAGATACCATGTTTATAAACATTTTGAATAGAAATAGATCAAAACGATCAGAATAGCTATTATATAAATTATAAAATATGTCAAAAGATTCTGTCCTTAATATAGTTGTAACAAGAAAAGGGAATTTAAAATGAAACTTTGGATCTCAAATTGCAAATATTTATGTAAGATAAAATGCTGGATGATGATTCTGGACAGTCAACAAAATTATACAAAACTTTGAAGAAAAAATAAACAAAGTATTCCTGTGTTTTTCTAAATGAATAAACAACTTATTAATTATTATTAAACATGTTATTTTATTAATAATTATTCCTATCCTTTATGAATTAGCAAAATAATAATTACAAGTCAACTGCCTATAAAATTCAAAGTAATTTTTTAAGTAATTCAGCAAATTGAATCCTGAGATAGCCCATAAAATTAATTATTGCATATAATTCAATTACACTTCTATATAAATAAACAATTTATTAATTAGTAATAAACATGTTATTTTATAAATAAAAGTTTGTTAATTATTAATAAACACGATATTTTATAAATTATTTGATACTTGTAGGTAAAATTTAGCAAATTTAATCCTGGAAAAACCCATAAAATTACTTATTGCATGTAATAAAACTTCTAAGTAAATAATTCATTAACCATTAATAAACATGCTGTTTTATAAATAAACAATTTATTAATTTCTAATAAACATGTTATTTTATTAATAATTATTCCTATCATTAATGAATTGACAAAAATATTGTTCCATGTCTCAATTGCCTAAACAACCCAAAGTAATTTCGTAAGTAATTCAGCAAATTTAATACCGAGAAAGGCCACAAAATTAATTATTGCATATATAATACAATTACTCCCAAATTACATTAAGTACAGTGATAATACGATAAGCTAATCTTCTGTACCAATCAGACAGAGCCACTTATTACCCGTCCTCTGTCAGAATCTCCTGCTCCAGTGATGGACATTCTCACTTTGCTGGCCATAGCTTCACAGATGCTCATCTGATAGAAATAAATTAATCTCGAATAAATTTCAGACTCTAAATTACTACATATCATAATCATACATATTTTATAGGGTATGAGAGGGATTTTCAGTGCAAACAAACATGACCGAAAACAAATATTTTGCTTTCGCATGATACGTATCAGACTTACCTTAAAATGTAGTTTATTACCGTTTCGGGGATGTTTGGCGCTCAATCTAGGAGTTGTCCAATCAACTATCATATATCAATTCGGAATTCATTCTTTTGAATTTTTATGAACGAAGTGCTGAAATCATATTCGAAAGACAAGCCAAGTGACGTCACGGTCGGGGGGTTAGTTGAATTAACGTCACACTGGAGCAACACAACGGGCTATTGGTGGCAGTCCGGGATCCATCCCGAATGGAAAGATCGGGGGACAATTCCTCGTATTTTTGAACCACGGTCAGATGACGAGGTAAACATCTGAACGACGTCACGTTCGGATTACGTACAGAAAATACGTTTCTCTAGCGGTTGTTGATTGCTGTCGGTAATGTTACTTTTCTAAAAATATAGCGCATTAAATAGACAACTGTACTCTTTTTAGTTCGATCGATTTGGCTATAGCATGCCTCTCAATACGGACAAAAGTTTTAAAAAGCTAAACATATATTTTTAAAGACTCAAAAATAAAAAGATAAAATTTAACAGTCCATTTAAAAGCTAAAGTTCCACAATTTGCTTTTTGCTTTAGCGCTTTCACTTAATTAACTCAAAAGCTACAAAATTACTTTGAACTGTCGTAAGGACATGCGAAATTCAAAAGCTGTATGATTAGTCCCAATTTCCGTAAGGATGTATCGGATTTTTTTACTACATTCCACCTGAAAAGCTACTTAACAAGGCTCAACTGAATTTTGAAAATTTCCGACATCTAGACCATTTCAAATATTTTGGGATTTCACATAGTAATTTCTTTAATTATTTAAAATCATTTTTTTCACTCCCTTTAACACTTAATAAACAGAACAAGCACGAGAGGAAAATACATTACACCACTTAAATTTTAAAAATCATTTTTATGACAGAATGCCAACATGATGAAATACTGAATCCCTCTCAAATTTTTATTATAATAAGAAGCACAAGATAAAATGTAAATGCACATAACTTATGATCAAAGTTAAAGTCAAATAAAAAATAATTAGAAGATTCAAATCAGATAAATTAAAGAGTGCATCTGTGATGAAATGAGTGAACTTGAGTTTCATTACAAAAGCAAATGCAGATATATAATGGGGACAGATCGAAAGCTCGAGTCAGAAGAAAGATTTTGTGAGAGTGTATAGCTCTGCGTCATGCACAAGATTTAATGTGCACTTTCTGAAATATTACGGCTACAGCTCCTCTCAGTGAAACTATTAAGTTGGGCTGATTCTCGTGAGAATTAAACCAGGCATAGGTTAGAAGGTTAAATTCTTTCTGAGGAACAGAAACAAGTATGGGGAATGAGTACAAATGAAGGAAGCTAAGAACAGTAGGTCTCAATCCATCAAATATGTGTAATTGATTTGAACTTTAAACTATGTGAGTCCCTGAACGAAATTCAAATTGACCATCGAAGAGTAAACTATGTATGGCCTTTAACTGTACTGCCGTGTTAGTCGAGAAAGCAGTATCTCCATGTTTAGGCTTCAGGGTTAACCCTTTAAGTGGCGAGATATCTCGTTCATCAAGATCTGGCCAATTTTGCTAATGACGAGATACCTCATCATTAGGAGGACCACCAGGTTGGTTAATGGTTGTTGAAATTCTGTGTATTAAAGTATACGATGCCTAATAACGGTGGAAAACACAACAGTTGGTTGGATGATCATACTGTTAACCAGTGTCTCGTTACGCATCGGATACTTATATGCACAGCATGTAACAACCAACTAGGAAAGAGTTGATTTCGAGATATCACCTTCTTGACAAGTTTTGGATATTAGGGTAAACGGATGTTAAAATTCTGTTATAAAAGTATTTAATGCCTCCTAAGTCTAAAGTTAAACACCCAATCAATAATTGGTTGAGTGATCATTCTGTTTTCTAGGGTTGTTAAGCATTCAATACTTATACGCAGAATGTAACAACCGTCAACTAGAAAAAAGTTGATTTCTAGACATTGCCTTCTTGACTTGCACCGGCAATATGTTAAATACCGTCTTATATTACTAGCAATGTTCAACTCTAAGCAGAGATATTAAAGCCTATCCCGGCCACAACTTTCTATACGACGCGGTAAAAGAACGTGGTAAGACGCATAGAGCAACAGTAATTGTCATAGAATCGGTCCAGCAACTAACTTTTATCTCAACTATTTACCTATCTGGCGCTATTTTTAGTCTAAGGAGCTTTCGATAGACTCATCTTCCAAATAAAATAGTGCTGATAAGAAACGTGATGAAATCTCATAAAATGTCGAGAAAGTTCCCTGCGAGAAAATGATGTTTATTATTCTTCATTTCGCTTCGGTCCTTTCTTTTTGTTTCCTCAAGCGTCTTTCCCAGGTCTCCACCAAGATTCGTATTTCCTCAAGCGTACCACGGATCCGATATTCCAGACAGATATTAAAGATAAAAAGCAATTTTTGATCTAAACTAAAAATGGCTCTTCATTCTTTCTCTTCTGTTTCAATGGTGCTTAATAAAATCTGCACTGAGAATTACATAAAAAGAAGCAAACGGGAGAATCTAACCTTTGATCTTCTGCAAAATACTTTGATCTTTTAAGTGGTTCTTGAAAAAGACCGTCGGTTTTCTTTCAAGAGGCTTTTGGCTGATTATTTCCGTTGCCTTAATATACCCTCTACTATTAGGGGACCAATTCATCTGAGATATATTTGTCAAGATCATCGATCGGGATCTAAGAGATGTTTTGTTCAGTCATTTTTCCATTTTAAGTACACCCTACGCAGAATAACGATCATGAACTCTATTTTAGGGGTAGTACCAAATGACATAAAGAGAGAGTTAATTAGTTGTCGAACATACAAACCAAAATCTTTCTGAGTTTGGTTTGTTTCATGAGAGTACGAATTTTATTTGAACTTATTGTGAGAGTGAAGTTGAATCATTTTGAGTGCGATTCATGGAAAATTTAATTTAACTCATAAGCACTAACCTTGGACCTTACAGCTTCAATTCGAGCTTTGTAGCAGAATTCCAGTAAAGCCACAACCATAGCCAGAACGAGTCCACCTATTAATATATAAAAGCATCCTGCGACATTGCTTAGAGTCAATTCGTTTTGAGACGATTCCTAAGGAAGAAATATTCATACAAAATAGTTAAATTAACGAGCTATGTCGAAATAAAGATCACGAATACTTTAAAATATTCTGATATATCTAGCACATGGAAAAATGCAGCCAAATAACGAATAAAAAATATGTTACATTAGGCTTACTTCAAAAGAGCGTCTAATTTTATACAACCTCTCGCATTATGGAATTTACTTTGCGCACTTCCACTTTTGAACCCCCGACTATAATATGATGTTCGTTTATGTCCATTAAGAATGTCAAGTTTCATAAACAAGTTTATTAGGCGCTTGAAATTGCCCGTGAAGGGCATTAAAGTGCCATTAGTAGAAAGTGTAACTTTTATGAACGTTTGGGACATGATTAAACGTCCCTGACCCATTACGCCATTGAAAATATATTAATCCTAAACATTAAATTTAGTAAACTCTAACAGAGGCTCATGCTTTAGATGCCAATAAAATATACAAGCATCAACATAATTCAAAGGACAGAAAAATATTTTTATATACTGAAGTAAGGATATATAATGGGGAGGAAAAACATATTTTTATGTTTTATACTTGAAATAAAAGGGAGTTCATGTAATTCTAAAAGATTTTTCTGAAATAATAAAAAAATATAGTGAAATAAATAGCAATTAAAACGAATGTGAATAAAATATAATGAATGGAGTAACAAATAAAATGAACAATGAATAAAATAGTATGAATGGAGTAACAAATAAAACGAATAATGAATTAAAATAGTATGAATGAAATAATAATAACGGGAATAAGAAATAAAACGAACAATGAATAAAATAGTATGAATGGAGTAACAAATTAAACGAATAATGAATTAAAATAGTATGAATGAAATAATGAATAACGGGAATAAGAAATAAAAAACAATGCATAAAATAAATTATGAAAGTAACAAAGAATAAAGAGTAATAAATGCAGTAATGAATAATATGAATATTGAATATAAATTACTGAATAATGTGAATAATGCATAAAATAATGAATAACATGAACAATGAGAAAAACTAATGAATAAAGTGAATAATGAATGAAAAATAATTAATGGAATAATGAATGAAATAATAGGTAACAAAAATGAATAAAATGAAAAATTAAGGAAAAACAATTAATGAAATAATAGGTAATAAAAATCATAAATGAAATAACGAATATAATAATAAACAAAACGAATAGTGAATGGGAAATAATGAATGGAATAATGAATAAAAGATAATGATGAAAAATGAATAAAACGAGTAAATAATGAATACAATGAATAATGAATGAAAAATATCGAATGAAATAATGAATGCAATAATGAATAAATGCAGTGAATAAAGATTATGAATAAATAAAACGCATCATGAATTGCAATAAACAAAAGATAGTTTTGGCTTAATGCAATTACTACCTTTCTCGTAATTAAATTGCATCAGATTACAAATGATTTTAATAAAATGAACGTACCTTCGTATCGCCATTTCTACATTCACTTCTGTCGTACCACCATTTGTTTTCAAGACGCGCTAAGTCTCCTTTTTCCTTCAGAGAGAGTACCGCTAAATTCAGTTGGTCTCTAATGTCAAAAAATTGAAGAGATATTATCAATTTCGGTTTCTTTCTACAATAGCACTGAAATGTACAATACCAACTACAGTAGAGCCTTGATTATCCGAGATCATGTGAACCAAGGTCACCTCGAATAAGCCTGACGTAGTAACACAAAACAGCATCTACGAAATACAGAAAAAATACTGTACTACATGTTACTACTACCTACGCCGACCAATCGGTCTAGTGGTCAGAGTGCTGGCTTCTGGATAGAAACGTTTCTGGTTTGAATCCAAATAAAGCATGAATGTTTGTCCGTTTTGTGGCTTCTCTATTAACCGGTTGTGCCTGGAATGTATATGAGCTGTAACGTGACCCCAATCCCGTGGTGCACCAGGATAACTCCAAATAGTACGTGTATGTGGAGGCTGGTGCGTGTTAAATCTGTCGTGGTCTCAAATGTTCTCACATTGGTGTGGTATGGAAGTTTGGAGAGTAGAGTGCCAGCTCAGGCGTTGACCTCGTTATCTGACCATGGTTAAAAATTACGAGGTTCTGTCCTCGATTCTTTAGGACTGGTCCCGAACCGTTGTTGCCAATAGCCCGTTTTGTTGCTAAAATGTGACGTATATTCAACTATCTACCTAAGTTAAATTTCAACGTGAGTCAACTTTTAAGCCCTCTGAAAAAGTCCTTAACTGCCTCCTTTTTCCCACCACTTTCACACACTTAAATTGTATCATTTTATCTTTAACATCAATGCATTTTAAACTACATTTTACTTTTTCATGTTTCTGAAATACTTTTAATGTATATAAAAAATTTACTTTTTCATTCTTTTGAAGTATTTATTTCGATTTCATGTACTTTAAATATTTTTCGTCATGCACTCATGCTCGAATTTAATTTTCTTTTGAAAATTTAAAAACCTCTATCAAATTCGTCTCGGATGACACTCGGTTAATCGGAGCTCAGATAATCAAGGTTCTTCTGTGTTAGATTTCGCTTCTTAGAAGAAAGCGTTTTCTATTAGCGATAACAACAGAAAATATGAGTTTAATTTTTTGTGGTTACGGATAGAGAGAAAATTTCATTCTTTGGTTTTGGATTTTGAACCAGGTTCATAAAATAAAGGAACTAGTTTATTTTACACAAAATGCACTAAGCATTATTTGTTTAATGCCTCACAACGCAAACTTGTAATAGTATACCGGAGGTATATAGCTAGTAGGACAAAAACTGTATAAAGTTTCTTTATCAAATTTCAAACAAACTAAATTACGAAAAATGGTAAAAGAACGAAGTCCTGAAATACATTAACAAATTAAAGAACTTTATTTTCCACAAACGTAAACATGCGGTTATGCATAAAAAGATGGATTTAATCTTTTAAAAGTAAAATGAGATTTGTATAGAAAGGGAATATAGAAAAAAGAAAACCATTTTACGCATATATGAACCTCAATTGAAAAATGAGTTCATTCATACACCTGTTTAAATTATTATTTCTTTCATAAGCTCTGATTCACTTAAGTTTACTCCTAAGCTCTCTAAAACAATCACGGGACAAAGGAAAAAGCTTGCTAAATCTTCGAACAAAAGCACTTCATTTCTTCGTCTATGTAAAAGTGATATCTGGGCAGCATAGGAACATCTCTAGTTTCATTGGAAGGCTTAACACTCTGAGATTTAAGGTGATTGATTTAAGTTAAAATCCAATTACGCTTCGGGGGAAGTTTAAGGATTAATGCTGAATAGGGGTAAAGTTTAGCAAATTCTCTTTTCAATCCCTTGAAGCTCCAAAAAGAACTAAATAAACTGTTTAATGTGGCAGTTGGAAGGAGATTTTCGTATGCAAATCAGTGAAAAAACCTGCTACGCCTTTTAAGTCCAACGATAAATGTACGTTATGGCACTAAACTCTTAAGTGTTAAGTGTCTACATGTTCATTTCAATGTGTAAGGTGCATTTCAACTAGCACATTTCAATGTGTGCATGCACTTTCCAATATGTGCATGTCCATTTCAATGTATACATTTCACTGTGTGTATGTACATTTCAATGTGGATATGTGCACTTCTGACCTCGATAATGCGAAAATTCCTCGCGTCAAAATTAGTGAAAATATCTGCTACACACACTTTTACATTTAATAATAAATGTAGTTGCACAAAACACGTAAGTGTTTAGTTAAGTTTACTTAAGCATTTCCATGTGTGCATAAGTTCGTCATACCTCTATAATGCGATCTAAAAGTTTTCTGATGACGCATTCTTCACTTTCAATAGTTTAGAAAATATAATCTAAAGCATTGAAAGAGACTTTAAATTTACTGGCTTGCTTCCTATGAATAACAACCTTCGAGTTGTAGGCGGTGCAGGTTTGATTCCTGTCAGGTGCAATCCTCCCTGGGTGTATTTCTCTCTTCGGTGTCTGTAAAACTTTCATTGTATGTGTCTGTCTATTCCTTGATATTGTATGTCTTGTGTCTGGCGCAGCATGGTCAAACATGGCCCTTGCGACATAAAATCCCGAAGCCAACCAACCAATCCTATGAATAATATTAGATCTTTCCCCTAGGGATTGATCCCTGACCGTAGCCAATATCCCGTTGTGTTGATCAAATGCGACGTTAATTAATTACCTACCTATGAGCAGTATTAAAAGGCGAAAAGAACGGTTAATAAGTTTTGTTTCTTTTATATGTCAGTTTTATTCCATCTAAATTTTATTTTATGATCTTTGAGGTGGGGGTATAAAATGTTAAATAAATTAAGTTTTTTTATTGTCTGTTGCATGGCCCATACCTTTAATCCTATTTCGCTGTTATATAAGTAGACTAATCTGACATATGAATAAAAATAAATCACATCTATAATTTACAAAATCAACTAGTCCAAAACCACGTGACTCAAATGCTAAATCACCAGAACTGGACCATATAGTGTGGCTCCGACGAGAAGGCAGTCGACCTTGGGTAAGTCAATTTTTTACAGGTGTGAAAGGTCTTTATGAGAAGGGCTGCCAGAATCTGTCTTGAATAGCAATCTCAGTAGTCGGTTCCCCCGCCAACTCGTTACGATTGCTATCGCTTTTGGCACCAAGAGATAAACGTAGGACCAAAATCGGCAAATTGTGGAAGCGCTTTGTTTACCTTACCACCAGTCCGCTTATTTAGAGAATAGACTCGTCCAAAACCAAGCTATTCGACTGCGAACTCGAGGGGGTCGGATTATACTTGTTGTTTTAGTTTATTGATATATATATATATATATATATATATATATATATATATATATATATATATATATATATATATATATATATATATATATATTATTTACCTGAGGTTTGATCCGAGAGGTGTAGCGACGCCATAGCCCTTGGCGTCCAGATTGCGTCCTACTTTCATAGTATCGCAAGGTTGTCTTTCGTTGATGTAATCATTCTTTGTGGATTCCATAAGGAACGCGTACTTTCCTTTTGATTCTCGTACACGCCTAATTCCTTCTTCATATGAAGGGACGAAAACGTGTTTCCTAGAATTCATGAATTCCCACATACGCGCATAGACCGTAATTTTAGAGCGCTGTAAAAAAAGAGAACCAGTTCGGTAAGTGGACACTCAGAAATAGCAATTGTAAGTTAGGGTAAATGGGCTAGTAACTTATCAAGAAGTGGATAGATGTTGAAATTTCAGTTTCGTGAAAATGAAGCAGAAATGATACCAACCTTAAAAAATTCTTGAGTAGATGAAAACCTGAGTGTTCCGTATTCAACTTCTGTTTGCTTAGCTAGATCATCTGCAGAATTGATAGGGGTAACCATCCTTTCGACGGTTAGAAACGCAGCCAAATTGGCAGTATAGGAAGATATAATGATCAGAGTGAAAAACCACCAGACACTACCAACAATCCGACCACCAATGGATCTGAAAAAAAAATTAAGGTTTATTGGATGCTGTAGTCTTTGATGGCTTCTAGCAGGTCGTAATAAGGTAGCGGAACTTCAGACTACCAAAGAGTGTCTATTGTAAGTAATATATATACTCCCACAAGAAATGCATTTTTAATAGATGTTACCTCTAGTTGACTGATTACTAATTGATTACTAATGTGAGAGCAGTGTTAAGTTTACGGGGGAAATTCAGTATATTTTGTCATGCAATGAATGATTGCGACAGAATGAATGACTTGTTGTCATCCTCCACACTTAGTGAGTGGAAGTCTGCAATTTCAAATGCTACTGAGTGACAACGAAGAGTGAATTCGTGTTAGTAGTATAAGCAGTGTTTGTTATCACAAGCCTTTGTGCAGTTGTTCGAAGTTATATATTTTGCACTAGCACTCCAACTATCTGCCATCATGGCACATTTATCGAAATGCATGTTCGTATTTACGTCTGTCAGTAACCAACTTGGAAGGGCATATTAAGACAGTATATATAACTTGTTTACCAATACTTCGTTGTTGTGTAGATCCGTTTTTGTGATATATAATACTATATTATAAGTTAGTTATATTGTAGTGGTGAGTAGGATCCTCATAGAAAACTGATCCTATGTATAAAAGTTAAGTGTATACAGTTCATTCATAATAATACTCCCGTAACACTTAACACGTTTCAGGAAACAGAAAATAAGCGGCAATTTACCCCTTTTGGGGTTGTTTCGACGAGGTATCTCATCATTAGCAAAAGTGACCAGACCTTTATGGACGAAATATATCGTTATTAGAAGTAAACTGAGCAGATCTCGATCTCGTCATCGCAAAAATATCGGCAACATATGTCTTGATGACTAAATATTTTGTAATTATCAAAATTGATCAGATCTTGATTGACGAAATACCTCGTCGAAACCGCTTGGAGAGTTAATGAACTGGCATGCAAAATTTAAGGAACAGAACAGTTTTCAGCTCCTACTTTGCAGTGAAGGACTTGGATGTGGGAAAATTATACAAAAGGTACATCGGAGGTACCGAACGAATGAGTAGAAACAAACGATAACAAGAACGAAAGAGAAAAATAGCATTTGGACTGAAGGGGTGATACTGAGTACCATGAGACAGAAGGGCAACCGCGAAAACTTAAATAAAGAGAGAACGTGGTCCTGAATAGTCTGTATCGCGTATGCAGGCTTTAAATAATGAGAATACGGTTGCGAATGAGTTCCTGGGGTAGCAAAATCCATTTCTCTGTCAGAGCATTTGATTTCACGATTCCAAAATTTGAATATGCGCCAATTTTCTACTAAATATCCACGGTTATGGAAATTGCCACAAACTCTTTTGTTTAACCCTTCAAGTAATTTCGACGAGATATCTCGTCCATCAACATCTGACCAATTTTGCTAATGCCGAGGTACCTCGTTATCAAGATAGTACCGATATTTCGATGATGACGAGATCAAATCTGGTCAGTCTTCTTCTAATGACGAGATATCTCGTCGATTAAGATTTGGTCACTTTTGCTAATGACTAGACACCTCTTTGAGACAACCACTAGGAAGGGTTAATTCTTAGGTTGTAACCTTTAAAAATAGTGGTGTTCCTTAAGTTTTGCACGTCAGTATATTATCCATTTAATCATTGAACCCCGGAAATAAGTTCATAACTGATAAATAAAAATATAATCCAACTACCGTACGGCGTTCTATGGATAGTCTCTTCTCTTCAGTGTCAGATTCATATTAATGGATAGTGAACTATCACTTATATATATATATATATATATATATATATATATACACTGCTACTATATATATATACTTATATGTATATATATATATACATATAAGTGATAGTTCACAGTGGTAACTGGATGGGAGGTAATGCAGCGGATTTGATTGACGATTTAAAACTTTACGACACTAAAGATTACCAAACAAAATCCTTAACAGATTACCACCGCTCTGGTGCGTTCTGTATCTCCTATACAAAGAGTTCCGTGAACCATACTGACACTATCAAATTTTACGCCATGTTTTGTTTAATGTTTTATTCAGACTTTGACAAGAGTTCCGATATTGACGAGATTACACCGCGCATAATCCAGTTCCGCAAGATTTTGAACACGAAACTAAAGAGCCGTTCTGTAAATGCCTATCAAATTGCTTTCCTTAAAAGGAAAGAGTGTGAACGCTTTCAGAGAGCGGTTTTAGTTTTCCTCCACTTAAACCTCCCAAGTATCGGAGGGAATACCTTAGCAGGTAATCTTTCCGTGCGAAAGGTGGATTCTCTTGTTTTACTTTATGCATCAAAATGTAGCTCTCTCGTCTGTCACTATTCCCTTTTCCCGCAGTTATTGTTTTATACATGAACAGCGATGACGATGATGAAACAAAAACCCGCATGAATGTTTCATATCCTGCGAGTCTTGTGGCTGAGCCCATGGGAAGTTTTGGATTTGAAAGGGAAAAGGGGGTCGTGGAGAAAACGAAGAATAGTTCTCCGTGCACCATCATCCATATTTGAAATCCATTTAATAAGCGACGTTTCAACCTAAAATGTCGGTACAAAAAGTCGAGTCGAGGTGAGGATTCAATGGATGGAAACTACCCAATAACCTCGAATTCGATTTTTTCCTCTTTAAATTTCCGATAGTTTGTTTTTGCTCGGGTCTTGAAATAACTTTTATTTTGGGGTCTAGAAACACGTAACTGAAACCGTGCCATTACCTATACCTAAATGCTTCAGTCGGACACTGAGAAATAATTATGAAACCTCACCATATTTGTCCATGTTTGTAATTCATTCAATAAGTGACGCTTCAATCTAAAATGTCGGTACAGAAAGTCAAGGGTCGAGATAAAGATTCAATGGATACCTCATAATTAGGAACCACCAGAAGGGTTAATGGGGAAATATTCTGTTGATAGAGATAAATCATTTACCGAACTGTTGTTATTAATACTGGAGCTTAAATTGTGTAGAATGCGATATTTTTATGTGGCTGCCGAAGGAACAGCTCAAACAGTGCAGATGCCATATCATCATGTCCCCATCAGTCTTTTCAGTTAGCTACACACATTTTGGCAGATAGCCTTCCTGACATTTAGATTCACTTGGGCCAGATGGTGAACTTTGAGGGTCAAATTACATAATTCCATACATAGCTCTATATCATCGAATTATTATGCCACGGAGCTGTATTTGTGAATTGGGAATATTCCTTTGATATAGGCAAATCATTCATCAAGCTGATATAATGTTGGAACATAGAATTGTGTAGAAAACTGTATTTTTATGTGGCTGCCAGAGGAACATCTCAAACAATGCAGATGCCATATCATCATGTCCCCTCCAGTCTTCTCAGTCAATGCTGAAGCATATAGAACTGAGTAGAATATTGTATTTTTATGGCTGCCAGACAAACAGCGCAGACTATGAATATTCCTACTATCATGTCTCCTACAGTCTTCTTAGCACTATATATTTGCGCAAATTACGTTCCTGAAATTTAGCCAAATTTAGATACGGGCCGCAGTAATCCGGTTGAAAGAGTAGAGGATTAGCAACCTGAGGTATGCGAGTTCCAAATTCGATCCAACCAGACAGTCGTGCACATAAGGGGCTGATGCACGTTAAATCTATTGAGGCCTCAAATGTCCTCGCGTTGGCGTGGTTTGGAAGTTTGGTGGGTGGTATGCCAGCTCAGGTGTTGCCTCTTTAACTGACCTTGGTTCACAATTATGAGGTGTTGTCCTCGGATCTTCTCCTTTGAGAGTGATCCCCGACTGTCGCTCACAGCCCGTTGTGTTGCCCCAGTGCGAATTTAATTCAATTACTTACCTACCAAATTGCGATTCACTCATAGTGCTGTATGGAGAAACATGGTTTATTGTTATAAAACCGTTTTTGCAGTGTAATGATGGTTTGATTTACATCACTTCAACCAGTGTCTACGATGGACCTGATGAAGGGATTATGTGCAGTTGTTAAACCTTAACATCCAAACTTATAAGCTCTTATCGAAAAACAAGTTTTAATTGGACTTCTGAAGGAATCACTGGTGTTTCTATCAAACCAACGTTTTGAATTCTTAGTTCCTTTGAGCAGATCCGCACCAATTCACCCTTAAACTCAGATCAGAGATGGGGACATGTACATCATGGTAACATTCCTTACAATCGACCAAGGTAGAAAGCTTCTGATTTGTAAAGATGGCTTAATGTTATGGTGCCGGATAATCTTTTTGCTGGGATTTAGCTTCCATTTAATGATAGTTCATTAAAATGTGAAGACTGGCTTTTACAATACTGACTTGGACTCAATTTTGTCAATGCATTACAAAAAATGATAACTATAGAAATTCGTATTGACATCAGCATTCATGGAGATGATATTCTAGTCTAATGGTCTCTATAGATGTTTTACACCAGAAACATACACACGTTTCATTAGGAATTATATCATTGTTTTAAACTTTATTCATGACCATACCAGAGATTTAAGATATAGGTAAGTTTTAGTTATTTAACCATAAAGTACATATTAGTAACGAATGTTTAATACCTACAGAGTGTTTTGTTGAGCGCGTTTTCAAAAATACAGATGTTAAAAAGAAACCATATGTTCCTCTCTGTTTTTCATAAGTATCTATACTGTTTAGAGGATTTAAAAGAAATTGCATTTTAGTTATTCAGCCATGAATAACATATTAGTAACGGATGCTTAATGCCTCAGTGTTTTGTTGAATGGGTTTTGAAAAATACAGATTAGCTCAATAACCATATTATTCCTCTGTTTTTCCTGAATAAGTATCCATACTTCTTTTATAGGATTTAAAACGAAATTCTTGACAAAAAAATGTGTTTTCAAAGCATTGTTTCTGAGATCGATGGAAAGTATTTCAAACTGGCAGCTTCTTGAGAATGTAAATAGAAATTACGTGGTTGAAAATGGCAGGAAAACCAAAATTTGGCGCTTTGAGAATGTTTTGATGTACGGAGGAAAAGAATAGAATCCATTTGAAGCAACTTCAATTCTTTTAGCTCCAGGAATATATATCTCAGCCTTTCCCAACACACTCATACACATATATATTAGGGCCAATTCACAAATTGAGTTTTTCATCTAGAAAGGTATTCCTGCAAAGAAAATCGAAAAATCCTTTTCGTGTTCCTGTGTGAGAGGTTTCTTTCTACTTCTAAAATACGATTCGAATTCATTTCCTATACGTAACGAGCACTAGACATCCAAGAAGGAAGTTAGAATCGTGTAAAAGTGTTACATCCCCGCTGGAATTTATAGATAGAAAAATAGAAAACATCCGAGGCATTGATGCTTAGGACAAAAATTGAACATTTTCTTTCGTTGATTTCAATACTTTGTGGGCACATCATAAGAAAGGGACTCCAGAGTTTGTATCAGTCATTACAATACTTTGTGGGTACACTGTAAGAGAGGGACTAAATGAATATTTTGCTGCAGTTATTACAATACTTTGTGGGCACATCATAAGAGAAGTACTAAAATAAACATTTTGTTTCGATGATTTAAATACTTTGTGGACACATCGTAACAGACTCAAACATTCTGTTTCAGTTGTTACTATACTTTGTGGGCAAATCATAAGAAAGGGATTCAAACATTTTGTTTCAGTTATTACAACACTTTGTGGGTACACCTTAAGAGACGGACTGGTATAATACTTTGTGGGCACAAATAAGAGAAGGACTAAAATAAACATTTTGTTTCGGTAATTTAATTACTTTGTGGACACATTCTAAGAAAGGGACTCAGAAAGTTTGTTTCAGTTATTATATAATACTTTGTGGGTATATCGTAAGAGGACTTAAATGAACATTTTTTGTCCGTGATTTTAACACTTATTGGGAACATCATAAGAGACTCAAACATTTTGTTTCAGTTAGTTGTATACTTTGCAGGTGCATCGTAAGAAAGGGACTAAAATTAACATTTTGTTTCAGATTTAAATACTTTTTGGACACATCATGAGAAAGAGACTTAAACAGTCTATTTCAGTTATTACAATAATTTATGGGTACACCGTAAGAGAGGGACTAAAATTGATATTTGAGGGTTTCAGCTTTTACAATACTTTGTGAACCCATCGTAAGAGGACTAAAACAAATATTTTGTTTCGGTGATATAAATACTTTGTGGACACACATCTTAAGAAAGGGACTGAAATGTTTCGTTTCCGTTATTAGAATACTTTGTGATTACATCGTAATAGAGAGGCTAAAATAAACATTTTGCTTCAGCGATTTCAATATTTTGTGGGCACATCATGAGAAAGATACCCAAACATTCTGTTTCAGTTGTTACAATACTTTGTGGGCTCATCATAAGAGAGGAACTAAAATTAACATTTGTGTCAGTGATTTCAACACTTATTGGTCACTTAAAAATGATACCTAAACATTTTGTTTCAGTTAGTAGCATACTATGCGAGCCCATCGTAAGAAAGGGACTAAAACAAACATTTTGTTCCAGTGATTTCAATACTTTGTGGGTATATCAAAAGAGAGGGACTCAGATATTTTGTTTCCTATCATTACAATAATTTGTGGATACTCCGTAAAAGAGACTAAATGAAAATTAATATTTTTTCAGTTATTACAATACTTATAGGGTGCATCGTAAGAGGGACTAAAATAAACGTTTTGTTTCAGAGATTTCAATGCTTTATGGACACATAAGCGAGAAACTAAAATAAAGAATTTAGTCCATTGATTTTAATACTCTGTAGACACATCCTAAGGGGAGGGACTAAAATTTCTATTGACAGTATTAAGGGAATACTAATTTATATTTATTTTTTATAAATAACTTACGTTCTCGGCGTGTACTGATATTTCTTAGTTAATATATGATATAGTATTGCCCTAACATATTCTAAGCTACTATCCTAATACACTGAAAAACATATCTACATTAAAATGCAGTGCATATACTAAACACTTATTCAGATTTCTTGACAGTAAAAGATAAAATAAGCTTTCTTACCTTTCCACCAAATCGGCTGTGACACAAAGCTATGTACTAGTATAAAACTTCCGAAATTTAGACGAGTTTTAGATCTTTAAAGGTAGTTTTTCTATTTTGAATTAGGACGAATGATTTGAAAACAAAATTAAGGTTATAGTTAAATCGAAAGTTCTAAAAAAGCATCCCTACAATGTTTCAGATAATGTGGATTTAATAAATGCCTATAAAAGATTTAGATTTAGATGCAAAGAGTTTCGGATTACTAAGCTCTTGAAGAGATTTGGTACGTTTGAGGAGGTATACTGAAAATACCAATATCACTAATGATAGAGATGTCAATATACACTAATGATAGATGTCAATATACTCTAATGATAGGTATGTCAATATACACTAATGATAAAGATGTCAATATACACTAATGATAAAGATGTCAATATGCACTAATGATAGGTATGTCAATATGCACTAATGCTAGTGATGCATAGGTTACATGAAACCAGTAAATTGCTATCGAAAACGAAAAGCACGGGTACTCTAAAGCTGTACTTTCTCAATGCCAGGTTGTGGATCGATCGTGTGACCTTCAAGCACGAAATGGCGAGAACCTGGAAGCCTATGAGTTATCCCGAGTCACCATGGGAGGTGCTGTCACTTTGCACCCACCGTGAACTGTGCAGAAACATGCCTCGTGGAGGACTTTGGAGAGGCTGCACAGAATTTACGTCTCGTGTTGGAAAAACCCAGAAAACTTTAAGCAGCCACCTGCTTTGGTACATAGGAAAGTCGAACTCGTAACCAAGCGCTTCAGTCTATCGGTTTAATAAAAATGATGAACTTGCGTAAGTATTCTGTAGGCATTGAACACCATACTTCCTGTAGAGCGGTCCACAATTCTGTTACATTTCGAGGTGTAGGGTTTATGTGTTCCACAACGCGCTGCATGGCATCCCAGATGTGTTCGATAAAGTTGAAGTCTAGTGACTTAGGTGGGAATGACAAGACTCTAAACTCAGACGAGTGTTCATTTAACCATAATTTGTCCTGTCTAGACTTGTGTGGAGAAAACATTGCACAGTCCTCACGCTGATGTTTTTCGAAGGCCCAGTTTTGAATCCCGTTGTAATTTGAGGCAGTGTTACAGCCCTGTCACGTGAAATGATTCTTGCCAGCCGACGCTGGTCACGTTCATCTAGTCTTTTTACTGCCACACTGTTGTCGTAAGTTAGACTTTGCTATTATTGTTGTAGTCACAGCGCACCCTTGAAAATGTAGTACGTGAAAATCCAAACTTCTCTACATCTGAAACTCTTTGATCCATTTCACGAGCTCCAACTATTTAACTACGTTGAAAATTGCTTAAATTGTGATAACTTGCCATACTCACGGGGGAAATAGCTCTAGATGCTTCCACCGATATTTATCGCTTAATATATGCACTGGTAAATGCGACCAATGACGCGCATAGGTGGTGTTGCTAGATATTTTGCATAGGCTCATCTGTACGAGTTTTTCTACACATCAGTATAGTACTAAATCTTAACACGTCCTTTACATTTTAATTTCACAAAGTGTTAAGTCTAATAACACAAAATATTGTAAGTAAAAAATTAAGAGCAAACAATTATCTAACACTACCTTTCTGGACTTGTTGCCTTTACATTTTAAGTGCAAAATACGTAGTAAAAATAAAAAATAATTAAAAATGTCTTATTAAGTATGATAAAAATGTATCCAAATGTTTTTGTAACTTGAGGTTATAAAACAATTTTTACAGCTACACACTTGACATTCATGACTTACATATCAAGTTGAATTATTTCTAGCATGATATTCAAAATATTTATAGACATAAGAAAAGAAAATCAGCAATACCCAAAATCACGAAACATTTTAATCTTTAAGTGATAGTATTGTAACGTGCTACTCACATCTTATTTGAAATGTTTCATAATATTTACACAATGCTATATTACTAGTTCAATAATATTAGATGAAAATATTTATAAAGTAGTTACTCAGTAAAATCTTAGAATTTTTTAATATTTTCTATTGTCAATATAAAAGCTTCTAACCAATCTAAAATTACAACGATCTATTTAAAAGGAGTAAATATTTCCAATACGGATCATTTTTATAATGTTTGATGTAAATAGTTTACCTGTGTATCAAAACATTTTACATACAATGAAAAGTAACTTTTACAAGTAAGATTATCGCACTGGACAACAATTTAAATTTTTTTCAGAACTTGAGTAAAATAAAATTTTCCCGGCTAATTTTGGGGTGCTGAATTCAAATATGATTGTGAAAAATCGCCATCAAGTGCAGATTTGTATGTATTAACAAGTGCTGTACTTCAAAATATGTATATACAATGGAATATTTACGTCTTGTAAGTAGAAATAAATGTCATATTTTATTAAATTGAAACTTAAAGCTGAGTTTCAAATTCTTATTAATTACATCATTTACTTTTTTCTTACCTCAATAGAATTACAGTATAATATATATTCACAATTTATAAATATATTCACATATCACTACATGAGGCAGCAAGAAAAAATTAGAGTAAACATGTATACAAAATTAAATTTATGCACTTATCTCATACAAGTAGCTCATATTTTTCTCTTATGTGACGTGTTATCTGCAAAAAATAGCAATAACCACTAATCATTGAGGAATCCCAACTATCTTGATACCACTCCTCCATATTTCGGATAACTTGTTGGAACCTTTCTCTTTGTGCATCGCTGACTGCTCCTGCGTTGTCAAGAAAGAAATCCAGATGAAAATCAATTAAATGTATTTTAAAGACATTCGGCACCCAAGGGTTTTATAACTCTTCAGGTCTTGAAGGAGCTGCTGATAGATTTCCTCTTTGTGGTTCTCCAAAAATCCCTTGACCACAGATGTGAATGGATACAATGCGACGAGTTTCTTGCTGTTTGGCTTTTCTGTAAAAACAGAACCACTCAAAAGTTTCCTTGCATGGACGATCAACAACGATTCCTTCTTTAAGTTTCGTATCCCCACCTAATTTTTGAAACATTTTCCTTACGTACAAGAAACCTGATTCAAACTAGTCCATAGCCATTTTTGTATGCTTTCATAAATATTCATTCCCAGAGCTTGTGTTACTGGAATGGAGGGCTTTTGGTTTCTGTCCTACAAAAGGATAAATAGACGCCGTTCCTAGTCAAAACGTGCCAGGTTTGATTCCTCCCCTGGGTTTATTTGTCTCTTCTGTGATAGTAAAACTTTATTTGTATGTGTGTATGACCATTATTTAAAATCGTCTGCCTTGTGTTTGGCACAGCATGGCCAAATGTGGCCCTTGTGCTATAAAATCCCAACCAACCTTGTGAAAATGAGATATTCCTAAATATGTCAGAAGCCCTGTAATATCTGAACAAAAGTACATACCATCCTGTTTTTCATATAGAAAAAGATAGAACCAACTTTCTATTTCTGAACACAGAAACACGTCTTCTTAACTAGAAGGTTGCACTCTTGAAAATTGGAACCTAAAAGTACAAGTTCTTTAGAAAGTGGTTCCTGTTGCTCAATCAAGTGGGGCTCGTCTAAATGTTTAGGAGTGTACGTAGGATCAGGATCTTCATGTGGGCTCATATCTTCCTCTTATGAATTGAATCTATCTCTTCACAGTTCATTGGAGGTTTGATATAAACTGCTTAGGAGTGCACGTAGGATCGGGATCTTCCTGTGAGTCCATATATTCCTCTGGTGAATTAGATCAATCTCTTCACAGTTCATGGAGCTTTTGGTATAGGATGAAGAGCAGGAATAACACTCCCCGTGATAAAAAGGCCTCAGAGTTGATGGTAAGTTTGGATACTGCATTTAACTTTTATTCTTTGAAAAGACACTCACTTTAACTCATGCCAAATCATTGGAACTGCAAAAAGGCATAGATTTTATCTTACCTTTCACCCATTCACTCAGGCCAACAGAGCAGAGAATGCAACAGACCTGTGGAACCTACGATTTATATTGTTCATCTCCAACATGGTACTCTAAGTAAAAATAGTAGACTATCTTCAGTCTTTTCGACAAAGATATATTAGATTTTAAAAATATACTCTTTCCATACCAAACATGTCCATAACTGTCCATATACTATACATAGCATAACTTCTCTGGGATGTTAATATATCTGTGATGCTGCCTTTGTTCTATGTTTGACCAAATTTAGCTTAAATATACAACTCATGTTTCTCCTTCAATGAAAAAATACAACACTGAAAGTTCAGTTGTGGTTACATATTCTCTACAAGTACAAAGCCACCCACAAAATGTCAGATGGCGAAATATGAAAAAAGTATCTAGTGTCACGCCTAAAAGCGCTAATTTTGAAAATTAGTAAATATTGAATATCCATTACGAAGCAAACTTGACGTGATGGCCGTTTTAATGTCATATATGAAATTAGTACCCACAAATTAATTAAGAAAGCTAAATTTGTTCAGATTATAAAAACCTTGTAAACTAGTGTTATTTAACGTGTACTTCAAATGGGTAAAGATGTTTAGCTTCTAGTTACCCCAAGCCTTTGTTGTTTTGAGAAAATGCGTCTATTTTAGTCAAACAAAATTTTTAACTGATCCGAAATAACAAGGATCTATCTCTCAAGAGTAAAAATTTCCAATTTAAACTACTTTTATTAAGAGTTGAATTAACCAGTATAATGTTTGCAGCAAATAGTTGACCTGTGTGTCAAAAAACTTCTAAACAAGATGTAACTTTTCCAACTAGGATAATTATTAAGCTCATACTTCAAATGGGGAATAGACGTTTAATTTCTAGTTACCCCCAAGGCGGTTGTTTTAATGAGAAATTTCCAAACTTATATAAAAGACACGAAGACTGATTTAAAATGAAGCAAGTATAATTAGCAATTTTCCATCTGATTAACCCGCGAAGGGTAATCAAAATTACTGAATCGTTGAGAAGTGAAGAGAATTCGTATGAAAGCGAAAAATGAGAAAATATCAATTACTTCTGAAAATAGAATTTCCCAGAGTAGCTCTGAACCAAAACTATCATTTCTTCTTGTAAGCAGCATTCAGACCAAATATTTTTCATTAAAATGTGAGAAACTTCCCACAGTGCATCGAGATGCCACATTTAACCCTCTGAGATTCGTGAGATTTTCAAGTAGTGTAGTAATTATTGCTTTTACCCCCACACACTTAATGACTAAATAACCACATCTATCGATTGGGTGAATCCATCAATTCTTTCAACTTTTTGAAAGATTCTATTGGTCATTTCCTTAAGAATGGAATTCAGTGGAAGTATCCTATTGGTCCTTTCCTTGGAATAGAATCCCTTGGAACAATTCTAATGACCCATTCTGTCAAATAGAATTCTTTGGAATGTTTCTATTGTTCGTTTCCTTAGAATAAAAGCCTTTGAAAAGATTCTATTATCTGTCAATAAGGTCGAAATTGGCTAAAAGTCATGCAAAGAAGATTGCAGGATGGATATAAACTTGCGAACCCACTCAGAAAGCCAAACGAACCAGATGGTGCTTCTGACAAATTCCAGATAACGTTTGCCACAATCGGCAAACACTTGGATGAATGGTGCACAATGAGTAGTTGATTTTCCGATACAATGAAAATTCCTTGGAACAAATGTCTGAAGCCCTACTATAATAGACACTGCTTCCATTGCTATCAGGCTTCCACTTCGCTGCCACCTATCCTTCTCTTCACACAGCGTTTCAAGCTTACTCGACTGCTAAGAACAAAACAGGGCAGTCAAACTGTTGCAATCATGCACTCGGAAGTGTTCCCTTGATCCCAATGAATCTCATGGTTGCAATCTGCAGTCAGTCAATTAGTGATAGAATTTGTAGAATTGAAGTCTCCGCTAAATCAAATGGGGAGAACTGGTGAACTTAGTCACCATCACAAAACATTAAAGCAGTTTATGTGTGTCGATCAATCGGTCTAGTTGCCAGGGCGCTCGATTCTAAATCGAAAGGCTCATGGACTGAAACCTGGGTTAGGAATGGATGTTTGTCCGTCCTGAATGAACGTGGCCTCTATACAAGGTGCTTTAAAAATGTCTGGTCAAATTGTAAAGGTGATTGAGGGTCTCAAAATAAACATTTTTGTCAAAAATTTGTGCCCGCAAATGCCGCATTTAGGTGGTAGTGGGCGCTGTTTAGATCAGTGGAAAACATTGCTCCGAATTCGTGTAGCGATGCATGCCGTAGAAAACCCAAAGGGGGAATGACGCCTTACGCCACAGAAACGATGTTCTTGACTGTTCTAAACAGCGCCCTCTACAACCTAAACGCGTTCTTTCCGGATACATATTTCTTTGACAAAATTGTATACTTTGGGCCCTTCTAACACCCTTTAAAATTTGGGCAGATATTTTCGAAACAACCTGTGTATACGAGTTGAGTCTAGAATGAATGATAAGAATGTGTAACATGAACCTACTCTCCATGGTGCATCAAAGTAGCACAAAGTGGTTCAAAAATCCACGCTCCTAGTGCCATGATGGAAATGTTCAATTAATTTGGCGGGCATTAGAAAGAAAATAGTATACTGCTGTGCATCCAATCTCAAACATGAAGTACTTTTCGATAGACTGAAGTTGCAATGCTTTATATGCCCTGCTAGAAATCCGTAAACACTAATTTTAAAGAACAACTCATTAAAACCGTAGGGACACGGTATTTGAATTTGTACTACACCTCTGAGGGGCTTATACGCATATATCCGTTCTGTTATTTGCAGTCTTCCAAGCGGTTTTTACTTCCTGGAAAAATATGTTTCCACGGATTATTTCAAACATTGGATGAGATTATTTCAAACATTGGATGAGATTATTTAGTCATTATGCGTGTGATGGGAGAAAACAATACTACACTAATCAGAAATTCAGTGATCCTTCAGTGGGTTAATTCTCTGAGTGGTTCACACGCGTTTTTCCACCTTGCAACCTATAGTCTCCCCGGCATGACTTCTAACCAATTTTGATTCCTTGACCATTGCAATCTTTCCAAAGGAGATATTCTATTCTTAGGAAATAAGCAATAGCATATTTCCAAAGGATTGTATTATAAGGAAATGACCAATAGATATTCTTTAGAAAGGAAATTCTAAGGAAAAGATCATTGAATCTTTCCAAAAGTTGAAATAATTCTTAGATTATTTCGACCAATAGATGTGGTTTTTAGTCATTAAGTATGTTGTAAGGTAAAATCAAATAATAAACTATCTTTCCAAAAGATTTCAAGGAAATAAGCAGTAGAATTTTTGCAAGGGATTCTATTCTAAGGAAAGAACCAGTAGAATTTTTCCAAAGGATTATATTCTAAGGATTGAATTTTTCTAAAGGTTGAAATAATTACTTGACTCTTTCAACTAATAGATGTGGTTATTTAGTCATTAAGCGGGTTGGGAAGTAAAAGCAATACCACACTAGGGAATTTCGTGACCCTCATTGGGTTAAAAGGTATAACTATTAATCCTAATTCATGGGAATAACAGCGATAAGAATTTATCGGTGTCAGTGCTCATTTGGAGGATTTAAGGTCCCATTATTTCCTAATTTTTTCGAAATTGCTTAAACTTGGCACTCTTAAGGTAAGATTACACTCTAATATCAAAGCCGATCCTCCTATCCTGTAATTATTCTCATCCGACGTACCATTTCTGGATGTCACAATTATTAATGGTCCTTAGGCTCGCCATGGGCGTAGATTGGAATCTTCTCGAGATCAGATGGATATTTCATAACTCATTAGTTAATTGACTTCCTTCCTCGGTCTCCGTAATAAAAAAACTTTATTCAATATTGATCGAATCGTGATGGATACACTCATTCATAATGGAGGATCCCTTGTTCAGATTTGCTTCTTCAAATGATGGATGGTGATTTTTCCTGACAGATTTGACTTTAGATGATCAGTTACTTGACTGAGGATACGGTGAAACACATTTTTCGAGAAGAATGAGGTTCGTCGTACAATTTTCATTTGTGGTGCTTGAAGCATTGAATACCAGAGGGAAATTATACGTTTGGGGATGTCGCTGGAACTCACTATAACCTCTTTACAATTTTTGATAGCAGCGATTAACGACTTTCCGATGTATTATGTGAATGTGTCACCGTGACGTCACGTGACCTTATAGAAAATAGGCTAGTTTGTATTCGATCACGTGGTTTGGAGATTCAGTTCTGGCTTTCTATTAGTTACAGAACGCATTTGAAGTAATCATAAAGAGGGGAAGAAACTTGTCATATTTGTTAGTTGGAAGTAAACTAAATATTGATATTAATAAACATTAGTATTAAAACATTTATATTCCAGATATTCTTGATTATAACTATACTTATATATATACTTTATTCTAAGCTATGACGGCATTTCCTGTAAATATCGTTTAGATACGGCCTGGTATGAATTTTTATTGTTATTCCAATCACTTCCATTCAGTGGGCCTTCGAGTTGTAGGCGGCGCAGGTTCGATTCCTGCCAGGTGCATTCCTACCTGAGTGTATTTCTCTCTTCTGTGTCAGTAAAGCTTCCGCTGTGTGCTGTCAATTACTTGATTTTGTATGTCTTGTGTCCATTACTTGATATTGTATTGTTTCTGGTACAGCATAGCCAAATATGGTCCTTGCGCCATAGAACCCCCAAAACTAAACCAACCATCCAATCAGCGGGTTGCCCATTGCGTTTTCAACCTGCAACTTTTAGATCATGCATATTCGATTCCTGCCTGGTTGTATTTCCTAATTGCGTGCCTGTAAAACTTTCCTTGTGTGTAAGACTTGACGTTATATGTCTTGTGTTTGGCAGAGCTTGGCCAAGTATTACCCATAAGGAAACCAACTCAACCAACCAGAATGTCCAACTTCAAAACTTAAGGAACAGTCAAGTTATCAGCTACGTTGCAGTGAAGTGACTACTATGTGGTAAAATGTCACAAAAGGTTCGTCGAGAGTTACCGAACCGAGGAGTAAAAGCAAAACGATTATTCCTCTGATTCCAAAATATGAATACACACCAATTTTCTTCTGAATATCCTTGGTTGTGCAAATCGCAAGTCGGTTTCCTTTAATTTCCAGGTTCTAGCCCTTAAAAATAACGGCGTTCCTTAAATTTTGCACGCCAGTGTCTTATAAATTAATTCGAGAAAAAATTGCGTGTAACTCAGACTCAATTATGGGGTCTGCCCAACAGAGATTTATATTTTCACACACTGTTGAATTCCACTATCTACATGATAAAACGGAGCGAAATAAATATCAACATATTCCAAACACATGACAGGCGATAAAAGAATGTCTAACCCAAAGTAGCATAGTCAATGACTCGCAGTGGGAAAAATGACAATTTAAAAGAGATACTTTTATCTTCTTTCGAACCTCGAAATGCGCGGTGGAAGTGTTGAACTTTCGCTTACGCCCTAGGTTTATTCTTCCTATTTATTCACCGCGCTTAGATCTTTTTTCCTCGCTTTTCTTTCGGGTACTATAGCTGTACTTTTCTCTTCTGCTTTTCATGCAGTTGAAAAGCGTCAGCCTTCACTGTTTTATATTTCTTCCGTGGCTTTATCCATCTAGTGTTTCTCCAAATCTTCCCCTTTCCTTGTTGCAGCTATTTTACTAGCATTCCGTTCAGCTGGCCCTGTTTGTTTTTCCACACTGGGCTCATTGATGGAATATCCACCCGCTCGAGGAATACGCGCAGTCGAAGTAGTGCGATGAAGCTGTAAAAGCGTGTTGTTTTTTGCCCTTTCTGACAGCATTTCCTTTAAGTGGAATGCCGGGGAACTGAATTCCGCGGAGGTGGAATGTTTTTGAAAAAGGGGGGTATTCCGCTGTGTGAGAAGTCGCATGAATTTCTTGCTCCGTTTGTGCATTCGTAATTGAGATATTCTGGGAAATATATATGTGAGGATTTTATATAAGACCGCGGAAGCCCAGATGTAAGAGCAACGGATTAGCAACCGGAGGGTTGTGAGTACGAAACTCTGTCCAGCCAAAGACCGTCATATACACGGGGGCTGGTGGTAAATCTGTCGTGGCCTCAAATGCCGTCACGTTGGCGTGGCTGGAAGATTGGAGATCGGGCTGCCAGCTCAGGTGTTCTCTCATCTGACCGTGGTTCAAAATGGCGATGCGTTGTCCTTGGATCTTTCCCCTATGGACTGATCCCGGACCGTCGCCAATGGCCCGTTGTGTTGCTCCATTGCGACAATAATTCACTGTCTACCTAGCTTTATACAAGAAATATTGTATGCATCTGGAATTTCGCCATATCTTATACTATCGAGAATAAATATACAGGGTGTTTCGAAAATATCTAGACAATTTGTAGAGGATGGTAGAGGGTCCCAAAACAAACATTTTTGGTCAGGAATGGGCGTCCGGAAATGCCGCGTTTAGGTGGAAGAGGGCACTATATACATATATATGGGCCATCACCAAAAATCAAACTAGAAAAACCAAACCAAATACAAATTGCAAGTAATAACAGAACAAATAAAAAATAAAATAATAGAATACCAATCCTATAGATGAACAGTGTTGAAAGCCGTAGAGAACAAATAGAGGGAAATAAAAAATAATAACTACTAAAAATAAATTTTTTCATGAGAAGCACGAGAAAATGCGTGAAAATGTGAAGGGAGTGAGGCCCGCTTACTTTGTCAAAAACTACCGAAGTGGAGACTTATCCACTTATCTTCGGTAGTTTTTAAGTTTTCGGGGGATAACTTGTGTTAATCTCTTTGGCTAAGCCTCACACAAGTATAGAGTGATGCTTAGCCAGACGGATTAACATAAGTTACCCCCCCCCCCGAAAACTCACAAAACTACCAAAGAAAAGTGGAGATAAAAAATTATAAGTCATAAAACATCATGAACGAGATTTGAAACAATGATAGGACAACATCCAAAGAAAAATTAACATCCAAAGGAATAAAAACAGCCAACAAAAATATAGTCCTATCATTCAGAAAGGCCCCGAGGAAAATATAGCAGAGGTCTTGACCATAGTTATTCACTGGGTGTGAAACCGAAAATTTGGACATCGCTCGCCCACCGCAGGCTGTTAAGTTTTCACACACGTGTATATATGTGACCGGAGGTAGGTGTCCTTCAGGTCGACCTTACATGTACCCTAATCTGTGCCTTTAAAGCGGGGGTGAATAGAGCCTTATCCCTATTTATTCGTCCTACCATTTATAGCCTGGTTCGGGCTTGAGCTTGCAGGGCTTAGGTGAAATTTCCACATAGGCAACTATGTCTTATTTCAGTGACCATCATAAATTTGACTTGCGTGAGCCTACACGCCTTGTCATGGTTCTGATGCCTCAACCATTCTCCGAAGGTGGGTTAGGAGTTGTTTGCCACACAAATTTACCCAAGCGGCTTATCACTCGCAGGCGCATCGAGTGATGCTTAATGCCACTGGGTTGATCTCTAATGAATTCAAGTCCTCGGAGGAGCGTCATGTTTGGAGTCACTTGCCTCATCATGTGGGGCAAGTGCGACTTCATGAAATAGTATTGGCAACTGTTTTTTAAAATATATCAATGGCAAGTTTAAGCAAATAAGAGTGTAAACTTATTAGTACGAGAGTCTAGGTGTGTGTGGTAAAAATTACAAAATGTTAAGTTACCGCGTTACTTCTAAAAGTTACTGCGTTAGTACCAAAAGTTACTATGTTACTACTAAAAGTTACTTCTAATTGGTTCAATATGAACTTTGAAGATTTCGGTTCGCAATTGCCACACCTTACCATAATATAATTATCTCCTATGAAGTATCAATCTTCTGATCCTCTAGGAGATTTCCGAGTAGTAAAGAGTGCTGTTTTTACCCCACAATACTCTAAATGACTAAATAAACACACCTTTCTAAAGACTATGTATTCTTCCAATCTTTAGAAAGACTCTATTGATCCTTTCCTTAAAATATAATCTTTATTTGGAGCAATTCTATTGGATCATTTTGTAGAATAGAATCCTTTGGAAATATTCTATTGGTCCTTTTCTTAGAATATAAACCCTTGGAAAATTCTATTGGTCAAAAAGGGGGTCAAAATTGGTTAGATGTCATGTAGGAAGGTAGGTAATTAGGGTTTTATGGCGCAAGGTCCAAAAGCGGACAAGCTGCGCCATAGAAGTCATGTAAGGAAGACTGCAAGTTGCAATGTGAAATTATTTGTAAGACCCCTCAGAGGGTTAACGTTCATGTTGTATACAATACATCATTTTCCTTACCAATTTACCAAGTCTCTTTCTTAATATCTATCTAAACTAAGAGAATAGAAAACATAAATCATAATCTCATACCTTTTATCCATACATTGAATATGATAGGTCATTTTATAATATATTCTAAACAATGGTTTGTTTGTAATGAAAGGGACACAGCTCTGACAAAAGTCAATTACCTGGTATTCCCTTATGGCCTTAATAGGTGTGTGCTTCCTCAATGTATATAACTACTTTATTTATCTTAAAGCTAAAGATTGACAATTAAGTACGCCTCTCTACCCAATAGACAGAGCAGCTTATTGTACTACAGTAGTTTAGTATATTAAGTGTAGATAATTCAGTAGATCTCGCACACTAAGTGTCTACCTACCTTGGACAGATATCACACCCTTGCTGCATGAATGCTCCTAGGGAGAACCAGAGACTGTTGTAGAGTGAAAAATCATTGGCAACTGATGGACCAATGAAAGAATCTTCGTATCGCCATTCATGTGGAGAGAAGCGACTCACCAAGAACAGAACCACTGAAACTCCAACATATGCAAAGATGATGCACATCCAAATTTCCTTAGAGAGAGGGTTCATGAAGGAAAAGACTCCGGGTTTCTTCTTCATTGGCTTCTTTATCATAATGCTAATGCCCAAAGACATGAAAGGTTTCGTGAAATCGATAACTCGCTCTCTTGCAGAGGTAATGGTCAAAGGTGCGATTGCCATATCAGCTTCCTGTAAGAGAAAAGAGATATCTCGTTGAAGCCACTTGGAGAATTAAGTCACGTATGCATTTTTTAATTGAATTTTTATGAGTATAACCATTTTAATGGGTTTGAATATTAAAAACTTATCGAAATGCTAGAGTTAGAGTTAAATAAAAAATACCAAAAGATCGAAGGAACGAAATATTTGAGAGCCTTGCTACAATCACAGACGAATAGATAAAAGTATTCCACATTGACTACTTCTATGCTAACTACACGTTGACTTTCTATTTAACTCAATTAACTCACGAATAGTATATACCAAATCGAAAAATTACGACAGAACTGGGCCGAGAATCAATCCAGTGTCCACTTCCCCCCACCAAATTAAAATGCCGATCCTAATTTTCCGACTGACATCTCTATTAAAGTGCTCTATCACAATCAAAGCACACGAGTGCACTTTTCCAAAGGCGCTCCTAAATACATACATTATTAAACGAAATTTCCCCTTTATGAAAGTTTCTTAATGTACTTATAAATGTAGTAGAGATAGTAAATCATGTAAGACGCTCTGTCAAGTACCTGAGTGGTAAAACACTGAAAGAACCGAGATAATGGAATGCGCTGCCCAAGGAAAAGCTTCCAGTAAACACGGAACATCGAAAAATGACAATATCTTGACGAGATATCTCGTCATTTGCAAAATTGGTCTTGATGGACGAGATATCTCTTATAAACCATTTGGAGAGTTAAGCCACAAATGTATTTTGTAAGTTAATTGCTGAGTATAACCATTTTAATGTTTTTGACCATTTTAGAAACTTATTGATATGCTAGAGTTAGTTAAATAAAAATTACGAGGGATCTAATGAACGAAATATTTGAGATCCTCTCTGAAATCACTAAAAATGATAAAAGTGCTTCACATCAATTACTTTTCGTTAACTGCTGCTGCACGTTGACTTTCTATTTAACACAATTAACCCACGGATCACAAATACCAAATTGAAACATTACGACAGAACTGGGTCGAGGATCAATCCAATGTTCATTCCCGCCACCAAATTAAGAAGGCGATCATAATTATTCGATTGGCACCTCTATTAAAGTGCGCTATCACCGTCAAAGCATACGAGTGTAGTCTTTCGAAGGTGCACCTTAGCCGAAATTCCCACTTAATGGAAGTCTTTTAATGTACTTATAAATGATGCAATAACAAGCCTTGTAGGATGCTCTGATAAGTACAGGAGTGGTTAAACACCGAAAGAAGCGAAATATTGAAATGCGTTGCCTAACGGAAAGCTTCCAGTAAACACGGAACATCAAAAAATGACAATATCTTGATTAGATATCTTGTAGAAACTATTTGCAAGGCTAAGCCACATATGTATTTTGTAAATTAATTGTTGAGTACGACCATTTTAATTTCTTGACAGTTTTAGAAACTTATTGATATACTAGAGTTAGTTAAATAAATTACTGAGGTTAGGTAAGTAGGTATTTAATTAACGTCACACTGGAGTAACATATTGACGACGGTCCGGGATCAAATCCGAAGGGAGCGATTCAAGGAGAACACCACGTAATTTTGAACCACTGTCAGATGACGAGGTCACACCTGAGCTGGCATCCCACTCTCCAAACTTCCACACCACGCCAAAAATTACTGAGGGATCTAAGAAACGAAATATTCGAGAACCTCTCTGAAATCATTAATGAAATGATAAAAATAATTCACATTAATTACTTTTCGTTAACCACTACTAACCTATTTAACTCAATTAACTCACGGATCGCACATACCAAATCGAAAAAATTACAACAGAACTGGGTCGAGAATCAATCCAATGTCCACTCCTGCCACCAAATTAAAAAGGCGATCCTAATTATCCGACAGACACCTCTATTAAAGTGGGCTATCGCCGTCAAAGCACACGAGCGCACTCTTCCGAAGGCACGCTTAAATACATATATTATAAGCCGAAATTCCCCTTAATGAAAGTCTTTTAATGTACTTATAGATGATGCGATAACAAGCCATGTAGGACGCTCTGACAAGTACCGGAGTGGTAAAACACTGAAAGAACCGAGATACTGGAATGCGCTGCCCAAGGGAAAGCTTCCCGTAAACACGGTGCTTTCTGAAATCTAGAGGACTGAGCTCTGGAGACGTCAGCCACGTTGACAAAGTGGAGGGGGTGGTCTGATGAGGCCCCCACTCGTTGCCACGTCGTGTGACCCAGGGAGATAATTGCCCCTGATGACGCTGGCTTTGATGGTAGCGTAGCGAGGAGGCCTTGATCATTTGCATATCCATTACAGGTTCTCGACTGGTGTTCAGTCTCAGGGGAGGTGGTGACGCAAAGTAAGGAAAAGCTATTTCCCCAATCTTTCAGCTGCGTTTGAGACTCCTGCTCTAGCGGCGCTGTGAAAAGTTGGTAGTGTTTTCCTATGTTTTGATTTTGTTAAGAGGTTCCCACGCGTTGTTTACGGCCGGGGCTCTTTGCGTGCTTTTTTTTTTAACCTCCGAGAATCGCGCCATGGAGTTGTCAGGGAAGACGAGTCCCCCAAGTAGGACATGGGGAGCTGGAAAAAAGTTTCCCTCGCCTGTTGTTTTTGTAATTTGCTTTAAAATGGGGAAGTAAAGTGGGAAGGGGGAAAGGGGAAACTCGTCACGTGTCATACGAGAGAGGGGTTCGTGGTAGTTCGAATAAAAGTCTGGATCTAAATGAAGGGAATTTATTTGGCCGTTTGGGGATATCACTATAAATTTTTTTGCAAACTATAGTCGTATTGTTATTATTTTAACATTTTATTTCCAAGCAGACCCTTAGAGACACAAGTATTTCATTAGTATTACAACTTTTCACGTGTCATACAAGAGAGGGATCTTTCATTAGCTACTTCTACTCCTCTTCAGATGTCAGATGAGATAGCGAATCGTAGTAGCTCGAATAAAAGTATGGATCGAAATGAAGGGATTTTATTTGACCTTTCGGGATATCACAATAAAATATTTTTGCAAAAACCATAGTCGTATCTGTTACTATTTTAATATATTTTTATTTCTATTCAAACCATTACAGACACAAATCCTTCATTAGCTACTACTTCTCTTCACGTGCCATATGAGAGAGGGACGCGTGGTAGTTCGAATAAAAGTCTGGATCCAAATGAAGGGAATTTATTTGGCCTTTTGGCCTAAAATTCAATGACATTTTGTGCAAACTATAGTAGTACCTGTTACTATTTTAATATTGTATTTACACGAGTACATTGCAGACACAAATACGTCAGCCAAAAGTACTCATACATGGAACAAGAATTAAAACAAAAAATACATTCAGGGTAAAATATAGCAAATAAAAATACAAAAAGCTATGGAAGCTGCTGTGTAGCTAAAAGGTCCCCTGCCTGTCAGTAACGTGCACTGAGAGTTGTTTCAGTTAGAGCCGCACAGTGCTCTGTTACCATTACTGCACCATTCGTATAAAGAAGGCACAAGATGGCTATTAGAAATACCAAGTTTGTGTTTATGGGAAGCAAGGCAATCATGGTTTGTGGTAAGTCTGAATTCTACCAACGTCCCATTTCTTGGATAATAGTGGAGAGAAAGGTTGACTCTTCCCAAGAATCGTCGTCGGTTCCATCAAAAGGGCGATTTTATGCTCAATACTCACTCTATGAGCCGCAGTATGGTAGAGGATCTCCTCTGAGTAGTTTGAAGTACATGTATACCCCTCTTGGCCAACCTACACCAATTGACACCTCATTCCATAACCTCGAAGGGGTTCACACGCTTTGTTCCACCTTGTATCCCGCGGTTTTCCGTAAATGACTTCTAATCAACTTTGACCTTCTTGACCAACATTTAATCTTTTTAAAGGATTCTAAGGAAAGGAGCGATAGAATATTTCCAAAAAATTCTATTCTGAGGAAATGAGTGAAGTATTTTTACAAATAATTACATCCTAAGTAAAGGACCAATAGAACCTTGAGGTTGAAAGAATCTGAATTTTTCCAATCAATAGATGTTGTTTGGTCATTGTGTTGTGGGAGGGGTTAATAAAACCAATGCTGCACTTATCGGAAATCTTGTGCCACCCAGAATGTTAATTTTCAATGGTCTGCATGGCTCAAACTGAATCTCAGAATAACTTCATTTGTATATTCCTGTACCTTAAAGACAATGAAAATGGAGTCAATCTCGCCCTCGAAAGTAGAATTAAATTCATGCAAAGGTATATAATGAGCAAATAGATTATTTTAATATTGTCAAAGTAGAAGAATACAGTAGACTGAGCTGTAAATACATTTATTAATATTCCAAAGCTCGTTACAGTTCTGTTAATCATCCCCAACTAGGTAGGTTTCATATCCACCTAAAGAAGTAGGTAACTCGGAAAAATTGGTATTTTGAAATGTAATCAAATAAGTAAAGCCGCCATCGTACAGAATTTAATTCAGGGACTAGGTAACTTTTTTTGATCACTTAAGCTCTATTCTTCAGCTAATGAAAAATGAAGCAGTCATTGGTGCATAAATAATTCTTCACATTATCTCAAAAACCAAAACATTTAGTAACTTAGTTCCCGCATTCAAGTGACGATATATCAGTAGAACAATGCATCGAATTGGTAAGGCATTTAACAAAGTAAATGTATATAAGTTCATTTGTATAAATTCAGTTACATCAATTCATATAAATTCGGTTGGCAGCGATCTTTCAATTATTAATTTAATTTATTCTAACTGCTGAAGTAGTTCGAATTTACCCATGTGTCAGCACAATTGGTTTCGAACATAGAACCTTCCGCTTAGAAGACGGATACTGATCCAAGATAAGTGATGGGAAATTTAACTTATGGCAATATTTAACATTTTTAACTATATCTGTATAAATATTCATTTTTAGTTCATCTATTTTCAATCAAATCTAGTTTTAGGTGGACGAAATTTATTGACTTAATCTCTTACATTAACTGGAAAGTGGGTTACCAGCTCAAGTGTTGACCTCGTCTTCTGATCGTGGTTCAAAATTAGCGTTTTGTCCTCGGCTCTCTCCCTTCAGGATTGATCCCAGACCGTCTCCAATAGCCCGTTGTGTTACTCCAGTGTGACGTTAATTCAATAAACTTAACTTACCTCTTACATTATCATAAATATAATGTTTTTGTAAAGAATTTTACAGTTCTTGAATTGGAAGTTTTTCTAACATTTGCCATTCTTATCAAGGGCTATAAACTGTTGTTTTTAATTCCGCAATTGTCAATTGCCACGCATTTGTTTTCATTTTTTAATAACTGTATTGTTAAATAGAAAATATATTGTTCAGTGTTGTATTACGTTTGCATAATTTAACAGTGAACTTCTAGAAAGTTTGTAACGGTTCATATCACAAGTGATCAATCACAAAAGTGAACAATATATTATTACATTTATAAGTAAAAAATAAATGTGTCACTATTTTATTAGAGCATTTTTTTAATATCTTGCATTTCTTGAGAAAATGGCTCTTTGCACTTTATATCGCATTAAAACTGTCAACATTTTATTTAGTTTCAGGAAACACGCAAATACAAGATATAATTTTAGTGATCACTGCCATTGCATTTTACTTTTTAATATATATATATATATATATATATATATATATATATATATATATATATATATATATATATATATATATATATATATATATATATATATATATGTTGCAAGACCGTTTCAAACCCCAACACAAAGTGCATCACTCGAAAATAGTAAATTTTTGGTACGGAACCAATAATTGTCACGAAAGAAATATTGAAGAACTTCTTAGGAAAACAGAAAAAATATCTACAAAAGAGGATTTATAGGGGTAAAGAATTGAACTTTATTGGGGGAGCAAATAGAAAAATCTAGGAGATAAAATTCTTCACATTTTATTCAAATCTGATAAAAGATAGCTTTTGACTTAAATTCATTCAACAAACACGTGAGACGATGACATAAATATTTCATTTGAAAAATATTGCAAGCTAAAGTTGGCATTTGAGATGTTTTATTCAATTTTAAGTTGCTCTATAAAAATTTTCGAAAAGTTTTACAGTAAAAAAAAGCATTAATCTATCTAAATTTTAGCAACCGGTTAGTGAAGTTTAATATCTTACTATAAAACAATTTTTGAAACAGGAAAGAGAGTTCGACCAGCTTGTGTAAATGACTATAAATAGAAAGTCTATTTTTTATGTGTTTTTCTTGCAAATCTATATTTATACGAACGAAACTTTTCTTTTATTTAATTGATCAAAATAGTAAATGAGATAATTCAAGAAATTTATAAAAAGTAATTTAAATACTAGTCCCCATGCCAACAAACCGAACTATCCTAAAATTATGCACATCTCTTCATACTTTAAGTGAAGAGTGAAAATGTCAGCATCGTTATCACTGTCATCATCACAAAAGATTTTTCATCGATATCGGATTCTGATGAGTACCGGGAAAAACTAATTTGTCGCCAGCAGGTCTTTATACTTTTTAAGGTTTTGTTCTCAATTTTTCCGCCCGATTTCTTTAGTTTTACAGACTTTGAAGACCCTTCAATAAATTATCACCTCCTTTTCATTTCTCTTTATTTTCTAGTTCTTTTCGCTGCATCGATGACTTCATTCATACGTTGGTAAATGTGCCAGAATAAGTATGCTTCAGGTTTATATTTGTTTTCATGTCTTTATCGCTATCCCAGTTGCAAGAGTAGCGGATTAGCAACCGGAGGGTTGCAAGTTCGAAACTCGATCCAAACAGTCGTGTATGTAGGGGCTGGTTCACGTTAAATTTGCTGTAGCTTCAAATGTCCTCAAGTTGGCATGGTGTGGGGATAGGAGAGTTGGGTGACAGCTCAGGTTCTGTGCTCGTCATCTGACCGAGGTTCAAAATTACGAGGTGTTGTCCTCGGGTCTTTCCTTCGGGATTGATCCCTGACCGTCGCCAATAGCCCGTTGTGTTGCTCCAGTGCGACGTTAATTCAACTACCTACCATCTTGTCTCTTGATCGTTAATTTCAACACTGATTCGGATTCAATCAATTATTTGACTCGGCTGGTGGCTGTCATGACGAGGAAAATTGACCAGATCTTGAACGAGATATCTCGTCAATAGAAGAAAACTGACCAGATCTTGATCTCTTCGTCATGTCAAAACAGCAATATCTAGATGACGAAATCTTCCGTCATTAGTAAAATTAGTCAGAACTGGATGGACGAGATATCTCGTCGAAACCACTTGGAAGGTTAAAAACATATCGGGATTATTTTAAAAATCGGGGCTAAAATTTAGTTTATTACCTTTTAGGAGGAGGGCAACGTTTGGTGTTACAAATTAACTGGGTTATTATGTTTGACTATTCTAATGCCAATTCTCAATTTATTATTTGCAGACTCTATTGGCCACGAGCTTAAATTATATTCAACAAACTAGCTGAGTGACGTCACTCTCGGAATACGTAAAGGTAGGTAGGTATGTATTTTAATTAACGTCACATTAGAGCACAACACAACGGGCTATTAGTGACGGTCCTGGATCAAACCCGAAGAGAGATATCCGAGGAAACCACGTAATTTTGAACCACAAATACGTAAAGGAATTACGGTCTACCACAAAAATACTACCACCACCTACATTTAGCTTGGCAGAAAATGCCTCTACATACATGTATATTATAACTGTTATATGCTATTTACCGTTAAAATTCTGATAATGGGAATTGGAAGTAAACATTTTTAAAATACCGATTTTGAGATATTTAGAAATTTGGGTAGTAGTCCATTTTATGCTCTTTCGAATACGTCATTTTTGTTTGAATGCATATAAATAGATCTAATTATCAACTCAATTATTTAAACTCGAATTTCTAACATTTACCACAATTTTTCCAAAATGAACATTTTTATGATACATATTGGGGTTACCTTAAATTGTAGCTTACCGCCGTTTTGGCCAAGTTTGTCATTTTATCAAATCGGCATTTCATCAATTAACTGTTATATGTCATTTAGGAATTTAGCACCATTCCACCTCAAAAACATTACCACCACTTACTTTTAACTCGTCAGAAAGAGTCCCTTGCAAATTTTCAATTTATAAAGTAAATTTATTTTAATTTCAGTAAATTGAATGCCATTTTAGGAAAAAATCGGGTTACATTCATGAAAATTAAAAAATTATACTCCAAAATAAGTGACAAAACGGAATTCAATAGCATTTTGAAAATTTAAAAACGTATTATACCTACTCTATTTGTAACAATCACTGATTTTAGCTAGCATAAGTAATTATGTATTTTCACACACAATTAAATCAAAAATCCTTTTACTTCACATCAGTAATAGAGCCACCAATATTTTGTTTCCTTCAAAACTGCGATTAATATATTAGAGCTTCATGTACATAATTTACATTCACATGTGCCTGCATCTAAGAAAGTTATAGTGGTTCAAAATTACTAAGTGTTTTCCCTTGGAATTGATCTTTCCCTTGGGGATTGATCCCAGACCGTAGCCAATAGCCCATTTTGTTGCTCCAGTGCGACTTTAATTAAAGTACCTACTCTAAACTGTCAGGTAAATTAATTTTACTTAGAATGTTACTTCAAATTATAGCTCATATTTTCAAGCATCTACAATTATCTTTAACTAGTTTTATTAAAATATAAGAAATATATTAAGGAAATTATAACTGAAAAAATTAGTTTTATGAGTTTCAATATCGAATAAATAGGAATTAAAACTTTCTTAGAAAGTATTTTAATTTAAGCATGACGTTGCTAGCGAAAGTATGATTTTGAAATGACGGCTACATAAAAATAAATACTTGTATAGCGGGTGTTATATCGTCCACAATCTCGATTTTAAATATCTATATTTAAACAAAAACATGATGTTGCTAACACTCAAAATAAACTGAATATTAAAACGTTGAAGCTTTTCATGAGACGGGAATGAAGACTAGATTAAGACAACATTTGTTGTATTAAAATAAAACGAAATTAGAATTAAAATAACTAACTCAAGTAATTCTTTTAATATTGAAGAATTTGTTACCTATCAGTCATATATGTATGTTGATACAACGCAACAATTAAAAAACTGCTTTAGTGCAAGGAAACGAAGTAAAAGGTATATTCCTTGTGAGTATTAAAAAGTAAATGTATTTTAATCGAAAATATATTTATTCAAGCTAAGTTGTTTTACTTGCCTATTTTACCAACATCCGTTGATTTATTATAACGAGTTAATTTAGTTAACGTTTTCCTCGAAATTTATAAATACAAAGTATAAAAAATGATCTCATCCGCAGTGTGATACAAAATGTGAAGATGTTTCCACACAAAACAATCTAAAATTATAACAGAGATGAAATAAAGTGCCAAACATCGATAAACTGTCTGTGTCACACAGAATCGATGGAAAAGTGATCTATATTTGAGGCCCAAATATAAAAAGAGGAGGCCATTGGAGCTACGTGATAGAAAACTCGTACATAGTATTTGATATAGAAATAGATTATTTAATAAAAAATGACTCGTGAAACATTAGCCTTGTTATAACACGGCAGATACGGACAGCGTGGACATCCAATAGCATTAATTAACGACGAATGTGTCCTCATGTAAGAATTTGAACACACACACACACACATATATATATATATATATATATATATATATATATATATATATATATAATTCAAACACGCAAAGCATTATAATGCTAAAGTGCTAACAAATGCAGACAGGTAAAGAAACAAAAAACTAAAAACCCAAAATACAGAGGTATGAAACATAGTCAAACAGAAGCCAAAAGTCATAACTGTCCATGCATGCGCGCAGAAGCCGTAGACATTGCATGGGTAGCAATATAATTTAATAATTCAAATCAAAGGGAAATTTAAGAATATGAAGAAAATTTCAAAAAATGAAGCGGTGTTGGTGGATCAGGGCATCATCAAGAGGAATCTGACCCAGACAACACATGATTGCGTTTTCAGCGTATGGGCTGCTATTCGCCAAAATTAGACCCCCCAAAAAATATCATATAAACTAAAGTAGAAAGGCAAAAGTTAATCAGGCCCAAAGTCCAGGCACATCAAAACATCAAAGGAGACACATGTTCAAGACAAGCATAAACATAATTCTAAACCTTAGCCGGTTTTACGGTTGTTGTTTTACCTTTACACACTGACTGGACAGGATCATCCAATACATGCAACACTAAGAGAAGTTATTTATTATTAACAAACACTCCCCACTCGTTCTATAAAAAGCATCACTTGCCAATTTTCAAAAATCGTCTCCTGTCAAAAATGTCAAAATTTCAGTCATCTGATTTCCAACTAATTTGGGCAAGTGTCACGCAACAGCAAATATTCGCACCTGGCCTCATCAAAGAAAAATACAACAGGTACTGCGAATCTGCATTTTTCTGTATTTTTAACAAAATGGTGCTGATAATAATGCGACTATTTTACACAATTTTATCAATTCAAATTTATAATTAGACTATTTTCATAAAAAATTAGGAGAAACGTGTTTATATTTTTTCGGTTAAATGTGATTATCATGGGTTAACTGCTTATTATGCTTTTATTTATTCATATTTTAATAAAGCTAAGTAAACTTATTAATTGAATGGATTCACGACTTTTCACCCATGCGCATCAACGTCCCCTCTCAATGGCGGGCAAGTTCTTCGATGCCGCACAAACCCTTCCATTTATATTACCAGTGGCTGGACATTATCTGGACAGACCCCCTAAGTATACATCAGGCATACTTCCACAATCCATGCATTAATGTCATATTAAACAAAGAGCCGAATTAAATTGTATGAGTCCAATTAACCAAATTAGCCGTATGCGCATATATACTAAATATAAAAAGAAAAATAAACAGAGAACATGAGTATGTGGTTTGTTTTATATTAGTAAATCGTTCGAGAACCACGAGATTCGCGAGTAGTGTATTATTGGTTTTACCTCACAACACACATAATAACTAAATAATGACTGACTAATGACTTCTATTGGTTGAAATAATCCATGAATTCTCTCAGAAATAATCTATTGGTTCTTTCCTTAGAATAGAATCCTCTGGAGAATTTTTTCTCAGTCCTTACCTTGGAATAGAACTCTTAGGAAAAATTCTATCTGTCTTTTCCTCAGAATGGAATCATATAGAAGAATTCCATCAATCGTTTCTTTATAATTAATGGTGTATATACGTATGTGGTATGTTTTATATTAGTTATCCGTTTGAGAGCCACGACATTTGCGAGTAATGTATTATTGTTTTTACTTCACAGCACATAATAACTAAGTAATCCATGAATTCTCTCAGCCTTCAGAAATAATCTATTGATTCTTTCCTTAGAATAGAATCATTTGAAGGATTTTCTGCTGATTCCTTACCTTAGAATAGAACCCTTAGGAAAGATTCTACCTGTCTTTTTCTCAGAATGGAATCTATGAATGGATTCTATTAATTCTTTCTTTATAACGAATCCTTCGGTTGGTTGGTTTTCTGTTTTATGATGCAAGGGCCATATACGACCATGCGGGAGGAAAAAAGCAAAAAGCACAAGGGTAGGCGAGGGTTAAAGGGAAGGGAGGACAGATAACTCGGGTACCTCGATGAAGAGTGTGTTGACCGTATCCATATAATAGAATCCTTTAGAAATATATTGGTCAAGAAGATTAAAACTGGTTATAAGTCATGCAGGGACTACTGCATGACTTCTGGTGGACATTCCAAGGTGAAATTACGCGTATGAACCCCTCAGAGGGTTAACCTCGTATAATTGAATTTTTATTAAATCTCCATCTATTATTGGCTGGTACAGTTCATCAGAGGCATGCTTTTGTTTTGCTGTGAGCCTGGCCCCTTTATAAAGCTACACATTTGTCCGACATATTTTGAAAGACTCGCATGAGAGTAGAAATAGTCTATTCAATCCCCGTGTTCCTTCACTTTCCAGGAAAGAGAAGATTGATTTACTCACCATTTGGCGAAAATTCATGATCTAATCTATAACTCGATCACCGAGTTATCTGCAGTCATTTGCATCACAGACAAAGCTCAGTTATGGAAATGCCATGCTGGAAAATTGTTGCGTCAGGAAATGAGGCGTGTGCTGTGTTACCTTATTATCCGCCGCTAGATGACAATGACTTGCTAATCCGTTGCAGCATAATTCAATAAAATTTTCCAGAGCTGCCAGTTACATAGTTCTAAAATGTTTGGCTGCTATGAAGCGCAAGTTTTATGATACTGGAGATAGGGAGCTTAATTAAATTACGATATTCACTGGAATTTCAGTTCCACTGATGAAATCAGAAATTATTCGCAAACTATTCAAACGCGCATTTTCAATATTAACTTGAATATTAAACTGCATATTTCGAATGCTATGAAAATTAAAAATTGTGCTTTTTATGTTTCCATTAAATATATCTTTACTATTTGTCTTTTACTTGATAGTTCAGTTTATTCAGCAGAACTTTGGGGATTTAAAGAAGTGACTTAACAGGCGTATCCAATCTGCATATACAGAGATTAATATTTATCAAATTCTGTATCAACCCTTAGAAACGATTAAAGCAACCTAAATAGATTAAAACCTTGTTAAAGAAATTAAATATTTCATAAAAGACACTGGATCTCTTCCTTAGGGATCGATCCAGGACCATCGCCTCGGTTCTTTCCCTTTGGGATTGATCCCGTACCTTTACCAATAGCGCGTTGTATTGCTCCAGTGCGTTTTTAATTAACTACCTACCTAATAATAGACATTCGGAAATCTCGTGGGTCTCAGAGGGTTATTTTTAATAAGAAAACCCGTTTGTATTTTGACGGGGAACAGGAGTTTTAAACCTTTAAATCTTACTTGGCACTTGAACTAGATGGTCTACAATTTCTACATGTATTGATTAAAATACCAGTTCTAAAATAACGTGATTATGCTGTCGTGCGACGTACTATCCCGAATTCTACTTCACTGGCTATTGACTGTCTAGTTATTGCATTTGAATCACCAAAGTTCACTTTCTAGGAACCAAGAAACGCTATCTACGCTCCCCTTAGCTATTTAGTTGAACTGGGACCCAACAATATTATTTGATATATGTAAGTGTTACTTCTCATTACGAAGGTTGTAAGCAGTGTAATGACCATTATATTCGATATTTATTGGTCATCAATGCTATCTCCTAGAAGCAGAACAAAACAAGTATTCTTTTAATTGGTGCTTGTTTGCAACACGCACTGTGGAGTACAGGAATTCTATTTCCTCTGGGGAATTGTCTATCTACAATTCCTTTCCAAATACAGAATCCTTCCCACGGAATCTTTAGAAAGGATTCTATTCTAAAGAAAGAACCTGCGGAATCTTTAACGGATTGTTTCCATTCTTGACTAATAGAGCTTCGCAGTGGATATTTATCTTTTACTAATATCCAAAAGCTACTTCTCTACCAAATTTTATCTTCAGTGTATTCAGCTCAGCTTGTGATGTCTTTTGGATGTCCTTACCATTGCATCACTACATCAAGGGTTCGATTCTAAAACTACGAGGACCAAATCTTATCATCAGTGCATTCAGTTGTGGTTTATCCGTTGGATGTTCTTCCTATCATTGCATCACTACATCAAGAGTTCAATTCTGAAACACGAGTGCCAAATTTTATTCTCAGTGCATTCAGTTCAGCTTGTGGTCTGTCCGTTGGATGTTCCTCTCATTGTATCACCACATTGAGGGTTTTATTCTAAAACCACAAGGGTCAAATTTTATCATTAGTGCATTTAGTTTTGTTTTGTCCGTCGGATGTTCTTCCTATCATTGCATCAACACATCAACGGTTATATTCTGAAACCACTAGGGCTAAATTTTATCTTCAGTGTATTCAGCTCTATTTGCGATTTGTCCTTTGGATGTCTCTCATTTTATTGCATTAACACATTAAGGATTCGATTTTAAAACCACGAAAGTCAAATGTTATTTCATTGAAAATATTGGATGTGATGTGCGGTTTGTGGTGTACAGTTTGTGGTGTACGGTTTGTGGTGTACAGTTTGTGGTGTACGGTTTGTGGTGTACTGTTTGTGGTGTACGGTTTGTGGTGTACGGATTGGAAATCATCATTTTCTTATAGCAATTAATCCCTCTCAAAAGCCTAACTTACGAAAAAATTCAAAATAAACATATATCATAGATTTATATAAGTATGATGGTCACAAAAAATTATTTAAGTGAAGTATTCTTTTTTTATTTTAAGAATTTTATCAAACAAGGAAACACTTGAGGAATTAAGTACTTTCAAATCATTTTAAAGGAAGCCTTACAGATATTTTTTCTTAGGTGGTGTTCGTAGTAACATTAACCAAAAAACTCCCGAAGGATTTCCTAACATAAAAGGGTTGTTTTAAGAGTCCTTTGTGTCTTTTATAAGAATTAAAAAAATCAGACTACGATTGAATGATTACCAAATACTTTACATACACATATGCATCAGTGTGTGGAAAAAGGAAAAGAAGTAATTTTCTTTATGTTTTGCTTTCCAGCACCTTTTCAACATTCTTTTACCTGAGTGTTTTTGCTAATTAGCCAACATGCAACAAAAATAAAATCTTATTGAAAAACGGTTTTTGTATACTTACAGTTGGCTTAAATCATAGTTACCAAAGTGGTGTTACCTCCCCTTGGGCACTGAGGGAATAATGGGGGCAGTGCTGGACTCAGAAAAATAGGGGACTTTGAGGAGCAAGAGTTAAAATATAAGATGTTAAAAAATTCATCGCCTATCGTTGTTAGCATGTTTTTAGCTAACACTTATCCGCTTGACCATACAGACACTCACTATAGTGGTACATTATCACTGATTCTTTAACTAAAAAGAGGAACCGACTGCAAATCGTTGACTGTGGCGATTTAAGAATGCTGATGAAGACAATGGAATCAATATGATCAAATCGGTAGCACAAAACCAGGCTCATCCTTCTCATTAGATTATTTTTAATTTTAATGAATTGATTTATGTTAATTACTTATAATAGTAAGTAATCTAGGGTGTTCATGTGGAATTAATTTTTATTATTTTATTTAAAAAAATATTTTATAAAAAGCTGTATCAGATTTAAGTTCCAAGCTGGTTTTTGAAATTTTAAAAATACACACACAGCTACATAAATATTTTGAAGAAATTCAAAAATTTATAGGCGCAGTATACTTGAAAATTATTATTAGTTGAGTTTCCGAATTGATATGATAGTTAATTGGTCAGCTCCAGCTAGATTAAAAGCCAACTTGCGTCAAACGACGATAAATTACATTTAAAGGTAACCTTGAATTGTATTCTACAAACTATTTTGGGTGACAGGAAGTGAAATCCTTGTCTTCAGTCTGGTATGTTTGTTTACACTGAAAATCCCTCTCATTTTCTGAGGATTAATGTCAAATATTTATAAAAACTAACTCGGAAATCAAAATCCTTCCGTTTTTTCTTAAAAATTTGGAGAATCGAGTTGAATTAAGTGAGTTGATCACTAGTTTTACTTCTAGTTTGTAAACTTCTCATTTCAGTTCAAACAAAAATGAAGTATCATCCGAAAGAACATTTCAAATGGACTACCTAAATTTCTAAAAATCTCAAAACCGATGTATTAGAAAAATTTTGGAAAACCAACCATTAACGTTTAATGAAAAACAACGGTGACAATTACGAAGGTGAATTGAGTAACAAAACAATAAACAGTAAATATATCCCTTTCCCGCATATGTAATTCTAAATTAGTGAACATAGTTTTGGCCAAAATGGACTATCAAAATTTCTAAAAATCTCAAACCGATGCTTTAGAAAATTTTGGGTTACGACTCAAATTAATGTAATACTAAATTTAAAAAATGAAGTATCATCCGAAAGAACATTCAAATAGACTATCTAAATTTCTAAAAATCTCAAAACCGATGTTTTAGAAAAATTTTGGAAAATCAACCATCAGCGTTTAATGAAAAACAACAGTGACAACGTCGAAGGTGAATTGAGTAACAGAACAACAAAAAGTAAATATATCCCTTCCCCGCATATGTAAAACTAAATTAGTGAACACAGTTATGGACTATCTAAATTTCTAAAAGTCTCCAACCGATGCTTCAGAAAATTGTGGGTTCCAATGCAAATTAATACAACTTTAAAGGTAAATAAAATATTTCGGTGATAATAATAATTGTGAACTGAGGAACAAAACGACACATTTCAACTCATATGTAAATGATTATAATCATAACTGATTTAATTGAATTAATAAAAAAATTAAATATTGAAATAAGATGAACCCTTTTTCATAACATTCTGCAATACCCGTAATCTGAAATAACAAGACCCCATTTTTATACTGGACACAAGAACTTTACAATTAACTCGGAAGTAGGCTGCCTAGGAGACAAAGGCAAAGCGATAGCATCATAGATTACAGCTCTAATGTAATGGGCGTCGCCGCTGAGTCTGTGCCTCCTAGCCTCGAATCCTTCCCGAAAGTAATCTAATACATAAATAACGCAGTGTTTTTACTATGAAAACACAGCAAGTCATGTCCGACGGCCCTCGTCCAATCAGATTGATTCCCGATCCCCTTCCGCCTTCCTCGTCCCAGAATTTCTGGAGCCGTCACTAAATATTTCACTTGAAAGACTGCGAAAGAATAATATCCTGGAGTCTGTTTTAAATAGAATCGATTGTTTTAGGTCAGCTAGTTTTCGTTGGGGAAAGGTTTGTTTTTCATTCTTCACTCTCTTTTACTTGAAACAGAGATTTCGTCTCGAATACTCTAATAGATTTTGTACAGGTACACTCGCAGGCGAGTGCGTAAACAATATATTTTAAACTTTGAAATAATTGGGAGTTTGTGACAAGCAGTTGTCTTGAAAGACAATGAAAATTACTTGTTTAAATTCTTTAATTACTTTGATGTAGGTGTACTGGCACGTGCGTGTTGAATCAATGAATTTTAAATCATCAAGGAGCCATGAGTTCATGACAAGCACTTGTCTTGAAAACTACTTGTTTGAATTCTCTAATTACTTTAATGTTAGTGGTACTGTCACGCGTGTGTTAATCAATATATATATATAAATTTTACATCCTCAAGTAACCATGAGTTCCTGACAGGCAGTTGTCTTAAAAGACACTGAAAACTACTTGTTTAAATTATCTAATTACTTTGATGTAGGTGTACTGGCGCTCATGTTTAATCAATGTTTTAAATCCTCAAGGAACCAGGAGTTTATGACAGGTCTCCTGGTCTGAGATTTACAGTGTCTTGAAAGACACTGTAAATCATTTGTTTAAATTCTCTAATTATTTTAAAGTAGGTGTACTGGCGAGAGCGTGTTTAATCAATGAATTTTAAATCATCAAGGAATCAGGAGTTCATGACATTCGTGAGATTTTGAGAACGCTAAAAACGACTTGTTTAAATTCTCTAAAAACTTTAATTCAAATGTACTGCCTCTAGCATGTGTTTAATCAACGAATTTTAAACTTCAAGGAACTAGGAGTTCACAGACAGGTATGCGGTTTGGAGGACATTGAAACTAAGCGTTTAAGTTCTCTAATTACTTTAATATAGGTACATTTTCCAACCATCTACCTCTCTACCCATGTAACCAACAAATTTTGAGCTTTGAATAAATCAGAAATTCATAACAGGCAGTTGGCCTGAAGGACCCCCCCCCCCACTGAAACTACTTGTTTAAATTCTCTAATAACTTTAATTAAAGAGGCACTGACTCACTTGTGTAATCAATGAACTGTAAATCTTGAAGAGATCAAGAGTTCATAGATAGGCAGGTGGTTTGACGAACACTGAAAACTACTTGTTTAAATTCTCCAACTTTAAAGTAGGCTCACTGGCGCATGCGATGTAAACAATTAATTTCAAACCTTCAAGGAACTAGGCATTTGACAGGCAAATAACTTGAAGGCCACTAAAAACTACTTGTTTAAATCTAATGTAGGAACACTGGCGTGCGTGTACATAACCAATAAATTTGGAGGGACCAGGAGTTCCTGGATGGACAGATGGGTTGGAGGACCCATTGAAAACTAAGTGTTTAAAATCTCTAATAACTTGAATGTAGGTGCACTGGCACACGCATGTGTAGAAAAGGGGGACCGGTAGTTCATTGATAGGCAGGTGGTGTGATAGACACACTAAAAACTACTTGCTTAAATTCTATAACTTTAATGGAGGTGCACTGGAAGGCGCATGTGTAACCAATAAATTAATACATTGAATGAACCAGGAGTTCATAGACAGATAGAAGGACAGGCTTGAATTACCTGGAAATAGTTTAAGAGAGAAAAGTTAACTCACTGTGTAGATTTTAGCACATTGAGTGCGAAACGCAAAGTACATTTGCAGGGATAGGAGCAAATCCGGTCATTTCCATTTAAGTACCTACTATATAAAAAACTAGCTGAATTACCTTGCGTTGCTCGGGTTGAATTGTTTATAATTCATCGTAACATTACTCAACATTATTCCTATGGGGATTTTGAATTATTTTTAGCCCCCTGCAAACCCGGGACAAATCGAACGGAATTAATATATAGCCTATGTGTCCCGCAGAATTCTATAGGGTGAATGTACCAAATTTAGTGTGAATTGGTCTGACATTGATCGTATAAATACGCAATGTTATTCCTAAGAGGATTTCTAATTGTCTTTAGCCTGCTGTACCATATCGACGATAAAAAAGGACCACTTTCTACAAAAATAATCTTATATCATCACATAAAAATTTACATTCCAATAATAAAGCTACAGTTTAAGAATTTACAGACGGGATAAATGAACGATATACTGAGCGATTTTCAGCGCAACCGCACCCATCTGCGATTGTACCATACTCTAAGATTCTAAAAAATAACTCCAAGGTCATCTTGAGAGACGACTCCTGTATATGTTAACTCTGATGTCATCTGCCAGACAGGGAGAGAGCACTCCCTAGTAAGTGCTCTGTTCCGGATGACAGGGCGTTACACCCCTCTACACACCCAAGACAAATAGAACGGGGGTTAATATTTAGCCTACGCTACCCGCAGGGTTCCAAAGAATAAGTGCACCAAATTTGGTGTTTATTGGTTAAACGGTGTAGATTTGTATAGAGAACAGACATACATACAGATGCCAACTCTTCTTTATATGTATAAATTTGTTTGTGTGTGTAAAGTTTACATCGTTAAAAAATATTTGATCCAACAACAGTTTGTTGATAATTTTGCTGTTGAATACTTGAATGACTGTAAAAAAATGAATGGTTAATGGAGCCGTTTGTTTTTACCCTAAAACCAAAACTCAACAAATATTGGTTTCACAATGCAATTCTATTTGGAAAAAACAGAGAAAGATTATAAACATAGTACACAGCTATATTTGATAACTTTCAACTCAAACACACTTTAATATCTCCATATGAGTATTTTAATGTTTGAATTTTAAATAACTTCTTAACAAAAATATTGGTTATATCATTCAATAACTAACTTTTCATGAAACTTGTGTGCCATAATTTACAATCATTCGAGTAGAAACATCGATTGCACTCAATCGAAAATACCTTTTGATGCTACTTTCTTCCAAACTTGAGAGCAGCCATAAACCGTTACCCCACTCTTAATCCGAATAAACCCTCAATATTACTAGTTTGTTCATTTTTATAGTAATAATTGGAAAACTGAGTAAAATAAAGATAGTGAGGAAATTGAAGCAATATTTACAGCCCAGTCTTGTTACTTTATGACATATGTGTCACAAAAAATACAGTTTATGGTGCTGCATCCCGATATCATTTCAATATTGACCCATTCACGAACTTCAAAAAAAAAAGATTCACACTCAAATACTCTTTCCCTAATGACGAAAAAATCCCAGCTATTTTTGGAATCCAGACATTATGTTGACTTAAGTTACCATTCAAACGGGAGAATGAAAAATGTATTAAAGTACGTAATGTGATGGACAAATTTATTTTCTTAAAAAGAGAGGTATGACAAATTCATTTTTTTCTCCAAACCCTCATCAATGATAGTCTGAAACTGCAGAAATGAACTCAAAGTACCAAAAAACAGCTTGTTTCAATATTTTTTGCCGTGATACATTTTTCTTTCCTTATGTCACCGCTGAAAGCCTTAAAAGCCCGCATTAAAACATTGTATTCGCATTGAAAGTCAAACACAGTTAAAAAAAATCAATACCAAAAAAGCCGGCTCCATTTCCTCATTTATACATACAAGGAATGCAATTAGTGCTAATGACGCTGTAGATTAATGGCAGCTAGCAGACTGTTCGATCTCTTAATGTGGAAAAGACACTCTTTTTTACCACAAAGATTAAAATTTACTTAGTTCTTGTACAGCGTGTTTGGATTAGATTGCTTTTTTATTGGTTACGTATTTCGAAAAATGGAATGTAGAGTAAATAGTGGGTAAAGAATGGGAGCAATTTAGCACAGCATCGACTTTTCCATAAAGTAACTCGTGTTCAATCAATCCTTCAAAATGTCTGAATAAGTATTCATAAACACGCGGGTTAATCGGAATCGGCAAACTTTATTTTCTGTTTTATTTACTACTTTTTTTATTAATTTTTATTTACTAATTTTATTTATTTTCACTTCTGCTTAAGTTTCTTGGCTAGTAAATTAAAATTTACTTAGATAAGGTAGTTACATTGGCTTATAACAAAGATTGAAATTTACTTAGTTCTTTTACAGCGTGTTTGGATTAGATTGTTTTTTATCGGTTAGGTATATCGAGAAAAATGGAATAGTGAATAGAGAAGGTAAAGAATGGTTGAAATTTATTATAGCGTCGAGGGCGTTCCTATCCAAACAGTATTTTCAACTCCATTTATAATTTATAAATATTTTTATTTGCAATTTAGGTTTATTTTAGGTATAGATCAAAATTTACTAAGTTCTTGTACTGCGTGTTTGGATTAGATTGCTTTTTTATTGGTTACGTATTTCGAGAAATTGAATAAAAAATATACTGATTTAAGAATGATAGAAGTTAGTACATTGGCTTTTCTTTAAAGTAACTAGTGTTCAATTAAGCCTTTAAAATATCTGAATGAATGAAACGAATAAAAATTTACTTAATTAAATTAAATTTACTTTAACACACATTAGAAATTCATTTAGCTCTTTAACAGCATTTTGGCATTCGATTTATTTTTTATTGCTTAAAGTATTTCGAAAACAAAATAAAGAGTAAACAAATGGTAAGTAATGGGAGGACATAAATATTGAAATTTACTTAATTTATGTACGCGTCGGTGGCGTTTAAATCGAAACTGTATTTTCTTTATTTTATTATTATTTATTTTACATTTAATTAAACTTCTTATTCGTGTAGATTAAAATTTTCTTAGATAAGTTAGTTAATTAATTTACTTTTACACAAAGTTTGAAATTTACTTCTGAATTAGTTTCAGTTTTTAATTAGATTTCTTTTCTGATGGCTACGTATTTCAAAAAATCGAGTAGAGCGTAACAATAAGATAAAATAACGGGAGTAATTTTTAGTACGCGTCGTTTTTCCATAAAGCAACTCGTATTCAATTAATCTTTCAGAAAGGATTCATAAGCACATTGATTAATCTGCATTGACAAACCGTATCAACAGTTTTATTTACTATTTTTATTTATTTTAAATTTTTAAACTGAGTTCCACATACACGTGTAGATTAAAATATACCTAGTTAAGTTAGTTAATTAATTTACTTTTACGCAAGGATTGAAGTTTACTTTGCTCTTGTTCAGCGTTTATAGATTGGATTGCTTTTTTATTTATTATTTATTTCGAAAAATGGAATGCAAAGTAAATCGATGGTAAAGAATGAGACTAATTTAGTACACCTTCTGTGGCATTTCCATTCAAACTGTATTTTCCACTTTATTTACTACTTTTATTTATTTTTGTGTTTGCGGGGCCGCGGTAGCCCAGTTGGAATAGTAACGAATTATTATCTAGAGGGTTGCGAGTTCGAAGCTCGGTCCAGCCAATGACCGTCGTGTACACGGGGGCTGGTGCACGTTAAATATATCGTGGTCTCAAATGTCCTCACGTTGGCGTGGTGTGGAAGTTTGTAAAGTGGGTTGCCAGCTCAGGTGTTGTTCTCGTCATCTGACCGTGGTTCCAAATTACGAGGCGTTGTCCTTGCATCTTTACTTTCGGGATCGATCCCGGACCGTCGCCAATAACCCGTTGTGTTGCTTCAGTGTAACGTTGATTATAACTACCGATCTACCTTTTATTTTGCATTAAGTTTATGTTACTTAGAAGTAAAATGCCGTATATATTTTCAGAGAAAAATAGTGTTTTGTAGCTCATAAATAACTATATTATTAAATTTAGTTTAAAAATTTTAAAATTGTACACTTGCTTTCCATTGAAACCTATTTCTTTTTCTCTACTACAAATTTTGTTAGTGAAATTTTTACACTAAACGAATCACTATATATATATTAAGAATATGAAGAAAGAAAGTGTGTAACTAAAAATACTGATAAATACTAAACATTTACTCAGATTAAACATTTTGTCAGAATTCTTTTTTTTAAATGTTCTTAGGTCAAATGCTGCCCTTTGTTGTATTGATTGGAATTTTAAGACTGTCTTTGGAGCACTTAAAAGCTTTTAAGTGTTTTAATTAAAAAAGGAAATTAATTGGCAAATAAATTGGAGTAGTTAATTTAGAAAACAAACAGAAACAAATAAATTAAATTAAGAACAATCTTTGTTGTTTAGTTTGAGAAACATCCATTTCCGTCTAACAGCAAGGACATTTTCTGATTCCAGAAATAAAAGTTTCCAATAAACATTCCTCAATAAAATTTAGAAAAAGATATTTTACTATAAATAAGTTTTCATGATTTTCAATTTGAACTCTTAAAACAACAGAAAAATATGTATTGGAAATCTTTAGGAAACAGCGAGAATAAAAATTGAAATTTATAATGATGGGTTAGGTTTTATGACGGAAGAGCTTTATTTGGTAAAACTGCGCCAAACACTAGACAGAATGAGTCAAGTAATGAAAGTACAAGTAAGAAAAGTCTTACTGACACAGAAGAGAGAAATACACCCAAGTTAAGTTAGACGAAACCGAACCTACACCACCTACAACTCGCAGGTTGTTAGAGCAGTAGCTAAACCCATTGAGCCACGACTAGATACTAATTCAAGGACTAATTTTTTAACTATTTACTTTTTATCAATGAGTATCATTTAAGAATATCCTTCTCTGAATCTGGTCTGAGTATGGGGTAAACCTACTCAGAGGGCTGTATCCGGCCGGCGGGTCGGGAAAACCTTTTCGGAGGGTCGTATCTGGACGAAGGGCATGAAAAATCTTTCTGTGGTGGCTTACCTGGCATGCGGCGAGGTGAAATATATACTGAGTATCGTATGTCTGCGGCCAGGGTAAACTTGAGGGCCGTATTTGCTCTCAGGGACGGATAAACCTGTTTGAAAAGCTGTATCTGGTCGTTGGGCCTGATAAATGTATTTATAGGGCCATATCTGGTCTCCTTACTTGTAATCAATCTTTTCGCTACAACGTATTTATCTTATGCATTCTTTGCAGACGAGCTGGTTAAACCTCATCTCATGAGAACATCAGTTATTTCTCAAATAGCTAATAATGACCCATAAGTTATTTCGTTTATTTTGTATTGAGGTTCACAATACTCTTAGAAATTACTTCTATGCAATGTTCCTATGAAACTCTTTGATCACTTGCAGGTTTTTGTACCCTTACTTCCTGATCGTTTAGTTAATAATACGCACAAAATGTGTGAGTCATCAGACTTGTACAACTTCCAAGGACTGAGAAGAAATTTAAAAAATATGTATTCAAAAATTATTTTAGTTAAGGTTAAAAAAATCGCTGGTTAAGATCATTGTTCGCAATGCTATACAATAAAAGAACGAAACATTCCAAAAACATATCTGGGCTCTTTTTAATAGACTTAGTTTCAAGCGGTTTGGGGCACATAAACTCTATGCAGAATAGAAGAGGAGGAGTTACTTTAAATCTTGTTAAAAAATAAATTTAAAATCAACTAATTTTCGATGAAACCACCAAGGAAAGAAAATGCGATAAAACTACTTTAGTCTTCACTGATAAGGTATGCACTTATGAATATTAAGCAAATATTCCGAATTAATTCAATAGATGAACGGGATCTAAACAGCTACCCCTTAAAGATTTATTTCACAATACCCAACTCATTTTAGTAATAATCGAAAAAAATGCCTAAAAAGTTAAGCATCTCAAAATTTCTCTTTACTAAGCTCTAAATCGACGAAATGTTTCTCTGCTACATTTACAAACTTAACCGAATCTTCTCTCTGGTGGACACTTCAAAAGAAGCTGTTTCCAGTAAGAGTTTTAAGAAACGTCTTTCTTAAACCTACTTAAGATGCTCTTCATATAATAAAGAAATTAAACTATTTGTTGAGATCCCTTAAGTAGAATCAGAGCAAGCATCTTCACTTCAAAAGGTTTTAATTCAGAATGATTAAAAAGTATATCTGCATTTTTCAGAGTGGGGCAATAAAATTAGGTTTCTAAGTCACGAAAAGGTAATCAGATCAGATACCGTCTGAATTACTTTCGTTGCAGATAAGTGCCTTCTATTAAGCTTTCTAAATGACCGACCGAGATATATTCAATTTTCCATGAAATATCCGTAGCGTAGCTTTTTGGCTTAGTTAAAAAAAAGCAAGGATTGACTCATTGTAAACGGTATGCTGTTATAATCTGATTAATGCAGTGAAATTGAATAAAGATCAAAAGAAGGTTTAGAAATAAAGACCATATACGTAAATTACGCGTGGTATTATTTTGCTTTGTCTTACTTTAAATAAAGGGACTACATTTAAATTCGAATCTGGGGCTTTCTCAATAACGGTGTGCATATTTTTTATATAGTAAGAGGAACTGTTTTCGAAATGATAGTAAGAAGCTATGTTCGAAATAATTAAATCGGTTTACCAACAGTAGTCAGTCAAGTATTTGTATCTAAACTAGCCGAATCTCTCGACGTTGCTCGGGTTGATTAGGTTGTAATTGATCGTATTATTACCAATGTTACTTCCATAGGGATTTCTAATTGTTTTGAGCTCCCTTTGCAAACCCGGGGCAAATAGAAAGGTTTTTAATATATAGCCAATGTTTCCCGCAGGACCTAAGAAATAAGTGTCCCAAATTCGGTGTGAGTGAATTGGTCAAACAGTGGTCGTAATGATACTTAATGTTATTCCTACCGGGATTTCGAAGTGTTTTGCGCTCCCCCTACAGATCCAGGACAAATCCCCGCATGGGGATTAATATATAGCCTGTGTTTAGAGTAGGGTTCTAAAGAATGAGTGTACCAAATTTGGTGAGGATTGGTCAAACAGTGATTGTAATAATATTCAATGCTATTCCTATGGAGATTTCGAATTGTTTTAGTCTCTCTGCGTGTGTGCAGACCCAGGGCAAATCGAACGGGGGTTAATATACAGTCTATGTTTCTCACAGAATTTGAAAACATAAGTGCAACAAATTTGGTGTGAGTTAGTCAAACTAACACCATCACACATTCACTTGCCTAGTGTCCTGAGACACTGTACCAGTTTAAATGAATTGATCAAACAGTGATCGTATTGATACTCAAAGTTATTCCTATGGAGATTATTTTGAATTGTCTTAAGTCCCCTGTGAACACCCAGGACAAATTGAACGGGATTAATAAGTAGCCTACGTTTCGCGCAGGGTTCTAAAGAATGAGTGCACTAAATTTGGTGAGGATTGGTCAAGCGGAACAACTTTGCTTAGAGTACAGACAGACGCCAACACTGCTAAAAAAATATAGATAAATAAAGATGAATGAGATGGTTTCTCAGCGTAAACATATGCAAACTACCCGAGAAAAATACTCTTAGTTTAGAACTAGTTTGATTTATAGCAGTTTTGAAGGATGCTTGGCGTTAATTTTTAATACAAGCGACATGCTGAAATTGCATTCAAGTAACGTGCCAAGTAACGCCAAGAGTTTCAAAAGAGGTTACCAAAAACCTCTCATGGGAATCATGTTTTCGTCTAAACTTACAGAATTTGAAATCAAGTCGAAACAAGAAAAACCCACCGAAAATTAATAAACGAGCTTAACAGAGTATTTAACGGACTGCTGCCTTTTATTGACAGCGTTATATTAATATTAATTTAAAAGTTAATCTTTATTACTCAAAGTTCAGTGATTTTATTCCCCTCTTCTCTCTCCAATTTTCTTAATCAAAAAATCCCCAAGATAAACAGAACAAAGGAAATAATACTTCCTCCTTTGTTTACATAATGCGATTTCCCGCAATTGTCTCTGGCGCACATTATAATTTCTTCATTAGTTCCTCATAATATTCTTCATTAGCAAAATCGCCGATTAAAAATCCGAAAAATAACAAGCGCTCATCACGTGAAAAGGGACAATTCCGTTCCGGTTCAGAATCGCGCTCGTGTATTTTCACTCCCGGACAAAAGAATCCGGTAATAATTCTTCAAAATCTGTATAATTCGTTAGAAACGGCCGAACTCGTAATCATCTCTGAAATTATGAGATTAAATGACTGGAGCTCATTAGCAAGTGCCTGGCGAAAAACGAAATAATAATGACTTAAAGGGAGAGGGAAAAAAGGTAACGACTTCAGCATCTTGGCGAATATGCTTTTGACGCGAGGTTCGTAATTATGTCGAAACAAAGAGGGAGCATGATAATTCCGTCACCTTAACTGTACCTTTTTTTTCGCATTCATTTAAAACAGAATGATTCGTCCTGTTTTATTTTTGATTTTAATATTTACTTTCAAGCGAAAGATTGGGAGGCTCAATATGGAAGGATAGGATTAACTGCTATGGTGACAGAGGAATGAGAAAAAAAGCATAATTAGAGAACATAAGGAAATGACAAAGAAGTTATATTATTCACTGTATATAAACAAGGTCAAAAGGCCGAGGTGCATATGTTCATTATTTCAATTGCACATGAGCGTGATGCAGTCGTGAAAACATTTCCACTATCATTTTTCTAATTATCTTCTAGCTTTATAAAGTAATATAGTGAGCGTGATCACTCATGAAAACCATTACTACCATCATTTTTTGTAATTTACTTCTAGTTTTATATTGTAATATTGTGAGCGGGATTCACACGTTACTACTATCATTTTTCTAATTTACTTCTTGCTTTATAAAGTAATATAATGAGCATGATGCACTCGTGAAAACATTACTATTATCATTTTTCTAATTTAATTCTAGCTTTATAAAGTAATACAGTGAGTGTGTGTGTGTGTGATGCACTAGTAAAAATATTTCCACTATCATTTTTCTAAACATCTTCTAGCTTAATAAAGTAATATAAACAGCGTGACAACTCGTAAAAACCATTACTACCATCATTTTTTTAAATTTGCTTCTAGTTTTTTATTGTAATATAGTGAGCGTGATGCACACGTTACTATTATAATTTTTAAAATTTACTTCTAGCTTTATAAAGTAATAAAGTGAGCGTGATGCACACGTTACTATTATAATTTTTAAAATTTATTTCTAGCTTTATAAAGTAATAAAGTGAGCGTGATGCACTCGTGAACACATTACTATAATTTTTTAACTTCTAACTTTAATACAGGTAATACAGGAAAAAACATCGAATTTTATTTGTACTGAATTTATTGGGGTTTGTATAAACTTCAATTTGAATCTGCAAACCAGGGTATTAGTTTAATCCATTCAATTGATGTCCCATCCTTAAGGTATACAGTAGCGGAAAAGAAAACTAACCACCCCTCCTCATTCAAGCAATTTTAACAGTAGAGAAAATTCAAAGGTATCGTTCGACAGGAACTAACATCTATAAATTCAAATGCATAAAATTTGCACAAGGGGCCATCATCATATTAAATTGAGCACCAACTTCATAATTTCCAATGGAAACAAACCCCTATTTCGACACACAATTTCGAATCTATATCAAAATTTAACTTCAGATACCAAATTTTATGTCATTAGGTCTTACCGTTTCGAAAGTTATGAGTACATAAAGATTCGAACACCTAATGTTAAATCAGTTTCTTAGAGTTTTCGGGATATCTTCCAAAATAATATTTCTATAGCGTTGATATTTTGTACCATGTTAATGTTAAACAACCCAAACAAAATCCATCTAATATTTTAATTTAAAAATAGTTTATAGTATGCAATAATAATTATTAAACCAATGTTTGAAAAAATTATGAATTCGAACCTCACTATATTTTGATAGGAATCGAGTCAGGACTTTTAATATGACCATGTAAAATATCATCTCATTCCAATCGTTAGCTTTTGAGTTACATTAAATTTTCCTCATTATTGCGATTTTAGGGGCAATCAAAAGTTTAAGAAACGTCTAACAAGCCTCGGATAATTCTCGGATCGTTTGCACGCAATTCCCCAGTCGTTTTCACTTGCATAATAAATATACTAATTCTCGGATCGTTTGCACGCGCTGATAAATACGTTTGAAATAGTGTTCAAATTTGAAATTCTGGTAACTATAACTACAATTAATCTCGATCTACGAATAGCTATTTTCAATGTGGAGTTGACCCCTCAAATTGACAGCAATTTTACAATTGAATAACTCCAGATATAAAGATAATAGAGTCTCTAAATTTCACATTTAGACTAATTTAACTATGCCGAATCTGAATACGGCAACCAAACATAGCATTTCCATTGGAAATTTTGTTGTTTGTGTAAAATTTGATATGAAGACGGCCCCTAATGCAATTTTTTTCATTTGTAGAGGACGTTATTCCCTATTGAATGATATCTTTGAATTTACTCTACTATGAATAGTGCTCGAAATAAAAGGTGGTTCGTTTTTTCCCCGCGACTGTACATACGCACTAGAATATATTTTTTAAAATTTTGACTTTTTTTAAATTTTTCCTGAAAAATATTGACTTTTATGCTTTATTATAGGTGACAAAACTGTTCAAAAACATATTCACTCTAGTAACTTGATTAGGCGTCAAAACTTGAAGTATAACATTAGGAATAATTTCGAACAAGAATTGTCTTTCTGAACGAATTATAATTAGATATCACTGTTCAAAAAAACCATGCTAATTAGCTAATTATATCTTAATTAATTAATTAATTAAATATCAGTTTAATCTAATTTTTGCACCTTGAAATGATTTTAAGCATAAACCAATGACCTATTGTAAAAAATCTAGATTTTTAAAATAAAAATTTTAAAAATCTTCAAGTGTATATGCACATCTTAACCCCTCCTGGTGGTTGTCTCGATGAGGTATCTCGTCATTAGAAGAAAACTCACCAGATCTTTATCTCGTCGTCATAAAAATCGGCAATAACTTGATGACGGAATATCTCGTTATTAGCGAAATCGATCAGCTCTTTATGGACGAGATATCTCGGCGAAACCACTTGGAGGGTTAATCGTTTAGGTATATAAACAGACTCGTACGTGCAGTTTTATCCTCGATTCTTATTTTGAAAGGAAGTGATGTCCTAATTTCAAAAAGATCTCTTTATCACAATTATTTCCAGACCGAATGAATGAGGACATCAATACAGCGCTTAAAATCTGTTAAGCTGTTTGGGTACAGAGCAATGAGTGCAGCGAAAGTAAAAATGTGGTACAGCCGCTTCAAAGACGGCCGTGAATCTGTTGAAAGCTATCCACTTTCTGGCAGACCATCAACAAGCCGAATACCTGAGAATAATGAACAAGTATGGGCTGCAATAAACAAGAATCGGCGACTGGCAGTGCAAAAATCGTTAAAATGATCTGGGGATTCCAAAAATTACTGTGTTCAAGATTCTGACGAAGGATCTTTACATCAAATGAGTGTCGGCACCCATTCATCCCGTCTTCAGGGGTTTTGGGTAAAGCATCAAATCACCTAGGTGACTCAGCCTTTTCCCTATAGCCCGGATTTGGCAACCTGCGACTTCTGACTTTTCCTACAGCTTAAATCACCTCCTAAAAGGAAACGATTTCAGACAGTGATTGCGATTCGGGAAAGCAAGACGAGGTAGCTGGTGGCGATCCCAACAGTGGTATTTGTAGAGAATTTTAAAAGTGGAAGAGATACTGGATAAGTGTTTGAGATCCTAGGGTGTATATTTTGAAGGAGACTAGGTGCCAAAAGTCCTAGTCCTATGTGCTTGGCCAAATATGCCCCTTGCTCCATAAAATCGAAAAATAACCAACCAGTCTAGGTACAATGTATCTTGTTTCATGTTACATAACTGTATACTTTTTAGAGAGACCTCGTAAACGTGCATTCGAAAACAGATATGAAATTCAAGTGCGACAGAAGTGCCTACAAACTTTGTTTTACTTACAATGACAGGGTTTAAAAATACAAATGAACACAAAACATTAAAGGCAAATGCAAACATTTATAAATATAGAGAAAGAAACTCCTCGATCGACATTTTGCTTCTCAGTAAAGCTTGGAACCAGGGGGTATAAACATTAACCGTCCAAGTAGTTTTGACGAGATATCTCCTCCATCAATATCTTACCAATTTGTTAATGATGAGACATCTCATCATCAAGATAGTGATGAAATTTTATGATGACCATATCAAGATCTGGCCAATTTTGTTTCTAATGACGAGATATTTCGTCCATCAAGATCTGGTCAGGTTTGCTAATGACGAGATACCTTATCGAGACAACCACCAGGAGGGTTAATTTAACCTGGCTTTTCTTAATCTGGCCATAATCATTTCGCTATTGGAGCATGTCTTGGTACGTAAAATTTTGTCTTATCAGTTTAATTTTGTAGATAGTTGTTTCTGGGTTTTATGGCACAAGGTCCAGATTTGACTGAGCTGCTCTAAACACGAGATAGACCAACGGCGAATTAATTTGATAGAATAAAGGGTTATAGGCAAATGGTAATTGCAAGCATCGTAAATGTCGTAAACAATTCTTTCAAATATCATTTGAAAGATAAACGTCTTTGCTATAAGTTGATAAAACTAGATTGGAAAGGGAAAATATATTTTGGAAGCAATTCCAAAATGAATCGCGCATAATTATCCGACCTGAAATATTTACAAAAGATAATTTAAATTTTTGTAGATATCCGGGGGGTATTTCAATTAACGTCACACTGGAGCAACACAACGGGCTATTGGTGACGGTCCGGGATCAATCCCAAAGGGAAAGATCCGAGGACAACACCACGTAATTTTGAACCACGGTCAGATGACTAGATATCCGGAGCAGAAAGAAGATTCTAGAACAATGTTCAAATATTTCGTTTGAAAGAAAATAAATTCATTTCAGTGAAATTTTGTTTGGGGAAAAATAAATCATGCATTAAACTAAGCGTCGTTTTCAGATATAAAGTGTAACCAATAAATGCGTTTATTCTGGATACCATATTTCATTTTGTAAACAATGAAACGCTTGCATATAAAATATTAAAAAGCAGTCTTACATTTTTGAATCAAATATTTAATCAATATAACGTATATTTATAGCCGATGCTTATAAATCTAAAATAAATTTTTGCTTTCCTTACATCTGAACTGATTCTTACATTTTTTTCTGTTAATAGTTTTATTCAGTAGAGATACACTAAAATATTTGACCGATGAAAAATTCTTAGACAGATTTTCTACAACTTTTATTAGAAGTATCGGGATCTTGCGTGTAAAATATTAGGAATTCAACAATCGAGAATGTGCAATAAAAAGGAAGTTTCTTCTCGCCTGTGCTGTGATAAGTGTAACAATTGCCTGAACAGAAGAGAACAAATGAGCTATAACACCGCGATGTATATATTTTCCACTTTCTAAAAGCCTTTCCTCTTTCTTTATTTTTAGCTTTATTACTTACCAGGCTACTCGTTTCTCAGAAATGGTCTTACTCGTCGAATTGTGCTTGCTAGGGGTCAAGTAAAAATTTTAAAAGAAAAGCAAATTGCCAACATTTTACACGTTTCGTTTCGTGAAAGTAGAGTACAGTATTTTAAAACAGTCTACTTGGTATCCTACGGAATATTTCGCATTCCTTTCATGAGGATATTTTTAACATTGCGTTTATATCTTTACTGATCTTAGTGAAGTGATATCATGCACCATCTCATTAGACATACAATTAAATATATACATATAAAAAGCAAAACCCATATTTAACCCATCGTTTTAGATTTAAAGTATATAAATTTTAAAATAAACTATTGATTACCAGTTTATTAATTCATCTTGATCTAGAAACATAGATTGGTATCCAACCAGGTTGTATGTAACTCCAATTCAGAAGAATTGATGGTAGGTATTTAATTAACGTCGCACTGGAGCAGCATAAGGGGCCATTGGCGACGGTCCGGGATCAAACCCGAAGGGAAAGATCCGAGGACAACTCCACGTAATTTTGAACCACGATCAGATGACGAGGTCACACCTGAGCTGGCACCCCTCTCCAAACTTCCACACCACGCGAACGTGAGGATGTTTGAAGCCACGACAGTCTTAGGTTGGATTCAAACTCGCAACTCTTCGTTTGCTAATCTGTTACTCTTCCAACCGGGCTACCGCGAACATCAGAAGAAACGAATACTAGAAAACGTTATTCAAAGTACTTAATCCTCGAAGTGGTTTCGAGGAGATATCTCGTCCATCAAGATTTGATCAATTTTGCTAATGACGAGATATCTCGTCATCAAGGTATTGCCGATTTTTTATGATGACGCAATCAAGATCTGGTCAGTTTTCGTCCGATGATCGTGATCGAGTTTTCTTCTGATGACGAGATATCTTGTCCAACAAAATCTGGTTAATTTTGGTAATGACCTCGTCCAAGCAACCAGCAGAAGGTTTAAGATTCGTAATTTCTTATCTTAACCTTCCTGATGGCTGACTCGACGAGGTGTCTCGTCATTACCAAAACTGATTAGCTCTTGATGGACGAGAAATCTCGTCATAAGAAGAAATGTTATCAGATCTTCATCTCGTCATCATGGAAAATATCCGCAATATCTTTAAGACGAGATATCTCGTCATTAGCAAAACTGGTCAGATCTTGGTGGACAAAATATCTCGTTGAAACCTCTTAAAGGGTTAAGAATGTTTAGATAAACTGCTTTTGAAAACTAGTGATAATATTTTTACTATGGAATATAAAAATTCAAGTAACATTTACATCAATTACATTATTAATATTAAAGATGTATTTTTAAAATTCTCATCTTATTTAAAAATTCGTCATATATGTATAGTAGTACTAACTTAAAAGAAATAGGAAATTCTAACACATTTTTCATTACTTTATTTATAGACATGAAAAAGCAATGTGACTAGAATGAAAATGATCAACATAACAACATGGTTTTATAATGGTATTTCACTTCATCTCCTTTGATAGTAACTCATTAACTGAATATACTGTAGCAACTGCTTTTAATTGCGTTTTCCCACAAAGCAGGTTGTACTGAATAATTTATTTCTCACTTACTGAAATGTTTTAATCAAGTGTTAAATACACAGCAGTGCTGTGAACTATAGTTAATACTTTTTAATATTTACCTTTAATATTATGTATCCTTACTACAACGCCAAAGGAACCAATCTGCATTTTGGCGATTTTCACCTAACTGTATTTTTCGAGTCACCATTTCATGTTTTATACTTGACAAAGCCACGAATCATCTTGATTCTTACTGGAAATGCCGATTTTCATGAGAAAACAACCTTGGAGTCGTAATTCGATTTTTCCCGAAGCATCAAAACTTTGAACGCGTTTTTGAAGAAATGTCAATTTTGCAGATTGGTGCCTTTGGCGTGGTGGTAACGATATATTAACCCTCCAAGTATTTCAACGAGATATCGCGTCCAAGATCTGGTCAACTTTGCTAAGGGCGAGATATCTCGTCGGGACAAAACTGCCCTATTCCTCCAAGGAGAATGAAGATCCAAGTACAAAAAATAAATTACCCCTTGGCCAAAACTGCTGACAGTTTGGAATAGGTTTTTGCACCTGATACTGGCCACTAGTTTTCTACGAGAAGATAAGCGATCAGGAGGGTTATCCGTCAAGATCTGATAAATTTTGTTAATGACGAGATATCTCATATTTTGTTATGATGACTAGATCAAGATCTGGTCAGTTTTCTTATATTGACGACAAATCTCGTCCATCAGAATCGGATGAGTTTTGACCTAATCTAATGAATGATGAGATGCTAATGACGAGATAGTAAGATTCCGTTGGTAATTTCCAAAGAGAATAATTTGTAATGATTCGATTGCTCATTTCCTTAGAATATAATAATTAGGAAATATTATATTGCTTTCCTTATAATAGAATTCTGTGGTAAAGCTTTATTGGTGAAAGAGGTCAGAGCTGGTTAGAAGTCATGCATGGGTGATTGCAGGTTGCAAAGTGGAATTATGCGTGTGAACCCCTCAGAGGATTCAAAACTACTTTTAAGAACAAAAAGACAAGAACTAATTTTAGGAACAAAAGGACAAGAACTAATTTTAAGAACGAAAGGACAAATACACTAATTTTAAGAATCCGAGGAACAAAGGGGAATTCATTAAATATGAGCCAGCCATTTGAAGGAGGTCAGTAAAGGGAAATGTACACGAAAGTACTAATTTCACCATTTTTTGTTTGCAAAACTGACGATTTCTTAATTTTTATTTTTGAAATTTTCAATTTATTGAACATTATTGATATTACAAACTTTAAAATTGAGGTATTACAATATTCCCACTGCATTAATTCTTATATTAGGATTAACAAGTCTGAATTATATAGATTTTAATATTATTGATTAACAATGTTTTGAATTATTTTCTCTCTTAATGAAAAATAATTTTACTTCATTTATAACATTTTTAATTATCATTCTATTTTTGGAATGGGAACTGAAATATAACTGTATATATGATTCTTCAGTAGAACCTACTTCAGCAAAACCTATTTCAGTTAAACCTACTTTGGAGAAATTTATTATTAGGTTTCAATACAGAAAATGTATACACAATACTGTCAAATTAGAAATAACCCTAATGGATATACTAGAAAACGAGGTTATTTATGTTAACCTTTTTAAATATAATCAAAATTTAACATCTATTTGCAGAAGAGTACCTTTATACTTGCAGTTAAATAAATCCACGCAAAATATCTGACTTAAAGTGTGTGTGTGTGAACAAATGTCGTCAAAAACCACGACTAAATTCCTGCTACATAAGAAAATGCTCACTATATTTTGATAGTTTAAAAAATATTATTCTGTAAGCGATAAAGTTTTAAATTGGTTAAATATAACATGCATTGAATAAAATTAAGATTGCTTGTACTTCTTTTTGATCCAGTTAAACACACACAAAAGAACGTTTTGCAACATAGTTTTGGCTTAATATTAAAATCAATGCACTCTTCCACTTAAGCTACCTCAAATAAAAAACCTAGGAAGCAGGTTTTACTACTATCTGAACTTTCTTCCATTATAGAAGTAGCTTAGATTCACTGGATTTTATTGCCTTATCAATAAAGGTTAATTTTAAAGCCTTACAGTAAAATATTTTAAGAAACCATTCACTACATCCGTGCACTCAATTATGATTAATTTTATAGATACCTCAGTAGAGTTGGATGTTCACAAAAACATAAAATGAGACCCCCGTAGTATCCTTTTCATTTTAAATAGCGATAAAATCCCTTAACAGATGTGCAACAGGCTACCAGCAAAGTGAATTTTGCGTAAAAAACATCAGGCGAAAGCGTTCCGCCGTCTATTGTTTAAATATCTTTTTAAAAGCGAAAAGAACTATTAAATTTTATAATCCAGGGTGGTGCGCTCGATAAACACAATAACTCCTCGTCGATGTGGTACTCGATAGTGGGGAATTCGGAATCCCGAGTAGATTTGGAAACGGCCCCTGTTATAAAACTTAGGCTAATGCACACCTTACAACTTTTTATGCTCTACATTACCTGAGGTAAACGCTCCTCAAGAACTATAGATTGCAGGCGTAGGGCACGCACATCTTAAATCCCCTTGACTCCCGTACAACGGGGGGACACGTTTTGCCTCGTCTTTATGGACAGCTATAAAGACGCCTTCTTGCTTCCATGAAGTTACAGTCAACTCTGTTGATTTTAATTTCCGTGGCGTGATGTTTTACTGGCTTCTTCGTGAGGGCGTTTCTGTTTCCCTCGCATGAAAATACGAAATGAGTCAGACAAAAATCTCTCCGTCTGTACTTAAATATTTATCTGCTCTACTCAGATACCTTCTGCGATTTTAAGTATTTAAATTACAGGGGCCGGCGGTGTTGAAATGCTTCCTCGCGCGCCGGAGTTCTTATCTTCTGAAAAATAATGCAGGGGAACTCTTAAGTACTTGAATGCGAAAGGGGAGGGGGCTTGTTCCGAAGTAAGGGTGATAACAAGAGTTCGGAAAAAGCAGAAAGCGCAAAAGAAAGCGATGGACAGAAACTTCTGCACCCGAGATTGGATAGGTTCTAAAGCCGGAGTTCGTGGTGAATGGAGTCTATTATAAAATACCGGGACGAAATTAAATTTTTTATTCATGTTCAATGATCAAAGATTACCGTGCGTGGGACTGCGGTGAACTTAGCCACCACTACGAAAATTAATTTACTATGGCCGAGTAACCCTTCTCCACTATGATGTACTCTTTGATAGGTAAAATTGAACTGTCTTTCACACCTCTTGCTGAATTGGTGACCTGCACCTAATGTGATTATGAGCATGCACACTTTTCAAAGAACAAGTCTAATGGTGCCTTTAAGTAATACCAGATGGCGCAAGCAGCAATGGGTGCGTACTTTGATGGATGGTTCACTGTGAACAGTTTAGTTTCCAATGCGATTCCAATTACTACCAATAGCAGTCTGAAGCCATGTACTAGCAGACGCGGCTTCTTTTTCTATCACAGTTTCATTCTTCGTTGACCCTCAGCCTTCTCTTTACATGTTGCCTCACACTCAGCGGATAATGGCAACACAGGACAGTTCACCATGGCACTCATCCGTTTCATGATCAAGCATACGGAAGAACACACCACTCATACGGAAGTACACCGGCGATCATAAACCTCCTGGTTGTAGTCTCCACAAGGTACCTCGTTATTAGCAAAACTGACCAAATCTTGATGGACGAGATATCTCGTCATTAGAGGGGAAACTAACAGATCTTGATCTTGTCCTCATCGAAAAATCGGCAATATCTCGATGAATAGATATCTCGTCATTAGTGAAATTGGTCAGATGTTGATGGGCGAGATATCTCCTAGAAACTTGGAGCGTTAACCCTCCAGGGTAACTATGTCTACCAAAAAGTACTTCTGAGTGGAGAAAAGAATAATGTATATAGAACAGTATACAAAAGTTAATGTTTGCTGTGATGTGGCCAAGTTCAGAACAATACTCCTCTTTCATAATTTAGATGTGGCTGAATTCAATAAATGTTAAACCATTAGTTGATAGATTGCCAACTGCGTGAGGCCGTGGGATTTGTATTAAGAGAGCACAGTACATTTAAGCATTCAAATCAGGAGAAAAACAGCCTAATTTTCATAAACTATATCTCAAAGTTCTCCATGTATCACAGTGAAACTGTAAACTGCGTTTATGTACACTCTATACTGCACTGTACAGAAAACTTAGATCAATATTTTAAAATTAAATAATATTTTATTCGAATTTACATGAACCCGGTTTACAAGGACAACTTGCGTGAACTATCTGAGTCAACTCACGCCTTTTACACCAAAATAAGAACTGAAATGGCAACCCAAGCATTTTACACCAGAATAAAAACTGAAATGAGCAACAGAGTACTTATGTTTTAAATCAAAACCAAAAATTATAACTAAAGTAACACAAAAATATGAAATAATCAATTAATCATGAATTAAAATATGCTAAAACATTAATGAAAAAATATGAAATAATCACTTAACTGATTTTTAGCAAAATTTTTTTGATATTATATTCGAATTTTTGAATTAAGCTCTTACTTTTGTACAAAATTGCCATGTTATTTTGAAGCTCTAATGATAATTCAACTTCATTCCAAATCACGTGTCTGTTTAATAGTTATAGTGCGCGCAGTGTTGAAAATATTCATTCTGAGGAAAATATGATTCAAGTTAAGCTGAAAAGGTTCAAACTGAAGGATTCAGAAATATCTTAATTATGACCGCACTAACTCGAATTTTTTATGAGTTTTTTTACCAGAATCAGAATACTTTAGACTTTGCAAATTCATCGCAATTGAAAAATCGATTATTTTGTATTAAAGGTACTGTGTCCCCTTAACGTTCCTTCTTTACTTTGTAACAAAATCCATCGTAACACTCTACTGTATCTAAGGCACACGCTTAATCTCAAGGGTGTAGACAGAGAAGATCGGATAAACTGGAGAAAATGAATATCTGAAATCGATGTTCTCCATATATATCTCTAACAAATCTCACGGGAAAGAGGGAGAATCAGTAAATTCTTTAGTAACTGCTGAAGGAGGGCAAAAGTTTAACATGGAAGTTCCGATGATATCAGAAACTCAATATAATTTTCGAGGAAATTTGGTTGTTTAAATATTTTGGGGATAAATTGTTATTGTGCTACGTAATATGAAGTAACAGTAGCTGAATTTTCTAATTATTCCTAAAAATAATTAGATATAACTAATTATTATAATTAGATTATAACTAATTATTCCTAAAAATAATAAATTCCTAATAATATTTTCCTAATAATTATTCTTTAAAGTAAAAAATATTCCTAATAATATTTTTATAACTATTCCTAAAAATAATAAATTCCTAATAATATTTTCAAAACTATTCCTAAAAATAATAAATTCCTTATAATAATTTTCTAATAAGTATTCCTAGAAATAATAAATTCCTAATAATTTCCAAAAATAATATCCATCACAATATGTCCTAATATAATGATTCCAAAATAAGGATTCTTAAATAATAATTCCTAATAATAATGTACATAATGATAATTAATTTATAATAATTCCTAATAATATATAATGTCCTAATAATAATGTCTTAATAATAATTAATTACTAATAATTCCTAATAAAAATTTACTGATAATATGATTCCTAAATAATAATTCCTTAATTATTTTCCCTAATAATAATTCTTTTCATAATAGTTCCCTTCCTAAATAATAATTCCTTATAACAACTTCCTAAATAATAATTCCTTATAACAACTTCCTAAATAATAATTCCTTATAACAACTTCCTAAATAACAATTTCTAAATAATAATTCCTATCAATAATTTCCTACTAATGATTCCTAATAATCCACATAACAATGGTTCCTAATAATGATTCCAAGTAATAATTGCTAATAATGATTCCACACAAGTAGTAATTCTCTCTCTCCTATCAATAGTTTCCTAATAATGATTTCTAATAATCCGCATAATTTCATAACAGTGGTTCCTAATAATGCTTCCAAATAATAATTTCTAATAATGATTTGAAATAATAATTCATAATAATGATTCCAAATAATAATTCCTACTAATGATTCAAAACAACAATAATTCCTGACAATAATTACTAAATAATAATTCCTAATAATAATTGCCTAATGAGTCCTAAATATAACTGTATATATATATATACAGTTATAATATATATATATATATATATATACAGTTATAATATATATATATATATATACAGTAACAATATATATATATATATATATATTCCACCATAAACAGACATTCTATTGCTCTGAAGTATGAGATTAATAGTTTTCCCAGATGCATAGTATATTAAATTAAAGCTACTAAAATCATAGTTTTCAGGATGTACTATTATATATTTTATTTTTAATCGTAAAAATATCTATACATATCTGACGAAATCCGGAAGCACGGTTCTTTAACATCCTATGCAAAGACAGGGAGAGGTAATGCCCTCTTTGGGAACCTATGCTTTAAGCTGGACTACTTTTATGTAAGTTGTATTTCATCTGTTATCAGGTATTTTGTCATTTGCTACTTTTACTCTACTTTTCAGACACGCAATCTCTACCCGAAATGTTAATTAAATTTATTTTTTGTGTTGAATATCTGATTTGATTTTACCATAAAGGAGCATAACTTAATATCTCTCAATAAAGGTGGTTATCATCTTCCACATCATCATCGCATAAAAGTTCCTAAACTTTATCTGGTGTACATACGCATGAGCTGGTATATAAGGTTTAAAGTTAGGTAATGAAATACCGGTTGTTACCGGTTTTGGAGATTGGTGATAATTACCGTCATCGAAACATCATTACAGGTTTCCTTAGTAATGAGATTTTATTATTATTTTAGCTTTATTTGCGTTATGTTTTAAAGATCAGACTTCGGGGATCCATTTATCAGACTGCAGTAGAGGCAAATGCCGTCAATACGGGCCATAATGCCGCCAGAAATTCAATCTGAACAGCAATTTTTGCATTTTCAAGGTTAAATAAACATCAGCTAGGAAATGCCACATCCACCAAAAGTCCATACCCCTAGTTCTTGAACAACACTTATTTTTCAAGATCCGTTTTTAAGTAAATTCGGGAAATTTTAAATCTGTTTTGGAAGTTGTATCGGGAAATTCTTTACGGACTTTGTTTTTGCAACTTCGCCTTGAATGTGGTCAGACTTCAAAATATCAATCTGAATATATCGTCACCTGAATGCAAGAATGTTATAGATATTTAAATTTACAATGAGTTACAATGAGTAAATTTAAATATAAATTTATTTAATCATTTACAATTATTCATATACTTATACTATGTAAAGGAGATTGTCATTATATACATCTAATAAAGATGCCGTATGCAAATCTGATTAAAGTGCAAAACTGATCATACAAGCACTAAGTTCGTGAATATTTCGTGTAATAAGTAGTATTGGGTCTGGAGGTAGCATCGTGGTTATATACAGGTATGGTGAGGGATCAAATATGTGTAGATGGGAAATTCTAGAGTGGTACTCAACGACTGGTCTTTGGCATTGGACGCTGGAGTGTCGTTGATGCAGGCCACGCTAGGATGAGGACGAAGCTACGGGGCCAGGAATCACCTTTTAGCTTTCTCTTTGGTTTGTTGAGGAGCTCGTTCTATTCCAGTCATCTACTCTCGGCATTTTTCAGATGTCTGGTGTTCCACCAAGAGATTCCGAATTTTGTCCCTAGTTGGTTCCTCCCCAATATAATCCAACTCCTTACCCAATGCTCTGACCAATGAAAGCTAGTCCACTTATCCCATATTCAATCACTGTGACTGCTTGACCCTTCCTAATTCACTATGCTGTGAATCGTTCCATTTGTATTGTCTGTTGCCTTTCAACTTGTCAAACTATGGTGACAATATTCCCGTTCACACAAACATACAAGAAAAAAGGAGGAATTCTCCATAGGCGACATTCACTTCTTAGAATAGAAATGTAGGTTTCCAATTGTTGTCATTGGATTAGTGCGATCTGTCAATGCCCTATTGACCTATTTTCCCAACTCTCCTAATTCACAACCGTTGCATTTCGTATTGTTTGTTGCTGTTCAACTTATCACACTATGTTGACACTAGGTAACTCAATTTGTTGGATTTTGAGATAAAGAGGGAAACAATTTCCATGCTAATAACTGTTCCAGAAAACTTACATTTTTAATTATCTGATAGAACTTAAGTGGTTAAAAAGTTTCTAGTTATTGAATTGAATTTTGTATGAACTCAGTTTCACTAATTTAAATGTAACTCAAAATACTCATTCTTCGAGTTACATATGTAGGTCTAGCATTCATGTGACGATATGATCACTATGTTGCACCTATTTTTCTGTGCCGAAGTAACTGTCAACTAAATACTGATGTTATTTTGCATTATCCCCTTGCACATTTGCAAATTTCTCATTCAAAATTGTAGCACGGAACCAGCACAACCAATTGAAGTCTTATAATTTCGTACAGTCAGAGCCTTCCACTCAGGAAAGAACTAATAACCGCTAATTTACCAATATGAGATTTTGAGTCCTCTATTGGCCCTGCCATTTTCCTTTGGTTATTTACCCGTATTTAGATTTTCCGTTAGTAATTTATCGATATCGAGGTTTTCGGTAATTTACTGGCATTGAGAACGTAGGTAATTTTCAATCACTATTGGCCTAGAGATTTTTCTTTGGTTATTTACAAGTATTGGAAATTTTCCGTCGGTAATTTACCGGTATTAGCTATTTGATAAATAGCTGTTGTTCTCGTTGGGATGGGGTTTAACCAGACCGTCCACAAAAAACACTACGAGTAAAATATATACGTTGAAGAGAATAGATTGACCTCAGGCCCGGTGACCAGATACGACCCATCAAATAATTTTTCCATGCCCGCAGAACAGATACGGTCCTCGGAATAGATTTAACCGGCCAGCAGTCCAGATACGACCCTCCAAATACTTTTATCAGTCTTTCAGTCCAGACCCTTCAAACGGTTCAGTCAAAATACTGCTCTCTGTATAGACCTGGCCTACAGACTAGATAAGGCTCTTCGGAAAGATTTACTCGGTCAGACTGCCAGATATGGCCCTCTGAAAAAATTTGCCCAGTCCACCGGCCAGATACGGCTTTCCGAATAGGTGTTACCGGAAAACAAACAGATACAGATATCAGATGTTCCTGGAGGATATTCATTTATAAAAAATAAATATTTAACTATATAAGAAGCAGCAAATCAGAGATTAGCGTTCTTTCTCAAACAGCTACGTTGAAATTGCGTTTGAACTTGAGTTGAATTACACACACACTTATATGTTACAGTTAATGTAATAAATCCAGTTAGTGTCAATAATAACCGTGTCTTTTGGTCAATGTGACTAATAACGCATAGTAGTTACATTTACCGGTCCATATTAATAATTAACAGTGAAGCCTTGAGAATTCAATAAAAATATGTTTTACATTTGTTGCTTTTAATTTTAAGATATATTCATTATCTATTACATAAACGAGTTTTATAGGGATGTCTTATTAAATGGATGTCAAATTATATATACACTGCTGGCTACCCAAATTGCAACACCAAGAAAGACAAGAGATATCACAACAAAATTTATTTTGTAGATAACATGTTGACCAAGTATCAAATGATTAAATTTATAGACTTCTGTGAAGTGTGGTTCCTGCCAAAATCAGTAGCCAGAGTAGCCGCCATTGTTGGAGATCACCGCTGCCACACGCCTCGGCATTGATTCAAAGAGACTTTGGATGTGTTCTTGGGGTACAGCAGACCAAGCAGCTTCCACACGTTGCCAAAGTTGATCTGGTGTGGCAGCTGGGGATGTATTCTGGGTCAATCGTTGAGCAACCATGGACCACATGTTTTCTATCGGCGAAAGATCCGGAGAGCGAGCTGGCCAGGGAAGCAATTCAATCTGGCGATTGACGAAGAACCCTTGGACAATGCGTGCCACGTGTGGTCGCGCATTATCCTGTTGAAATATGGCTGTGGGCAAGCCCTGAAGGTAAGGAAGGACAACTGGCTCCAACACCTCGGAGATGTAGCGCTGGCTGTTTAAAGTACCGGCAATGCGTACTAGAGGAGTGCGAGAGTGATATCCAATACCGCCCCATACCATAATACCCGGTGCAGGACCAGTGTGGCGGTGCATAACGCAGCTGTTCAGCATCCTCTCTCCACGGTGTCTCCAGACTCGAATCCGACCATCGTGGTGTTGCAGACAGAAGCGTGACTCGTCAGTAAAGACAATTTCATTCCATTCTGCCGTCCACATACTTCTTTCATCGCACCATTGGCGGCGGAAACGTCTGTGGTTCTGCGTCAAGGGTAGACGAAGCAATGGACGTCTTGCGGACAGACCACTCTGCTGTAAACGGCGTCGAATGGTACGCGCAGACACTGGATGATGCGGTACAGACTGAATGTGCTGTGCATGGTTCGTGATGTGGCTGAGCGATCCGTCACTGCCATACGCACAATGTGCCTGTCATCACGTGAAGTGGTGCACTGAGGTGGATGCGATCGAACATGTCGGTCCGTCGTACCCTCCTGCATCCAACAATCACATATCCGCATTACAGTTGTTTGGTTTCATCCAACACGACTACCGATTTCCCTGAAAGATAATCCACAATCTCGGTAGGCCACTATCCTTCCTCTGTCGAACTCGGATAATTGATCAAAAGATGATTGCTGTTTTCTACGAGGCATAATTGATCGTTTTTTTGAAAAAACCACAAGAAAAACACAATTGCCGTACTTGAAATCGTCGAAATCTCCAAGCCTTAAATAGCGCTTTGAAGTGGCGCCACAGGCGCGCGTGATGTGCGTCTGCGCTGAAATTCTAATCATTTGCATATCTCACCTCCGCTAATGCATGTTGTAAATTTCATATTATTTGCATGCTTCCTTCAGGGTGTTGCATTTACGGTGGCCAGCAGTGTATATATATATATATATATATATATATATATATATATATATATATATATATATATATATATATATATATATATATTGAACTTTAATTTTTAATTTTTATATTTTAATTCGTCAAAATTTTTCGAACCATTTTTCGAACCCTACAAGAATAATAATATAAATAATAATGATAATAAATAACAAAAAAACTTTTCCGTTTCAACTTTTCGTATATCTCCCCTTACAAATATGAGTTAGGTGAACACTATTCTTTTTCGAGATCATTTTCATTGCTCGCCAAGCCACTAACGAAAGACAGAACTAGAAACAGTGACTTACTTTGGCAATGAGTTCCCCCACCATTCCATTCCATCCAACGGGTGAATTAGAGTCTAGTCCACCGTAGTTGGAGTCGTTAACCAGTTTGAGCACGTAGCTGAACTTCAAGTATTCGGCAATCAAGTCCGCCAGATCCTTACAGTAGCCTTCGAAACTTTCATTGCCTTCCAAAATGACTCCTGGTTCACTTTTCTTCTTCATCAAGTAGGGTTCCTCCTGTGAAGAAGAGCGATTAACACCTATCTTTTACATCCACTTATTACTTAAAATGGGGAGCTGAATTAATAAGGGGGTAGTCGAGGGGATGTATTGACGTTTGAAATTTATTTACTCCCGGAAATGCACTTGGATGAGCGTTTTTTTTCTTTTAAATGCTGTAGTTATAATGGTTCGGTTGAGCCGAATTTTATTTTTTTTGTCGGCTAACAGTATACTTCATGAAACTATGATTTTTATACTGCAAGTTTAACTGAACTTAAACTTATATATAGAGAGAAAAGGAGTTATTTTACTCATAAAATGCGAATTTCGTTCCTTTCGCACATGAACTTTTAAAACAATAAATGAATCTTCATTATCTTAACCCTCCAAGGAGTTACGACGAGATATCTCGTTCATCGAGATCTGACCAATTTTGTTAATGACGAGTTATCTCGTCATCAAGATATTGCCGATTTTTTTTATGATGACGAGATAAGTTCTGGCCAGTTTACGGCTGATACGACCTCATCGACACAACCACCAGGAGGGTTAACCCTCTGAGGGGTTCACATGCATAATTCCAACTTGCAACCTGCAGTCTTCACTCCACGACTTCTAACCAATTTTGATCTTCGTGATGAAAGCGTGATGATTCTTAGATGAAAATAACTAGATTTATAAAAATAAATTACCAGAGAAAAATTATCGTAATCTCCAATTAATTGGGGGTTCAAATACTTTTTAAAATCAATATAAAAACTGTTGAAAGATCAAAGAATTTTATGTGATTAAATTTTGTATCTTTCTTAACTCCCTGTGCGTTGAGATTTTTTTAAATTCCAACAAGTGTGTCTCACAGGAATTAATTCTGAAGTGAAGTGGAAAATGCTGGAAAGAAATTAACTGCTGGGATGATCATTTCAATCATTAGCAGTTGACACATTTCCTATTTGAAAATACTTTTAATAAGGTAGGTTAATAACTATGCTATATATTATAATTTATGTGCTTGACGGTTTTGTAAGAAGTGCAAAATTTAAGTATCTATACACCCCCTTTAGAAAAAAATTAAAAAGTTAACTGAGCCTTATTTTTTTTAACTGACAAATATTGACTTAGGTGATCAAATTTGATTGTATTAATTGAAATTCAGTGAGGAATAAGGACTTCTTCACAAATAGCTTTTCTTAAAAATAAAATTTTAACAGTGCCTTCAGTTTTAATGGGGATACCTCAATAAAGGTCTTATGGCCCAATTATGTTGACTAAGTTTTATGTAATTATAAAAATTACTCTTCTTTTACTCTGACTTTAAATTGTGTTCTGAGAGGTGTTTTTGTGACGTTACATACAGAGGACAAGTGTTTTGGTAAAATCTATCGTAACTAGTATGTTACTCGAATCCAGTTCTAGCATGAATTGTTTTTAAAATAAACGCCAAGCATCGCCAAAATGGCGTAAACTTTTCTTTTGTTTTTTAAAGGCCGTCGTGGCTCAGTGGGTATTCCCATTGCGCTAGCAATCTGCGAGTTGTAGGCGGCGCAGATTCGGTTCCTGTCAGGTGCATTCCTCCCTGGGTGTATTTCTCTTTTCTGTGTCAGTAAAGCTCTCATTGTGTGTGTATGTCCATTACTTGATATTGTATGTCTTGTGATTGGAGCAGCATGGCCAAATATGACCCGTGTGCCATAAGGACCCCAAACCAACCAACCTTTAGATTTTTATATTTACACTGAAAAATCCTCTTATTCAGTGATAAATTTTTAAGTGAGTGACTGGAAAGTAAGCACATATTTCTGGTGAAATGATTTGAAATGAAACAAATCTTCTACAATTTAAACAAGTTCACCATCCGTAACACACTAATGCCAGTCTTGCTACAAAGCGATTGAAAATTGCTGATCTACATAAATATATCAATTTCATCACTCTTTTAACCCTCTGTGGGGTTCACACCCCTAATTTCACCTTGCGACCTATAGTCTTCTCTGCATGGCTTCTAACCAATTTCGAAATTTTTGACCAATAGAATATTTTCAAATAATTATGTTCTAAGAAAAGGAGAAAATGAGCAATAAAATATTTACTATGAATTCTATTCTAAGAAAAGTTGCAATAGAATCTTTCCAGAGGATTCTAATTAAGAAAAGAAGCAAAATACAATCAATGGATTCGAATCTAAGGAAAGGACCAACAGCACCTTTTCAAAGAATTTTGTTCCATAGAATGGACACATAGAATCGCTCCAAAGGATTATATTCTAAAGAAAGGACAAATGGAATATTTCTTAACCTTCATGGTGGTTGTCTCAACGAGGTAACTCGTCATTAGCAAAACTGACGAGGTAGTGATGGACGAGGTATCTTGTCATGACAAAAAACGGACAAGATCTTGATCTCATGATCATCAAAAAATCTATAATAATACACTGATGATGAGATATCTCGTCCGAATTACTTGGAAGTTTAAGGTTCTTTCAACTAATATCTGTGGTTATTTAGTCATAAAATGTTTTTTGGGGTAAAAGCATTACTACACTACTCGGAAATTTTGCAAACTCAGAAGTTTAAATGTGAGTATTAAGCGTACAAATTCTGGCGAAAAATGAAAGTACCCTTAATAAAGTCTTTAGATTATACAACGCGCACAGAACCGAGCAAATACCGGAGCAGAAATCCGAGCTCCAACAGCAACACCTCAAGCAAAAAACACCGACAACCATTCCTCATAAGCCTCTAAACACAGCAAGGTACCTCAAGCTTCAAAATTCAGCAAAAGAAAAACAGCGCAATTTCTGCCTCCCCAGCGAATGGGTTCCTGGATGAACGGCTGACAAGCATGCTCACTTGTTCCCGTACTTCGCCAAGTGTTAATGAAGTCCTTTTCATGCCCATTTTATGCGATATTTACTGCCCCAACGAGGAGCGGTGATGGGGTAAAATTGAACTTTTTTACTCTAGAATATTGTGAAGAAACAACAATATTGTTCTCGGCAAGGTTCGCTGATACTTTAATTAAGCGTGAATAGCACAGTAATGAAGTTTCTAAAAGTTCGTTACGGTGATGTGGGGACGTAAAAAGTTGCAGGACTAAAAGACTGTTAACAGGCTTATAACGAGTGAATAGGCTTTTATTAGAAAGATCTTATAAGTTTTTCAAGGCTCACTTGTTGTCTAGTGAGAGGTTAGGTTCTTGTTGCTGTTGATGGCTCAGCTAAATTACATCCTCTGCTAGGTACTTGAGTGAAGTGGTCCCAAACTATCGGGTCCTGCATCGAAATTTTTGAGGCGACAGTCTGTGAAACATGGTTAGGGACGTGCAGTAAATGAAAATGTAAAACTGAAGAAAAATGAAAAAATAAATATTGACTCGGGCACGTAAACAATGAGATGAAATGTCAAAATGAATGCTTCTCAGATGTTCTAAATGAGTCAAAATGTTTCCGATTCATTCCCGGAAATGTCAAGTCCACAAGTGACAGACACCAATGCTATTTAATGAATTTATTTGTTATTTCAGTATAGATATTTTCCTTACATAAATTGAAATTCATAATTTGACGCTTCTCAGCAAATATTCTTGGGGTTTGTTGCTCTGCGGAACGAAATAGAATTCTGAATGTGTATGGATATATATAGAAATTAATTGAATTTGTTCATATCAAATAATGTAAGTAGTTGGAAAATGAAGGTTCTAAAACAGATGGAGAAGGTGGAGGAGAATCAAGTTGAGTTGAGTTACTTTCCCTCCTGCTCCGAATTAAGTTGATTTGTTTACCTCCTGCTTTTAGTTAATTGTTAGCTTCTGTTTCAGTTCTCTGTTTAAATTGGAGTTGAGTTGTAAGTTTCGGTTTCGCATGAAAGTGAGTTGAGACTAACAATTCAACTCCACTCGAAGCAGGAAACTGAAATCGAAACTAACAGCTCAAAGCAGGGGTAAACAACTCGATTCAACTAGAGGCAGGAGGTAAAAAAAAACTCAACGCAACTTGATTTTCCTCCACCTTCTCCACCACTGTTTTACAGCCCGCAATTTCCTTTTACTAATGTACTGATTATTTTGGAATCGGAATAATTGAATCTGTTCCTATGAAAGAATGAACGGTTTATTTTGGAATTGAAATTAAATGAATTTGTTCGTATGAAAGTATAAACGGACAATTCTGAAATCACAATGTACGTGTATTCTCATAATAGAGCATGTCTCAAATTTGAATTTCGTCATGCATCAATGATAATGTAGAAGATACGTACCAATATGCTTGTCACTATATAAGTCTTGTTTTCAAAGATTATCTGAGATTCTGGGACTCGTTTTCTGATTGGTGGAACCATAGTAAGGTTGTTGCGGTCAGACCATTCTGCAATCTGCAAAAAATACATGCCAGTTTAAACCGATTATATATCTGCATCAATTACCTGAAATGATTCGATATTGAAATCAAAACTGCACATAAATTCACTATTCAAAAAGAAAGAAATTTGAAATTAGTACTCTGTAGGCTTAGGCAAGGCAGTATCTCTAAGTTTGGTCTTTTGAATTAACGGTTGCTAAAACGTTGCGTATAAAAGAATCTGAATTTTATAAATCTAGAAAACATTTCGAGTACACTTAATATGCTAATTTAATGAACAGCTTGATTACTAGTGGTAGCATTAAATTATTTCGTCGTATAATGTAATCGAAAATGACCAACCTTGAACATACTATCTTACTGACTGGCAACGATTCTTACACAAAGAAGTAAATAAAATCTGTAAAATATAAATTAAAAACGATTGAAAATATGAAGTCTTCGGGCAACATAATGATAAGCCATTTTTCAAATTTTTGGGGCTAGCATTTTTCACGTTTGAACCCTTCTGGTGGTTGTCTAGACAAGGTATCTTGTCATTAGCAAAACCATTAGCAGATCTTGGTGGACGAGATATCTCGTCCTTAGAAGAAAACTGACCAGATCTTGATCTTTTCATCAAAAAAATAGGCATTATCCTGATGACGTTATATCTCGTCATCATCAAAATTGGTCAGATATTGATGAACGAGAATCACTTGGAGGTTTGAAATATTCCAAAATTATAATTATTTATCCATCATTCAAAAGGTTATGTTATCTTAAATTTTCATGTATCATGCCCTAATTCAAGCAATCTTTTCTTTAAATTATTTGGACCGTTTTGTGAATGTTGGGTTTTCAATATTTTTCATTTCGGAATATTTTCTGTAGCTTGTCACTTATTGATGTTAATATTTTGGTAAAATTCAAACTCATATCAGAAAAAATTTAAATCAAATAGCAAATTTGTGAAATTAGCACCGATAGAAAAAGTATCAGACTGAGAACAGGACATTTTAAAGTCACGAAAATTAACAGGGATGGAACCAGAACCAGTATAGACATTGTAACGACTGTCTGGGTGTTGAACTCACACCTAATCATATATTCACCTACCCTGCAATACTAGATGCTCTTCAAAACATCTATTACCATCGTGAAGAACAGATGTACAGCAAGAAAATAATCGACATCGCCAAAGCTACGTAAAATACACATGACTGAGAAATTGACACGAAAATAACATCACTGTTTCCAGGAGGTCTTTATATTTAAAAGTAACAGAACATTAATCTTTAAAACATGCATATTTACAGCATTCGTCATTAAAAACTGAAATCTTAAAAGGATATCAGTAAAAAACATTGAACTTAGGGAACACCATAGAAAACGGGCTCTTTTTCAATCTAAGAAAAAAGGGAATGCGCTATCGGTTTCACACAAGATTAGAAACTCATGACCGCATCACATCGTGCCAAGAAATAAATTCCCACCAAGTTTACTCAGGATGTTTTGGACAGGTTTGTCAATCACAGAGCGGGGTCGATTTTTGTTGCTAATCTTCTCCTGACACGAATATTGAAAATGGCGAGAGATACCCAAACCTATATTTAGAAGATATTGAGAACTTTCCAATTGACTATGAGAGGGAGTTTCAGGGTAAACAAGCTACCACCAGACGGGGTCTGGTTTACTTGTTTACACTGAAATTAGGTTTCATAAGTTGATTAATTCTCCATCTTTACGATGTACATAAGCATTAAATACCATTTGTAATACTTAAAATGTATGTTCATGGTTCAAAATTATGAGGGGATGCCATCGGATCTTTCCCTCTAAGATTTTGATCGTCGATCGTTTTGATTGTTCCAGTGCGACGTTAGTTCAATTACCTACCTACCTTCCAATGTATGAATGACATTATTCACTGAATCAAGAGATAATTATTTCTATCTAATAATTTAGATTTTAAAGTATGAGATATTTTCAGGACAAACAAATTAATCAGACGGGGTCTGGTTTACTTGTTTACACTGAAATTAGGTTTCATAAGTTGATTAATTCTCCGTCTTCAAGGTGTACATACATATACCATTTGCAATATTTTCAATGTATATATGGCATTATTAACTGTATCAAGTAATATTTTATTTTTTATCTAATAATTCATATTTTAAAGTATGAGAGTGGTTTTTAGTGTAAATATACAATGAATAATTACCACCCATTCTTTAACATTTGCTTTGCTACAAGTCACTCAGAAATCATTTTTAAGGCATGACAATTGATTAGCTGTTTTAGAGAATTTTAAATGTCCCAACTGTTCTAAACTATTCTTATAAAATCAAATCGTCTTTATTCATTATGTATCTAACTCTTTATTCGTTAAGTATCTTTAAGTATTCATTCTTTATTCATTAAGTATCTCTTAATTTTTTACACTATTTTTACGAAAAAAATCGATTTTATTCATTGAATATAGAAAAACACGTTAAAACATTTCGAAAACAATTACTCACCCATACAATAGGAATAATTGTCACCCATTCTTCGACATTTGTTTTGTTACAAGTTGTGGCATTTCAAGGTATCAATCCACCACAAATAATACGAGATTTTTCATATGCCTGCTGTTTACTATAATTTAGTTGAACTTGAATTTGGGTAAGAAATTTAAATTTAAATAATTTAATATTCTATAAATATTTTATTTGAAAGCACACTCAAAATATCGTTTGCAAGACATGAGAATTGGTTAGCTGTTTTAGAAAATTTTAAATGTCTCCAAACGTTCTAAACTGTTCTTATAAAAACTAATCGTCTGTACTCATTAAGTATATAGCACCCATTGAAAAATTTCGAAAATAATTAATTGCCCATGCAAAGAATAATTATCACCCATTCTTTAAAATTTGCTTTATTGCATGCTGTCTTTCATCAAGGGATTAAACCGCGTCACAAATAATATATTAAATTTTAAACTTCCATGCTGTTTACTGTAATTTAGCTGAACTTTGAATGTGTGTGGTAAATTAAGAATTTAAATAATTTAATATGATATAAATATTTAAATTGAATATCACACTCAAAATATCGTTTGTAAGACATGATAATTCGTTAGCTTGTTTTAGAGAACGTTAAATATTTTTATTCTGTTTTTATGGAAAAAAACGCCTTTATTCATTAGATATAGAAAAACCCGTTGAAAAATTTCGAAAAGCATTACTTACCCATGAAAAGGAATAATTATCATCCATTCTTTAACATTTACATTGTTGTATTTCGAAGGATTAATTCGTCACAAATAATGCATACAATTTAAAAATTCTTGCGCTGTTTCCGGCAGTTCAGCTGAACTTTGAATTTGTGTGGTAAATCAAAAATATAAATATCTCGATATACTATAATTTTTTTAATTTAATTGCACTTTCAAAGTATCGCTTGTAAGACATGAGCTTGTTTTAGAGAATGATAAATGTTTCCAAACGCTGTGTTTATGTAAAAAATTGCCTATATTCATTAGTTATAGAAAAACCCGTCGAAAAATTTCGAAAAGAATTACTCGCCCACGAAAGGGAATAATTATCACCCATTCTTTAACATTTGCGTTGTTGCAAGTTGTTGCATTTCGAGGGATTAATCCGTCACGAATAATGTATATAAAATATTTTGTTAAGAGGAAGTGAGAGGAGAAAAGAATAGACGGGCTTAAATAGGCGTGAAAGCGAGAAAAATAAGTCCGGAAAGTCCTCTCAGGGGTCCACCCTTTATCATCTCTCAAGAGACTCATAGCATCGCTCTTTATTCCCATCTAATCTTTCAAAAAGAATCTCGCCATCTCTGAAGGAAACATATTGTTCTACACGGTGTAATTAATTTATTCCCTGCCTCGCTCGCAACTTAACGTTATGCTCGAACAGCGGTAACGCGCCTGAAAAAACGTAACTTCGCACAGATGAAAAGTTACGCCGAGAATTGCAATTTCGTGTTTGGAGTTTGGATTCGTTGTTGCATGTATCCTAATTCAGTTGTTTCTTGTCAGGGTATTCCTTGTTTGACCACTCATGTTAATATGCGTGGTTTTTTTTATCCGTATGGTAATATTCTGGGGCAAATCTCACATAGGATTTTCGTGTAAACTCGTGTTTATCATATCAGCCGAGTGTTAAAGCAAATGAATAAGTAATATTATTTTTATTCCATTTAACTTGTTTTCCATAACAACATAAGGTATTTTTATCTTTTACATGCTAATATGGTTTATGTTAACCCTCTGATGGTTTTATGAGTAGGGTAGTGTTGCTTTTACCCCGTAGCCCGAGTAATGACTAAATAACCACATCTTTCTAAAGAATCCGTGGATTTTTTCAACCTTGAGAGAGATTGTCCCTTACTTAGAATAGAATCTTTCTTTGGAACGAGTCTATTGGTTCTTTCCTTGGAATAAAATCCTTTGGAAAGATGATATTGTTTTTTCTTTAAAATGGAATTCTTTGGTCAAATTCTATTGCTCAATTCCTTAAAAATGGAACCCTTTGGAAAGATTCTATTACTCAATTCTTTAGGGTTGAATACTTAAGAAAGATTCTTTTAGTCAAGAAGGTAAAAATTGGTTTTAAGTAATGCAAAGTGGGAAGGCTGCAGGTTCCAAGGTAGAATTATGTTTATAGCCCTCTGAGGCTTAATAGAGTTAATAGCTTTGTGTGATTGGAGTTGATAAAGAACAATGCGTGAAAAATTATATGAATTAACTAATATGATAGTTTCATTTATTTGTATGAAAGCTTTTATCCTTTCCTAGGGACAGCAAAGAAAACACATAACATTTCTATATGGAGAGTTGGGAGCGTTTTTATTTTATCAGTTCAATGAGTTATTAAGTTGTCATTAATTTACAAGTGCATTAATATACAAGTATCTTCAGTTATAATGATTTTACATCCTCTGTTAAGCTTTGTCCGGGTTAAGAACATGTCACCAATGAAGAGTGTATCACCTGATTTAGGATTTTTCTCATGTAATTCTACAATGATAGCGTCCTTTAGATTGGATATTGTGATAATTTCTTTATCTCTCATGTGTGTTCATTGAACATGCTAAGATACATTCTGATCGAACACTGGCTTCGGAATGTTTCGAGCTCATAACTCAAAAACATATCAATACTTCATTACAAATTGTTTAGAGTTGTGCAAAGTATAGAAATATATATGCGCGAAATCACATACAATAAGGGTGACACAAAAGAAGTCGAATGCCTCTTTCAAAACAATTGAAAAACACCTTTCTAGCCAGCGAAGAATTTACACGTGAAAGTTTTATTATTAAATGTTAGTTAAGATATGATGATAAAAGTACATAATACTTTTGTGTATGCTATGTGGAATAAAACAGTTATGCATGAAAATAAAAAATATAGAACCAAAATCATACTTTTGTTACGTAATATTTACGGCATACATTTAAAAGTAAACCATGCTTAACCCTCCTGGTTGTTGTCTTCACGAGGAATCTCGTCATTAGCAAAACTGACCAGATCTTGATAGACGAGATATCTCGTCAGTAAAAACATTGATCAGATCCTGATCTCGTCATCATTGAAAAATTGGCATTATCTTGATGACGAGGTATCTCATCATTAGCAAAATGGGTCAGAACTTGATGGACGAGATATCTCATCATTAGCAAAATGGATAAGAACTTTATGGCCGAGATATCTCGTTGAAACCACTTTGAGAGTTAAAATAGCGGTTGAAACCAGTATCAAACCGGTATTAACTCTCCTGGCGGTTGTTTCGACGAGGCATTAGCAAAACTGATCACATCTTGATGGACGAGATATCTCGTCATTAAAGGAAAACCGGCCAGATCTTCATATCGTCGTCATAAAAAAATCGGCACTATCATGTTGACGAGGTATCTCAAAAGTGGTCAGATCTTGAACGAGATATATCGTCGAAACCACTGGATGGGTTAAAAGAATGCTTTTATTCCCCGATTTTCTTTACAAGCTGTCGAGAATTATTTAGAAAAATAGAAATTGTCATTTAATTTTAATATCACTGGCTGTATTTATATTTTTTAGTGCTTAAAGCAGATATATTAATGAGTGAAAATTAATAGCAAGGCTATCAATATCAAATACATTTGTCTTAAATATATTATAAAATAATTAAATACATCAGAATGAAATATTATTTAAGACACTAGGCAAACAAAAAAATTTGTGGTACGAAATATATTTTTAAAAATTGCAGGTTTTAGTATAAAATGCTGAAAAATAAAAGTGCGCTTTAAACTAAAGCCATAGTACAACACTAGGGCTAAATGTAAAAAAATGCCCCAGACATCATATTTTAAAATGTTTTTGGATATTTTGCCTGAATATAAAATACGACACTTTAAGTTTCCCCAACGAAAAGAAAAAAATGTGTGGAATTAAATGCGACAACGCCAGTTCAAAGCGTTCTAATTTTGCACTTAAACTAAATACAAAAAGTGTTTTAAAAAAGAACATAAGCCGTCCCTTCACCGAATCCATGAATCTTGCACAAAAATTAGAGTTTTTCTTTCCACCTGGGAAACTTGTGTAAAAATAAGTCATTAATTTTAAATGATTTTTCATTAAGCGCAAAACGACCCAACTCAAGATCATGAAAAAATTTGAAATAATAACTTCGCGAGTAACAAAACTAAACTTTTCCAGTCCATAAATCATGTGGAAGAAAAATCATTCCGTTGTGAGTGTTTCCGTTTTTTCTTTATTACCTGAAGAAAGTAATTTATTTTTGTGTCACCTCTCTTCCCGTAGCGGTGCTAGCGCTCTTTCTGTGCTCTCTCACATTAATCGCAATCATAAAATATTTTCTTGCAGCCAAAAAGCGCTTACAAAATATGGCTATTGATTTTAGAAGTTTAGATTCTAGACATATGCTGCCATCTCTGAACAGTATGATAAACTAATTTCCTTTTAGTCTGAATTTCCAACAGTACGTAACGGATTTTCAACTTTGAAAAATGATTCTAAAAGTACAGGGTGTTTTTTATGTAAGGGGACCATATTGTTTTGGAAAAACTTTCATAATTTTTTTTTACATATTATTTACTCAAGTAATGACGTTCTTTTTAAGGAAGATGGCATCAGCCACATGACTGTTTCTGGTCCCGCTACAAGTATTGACTTTTTCGACCACATCTTCCGAAAAGTTTGAGCACATTTCTGAGGTGATTCGTTCAATTTCTTTCCCAATGTTTTGCTTAAGCTCTTGAATCGTCCTTTATACTCGTTCCTTTAACCTTCCAACGAGACAAGATATCCCGTCCACCAAGATCTGACTAATTTTGCTAATTACGAGATATCTCGTCATCAAAACATCGCCGATTTTTTTATGATGATGAGATCACGATGTGGTAAGTTCTCTTTTAATGATAATATATCTCGTCCATAAAGATCCTGGTCAGTTTTCTTTTAATGACAAGATATCTCGTCCATAAAGATCTGGTTAGTTCTGTTAATGATGAGATACCTCATTGAGACCAGAAGGGCTAAATATCCTCATATAAACAATCCGTCGCTGTCAAATCAGGGGGACAAAGGGGACAATCGACATCAGGAGATTGGGATATTATTCGGCCAGCAAATGCGTCCTTTAGAATTCGCATGGTTGACAGAGCTACATGACATGTTCCTTCATCTTGTTGAAACCGCATGTACTGTAACCCTTTCGTCCACCAGTTTCAAACAAAAATAATTCAACATCGCACAATATCACTCACTATTGATAGTAATCGCATTTTCATTGGCATTCTCGAAAAAAATGGTCCAATAATACCTCCACTACAAATTGTGTACACTAAACTCCTGCTTTATAATTATGAATAGGTCCATGAATTAACCTTGGATTTTCTGATCCCAATAATGGATGTTTTATTTGTTTACGTATCCACTGATGTAAAAATGAAGCAAGAAGAAATTTAACAAAATCACGAGGTCGAAAGAGCATCCATGTTTGTAGCGCGACCACGTTGAATTTGTAAGTTTTCAACATTGAACACTTGTTGGAAACTTGAAAAATTAGGTGAACATCTATTACATTGAATGAACATTACAACCCCACAGTATACTTAAAATTTAAATTACCACACCAATTGCTTCAGAGAATCCATGGATAATTTCAACCTTTCGAGAGATTCTATTGGTATTTTCCTTAGAATAGACAATTTCTTTGGAACAATTCTGTTGGCCCTTTCCTTGGAACAAAATCCTTTGGAACGATTCTGTTGGCCCTTTCCTTGGAACAAAATCCTTTCGAACGATTCTATTGGCCCATCTTGTAGAATAGAATGCTTTGGAAAGATTATATTGGTCCTTTTCTTATATTAGAAGCGCGTAGGGGCGAATCTTTATGAGTGTAAGGGCATCAGAAACCCGAGTGATCTTCCTCCCTTTCATTTTTTCATTCGTCTTCCCCTCTGCTTTTTACTTTTCCTTCCTCCCTCATTGTGTTGTCTGTCTTGTGTTTGGCGCAGCTTGGCCAAATATGGCCTTTACACTCCATAAAACCCCAAAACAACGAGCCTTAGATCATAATCCTTTTGAAATATTGTATTGCACCGTTCCTCGAATAAAATAATTTGGAAAATTTTATTGCTTCCTTCCTTAGAATAGAATCCCTTCGAAAGATTCTATGGGTCCTTGAAGTTATATGAATATGGAATAAAATTATAAAAAGGCCAGTTTCTGGGAAAGAGAGGAAAGATTCTTGAATGATTTTGTGAGCATATTTCTGACATACATTCAACCATAGCTTAAAAAAACATTCGAAATTTGAAGCATTTTCCCAATAATTCTATGTAACTATGTTTATAAGAAACAATACGTGCGCTCACCAGTAGCTGCTTAATAAAATAAATACATCAAGACATAGTGAACAGGTTTATTATCCAAAAATCCAGCTTCAGTTCACAAATTCATTCTAGAATGAGACTAAACATGCATCTAAACAAAAACACACTGGCGTGTTAAACTTAAGAAACAACACTATTTCAAAGGTTACATTCTCAAAGTTAAGTGGAACCGTTGTGCCGATTTGCATTACCGAGGATATTCTGTAGATAGCTGGTGCATATTCAAATTTTGGAATCGTGACTGCTCTAGCATAGGAATAGGCACTACTACCGCAAGAACTCATTAGCACGGAACCATTCACTTAGGTCATCATTTTATGCTTTTAGGAATGGCAGCCTTTTCCTAATGAACTTTCTCACCTTTTCAAAAATCGACTGCCTTATAGTGAGAGCCACACTATGCATTTATACATGAAATGTTTTATTTTCATTTGAGTGAAAAAATCAATTCAGAAAATTGCTCCTGTGGTGAAATCGGCACACCTCTACATTACATCACGGTCTGTCCCCTTACATCATCATGGCATATGGGGACGCCTGCCGACCACCTCAAAATCGCAAGGCTCAGGAACATTGCTCGTAACAAGGGCTCGAGGGTCAAAATTATTAACATTGTGAAATTCATTGAGAATTATCAAGACTTGATTATCCCAAGAGACTAATATATATACGAACATGAAAGTAAATTGGCATGCATATCAAATCGCGAGTTCGAATTCGTACACTCCAACAAACAATATTATTTTTTATAATAGAACGCACTCCACAGTGGTACTCTGGGTGTACTTGCTGGATTTGTGATTCTTGACTGTGATACGTAGTATAATTTTTATGGGTATTATGAAGGGTCTTTGTTGGTGGTCCTCATGTGATGTTGATTTGAGGTTTGTTAATGTGGTTAAGTTTGTACTATCTTCTATAGCTTTGTGTGATTTTGTGTTGTGCTTGTCTTTGGTGTGTGTCCTTGGATGTTCCGTGTTGCCTGGACTTCTCTGCCTGTTTTGCTTTTCTAGTTTTTCCTTCCTACTTGTGGTGTTTTGAGAGATGTGTGGGCTACTTTCGGTGAAATCCCACGCACACGCAGAAAACACCATATTGTGTTGACTGGGTCAGGCTCCTCTCTGATGACGCTCTGATCAACCAACACTTCTTCATTTTATTCGAAATTTTCTTGGTACTCATATACTATATAAGAGTGACTATGATCATACAGATGTAACTACTGTATGGATGAAATGATGTATAGAAGTAATGTGCTCTAACATTCTGGATAGACATGTCACCTCGGTGGCATGTACTATTCAACCCAACCACGCTTATTTAAACTGGTGCAGTGTCTCACGACACTAGGCACGGGTGTGTGTTGGTGTTAGTAGTAGTTAGTTTTCATTTATGAGAGAGAGATGGCGCCCTGCTGCCCACATCAGCAAATAGTCTTTGAAGGTGTCCCGCTGCTTTCTTGGCTGTCTTGACTTTCTTTCCATATATCTCTTCGATTGAATATTGTTCGTCATCTGATCGTGGTTCAAAATTACGAGGTTTTTACCCTTCGGAAGTAACCCCGGACCGTCACCAGTAGCCCGTTGTGTTGCTCCCCTGAGACGTTGGTTCAATTAACTATCTCAATTAAAAACTGAGGGACATGATAGGAAATTCAGTATTTAAAAGAAAAACTACGACAGTGTCCAACGCTCACGAAATAAAAATGAATTGTCTTAGTCCAGAAGGTATTATAGTCAGAACCGCCTACTCAACCACTGGTCACAACACTCTTGAATAAGTTACAGGCTTTACAGCAACGGTTTTCTAAAAGTGAGTCAAGTTCAGCTCTAGTTACCTATATGTTTTTGTCCTACTAGAACTGATAAAATAATTTCAATATTAAAACCTTCTTCACACACACAATCAACTTCTCTATGCATAGATTAACTTTCATTTCATTTCCAGCACTCTTTAAATTCAAATAAAGCACTATTTTACCATTGTATACTAAGTAACAAAGACCTTATCTGCATTTATTTTTCGAATTCATCGAATGCATGGTGTGCGAAATTCAATTATCAATTGTGTTTAGTTTTCTCGTTCGTACCGTAATTTCACATTAGAACTCTTATCTCTTAAAATGTGCCCTTAAAAGCCTTAGAACATTTAAAAATAATAGTAATCGTATAAATCGGGGAAATACACACTGGTGTGCAAAATGTGCGGAACAGTAAGGTTTTCAGCAGCTTCTTTGCAGTGAAGTGACCTGGATGTGGGGAAATGGTACACAAGGTACGTAGAAAGGTACCCAACCGATGAGTAAAAATAAAGCGATTACAAGAACAGAGCCGAGCAGTAAAAGAGTCTATGAACTGAAGTAGTGACACTGCACTGGGTGCCATGAGGAAGAAGGTTAACTGTGAAAACTTACAAAAAGGAAGGGGGGGGGGTGTAGGCTGTATGGGACCACCTCGATCACTGATGCAGGTTTTACACCTCTTTTGCATACTAAGAATGAGATTGCAGATGATTGAATGGGCATCTATTTTCTACTGAATATCTTCGGTTATGTGCAAATCGCCACAGGTTGTTTAGTTTAATTTTGGGGTTTTTTGAGGACTCAGGACACGACAGGTTCAACGTGCATCCGCTCCGGTGTACACGACAGTCTTTGGTTCGATCGAGTTCCATACTCGCAACCCTCCCGATCTGCGACTTGACCAGATGGGCTACGACAGCCTCACGTAGTTGAATTAAAGTCGCACTGGAGCAACATAACGGGCTATTAGCAGAACCCCGGAATGGGTTCTGCTAATAGCCCGTTCATGAAGGTTCGGGATGTATAAAGAAGGGGTTCTATCATGAAGGTTCGGGATGTATAAAGAAGGGGTTCTATCATGAAGGTTCGGGATGTATAAAGAAGGGGTTCTATCATGAAGGTTCGGGATGTATAAAGAAGGGAAAGATCCGAGGACAATACTTCGTAATTTTGAACAGCGGTCAGATATCGATAACAACACCTGAGCTGGCACCCCATTCTACTAACAAAAACTAAAGTATTCAAGACTTATTTAAATTAATTCAGAGCAACTTAAAGCAGAATTCAACATTGTAATATTTTTATATAAAGTCGTCACCGTATATAAAAAACCGATAAAACAATAACATTCTTCAATGAGAATTTTGGTAATTAAAAAACCTCATTAAGAACCTAACAACAATTACATACTCAGTGAATTGTGAAAACTGTAAACGGCAAATGGAATTAAGGTTATCAATATTGATAAAAATGACATTCACCAATGAGAGGTTTCTTCATTTAAAATAATAACCTCATTAGGAACGTAACATCAGCATACATTCTCAGTGAATTGCGAATACTGGAAACGACAAATGAAATTAAGTTTATGAATATTGATGAAAACAGTAACACATTGACCAATGAGAATTTTCTTCATTTAAAATAACCTCATTAGGAACGCAACATCAACATACATAGTCAATAAATATTAAATAAACACCGGAAACTATAAATATGATTAAGGTTAAATGGTTATGACTAAATTCAATAAATATTTACCTTCACCATTTCGCTGTTCACTGTCATCTCAACTACGTCAATTGAAAAATTTGTTCTATACCCTAATTCATCAAATGATATATTTCCCGTGAGACCTTGAATATGAGTCTGAAATTAAAAAACAAAATTAGTATTGGTTTATCATTCATAATAAAAAAACATGTTATACGACGTAAATTCACGAAAACTTTATTGAAAACCAATATGAATATATAAGATCAAATATCTAATATAATACTTATATCTATACAAAGTATCCACGTAAACAAATAGGATAAACTGATCATGATTTATGGTTGCTTTTACAGTTAGTTTTAAATTGTAAATATCGTTTTTTATGCACGAAAGTAACCCAGCGGATCCTTTTGAAATAAAGAATTTTGGTGCCGTTTAACTCTTCGCTCTTATCCAACAGATGGCGGTACTAGTAAAATCGTCCCATTAATATCAAGAATGGAGAACCATTTTATCTTCTATAAATTATGTGAATTTCGGAAGCGCGCGGCGAATTATAAATTTATAAACACGTTTTCATCAAAAAAAGCATACAAATACAAAACAATAAAAATGCTTTCAAAATACAAAAGAGTCATCGAAAATTATTAAAGCTCTGAGATATTCCAAATAAAAATTAGGAATCCTTAACTATTGTTTAAAGAAAAATGCTATGAGTAGTATAATTTATGCAAGCAATTAACTAACTTATATAATGTAATGGTAAAAAATGGTTCAACATTTTAAAATTATTCATAACCAATGATGACCATTTGATTTTATCATTAATAGTAGTTGAGTTTTAAATTTTATTTTCTTGCCAGAACTTTTAATTTACCATGAACGCCTAAAATGGAAGAAACTGATTTTTTATTATTATGCACTTTATATTCAAATTAAGAATGAAATTATGACTTGTTATATTTTCTTTGTATGCTTTTTTTATACATGACTTGATGAAGAGGGGTCCCTAAAGCATTCACATTCCAACACGTTTTTTATTTCTCTTTCTCGGTTTCAAGGTTTTTTTGGAAGTTAAGTAACAAAATTACATTTTTCATTTCATAACAGTGTGTATTATGAAGACCCAATTCTGAAACAAAGCAGTTCTAAAAGAATTTTAAGTTTAATTTAAAGGTTGCGGAAATTAATTTCTGCCCCAAAATGCGAAATTTTGCAGGGGCATTTACAGACATCGTCAAGTGAGGGAAGTGAGGTTTTTGGTTTGGTTGGTTTTTAGGCCGAATACATTTCTACAGCTCCTGTAGCACGGGATAGCGCTTATCACCAATCGTGTGCTATGGTCTACCATGGACTTGCATGTCGCGCCACTTCGACAATCTATTGTTTTTTGGTGGATGACTCACGGGGCGACCTGAGAAGCGGTATCCTGGCTTACTTTTCTTCCTGACAAGGGAAAACCAGTTTAAGTGCTCCAAAATCGCCACTCAGGTCACGAGAAAAGAAGCTATCGCGCTTCACAAGTCTACCCGTGAGTCACCATTCTTAGAATGGTGGGTAGAAAGTCGTAAATGAGATATCTGTCACACAGAAATATTTTGATTATATTATGATGACATGATTACATGATTATTATACATGATTATACATGATTTTCTTTTAAAAAATGGATGATGTGTTGCGCAATTTACTTTTTCTCTAATAAGTAAAGTATCCTAATAAGTAACTTTTTTCGGCCCTCGCTATAGCGCTTCCTTCAGTGTATCACATACAGTTTTTGTCCCCCACAAGACTCCAGATCTATCACAGGGTTACTGTATCTTTTCTTAATGTATACTAAATTTTTATGTAACATAAAAATTATCTAACACAGAAATAGGTATTTCAATTTTGAACATGGTAATAAATGTAATTAAAGAGATTTAAGTTATTAAAAAAAATCTACGTAAAAACAGTCAGAAGTCTACGAGAATACCCGCAAATGAATCTGGTGGTGTGCTTTGCTGTTCCGATTTAGATTCCGATACAAAATCGGATTTTGTGAAAACTAATCAGAACTCGAAGAAAGTGATATTGACGATGCTGACAATACTCAGAATAATATGGATTTATAACCTGTCTAGTGTTTAAAAGTGTGTTAAAGATGCTCGATACAACGAATTATTCCCTTGCATTTACATATTTCGATTTCTGCATCATTCAATTGATTATTATGGTAAAAAATATGCAACTAAAAATAGCTATTTCTTTCATTAGAATTTGACCACGTTAATAATCTTTAATCACAACTTTAAAGTTAATTAAATAGGATTTTTTTCATTTTTGAACAAAATATATATAGTGTGAGGCGTATTCGACATAAAATGGAATTAGCAATCCAATCCGGGAAACTTTAATCATCTAAAATTAATCAACCTGAGAAAATTAATTCAATCACCCTACTAACTTGCTGCCAATTCCAATCTTCTGCCATAATCAATGCAAATTCCTACTAAAATTATATAACCTACCTTCACTCATTCCTAATTGCACAATTTGTCAATGGATTAAAAAGTAAAACTTGTGCAATTGAACTTTACTCGGGCGACATTCAATTACATTTAGGCTCTACATGTACTCAAATGTAACTGAAGGGATTCAAAAGTTGTTTCAATGCATTTTAACTACACCCGGGAATTACTCCTGTAGAATAAGGTCTTTCATCATGCGAAGTGAGTGTCACGAAAAAGAACCCCTTCTCGTCACTTCTGCTCTCAAATGAGGGCCGCGGTGGCCCGATTGGAAGAGTAACGGATTAACAACCGGAGGGTTTCAAGTTTGAATCCAACCAAAAGACCGTCGTGTACAAAGGGGGCTGGGCTCGTTAAATCCGTCGTGGCCTCAAACGTCCTCACGTTGGAGTGATGTGGAAGTTTGGAGAGTGGGATGCCAGCTCAGGGGTTGCCTCGTCGTCTGACCGTGGTTCAAAATTACGTGGTGTTGTCCTCGATCTTTCCCTTTGGGATTGATCCCTGACCGTCACCAATAGCCCGTTGTGTTGCTCCAGTGTGAAGTTAATTAAAATACCTACCTGCTCTCAAATGAAAATATACACAGAAATAGTGCAGACACTGTTGGATAGAAGAAGAAACAGCGTATCAAATTAAATATGAACGGCTACTACCGATTAAGCCTGAGCGAACTTATGTGGAAGGCTGCAAAATTGACTAAAGCGACTTTCAAACCGTAACCATCGACTTCTCGCACACCCGACTTTGTCTTTTTTGTATGATTCCATTCAATCTGTAGAATGCCGTTATTTGTCGCTTAGTAAATTATTGTATACACAACCTCTTTCCATCCTCGCTGCAGCAGAAGTAAAGCTGCACATAAAGTCCAATAGAACCAGCTTTAAAACCTACGAACTCTTTTAACTATGGTTGAGGGACTGATGTCCAAATACTTGAGAATGAATATTTTTCATATATTTTTAATCTTTTAATGAATTTTCATACAATTTCATGAATTATTTCACATTTTATTATTGGACATTTTTGGTAGTTTGTAAGCCTTCTGTGCAAAGATCAAGTTAGTTGCTTGTCATACTAGAATTTCTAATGAACTCTAGTAGATCAAGATTAGGTAATTCAATTAGGTACGCTCCTTTTCCGTTGATTCGACGTTAATAAGTAACTAAGAATTTGCTGATTCTTAGGCTCATTTAATGTGTTTTCTCAAAAACACAGCTTCGAAAGTGGGCGCTACCCCTGCGGACGCTCAAGGAATCTTGGAGGCAATGCTGGCCCCAAGGGAATTGAAACCCCCATACAATTGAATCTTTCATTTCCTCAAAAAATAAATGGCATGAAACTAAAGTAACGTAAAGTACTTAGCCGAATTGTTACCATACACCATTTTGATTGAAAGTAACTAAATAAAAGCCTAATGCACATCACACAGCATTCTTTCTATACGGTTTTTTGATATGTACAGTAGGGTGGGTCACCGTCGTATGGAGAAAATTTTTTTTTCTGTTTTCTTTCAGGCACAGCAAGAAAAGGGTGCCAAATGATGTTTTTAGCTCACATGTAAAATTTGATTAGAATGGGATATCATCTTCTGCCTCCGGATTCACTTTAAAGAACACATATTTTGAAAAAAAAAACTTATTTTTGAGGAGTTGTCACAGCAAGGTTAAAAAAGTTTAAAAATGTGTCTATAAAACAAATTGAAATTGTATGAGTAACATTTATTTATTAAAACAAAAGTTTACAAAAATGACATTTATAATATTATTATAATAATATTTCAAATAGCGCGAAAATGCTTCGTGCTATCGAATTTCAGCATGGCTTTTCGAGACTATGGTTTTTTATGAAGCCTTCTCTCTCAGATTTTTTGCACAATGTGGCTGAAACTTCTTTCACAGTCTTGACTGCCCTTTCAACAGCTTGTGTGTGTGTGACATTACAGGCGTAGTAAAGACAGTTTTGCTTTTTGGGCGACAAACAGTTGGATGTGTTCGTCAGGTATGGATTTCAATATTGGTGGATCAGATATATTCTCCTGCCAGTTAATGATATCGGTATAAGATGATGCATCAGATTTTACAGTAGGAAGTTGAAACAGTCGGAGTCTATTTTCCTGAATGCTGCCGACTTTCAAAATGCGACGGGCTGCCAGTTCACGGATGTGCGGTTCAAAGTCGGTCAGTATTGCGATCCATAAATTTTCAGGGTGTGCAAAGTAACTGTTTCTTTGAATTACGGGATCTATTTTGGCTTCAGTTCTGTGGGCAAATATCTTGTTGCAGCAAAGCTTTTTCACACATTTCTAGATCTTTGGCGATTCTCCCCCTGAAAATGTCCTGTGTCCCGATGTGCTTCCATCAGTATGTAGAAACAAGTGTCGGAAGGGTAATTCGTTCATATGCAGTAGGCAGAAAATCCACTGTAACGGTTTATCTAACCTTTTTTCAAGCAGACGTATGACACCTCCATATTTACCAACGTTCATATTAGTTCCATTACACCCAACTGCCACCAAAGACTCCATAGATATTTCTGATTCCAGGAAGAAATCAGTGATTGCTTGTTCTATGCATTCAGATGTGCCAAAAGCTGGTGCACAATATAACCCAAGAACTCCGACTCTGGTTCCATTATCAATGAAATATGCTCTTCAAGAATGCTCTGTCTATACATTATTCCGTCCTTCTCTGATATAATTGAAGTTTTATCGTTCCGTACGTCGATGTATAAAGCAGGTATTTGTAGGACTTTGTCTTCTTCCGCGACCAATTTTCGTGCTACCTTACGTTTCCAGCGAAGCTAATTTTTGTCAATAATTTCCGAAGTGGAAGTGTGAAGAACAGCTGAAGCAAAGCTGCCCCAGCCCAGTCTGATACTTCGTATCTATCACTCGTTCTTGAAAGTAAAGCTTAGTCTACTGTACTGTTTGTAGCGGTAGTCTTATCGGCAGGAGCAGCCGACGTTGAAGCTTGTGACTGGCTGGAATACATCGTCACTGTCCAATTGACTAGATTCAGATGAAGTCGACACATTAAGCTTCTCTGTGCTTTCTTTTGAGAATGAAACTGATTTTTGCCTTAGCATTTTCCTTTTCAAAGTGTTCGTTATTTTATTCGTTGTAACAATATCTACGGTTCCGATCACCATTCTTCTAGTGGTTCGTTGGTCGATTAGGAAGCTTTTCTATCTGACAGGTAGTTTTTTGTGTCTGGGACAAATGCAATCATCGATGTTCTTACACTTGCAGGATGAAATGTCAAACAATACCCCTTTACTGGTACGCGAAACTCTTCTAATTTCTTCTTCGGTATTTTAGGGTGTGATTTTAAAAGGTTTTTGCATTTCAGATGATACGCCTTCAACATCGCTTTCACTCATTTATGTTGGACAGTAGGAATGGAAGCTCTTGACCATATTTCTTCAATTTTTGCCACGACGATGACCTCTATTTCCTTATACGTGGGTTCTTTATTAGCTTCATTATCACGTTTTATCTAATGCCGGTTCCACTCATAGAACTTCATAACATCTTCGTAGGTTGGTAACAAATGGCATATAATATCACTTGAATCACCAAACGGACATTTCCACTCTGAACGAATACGATTCATGGTAAAAATGGCGCAAACGAGCGCAACACAACCTCGCCTTATTGCAGTCGGAGCTATACTGGAAACGTGGGAGGGGCGCGCGCACGCTCAGGGTGTTCCTCGACTCTCCTCCACTCGACCCATCCACTCCTCACACCTGCAATCATGACACATTGTCCATGTATGAAGAAAGCAACGTTTATTGGTTGGAACACTAATTGGAACTTACCTCGAAAAAAATCGAAACTTTGATATCAATCCGGAGGCAGTTAGACTTATGAGAATGTAATAATATTTCACACATGTTATTTTGAGACCATTTAGCACCTTTTTATCGCTGTGCCCCTTAAAAAAGGAGAAAAAAAATAAAATGACCCACCCTAATGTACAGTCGCGGAAAAAAACGAACCACCCCTCCTCATTCGAGCAATTTTAACAGTAGAGAAAATTGAAAGATGGCGTTTGACAGGAACTTCACGTCTTTTATAAATTCAAATACATAAAACATGCATAAGGGGCCGTCTTCATATTAAATTGAGCACCAACTTCATAATTTCCAATAGAAACTCCCTATTTTGACACACAATTTCGAATTTATATCAAAATTTAACTTCAGATACCAAATTTCATGTCATTAGGTGTTACCGTTTCGAAGTTATGAGTACAGAAAGATTGGAGTTCCTAATCAGTTTCTTAGACTTTTATGGATATCTTCCTAAATAATATTTCTATAGCGGCACTGATATTTTATACCAAGTTACTTTTGAACAACCCAAACAAAATCCACCCAATATTTTATTTTATAAATAGTTTTTAGCATGCAATAACTATTAAATTAATGTTTGAAAAGATTATGAATTGGAACCTTACTATATTTTTAGGAATCGATTTAGAAAGACTTCTAATATGACCATGCAAAATTTCAGCTCATTCCAATCATTGGTTTTTGTGTTACATTAAATTGTCCCCATTATTGCGATTTTAGGGGACAACCAGAAGTTTAAAAAACTTCTGACAAACCTCGATTAATAATTCTCGGATCGTTGGCACATGCATAATAAATATAATAATGTAATTCTCGAATAGTTTTCACTTGCATAATAAATATAAAAATTCTCGGATATTTTGCACGAGCTTACAAATGCATTTGAAGTAGTGTTCAAATTTAAAATTCGGGTAACTATAAGTACAATTAATCTCGATAAACGAATAGCGATTTTCAATGTCGAGAGGATCCCTGAAATTGACAGCAACTTTAACACTGAATATCTCTGGATATAAAGATAGTAGAGTCATGAAATTTCATATTAAGACTAATATAACGATGCAGAATCTGATTAAGACTTCAAAACATGGTGTTTCCCATTAGAAATTTTGTTGTTTGTGAAAAATTTGTTATGTAGACGTCCCCTTATGCAATTTTTTGCATTTGAATTTGTAGAGGACCTTATTCTCTATTGAATGATATCTTTGAATTTGCTTTATGAATAGTGCTCGAAATAAATGGGGTGGTTCGTTTTTTTCGCTCTTCTATACATATGCCCAAAATATTCACCTTTTATTACTAATATATTAACTCGCTTTACTTTTCATTTTTCTCACACTCCCTTTGAACTCTCGTTTGAATATTGTCGTCTCATGACATTTGTAAAAGGTTTCCCAGGCTCTCTTCGCTTTTACCCTCAGTCGAGTAGATGATCGTGAAGATATGTTCTATCTGGTCGTGATCATTATCATGTTAGATAACCCAAGTCGAGCTGTCTGCTGTAATGGAGCGAAAACCCATAATTCGACTCACGACTGCAAATTAATTTCTTTGATGAAATGATCTGGTTTGAATTTATTCTGGTCATTTAAGCATCATTTCCATATGAAATCAGAATTGAAGCCGGGGTTACCATGGCTCAGCGGATTTGCGGTTCAGATTTGGTTCCTGTAATCTGCCATGTGCGTATTTCGTTCTTCTGCCTCAGTAAAACATTTCGTGCGTGTATTTGCATTTACTTGACATTATCTTGTGTTTGAGGCAGCTTGACCAAATATGGCCATTAAAAAACCAACGAACCAAATTTAAACCTAAACAATAAACTGTGCGATATTTCCCTTCGGGATTGATCGCGGACCGTCGCTAATAGCCAGCTGTGTTGCTCCAGTGCGACGTTAATTGAACTAACTGCCTACCTACCTATCCACATTTAAATAACGAAATAAAATCTAATTTTATACTCCATTAGACAACTCTCTACGTGTACTACATTAATATACAACCCGAACTACTTTCCATTGCTTCATTTCAATTATGATTTTAAATTGCATTGAATACCTGACGCAAGTTAGGAACCTAATTATTTAAGTCAAGAGCACTGTGGTAAACCTTACAATAATAATCGAACTAATTAATTCCTATTGTACCTAGCACATCACGTGGCTTTTGTCTGGATAGGTTCAAATTGAATATTAATTTAGTGAAATGTAACAGTTTCGATACTTGATACCAGATATTAGTGGACGGAGAACCTGAATGAAAAGTTCTTTTACGCTTCAAATAATCAAAGGGTTTCAAAGAGTCATCCAACTGATTAAGGATACACCTACACAATACACATGTCGGCGGTACTTCCAAATTCTCAAAGGCTTAGAACAGAAAACTTAATATTCTGACTTGTGTGCTGCCTTAAGGAACTTAAAGATCCTCTTTATTGTCGTGATGTTTTGCGAAGGACTTTTAATTGCCAAGGTTGTAACGATGTATCGGAAGTTGGGGTAATTAACTGAAGCACTCCAAATCCTGGGACATGATGTAAATAAAATCCATTTTAAAGACTAACCATTTCGGAGGTCGCTAATTCCGTTTTAATTAAATCAAACCTTCGTTTAGAAAGAATATTATTTTTCAATACACCGCGCGGCGTAATTAGCATCGAAATCATGCAAAATTATTTCATTAAAGGCTGAATGCACGCGTATTCTTTTTTGAAAGGAGCCGAAGAAACGCAATTAGAGGAAGAGAACACAAAACACTCATGACTAAGTTTTGCACAGAAACGAAGTAATTACTGGATACATTTTTATCGCTTTTGGCTTATTCTTTTTTTTCGATAAATCCTCAAAGGCGGTGCATTAAGAGAAAAGGGAAATTTTTCTTGGGGTAAGAAGCGACCTTCACGCAAATTGCAGTCGCCAGAACAGAGATATAAAACTCCGAAGGCTTTATTAGAAAGAAATACAAAGAACGAAACAAAACTGAAGCAATTACCAGGATCTGTTATTTCCCTTTTCTCCAAATGCCAAGCCTCGAAACGCAAAAATTTCCCAAAAGTGAGTTATGAACGTCAGGGAAACCGTAGATTGAAAATTTCATTCCTCGGAACTTATTTCCTCCTAATTCCATTTCGTAAATTTGTAATAAAATTCATTTCATTTTAAGCTTTTTCGTCCGGAAAAATTAATTATTCTCCGCTGTGCCAAAAAAGTTTTGAAATAAAAAGCACTTTTGTTCGCATTTTTTGTGTTATTTTCCTCCTTTGCTTTTAATCTTCTTTGAATCTATTTTCAGCATGCGTAAATGAAAAATTACCCAGCAACTCAAGTTACCTAATCGAAAAGGAGGGGTTAGGATTTTATTACTACCTTTCGATAAGGGAAGAATGAAAGCAAATCACTAGAAAAAGCAATCAAATGTGTACTATTATATCTTTAATGACTTTCGATATCCATATTCCCCGTTCACCATCAAAATTCAAGCTTCGAATTCATTCACATTTTAATCGCCAGCGGAACATTCATTAAAATTTTAATTAAGTAAACAAATTGGGCTGGTGAAATACTTTTCGATTAATTTTCAGCTTGTATTTTGGTGATAACTTGTAGGAATATCAAGCTGAGGTAAATGTTCAGGGCAGAAGCTCATTGAGTCAGTTATTTATTCGAGTTGAAAGAATTGTATGGGTATTAACTGGAAAACGTCGCTATTTATTCATTGAATGAAAAATCCCAATTCCTTTTAAACACGTGTACATAACACAAGGAACACATCGTCAATTCAGTCAATTCAATTCCGATACAAGACATTTTTGATGCAGTAATAAACGATTTTTTTTATTTGAGTTTTGGGTTTAGTTTTAGTTATAGGAATGGTGAGGCGTGCGCGTTCCATTTGGATTTTCTTAAAATAGTAAGAAAAAATATTGAGAGAATTGTATGGATATTTACTGGAAAACGTAGTAATTTGTTCATTCCATGGACGTATGCAAGCCATTTTTGATGCATCAATAAACGAGGTTTTTTATTTGAGTTTTGTGTTTAGTTTTAGTTATAGGGTTGCTGAATTGAATTTTCTTAAAATAGCTAGAAAAATATTGAGAGAACTGTATGGATATTTTATGGAAAACCGCCGCTGTTTGTTCATTGAATTAAAATTCTAAGTTGTATTCAATGACGTACTGGAGCATATCAGTTTCTTTTACCATGAATATAATTCCGCTTACAAGTTACTTTTGCTGCACATTGACGTTTGCGTTTTTTAGAATTAGACTTTTGTCCTTAGGTGATTATTAAAGTGATGGTGAACTTTCCATTTGAATTTTCGTAAAACAGAGGATACAATATGGAAAGAATTGCATGGACATTTACTGAAAAGCGTAGCTATTTATTCATTGAATGAAAGTTACAAATTGCATTCAAAGGCGTACTGGAACAAATCAGCCTCTTTTACCATGAATACTATTCAACTTACAAGCTATTTTTGCAGCACAATAAAATTTTTGTTTCTTAGAATTAAACTTTTGTGTTTAGTTTTTATTAGGAGGATGGTGGACGTTCCATTTGAATTTTCTCAAAATAATTAGGATAAAATTATAATATATTTTAAGTAGATATTATTTAGTAAAAGCGTTAAAACAAGTATAAACAAAATTCATTCATCAATTTATGAAAATGTTTTATCATGTTTTGAAATTTGTTATAATAATTCTGCATTTTAGGATGTGTGGTTTAAACTATGAATATATCTTCTAATTTTGAAAACTATACATTGTTTAATGTAGAAACCTCAATTAAAATGCTTGGATAAACATTTCTAGAAAAATGCGTTAAACACTTATTTTGTTAACTGTGCAGAAAAGATATTGTGTAATTTAAAACTTAATGCTCCTGGAACTATACAAGATTTATCATAATTACAAAATCTGTAATAATCCTAATTTTGATGCTAGGAATTTGTTTTATATTTACTTGTTGCTTTATTTAAGATTACCAATTAAAGAATATTTAGTTTTTCCTCACTGCTTTCAGAAAATTCAAATGGAACGCGTCCATACCAATAAATTATTTAAAAGTTGAATTTGAGTGTGTGTAGTTAGTTACTACTTACTTGACTGAAATAAAGCTTTCTTACTTTGATATTATCAATTTAATTCGAAATAATTTAAGTATAAGTGTTTAAATTAAAATTATTGTATTTTAGTTGTTGTTTTGTGTTATTCATGCTTTAGACTTTGTAATTTCTTAACAAACTATGAAAATCAAATGTATCAGATGCATTAGTATGTATTAATTATCAAGGAAAAGCGGTAGCCCAGTTGAAAGAGCAACGGATTAGCAACAGGAGGGTTTCAAGTTCGGAACTCGGGCCAGCCAAAGATCGTCATGCACACGGGGGCTGGTGCAAGTTAAATCTGTCGGGGCCTCAAATGTCCTCACGTTGGAGTAGTGTGGAAGTTTGGAGAGTGGGATGCCAGTTCAGGTGTTGTTCTAGTCATCCGACTGGGGTTCGAGAAAAATGGACATTACAAGGCGTTGTCCTTCTATCTTTCCCTTCGGGATTGATCCCGGACCGTCGCCAATATCCCGTTGTGTTGCTCCAGTGCTAAGTTAATTAACTACCTACGTAGGAATTGTCAAGATTATACTGGGAATCCCACATTGGTTCGGGTTGTAAAAAATGACCATACCCGAACTAAACTAACTATGCATTTGAGCAATTTAACAGTTTTTACTGAGAGGCAATTTATGTCAAGTTATATAAAGGTGGTAGTTTTTCTGAGGAAATATGTGTTTACTGTACGTATTCTGAACTTGACGGCTTATTTTATCGGGTATGATTTCAGCACTTCGTCAATAAGAATTCCAAAGACTAAATTCCGAATTAATATAAATAATAGTTGATTGGTCAGTGCTAATTAGAGCAACGGATTCAACTCAAACTTTACCAAAACGGTGATAAGAGCATGTTAAGGTAAAAGAGCATTTGAATAGCAGAATTGTAAAACCTTCACAGACCATCTGATTTGTTTACTTACATCGAAAATCTTTCTCACAGCTGCACAAATATAGCTATATTTCACGAAATCTTTTTGGTCTCATTCTCATAACAATGTTTAAAATCGTAGTGGCTTTATATTTAAAGTATTTTGTTTCAGAAGTGACATTTATAACATATATACAGCAATATGATTTTAGGAAGAAAACGACACATTTGCAGTAAATGCAATATATGTTCAAAGGAGAATGCACATGAATATATAACATTTTGTGGCATTTCAAGTTTTGTTGCATTGTTTGTTTTATTCTATGTATTGCGTTTTAGTACACGTTTCAAACACATATCTAAATGTCGATAAATAAGAGAAAAGAAGTATCAGTCGATTCAATCTTCCTGAAAACAAACGAAGCTTTAGAGAAATATACTCTCTCGATCTGGACTAAATAGATAGGAAAAGAATAATAAGTCCATTTTGAAAATGCGAGCAAGAGATGTTTGTTAAGCATGTCTTATTCACAATCCTACTCTAAACATTGTTTTACCCTGCAAACAACCCTTCTTCAAGCATTGTTTAAAGCAGGGATGGAAATCAGATACGAATAATAGTCATGCACTAAAATAAAAAAAATGCAGCTATTGCAAGTATGCTTGAAATAAAAGCAATGGGAAGTAGCGGCTTTTTTTAAATCTCTTCAGTGATCATTGATGGTATATTCCTCGTATTTTTTGAAAAACAGAATAGAATAATATGGTATTCGTCAAATCTATGTACCGCTAGATATTTTAAAATACCGAGAAACAATTGTTACACTTATTCTGCAGAATATTAAATGGAGTGGAATATTTTATTCAGTGCGTTCTATTCTTTTCAGTAAATTTTTCAGTTTCTTCTTCATTATTGTTTTTATAAGCTCGATCATTCTTTTTAGTATGTTTATGTGCTTATAAATTTATACTCGGGGTACATTTTAAATTTTAACGAATTAGAGAGAAATGGAAATGGAATAGTATACGGTAAGTCAAGTTTCGTACATTGCCTTTGATTAAATATATCACTAATTCTTAAGAACGTAATTTATTAAAAATGTATATATCGTAAGTATTATATTTTATTCACAGTTTTACAAAACAGTTAATTTTACTTGTAGATATATTTACAATTCCACGGCCAATTTCGGGAACATGAATTTATGTAGCTATATAAATATAAGATATGAAATAAAGTATTTAATGAGTAAATTGTGGGCTTTAATTTCTCACAAGAGTGATTAACGTAGAAATTTCTTATGAATTATGTAAATGTATCCTAATTTCTAAGAACCTGGTTTATTCAAAACGGATCGAATGGATTTTATTTGCAATTTTACAAAATAAATTTTAAAATTCATTTTACTTGCAGGTACATTTTACGGTTACACGGCCAATTTTGGAAACACCAATTTATGTAACTATATAAATATGCGATATGAAATGAAGTATTTAATGAATAAATTGTGGGCTTGAGTTTCTCGTAGTGATTACAATAGAAATATGTTATAAATTATGTAACTTTATAAAAAATAATCTTACAGCTAATCTAAGAAAACAAGAAATTTAACAAGACAGACGGGTATAATAGAGAGAAAACAAATTGAAAAATCAATTTTAAAAAAATAGTATTTTAAATAGCATTTTCTTAAATATATACTAATTCCGAAGAACATAATTTATTCAAAACGGATCGTACTGATAGTATTTTATTCGCAGTTTTACAAAACGTTTCATTTTATTTGCTGGTACATTTTACACAGGCAACTTTGGAAAAACCGATTTATGAAACTGTATAAATATAAGGTAGGAAATAAAGTATTGAATGAGTAAATTGTGGGCTTGACTTTCTCGCAAAAGTGATTAACGTAGGTATTGTTTACAAATTAAATGAATTTATCTGTCTTACAACTGATCAACGAACCAAAAAATACACGAAACATGTATAATAGAGAGAAAACATAAGTGGATTATGTAGGTAGTTGAATTAACGTTGTACTAGAGCAACACAACGGTCTATTGGCGATGGTGTGGATCAATCCCGAAGGGAAAGATACAAGGACTAAACCTCGTAATTTTGAGCCACGGTCAAGTGCCGAGATTAACACCTGAGATGGCACCCCCTCTCTAAATTTCCACACCATGAAGAAATACAATTAAATTTATTAAATAGTATTTTTTAATAGCATTCAAAACCTGGATGACAAAGTAAATACATTTTAATCGAAATAAAAATGCGCATGAAAACATAAGTAGATCTAAATAATACCGCAACTTATACATAGGTACATTGAACCTTTTGAAATCGATTATGCCCAGCCATTTAGTTTAGGATGAAAATTCCATAAATTTAGACTTTTCCACTAACATTAAATAGCTCGTTGTGTCGTACCAGTGCGACATTAATACAACTACTAACTATCTACCTCCACTAATATGAAACCCATTTTCGAAAATGTTCAACGTATTCAGATTTTATCGTAAACTCTAGTCTCTTTTCAAAATATTACAAAAAGTAAATTTAAGAACACGGGGTGTTTTTTATTCGTACCATTAAATTAAATACCACAGAATAAGTGTATTTTAATCGAAATAAAAATACATATCAACACATAAGTATATCTAAATAATATGCGCATTGAAACATAAATAGATTTAAATAATATATTAAATTAGATTTCCATAAAATAGATAAATCTGAATTGAAATACAAATGCATATGTGAAAACATAAGTAGATCTAAATAATATTGCGCTTTGTACATAAGTGGGATGAACTTTTTGAATTTGAATATGTCTAACCATTTGGTTTGGATGAAAATTCCATAAACGGTAGACCTTTTAATTAATATGAAGCCCATTTTCAAATGTTTAAAGTTGATTCGATCGGAATAAATTAGTATCTTCTTTTCAAAATGTCAAAAAAAATTAATTTAAGCACACGAGTTATTTTTCATTTGTACCATTAAATTAAATACCACAAAATAAGTGTATTTTAATTGAAATAAAAATGCACATCAACACATAAATATATCTAAATAATATGCTCGTGCAAACATAAATAGAGTGAAATAATATATTAAATTGGATTACCGCAAAATAAATACATTTAATTGCAAAAAATGCACTTGAAATCATAAATAGATCTAAAAATACCATGCTTTGTACATAGGCAGGTTGAACTGTTTGAAATCGAATGTGCCCAACCATTTAGTTTGGGACGGAAAATCCATAAACTTAGACCTTTCTATTAACATGAAACCCATTTTCAAACGTTTAAGATAATATTTAGATTCCATCGTTATAAATTCAAGTTTCTTCTTTTCAAAACGTTAGACAAAAATTAAATTTAAGTTCACTGTTTTTCATTTGTACCATCAAATTAAATACTACAAATAAGTATATTTTAATCGAAATAAAAATGCGCTTGAGAGCATAAATGGATCTTAATACCGCACTTTGTACATAGATCTTTTCGAAATTGAATATGCCCTACAATTTAATTTTAGATGACAATTCCCATAAACTTAGACTTTCCCATTAACATGAAACTCATTCCCAGACGTTTAACGTAATACTTATAATCTGTTACAATACACTCTAGTTTCTTCTTTTCAAAATGTTACAAAAAGTGTACTTAAGTGCACTGGTTATTTTACGTTTGTAACATTAAATTAAATTTAATTCACTGGCTGCGAGTGATTTGTGACAATTCAAGGCCTTATTAGAAGCATGTGTCCTGCTGTGCCGTAGCGCCGTATCCCACAGCTCTAGACGATCAGATATTATGACCATCATTAAGTAAAGTACCACTTTTTATTAAGATAAAATGAACTGCTCGTGTTACAAAGGGGTTTAAAAAAGTGTTTTATAAATAATATGGGTTACTAATTTGCTTAAGAAAATGAATTTTGATTTTTTTTTATCGAAAGAATACTTAGCATTAGAGACTCCAGCGAATAAAGCTCGGATGTCAATGCCAAGTCAAGTAGTTTTTACTGCTTGAGTCGGGTAAAATTAAACCAAAAAAATTCATAATGTTATGTTATCTTTTGGGGAAAAATCACTGTAAGAAAATCTTTTTTAACCCTCTGAGCGTCACACACAATATTTCTGAGTAGTGTAATAGTGCTTTTTTTACCCCATAACACACTTAATGACTAAATAACGAATTCTATTAGGTGAAAGAATCCACAGATTTTTTTAAATCTTTAGAAACATTCTATTTGTCCTTTCCTAGAATAGAATCATTTTGAAAAATTATTTCTCCTTTCCGTAGAATATAATCCTTTCAAAGACTATATTTTCTAATTTCTCCTTTCTTTAGAATATAATTCGTTAGAAAGACTATTTCCCCTTTCCTTGCAATATAGTTTAGAAAGATTCTATTTCTCTCCTTTCCTTAGAATATAATCTTTTGGAAAGATTCTATTTGTCAAGAAAGTCAAAACTGGTTAAGTCATGTAAGGAAGTCTGCCCAGGTTGCAATGTGGAAGTTGGAATCCCCCTTAGAAGGTTAAACAAAAAACAAGAGAAAATATAGATAAATTTTATTCAATAAAGATAGTTTCTAATCAATTTATCAGCTAGTTTTCATTTTTCTGTCTTTGAAGTAGCTTGTAAAACTTTTATTTTATTATTTGACTGTTGGTGTATGTGAGGGTGTTCAAGTGAGACTGCAAAGAGTTAATTAAAACCAATTTGAAATTGTTAAAATATGTTAAAAAGCTATTGGAGTGAAATTTTTTTAAGTGTGGCAAAAAATAAAAACGTGTTCAATTTACATCTTAAATAGTGAACAAGTAATTTTTTTCAGTATCTATGTGTCATTTTTATAATAGAAGGCTGGAGAAATCCTATTTTTTTTCTCCGTAAAAAAATCTTCAATTTAAAATTAATTCCAAATTCTCGGCATAAAATCCAGAAGCGAATCAACTATTCCTAACCTGAAAATGCCGCAGATATTCAAAAAGTGGTTAAAGATTTTTATAAAATTTTTATCAGAAATATGGACATCTGTTAACCATCTGAGCCTCATGAGATTTTCGGGTAGGGTAGTATAGCTTATACCCCAGAACACACACCACAACCCATAACGACTAAGATTTCTTATCTAATGGTTGAAAGAATCCTAGAAAAGATTTTTTTGGTAAAGAAGATCAAAACTGGTTTCAAGTTATGCAAAGAATGCAGATTACTGAACGGATATCAGTGTATGAACCCCTCAGAGGGTTAAAAAATGATTTTGGTTTGAAATATCAAAGCTTATATTCACAAATTCGTCTAGACACATCTCAAAACCCGCACATTTTAAGTTAAAGCCACAAGAGACATGTCTGAAACGATATCCAGGAAGAGAAATAGCATCTGGAGTCAATCTGATACCCACGTATCGCAATTCTAAATTACGATACCCTCACAATTTATCGCTCTGTAATTTGAATTTGTTTTTCTCGTACTTGAAACCTTTTATTTCTTGAATTGTGACTTACGGTCTTCTAAAGGTACGATGTGTTAGATGTGAAAATAATTAAAATATTCTTTACGTTTCATATTTCATTGATTTCTTTTTGAGAACAATTTTAAAAATAGAATACTGTTAATCAAATTATTTTTGAACAATTTGATTCAATGGCATTAAGTACTGAAAGAGCAGAAATTGAAAAGTTTGATATGAGTAATTTTGAAAAGTACAGAATGTGTTTATGGATGAGGTTGAAAAGAACCATTGTCTAAATTGACACTTCGGTGGAGTTATCAGTTTTTAAACTAACAGATTTTCTATTGGGATATGCTCATGATTGCGTTAAGGTGTATGTATTCACTAGAAATCACGAAAATTGGCCAGAATATCGATCCTATTTTTTATTAATTCAAAAATATTGTCCAACTCCTTAGCTTTCAAACGATACCAAGATCTTGTAAATATTCGAAATAGTATTCAAGTTACAAGGGTTTGGGTTAGGTACTGTCACCATAGACTAACACGTTTCCAAAACTTTAAGCTCAATTTCTGAGGAACTGTGTTTTTGTAATAGGATGCTTCTTCCGAAAAATGATAACTCGACCATGAATTGATCTATTATAATTACTTTTGTGTCATTATAATCTATATAATACAGTGGATGTTTTGACCCTTAGTCGAAATTATTGGTTAAGAAATGAATTTTTAGTTGATTTTTAAATGTTGAAATTCCTGAAAAAATCTTGATTTTTTAGGCTCCCTTCGTGAAAAAAATTGTAAAATAGAACGAATTCCCTCTAGCAACTTGATGGAGGGTCAAAACATGAAGAGTAATATTAGGAATAATTTCCATAGGAATTGTCTTTCTGAACACATTAGAATTTGAGATATCATTGTTCAAAAAACATGCTAATTAGCTAATTATATCTAAATTAGATAATTAATGAGTAGCTTAGTTGGAATTTTTCACACTAAAATGAGTTTAAGCACAAACCAATGAACTATTGTGAAAAAAAAGATTTTTAAAGTCAAAATTTTAAAATAATGTTCTAGTGTATACATACACCTTAAGGAGGAAAAATTGTCTGCACAATGCATTTTTGTTTTTCTGCAAGAGGGCTAAAAGTTGCATAGATTATCCTATCATTTGAATTCAATTCATTCACTCATAATAGCTAGAATTTCTATGGCACTTCTTGAATACACTAAATGGATACATATATTAGAGTTTCTCAGAACGTAATACACGAAAACAATTGTTAACTGTAAATTTAAGAATGTATGATTCATTATGAGATAACTATATTCTTAATGATGCTAGAACCTGCATAATTATAAAATTAACTAATTAAAATATTATTTTTACATCTACAAATTGACTGTATGAACTTTAAGTATCTTTGTTCGTTGTTAACATTATGGATTCATAATTATATATTTTTCAATTAGTTCATAACTTATTTTAATGCTAATAACAGGTTTTATAATGACCATTTTAGCGTCATATTTCTGAAGGAAAACATGGCTCTGAAATATAGTTTTACGATTGTGTGCTTTAAATGAAAGGCAAGTAAAATAATTTCCATTTGTCATTAATTTTCACCCGGTTGATAGATAAAATAATTTAGTCTTTTTAATTTAAAAGTATCCAATTAAAACACAATCTGGAAAGTAACATTAATATTTAACTGTAAAACGTACTTGTATTGTATATATGTGTAAATAAATACATAAGCAATGACGTTAGTAAAAATATGTAATACAAAGATAATGAATTCAATAGCTACAAACTTTTTATAAAAGACTAATCTATGGAGGACAAATAGTAACTGTTTAAAGATATAAAATAATGATTATACAGTTTGTAATGGAAAGTTGATTTTTCGACAGTAAACTAATAATTATTTGAAAGTATTAGAGCATTATAAAAATAACTGTCAAGTTATGAAATGAGAATTATTCAGCTGATTAAAGAAAGTTGATTTATTGGTAGTAAACAAATAATTTTCTGAAAGCATTGATGCTATATAGATATAGTAGCTGCCAGAGTTATAAAAAGGAACTACCCAGTTTGCTAAGGAAAGTTGATTTACAGGTTGTGAACGAATGAATTTCTGAAAGCATTTAAATTAGGAAGGAAGTTTTTATTAGGTGGGACAGTTTAGAATATCTACCTCAAATCAGGATAATAGCTGTGTACATAGCTACACATTGATAGACTACTTAGCCTAAAAAGAGTTGATGTTTTGTACTGTTGTGTCTTTTGTTGTGTATTGAGGCTAAAGATGTTTGTCTATAATGCCTTCTGTATTGGAAATTTAAAAAAGTACCTCAAATCGGAAGTCTTCGAGCGCAAAATCGTAAGATACAGTGGAAAACTGTAAAATAGGAAAGAAATTAAACGGATCTATTCAAACTACTCAATTATGCTTAGTCAAAATGCAATGCAAAGGTTAGTAGCATCACTTCGAATAGTAGGTTCAACATACGTGTTTTACATAATCAAATTGAATTGAAACATTTCAAAACTTTCGAAAGGAAAACACTCGCCTTGGTGTCGAAGTCATTGGAATGTGGAATTTTATGTCTGTAAAAAGTAGTTCTGGTGAGGAATTCAGAACTTGTGTAGATATGGAAGATAGGGATGGAAATTTCGTCTGGTCTAGGACTCATGAAAAATGTAATGATTGCATCAACACGAAGAAGCACTCTCAATAACACTCACAGTCTGAAGAAACTCAACGCCGTCTGGTCTAGACAGACTGTGTAGCATATCAAATACTATCTATTCAGGTAGTGGTTATATGGAGATTTTCGAACACTTTTTGGTTAAGCAAGATCCTACGCCGACAATATTAATTTACTCAATTTCGGTGTACCTTTGCTCAGAATATACTTGAGGTACTGGTTTAGAATGTTTTATATACCAATAGACATTTGCTTATAGAGTGTAGTGTAGGTAGGTATACAATATCGTCACGTATAAATAACTTCAAGTAATTTGAAAGAAGGAAATGTAAATTTTATTTGGAGAAAAGACAAACACAGCAGAGCATAACAGAGGAGATGGAAAAGAATGATAAATAAAATATTAATCGACGTTATATAAAATCGTGAACATCGTTTGATGTTTTAGGAGTGGTTGCAAGAAATGTTTATGATGGCATTACCAAAATTACAAAAAAATATTTATATTTAAATTTAAAAATATCGTCTGCCATCAAAATCTAATGGCATTTTTGAAAATGTAACTCTTTCTGGTTTCTTTCAGTAGTTTATCGTCTGCACAGTTGAGCACGAGCATTACTTGCATTTAAAACAAATATGTGAAATTAACTAGAAAGTTACTAAATTTTGTTTTTTGCTCTTAGTGGGGGGGGGGTATTTCAATTAACGTCACACTGGAGCAACACAATGGGCTATTGGTGACGGTCCGGGATCAATCCCAAAGGGAAAGATCCGAGGACAACACCACGTAATTTTGAACCACGGTCAGATGACGAGGCAACACCTGAGCTGGCACCCCACTCTCCAAACTTCCACACCACGCCAACGTGAGGACATTTGAGGCCACGACAGATTTAACGTGCACCAGCCCCCTTTGTACACGACGGTGTTTGGCTGGATTCGAACTCGCAACCCTTCGGTTGCAAGTCCGTTACTCTTCCAACCGGGCCACCGCGGCCTTGCTCTTAGTGATTGGTACAAAAATAATAACTCTGCTTTACTTCAGTAAACTCAATGCTTGTAGAACAAGTTAAAAAGTTTTGCTTGGCAACCTCCATATATATATATATATATATATATATATATATATATATATATTCTTGATATATAATTAAATTTCTTGATTTTAAAATTTCTTGATTTTAAAATTTTTGGATTTCTCTTTGTTTTGGTTTGTAATTTTGAATTATATATATATATATATATATATACTCGTCATCAAAGAAAAGTCAAAGATCAATCATATAAAATTATGAACATTAGAAAGATATTATTATCTAATATTATAATGATAATTCGGGATGATATTATGGAGGATCAACGAAACCTCCTCGTTATGGATGTAAGGTATAAGACCTTAATCTCAGATTTCTTTGATATAGATCCGATTGAAAATATTTGGAAAGTATTGAAAAAGACATCATGTGTTCATTAAAGTAGACAAATTACAAAAAGATGCTAAATCCTTTTAAAAATATAATTGAATATTTCTTTCTTTGAAAAATTCAGATGCTAAATTCCATTAAAATATAATTAAATACTTCTTTCTTTCAAAAATACAGGTGCTAAATTACATTAAAAATATAACAATTTAAATCCTTATCGTTTATAGACTTATGATTTATGAATTTATTACATAATATTCAAATTTATTTTGAATTAATTGTTTTGAAATGGATAATTCCTGTTTCTGCAAGAGCCTCAAAGCGTCGTCATTTAAGGTATGGCAGTAACGAATAAGAGCCTTAACTTAGCCTTTCGCGACATAGCTCCGATTGAGAATGTTTGGAATGTGTTTAAAAAGACATCGTGCTCTCAACAAATAGACGAATTACGTGATGCATTAAGAAAAGCTGAAGTTAAAGTCCTTCCTCCACTTGTAAAAAGTATGTGGAGTTCATACCTCAACGTATGAAAACTGAAATGAAATCTAAGATAGAAATAGAAAAATATTTTAACTATTTACGATTACATACTTTTGTCCCCCAAATCAAAATATAATAGAATATTTCTTTCTTTCAAAAATTTAGATGCTGAATCTATTAAAAAGGTAACAATTGAAATCTTTTTAGTTATTAGTTTTGTATATGTGTGTTTATCCTATGCAAAATTCAAACTTGTTTTAGAACAATTATTTGAAAGTGATATAATTCCTATTTTCTCAGTAGAGCCGCAAAGTAGTCGCTAAAGTTACGGGAGTAACGAATAAGAGTTCTAACATAGCCTTCCTCGATTATTATTTAAGAATTATTTCCTTAAGATGTTAATGTTACATATAACTAAAAATGAAACAATTAAAACCCTTCTGATTCAGTAGTCTTCTGAGTGTATGCTTTTTTACAAACTTCAAGTTTGTCTCAGAATAATTGTTTTCAAATAGATTCTTTTTAATAATTATTAGTAATAATTTAGTAATTATATTAATTCTGTAAATTATTCTCTTTCTATACAAAGCCATTGACAGCAATTCTACTCATTTTGAAGTACAGGTCGAAGAAATTTGTGTATATTAAAATAGCTTCTTTTGAGAAGAGATTCATTCGAAAAGCGGTTAGTTTATCTGGCTCTAAATCTGCAATACAAGGGGTCTCTTCAAATTCAGTTAGAGATTGTCCGCGAGTTATGCAATGCAAACAACTTCTTGTGTGTTGCTGCTTCAGCGGGTACTGGCTCATTGTGACATACTTGGAAATGAGAGAGAGGACTACCTCGCCAAAAGGGAATTAAGATCACCCAAAAGCCGTTAAACCCTCTGTCCTTTCACACTTTGAAACTTTGGATAAGAGTTGTTTAAACACCGTCTAAAAGAAAGACTTGTCAATGCCGCCAAGGACAAATCTTGGGAATGCCTTATTTCCTCCAATGACGTCGTCACAGACTCTCCAAGGAGGGCTTCAGTTGCCGAGTTTCGTTTTCTGACTTGGCATGACTGTATGCGTGGACACTTATTTTATTGTAACATTGTTGACTCTCTGACTGTATTTTATGAAAAAGAAGACAACCTATGATGGCTCAACATTTGGACACGTGCACTACACTTAAGAATTTTAATATTAGAGTTCAGAAGTATTGGGAAACCAGATGGCGAATAACGTTAAGTCACATGCTTGGCATTTGTTTCATTCTTTTTAGATGGCTTTATTCTTTGCAATGTTGATTACATACCTTGTTCCAGGAGATTAATCTAGCCAAATATTCAGATTTTATATAAAATTCATAGATTCTACGTGCAATCGAAAATTTTGATTGCAACGATTTTGCTAAAAAATTATTTTTAACATAAATTGAAACTAGTTTTTTCGGATTCACGCTCTAACTTTAGATAATGACGCTAAGGTTTAAATTCGCAGACTAGAGTTATCGACCATTTCCCCACGAGCGAAGATTCGGCACCGCGTTAGCTAGTTTAAATGTTAATTAAAATGCATAATTTAACTACGATAATTTTCTTTCTACAAATGCATTTCATCCGCCGCTTTAATAATGGAATAGTTTGTGAGGTACACGGCTAGCCTAATTTTGTATTTTCGTTAATCGTACGAAATTCTCTCACTTATAAATACAGCACAGACTTATAAAACATATGTATGGATATCTCACCTGGTTTGAGTATGTATTGTTAAAAATTTTCGAGGCATAAAACTTCAATAAACTACGTGTTTTCCTTATATTTCATAATTATATATGGTATTCCATAGTTCATGGAACTACTAAACTAGAATTTCCTAGATTTGAAAGACGAATAAATATGAATTTAAAAACCGATATTAACTCATCTGGAGGTTTTATCTACAAGGTATCTCGTCATTAGAAAAACTGGCCAGATCTTGATGGACGAAATATCTTGTCATTAAAAGAAAGTTGATTATATCTTGATCTCGCCATCATAAAAAATCGGCAATATCTGGATGACGAGATATCGCGTCATTAGCAAAAAATTGGTCAGATCTTGATGGACGAGGTATCTCATCGAAACCACTTGGAGGGTTAAAGTACTGGTTGATACCAGTGTAAAACCTGTATTAACCCTCTGGTGGTTGCATTGATGAGGTATCTTGTCATTGGAAAAACTGACCAGATCTTGGTGGAAGGGATATCTCGTCATTAATAGACAGCTGATCAAATCTTGATCTCACCATCATAAAACAATCGGCTACATCTTGATGACGAGATAATGCGTCATTAGCAAAAATTAGTCATATTTATGGAAGATATATCTAATCGAAACCACTTGGCGGGTTGAAACATTGGTTAATTCCAGTGTAAAATCTGTACTAACCCTTTGGTGGTTGACTTGATGAGGTATCTTGCTATTAGCAAAACTGACCAGATCTTTATGAACAAGATAACTCGTCATGAAAAGAAAACTGATCAGATATTGGAACTGGTCAGTTCTTCATAAAAAAATCGACAGCATCTTGATGACTAAAAATCTCGTCATTAGTAAAATTGGTCAGACGAGATACCTCGTCTGACCAATTTTGATCTCGTATCAGGTTCCCACATTTCATGTAACTAGTATATTAAAGCTTCAGGATTTGAAAGACTTCACACATACAAGCCTTAAATTGGATAACGTTGCATTAGAGCTCAATAACTGAATCTCAAATCCACAGAAAATGTACTCCGATTCTGCCGATTTCAAGATTCCTCGACCCTATTGATTACTATATTGTGGTTCAGCCGTGCATGTAACATTATGATAGCATTACGCATTCACATCGGAAACAATGAGGAATGTTTACGCTTCAATGAAAATCGAAACGAAGCACATTTTACATGATTTGTCGACTGCGTATGAATTTGTGATGAAATATTCCGTATAGATAGTCAGTTGATAGGCAGTAACCATTTCAGGTGGGATGAATATTTCGGTACTGGGCCATAAATCAATAAGGCTTCTCGTTGACTGCTTATTTAATGGGAGTTGAAACCCCAACTTTTCAAAAATATCGCATTTGAGATTTTTATAGCTTTGGGTAGTCAATTTTATGCTCTTTAAAATGACACTTTCTATTTCAACACCTATTAAAATTTAAAAAATATGGATAGACTAATAACACACTCAATTCAACTCATATTTTGAATGCTCAAGTTTTTTCAAAATGATCGTTTTCTAGCTTCAAGGTACGTTTTTTAAGCTAAGTGCCAATTGGTAAGTTAAACTTTCTTCACAGGTTCTACAAGCATATTAAGTTTAATGTAAAAAGACCGGTTTCTTATAGCTAAAGAAATCATTGCACAAATTCTCAAAGGCGAATTTAAACAGACTATATTTATGATTATCTTTGTAGATAGTTTTTTGGGTAGTTAATTTTACGCTCTTTCAAATTATGCTTTGTTTTTATTTCAACTCTTATTAAGAATTTTAAAAATATAAATATTCTAATAACACACTCAATTAAACTCATATTTTGAATTTTATGCTCCGTGCTTTTTTTATCAAAATGAACGTTTTCTAGCTGCAAGGTACTCTTTTTAAGCAATTACTAGGTATCAATTCGGTAAAAACTTCACATGTTCTAAAAGCATATTTAGTTTACTGAAGTGACTGTTTCTTATAGCTAAAGAAATTGTACAAATTCTCAAGGGTGAATACAAGCGGAAGAATTTTAGTATTTTTTGTAAATAGTTTTACATAAATTTTTAAAAATTGTTATTGCAATATTATACGAAATACTCACTTCAGTATTTAAGTAAAAATGTATATTGAGTATTCAAAAATATTTTCAAACCTTTATCTTCCGTATATTCTGAGAAAAGGTACATACAGTCGGTATTGAACAATACAACTCCTTTTAAAAGAAATTTAAAACGACGTCTGATTTTTTTCAACTTAGTATAGTTTAAATTTTTATTGTTGGTTGGAGGTTGAACTCTACTTTCGGGTAACTTCAATGCTCTGCCTAAGTGACTTAAATTGTTCTTGATTGTGAGTTTGATAATATATTTTTATTTTTAATTCCCGACCACTCATCTCTTCTCCCTACAGCACTACAAGGGTTGAACTGACCGCTAGTTATGGAGGAGCGCCCAGTAGGTAGGCCGCCGCTCCTACTAACAGGGATAATCACCAACATCCGTGTGCTTACGAGCCGGGATTCGAACCAGGGACCTACTGGGTGGCAGGCGAGACAGAGGAAATATAAAAGTAGAGTGACTAGTGGTAACCTTTTTATATGCCCAGTATTTTATGACCAAAACTAGTAGTAACGTGACCTTCAGACTACTTTCGTCTTCTAGTGGAAACGAACATTCATCATCTGATTGGTCCTTGGTCCATGGTACAGGAGAAGACGCCCATCCACTTATTAATCATCTGATTGGTCCACGAGGCAAAGTCGAGTTTGGCAATTTCATCATTTTCTTCGACATTTTATTGAAACACGCATTCACACATCTATCCTCTTATTCCATGTTATTTCGTCAAACGAGGCGATAAGATGCCAAGTCGACCAACCAAGTCAATTTATCACTGATCAGTCTAGTGAGTACTAGTTGACATGTTGGTCACACTTTTTGAAGCTCCTCTCTATAGCAATGCCCAGTCTATTTATATTTCCCGCCCATGAGCGAAAGCTATGATCTCTATATCAGTGAGGTGGCGAATTTAATTATATAAAATGTGGAAAATACGTGTAATAACTAACTTGTTTAATCCCATGATGTAACTCTTTCTCTGTACCGTTATTTGAACAAAGAAACATAAAACACAAATATAAGTTACTCAAATAGCTCAAACAAAGAATGAAATAGATTCAACTTAATATTCATATTGAAGTTTAAAAGTAGGCTGCTTAAAAAAGCATATTATCAGCATACATAGAAAATACAAAGGTAGTTTATATATTGGTAATAGATCCTCGAAAAAGTCATTATACATCTTACTTAAAATATGTTAAGAACATATTTTGATGACAAAACGAATATTGTAGAGTCATCGAAAGTTTATTGTGTAAAAATAAACAAGTTTATCTAGAAAATAAATTTTAGTTTGCGTTTCAAAAATTATGAACGTATAATAAAATAATAGAGATTCGTAGAGGAGAATTAAATTAATGCCTTTGCTCGCTGCGAAATTGGTGCTAAAATACAATACCTTAGTACAGTGCGAAATAAATAAAAACAAATTAAGTCACACTTTATAGGAAACACTTGAAAACAGAAGCTATGGAGGCATCTAAGAATAAAACCAAGACGAAAGTATTTCGAAATGGCGAAATTAATTCAAGCACCCCTATAATATCAACTCATAATTTTCCATAACAGAGATTAAGCAACAACCTGCTTCATTACGTGAATAAAATGCTCCATTCTTCTACTTACCAGTAAGTCAAGGATGATATTAATTGATGCGGAAAAATCACGTCGGGCTAGAACATTCCAGATACATAGAAATACAATTATCCTATTGATTCGCTCCGAAACCCACAGAGAAGATTACCTGGTATATTCTTGCTTCGGTGAAATAATTAATTAATTACTACAGCAATCATTGGAGAGTATGCGATCAATGAAGTAAAGTGATGCATTATTTGGTGAATTCTCGAGTCCATCGACGCTCTGTGGTCGATGTAGCGTCTATAAGTTGATTCTGTGAAATCTTAGGGTTCAGAAGCGCAATTTCGGGGAAAACGGTGGATTTGTTGTTTTATTTTTATAAGAGTTATTCTTAAATTGAATTAAGCAATCGTTAAACTAGATAAATAGATAAAATGGCTTACAATAATAAATGTTTCTTTCTCATAAGGAAAGTCAAATAAATTCAGGCATTGCTTTTAACAGTAACTACAGCATATGATAACTGTCGAAGCATTTATACAAGTAATGATTGTTAAAATTGATAGATTGGGCTTAAAATAGTTAATTTTTCTTTCCCATAAGGAAAATCACTTATGATTAACGTGTTGCTTTTAACAATGATATTTCATCAAATTCTAATAGCTGAAATATTTATACGAGCAACAATTGTTAAAGTAAATTGAGTGGACTTAAAATAATTAGTTTTTATTCTCATAAGGAAAATCATAATTTTCCTTCTATTCCCTTCCCACAAATTCCCTTCCAATAAGGAAAATCACGATTTTCCTTTTTTTAAATAAAAATATGACAAATCATTTTGTTTCAAAGTATTTATTAAACAGATTTTTAGAAATTACCTTTATATTTTAAATGACGCATCACTTATGTTAACGTTACGTTAAAAGGTCATACATTTTAAAAAAGGAATATCGTTGGAGAAATTTCTTCAACGATATTCCTTTCATTTTATATATTTCAGTCATTGTATATAACTGTAACTAATAGATATTCACAAACATTTGGTTGAATATAAAGGTGCATTTAGTTTATATCTGTACACAAAATCCCTTTGAAGAATATTATTCTGATATCATCCAATATTTATGTGGTTGAAACATTTTATTATTAAAAACTATTGCATTTCGAAAAATTAACCCTTAATTCATTTTCTGGAAATTATTAACGTGCAAAATAACTATTGCGAGAAAAATTTGACAGATGTTACAATTTAAATTTTTCTAGGAGTAATCAATACTCCTGTAGAAGAGAATGTCTGCAGTACCTTCAAATTTCAGTGGTTGAAGTTTTCTAGAAAATTTCGAATTTTAAACAAAATGTACTCTTATACTGTCAAGCACATTCCGCATTCACGGCTGTACAGCTTTATATGCATTTAGTCCTCGACTGTCAGCAAAGTCAAAAATCAATTCTTAGTATTATAATCGTAGTTTATATGGTGCTATATTTTTATAGTTGAGTTGGTAGGAAAGTAGTTGTCTGAGAGATCATTTTAAACCTCCTAGTGATTGTCTCAGTGAAGTATCTGGTCATTTGCAAAAATGACCTGATCTTGATGGACGAGATATCTCGAAAACAAGAAATATATATACAAGAAAACTGATCAGATCTCAATCTTGTCATCATCAAAAAGTCGTCTATGGCACTTGCGCCATAAAAACCCCCAAAAACCAAAGCCAAAAAGTCGGCAATATCTTGATGAGATATCGATGAGATGAGATATCTCGTCATTAGAAAAATTGGCCAGATCGTGATAGACGAGATATATCGACGACCCCACTTGGAGGGTGAGATGCTTACAATTTGTACAAAACTTTGTTCTAATATTTAAAATGTCAATTATTGACTTTGAATAGATACCAATGAACGTAAAAGCAAGTCACACTATTGGAAGATTATACATACTCTTGTAGTATTTCAAAGTAAAATATAATACTATTTATTGTTTAAACCCGAATAATAAAAATATAGGAACCGAATTACTACAATAGAGGAAGAAATGTATCTGACTCTTCAGTCAACTTATAAGCTGGAAATTCTGATACAATTGCCCTTTAAATTCTTTATAAGTAGGAAATCCTACAGCTTCACAAAGAGTCATGACTCGAACTGAAATATACCAAATTTATACCCTTGATAAAAATAGATTAAATCAGCTTTAAAACACACATTTCAAGCACATACTCATAGTTTCAAGATCCAAGGAAATAATTTTAACCTAGAAACAAGTTTCATAAAATAAAAATATTTCATGTCCTTATATCTGATGTTTTATTTTATTGCGTGATTCACTCTCTTGATATTTGAGATATCAAAATCCTGAGTCCTCCAGGTTTTACAAATAGCTCTGAGTTGTATGTAGACTAATACATGTACAATGGAACGTTGATTATCCGAACTCTGACTAACGGAGTGTCAGTGTTATCCGAGCCGAATTTGATAACGAATTTTTTAAGTTTTCAATAAAGTTTTAAACATGAGTGTGCACTTTGTCCAAAGAAGCGAGAAAATGCTACGAAACAGAAGATTATTAAAAACATCTTCAAGGGAGTGTAAAAGGTACATAACTCACGCCCAGATTTACTGTAAAATTATCAAAATATACTATACATATATTGATACAAATATGAGTGTAGATTATTCTTAATCCTATCTTTGTGAATCTTTCAGTAGCAATACCAGTAACATTTAGCGAAATAATTTTTTTTTCTGCTTCGTGTAGGCTGTTTTTTGTTACTATGTTTTGTTACTACGTTCATACTTACTACTGTACTTCAATCAAAACTCAAAACTAGTTTTTATTTTTAAATTTATCTGTCATATTACTATTTTCCACAACCTCGAAGGGAGAATATTTATTAGTTATAATTGGTAGTTATATTTGAAAGTTTTGGTTGTTTAGTAACAATAATATAAATATAATAAAAATTATTATCCTTATTATCCTTAAAAAATGTGGATCGAGGCCACCTCCAATTACTAAACACTCGGATGATACGGAAGTAGTAACACAAAACAGCCTATACTAAGCACATTTCTAATAGGCTGTTTCTTTTTACTACGTCCGTATCATCCGAGTGTCTGACAATCCAAGGTGACCTCGGTCCTCATTACCTCGAACAATTAAGGCTCTCTACTGTACTTCAATCAAAACCTATCCTTCATATTACTATTTTTCACAAGCTCGAAGGAAGAATATCTATTAGTTACAATTGACAGTTATATTTGAAAGATTATGTGTGTTTTTTACTAGCAATAATGTATATAAATACAGTAAAACCTTGATAATCCGAGGTAATGTGAACTGAGGCCACCTCGGATAACTTGAAATTTGAATAATACGGACGTAGCAACACAAAACAACCTATACAAAATACAGAAGAAATTACTTTACAACACGTTATTACTTTTACTACAGAAATATACATAAAGCATACATTATCCATAATCCCACTTTATGAATATTTCAGTAGCAATAGTTGTAACATGGAGTACACTACATTTTGTTCTGTATTTCGTATGAGAGGCATTTTCTGGCGAGCTAATTATAAGTTGAGTCCGTCACTTGGCTTGTTTTTCGAATACGATATTAGCACTTCGCCAATATGAATTGAATTCCAAAGAATAAATTCCGAACTGATATTTGATTTGTCAAACCCAATTAAATTAGATGCAAACATTGCCAAACAGATAATAAACTACATTTTAAGACATGTATCACGCGGGAGCTTGTGAACAACAGAAGTAAAATCTTCGCAGACCGTCTGGTTTGTTAGCACTGAAAATCTCTTGCAGGCTGTTTTGTTTTACTATGTCCATATTATTCGAGTTTCTGTTAATCCGGGTGACCTTTGTTTACACTACCTTAGATATTCAAGGCTCTAATGCATTTATAAAACGACATTCCGTGTGTGGGTTACTTATCATTCAAATTTTAACATGAAAGTAGAGACGTTTTCAAACAAAAATTTAATCCTCCTTGTTGTTATTTCTACGAGGTATCTCGTCATTAGCAAAACTGACCAGATCATGATCTCATCATCATCAAAAAACGGTAGTACCTTCATCATTCAAAATTCTTTCCGCATCCTTGACGATATATCTCGTCATTAACAAAATTGTTCAGGTATTGATGGACGAGATACCTAACCGAAACCACTTGAGGTTAAGCTTGTAATGATTGAGTGAAATGATAAAATAATTATTTTGCAATTTCTTGTCTTCAATTCACTCAGTAAAGAGCAAAATTTCAAGTTTTATAAGTAAGATTATTAATTAACGAAGTATCGAATCAATACCAGATGTACTTTACTCTCATCGGATTAAAATAATTATTTTCGTAAAAATGTTATTTAAAATATCGTCTTAACATCAAAAACAAAAGCATGACTCATTTATTAAATTTCCTGTTATTCAATTACAAAGAAAAATGTGATCACGAAATATTATCTTTAACACATTATTTTCATTTTAAAAATAGATTTAATCCTCTATTATTATAAGTTAACTTTCAAAAGCATTTTTCATTTTAGGGATTTATTTGTTCTCACTTTTTAACGAATCTCGTCATTAAAAATTAACATTTTCTTAAGACGCTCGATATATTTAGATGATTAATAATACTTCTCTTTTCGGTGAATTAATGACTTAGCATTAAAAGTAAAGACGTTTAACTAGGGTTGGATACATCAAAAGACTAGCCTATGATTCTGCACGGATTAAAGGAAATCTCGTTAGCAAGAAAGGATAACTCAAAACTTTTAATATCAATTTGAATGCTAATGAAAAAATGTAGCATTTATATTAACGTTATTTTCTAGGAGTATCATTATCAAATAATGCGATATAAGGAATATCTAAAATGCTCGAATTACAGTACAACTCATTACCCGTCCTGGTGGTTGTCTCGTCGAGGTATCTAGTCAATAGTAAAACTGACCATATCATGATCGACGAGATACCTCGTCATTAGCAAAATTGACCATATCACAATAGACGAGATACCTCGTCATTAACAAAGATGACTAGATATGATGGACGAGATATGTCGCCATTAGAAAAAAACTGACCCTTGATCTCGTCATTGTCGAAAAATCGGCAATCATTTGAAGAGTTAAGGTAGGTAATTAATTAACGTCGCACTGGAGTGACACAATGGGCTATTGGTGACGGTCCGGAATCAATTTCCAAGGGAAAGATCAGAGGTCAACACCACGTAATTTTGAGCCACGGTCAGATGACGAGGTAACACCTCAGCTGGTACCCCACTCTCCAAATGGAGGGTTAAGGATAGGCGATTATTACCCATTTATGCAGGGTATTTTTAGGTAAGGACACTATTTTGTTTTGGAATATCTTTTAACCCTCCTGATGGGTGTCTCAAAGGGGTATCATTATCAAAACTGACTAAATGGTGATGGACGAGATATCTCGTCATTCAGATCTTGATCTTGTCATCATAAAAAAGTCGGTAATACGTTGATGACAAAATATTTCATCATTAGCAAAATTGATCAAATCATGATGGACAAGACATCTCGTTGGAACCATTTAGAGAGTCAAGTAAAATATTTTTTTTAGTTTTTTGTTCATATTGTTTGATGAATTAAAATGATACTTTTTGTTATTCAACATCGGTCAAAAAACCGCCCCTGGTTGAGATGTAAATATGGGATTTCTTCAATTTCGTTTTGCTTTATTTCGACATCAGTGGATACGTAATCAAACTGAACAGTCATTATTGGAGATCAGAAAATCCCAAGTAAATTCATAAGCGACCTCTTCATGGCCGTAGAACAACTGCTCGGTGTGCAATTTGGAGCGTAGGCATTATTTGATCATTTCTTTTCGAGGATGCTAATGAAAGTACGGTTATTATCCAAAATAGAATCGAATCACGGTTTTCGAGTTTGGCATCTGCCCCCGTTCTGGTCCAAAAGTCGCGAGTATGCGCTATGCCAGCTCGTAGAACACGGGACTGGTAACAAGACGGTAAAGTAGGCCGTTCGTGAATTATAGTTGGCGCTACCTGGGTAAGCCAGTTAGACAGTACGTCAGTTGCAAAGTGACATCTTCGCTTACCTTTCGCATTAAACTATCCTTGTGAAACGTACCTTTAGTGCTAACAACTATTTATAAAGGTAAGTTTAGCACCCCCAATAACTATTTATAAAAATATGTTTAGCACATACTATTTATAGATACATTTAGCACTAATGACTATTTATAAAGACAAGTTTCTTACTAGCAACTATTTATAAAGATAAGTTTAGCACCCAATAACTATTTATGAGGATTAGTTTTAGCACACTTAGCTTTATAAAGATAAATTTATTATCCAATCACTATTTATAAAAATAAGTTTAACATTCAATCACTATTTATAAAGATAAGTTTAGCACCCAATATCAATTTATAAAGGTAAGTTTAGCACAAAAAATAACTATTTTTAAACATACGTTTAATACTAATATGTATTTATAAGATAATTTAAGTACTAACAACTATTTATAAAGATAAGTTTGGTTAAAAGTGTACCACGTCAGACCTTCTTGAAAATCCTAGTGATTCGTTCTCCATGTTCCCATGGAAGTACAGGAGCTCTGCGACAGTCTATTCCTCTTGTTCCGTTATTATAAACTTCCCCTCTTCTGAAGTTATTTCGGAAAATGTCTGGATTCCGCCTCAACAAGCGACTGTACGCATCTAGTATCACTTTCGTCACATCATACATCAAAGCTGATTCAGCCTGCAAAAATGTAAACTTGAAATTCACTGATAAAATTAAGAGAAATACAAGATTTGTTAAGGAAAACAATTACATTTGTTTCATACAAATCTGATAGTTTTATTTAATTCATACAGTGGATCAATTTCGTAAGGTTTGTTCATCCAAATGAAAACCCAAATCATGATTATTTTGCTTGTCTGAGCAAAACAATAATTTCTAAAATTATTAACGATAGTAGAAAGCATTTTTAAATTCCCAATAATTATCAATTAATAGCAGACTTTATACAGAACATTACTACGCTGCCCTATAGAAGATATGAATCCCAGATACGCTATAGAATTGGTATTTTTAGAAATTATTAAGTATATTAAAATTAGAAAAAGCTATATTTTTCAAGATATATTTAAAGAGAACGACACTATTTCACAGTTATTTATTTTCATAATTATTTACAACCACGAATTCATAAATCTGGTAAAGGCTCTTGGCAAGTACTTATTAAAATATATAATAAATATAAAGTATTTCATATTGGATAAACACGATATTAAAACTATTAAGAAAAAATAAAAGATACATTTATTAAAAACGCAAACCACAAAAATCACATTACATAAACATTGATATTAACAAAAGTAAGAAATGCAATTTTCAAAACGGAAAATTAGATTCATGTTTACAAGGTACTTTCACTTTATATACTCCAGAGCCATAACGGTTTATTAGTTATGTGTAATATGATTGCAACACAATCCCAAAACGATAACACAGGTCTTGCTCAAGCTAAGCATTACCATTACAGCATTACTACAAATATTGCTTCATACAATATGATCAGTTTGTTCTTTTATGGGGATATAGTTTCTTTTGAATCTGGTAAGGTTCGAACATAAATACGTAAGATTGCTGCAGCATTGTAATAATACAAGCATTCAGAAAATAATGTTGCAATCATTCCTATCAGTATTTTGAGCCCTATTTTCAGTACTTTTATCCGTACAAATGAAGGGGTCATCGTGGCTCAGTGGGTACGCCCACTGCGCTATCGACCTACGAGAGGTAGGTGGCGCAGGTTCCATTTTTCCCTGGGCGTATTTCTTTCTCCTGTTTCAGTAAAACTTTCCTTGTGTGTATGTCCATTGGCTTCACGTTATCTCTTTGACACAGATTAGCCAAAAATGCGCCCTTGCGGCGTAAGGAAACCAATTCAATCAACCAACCAGAATGTCCAACGTCAACGTACACTGGTATGTTTGAGTACGTACATTATATTGTGTCTGGCGCAGCATGGCTAAATATGGTCCTTTGCTCCATAAAATCAAACCAACCAATGGTACAAATGAGAGCAGATAAATATAATCGATCTAATACTGATGGAATAAGGATATTGAAAACTGAACAACTGAGATGTGAGCATTACCGATATGTATTGAGTTCCGGCCCCAGGCCATCTGTTTGGATCCAGAGATCGCCATGCTGGAACAAAGTATCGAAAATCAGGACTAGTTGGCTGCAATATTCGGAATCCTGTGACATTTATGGCCCCAAATTCTAGGACTTGATTGTTTAAGTATTCGTCCATCACCTAAGGGGAAAAGAGCATTTATAAAAATCACGATTGAAAATCGATGGAAGCATAAGGCATCGATTATGCAATAAACTGTTTTGGATACTGTTGGTCATAAACTAGTAGGAGCATTAAATAACAATAAATAATATAGTTATAGGGACATTTATCTCTGGGAGCACAAAAATGAAAGTGAGCAAAACACCTTTGGGATGTTTTTCCGGCATGGGACATTAAAATTCCATCATAGGATATTTTTAAAATAGCGTCGCTTTGAATAACTACGTCGAAGTATGGCTGTTTAAATTGATCGTTTTTGTAAAATAGCAGCTTCGTAAGTGAACAGCGTTCTGGGTTATTTTTGTGATTTTACATTGTTACTTATGTTCATGACTAATTAATAATTAGTGGGATGTGAAATTTTTCAATGCAAATTTTCTGACATCGATTTTGAAAAGTAATAAGTCACACAACTTTTTGTAAATTTATAAAATGTCGAATAATTGTAACAGTGGAATGTGAAATTTTTCTATGCAAATTTATTGACATCGGTTTTAAAAAGTAATAAGAAGTCACAATTTTTTTATTTGTGAAATGTCAAATAATTGCAAAATATTACATAAGTTATTAATCAAACTAAAATGTTTTGACCGCTCAGTTAATAATTTTAAATAATATTAATACATGCTTCTTTTTAAAAGTAGAAAGTCGGGAAGTTGCCTTATACCAAAAGAGACGGAAGGGGCCAATTTGGCCCCTGGCTCCTAGTGAGTGTTGGATTATATTATACAGAGCTCATTGTAGGTTTCAAATGATATATGTATAATAAATAGAATATATACTAGTATTCAAATTGAAAATTTGCCACACTGACCCCTGCTTTTTATATCATTTTACTTTGTTCATTCGTTGAAGCAATCAGTACATTTTACTTCTCTCGATGAGAATTTCCCGCATACTTGCAATTCGTGCTACTATTTTTGTGTGGTCCCATGCAAAATCTCCTCACTCTGCATTTCAATCTCTTATTGTGATGTCTTCTTTTATAACTGCGTGCGATAAAATCTGAGTATTTGCTGCATTAATTTTAGATGCCACGTATGGAGTACGAAGCTCTTCACAAAGCTACAGGATGAAATTTCTCCTGCTAAGTTTCTGCTTTCCCGTCACTTCTTTATACAAAACCCAAGCATTTATCGTAGACATGCCTAAGATATTAAAAAATAATTGCATAGTCCAGCGATGAGATCCTTATTTTGTAGTAAACAGGCGTACCATTTGGTCTATAATGTCGACGTCGCACTTAGTTTGGTTATAAAAATGTAGTTTCTGGTGTCTTCTCATTATTATCGATGGTAACAGTAGGGTGAAGAGACCTTAATAACAGAACGTTTGTGTTCATCTTTCCCTGATAAGCAGTAAGCGTTATATCTAAGACTTTTCTGAACAATTTCGTGGGATGAAGAGGTTGTTTTCCCACCTTCGCTGTTAGTGCCTCCTCTCTGCTGTTTATCTGTGTTCCTACAAGGCTTGTGCATTTGAATTTCAATTGTTCACACAATTTTAAGGAAGGTACAGGGCGGAAAACAACACGAGGGGCCAAAAATGCCCCTCCGGTTTTTCTAATGTTAAAATATCGTTAATATTTCCTCGTTATATAGGCATTTGTTTTAATAAAAATAAGATTTAAAAGTCAAAGACCTTTGAGCATCTAAAGCAGATAAGAAAATACTTAATTGTGTTCTACACGCGTGACCTGTATTTAACATTTCTACTTATTGAGACACACCCCGAATCTTTTTCCTCCTATATCCCCACCTATTATGATCTGTTTTTGCACAAAAATATATATTTAATGCAATTTTCGCATGGAAAATATTTTAATGAAATAAAAATGGGGGTTGACACACATTTAAAATTTTGGAAATAATATAAAAATAAATGTGAAGTTGGACTCGTATATGCAAATACAATGCAGATGTGGATATTTTTTGACCAACCATACGTATTTATGATCGTTATGAACCCCCTGAAGGGCTCACACGCATAATCCCACCTTACGACCTTACCCCTGCATCACTTCCAACCAATTTTGATCATATTGACCAATAGATTCTTTTCAAAAGATTCTATTCTAAGGAAAGGAACAGTAAAATATTTCCAAAGGATTCCATTCTATGGAAAAGAGCAAAAGAAACTATACAACGGATCATATTCTAAGGAAAGGTGCAATTGTATTTTCCAAAGAATGATATTCTAAGGAAAGGAGCTATAGAATCTCTTTAAAGGATTCTATTCTAAGAAAAGCAGCAAAAGAATCTATCTAAAGTATTATTTTGTAAGGAAAGAAGCGATAGAATGTTTACAATGGTCACTATCATAAGGAAAGGAACAGTAGAACATTTCCAAAGGATTAAATTCTAAGGAAAGGAGCAATAGTCTTTCCAAGGGATTCTATTCCAATGAAAGGACCAATAGAATCTTACCAAATAATTCTATTCTAATAAAAGGAGCATAGAAAATATTGCCATATGATTCCATTCTAAGGATAGGAGCAATGTAATAGTTCCAAAGGATTCTATTCGAAGAAAATGAGCAATAGATTATTTCCAGATGTTCTATTATAAGGAAAGGAGAAATGGAATCTTTAAAAAGGATTCGAATCTAAGGAAAAGATCAATAGAATATTTCCAAAGGATTCTCATCTACAGAATGAGCCAATAGGATCCTTCCAAAGGATTTTATTCCATGAAAAGGACCAATAGAATCGTCCCAAAGAAAGATTCTATTATAAGAAAAGAGCCGATAGAATCTTTCTAAAGGTTGAAAGAATCCACGGATTCTTGAGAAAACAATGTTTATTTACGTTAAGTGTGTCTTAGGGAACATTGCATTACTACACTACTCTGAAATCTCACGAAATCTCTTTCCACAGGATTCTCTTCTACTAAATGAGCCAACAGAATCCTTCCAAAGGATTTTATTCCATGAAAAGGATCGATATAATCGTCCCAAAGAAAGATCCTATTATATGGAAAGATCCGATAGAATCTTTATAAAGGTTGAAAGAATCCACGTCTTATTTAGAAAACTATGGTTCTTTACATTAAGTGTGTCTTAGGGTACAATGCATTACTACACTATTCTGAAATCTTGGGGATTAAAAACCATTTCAGTAAATACTCACCAAGCTCGTCAGGAGAAAATGATAATTCCTTCTACCCATATATATGTCGCGTACATGGTTGACTATAATCTTTCGAGCAGTATCTGCGCTACAATCAAGGACCACATACTTGAGGCTCTCTCTCTCCTTCGACTCCAATGAATGCAGGAAGGCATTGGCATCAGAGGCATTAGCTATGCGCTTCACGACTTTGACTTCCAACTTGTAATTATCTGTTGTCAAGCGAAAGATATGCTGGAGTTTCAACAAGCCTAGAAAGAGAATAAGTTGGAAATGATGAAGATAGCAGTTTTGTGTGGATGAAGACACAAAGGAATTCCGATCGTTTGTTGGGTGGTAATTATTTGTAAGCTATTTTTCATATAACTGTTTCGTTGTTGAGGAGTCTAACATTTTAATTTTCGAGTCGAAATTTGTAAAGGGTATTACTTTTCTTTATAACGCATTGATATGTGAGTTTGGCTCGCTTACAGAAGGAATTACTTAAGTGTAGTGTGTCTAATTTTTTGGATTGTTTTGAATATTTGTCGGGATATTGGGATACTTCTTCCTTGCTGCGAGAGATTTGGTTGATTTTTTATTTATTCTAGGATATTAAAAGTAGAAAGTTATCGTATCAATGGTATTGCCTCATTTTGTTGTCATTTATTATCATTTACCCATGCGTAAATTAAATGCTGCTTGTTCTATTTTTTCTGGTTTCGGAATGGTTTGTATATTTTCTACTCTGTTCTATGCATTCGAAACATGCCAATTGTCATTCTGGTTGCCCCCTGAATGAACCTATCCCTCCAAGGGGTTTCGACGAGATATTTCGTCAATCAAGTTCTGACCAATTTTGTTAATGATGAGATGCCACGTCCTTGTAGTCTTGATGACTAGATATATCGTCGTTAAGATATTGTAGATTTTTTGACGAGATAAAGGTCTGGTCCATTTTTTTTCCTAATGACGAGATATCTCGTCCATCAATATCTGGTAAGTTTTACTCATGACGAGAAACCTCGTCGATACAAACACCAGAAGGGTTAATCCTCTGAGGGGTTCACAAGCATAATTCTACATTGCAGCCTGCAGTCTATCCCTCATGATTCCCAACAAGTTCATTATCTTCTTGGACCAATAGAATCTTTCCAAAGGATACTATTCTAAGGAAATGAGCAGTAGAATCTTTCCAAAGGATTCAGTTCTAAAGAAAGGACCAATAGAATCTTCCAAGGGATTCCATTCTACAGAATAGGTCAATAGAATCGTCCCAAGGGATTCTATTTCGAGGAAAGGACCAATAGAATCTTTCTAAAGGTTGAAAGAATCCATGGATTCTCTAGAAAAATATGGTTATTTAGTTACTAAGTGTATGTTGTGAGTTAAAAGCAAGAGTCCAAACAAAAACTCGGAAATCTCTCTACGCTCAGAGGATTAAACCCTATGGATAGGTGGACTCCTGGGTTATTAATGAATTAAAATTGTATTACTTATGTTACGAGAAACAATTATATATGTGTTGCTATATATATATATATATATATATATATATATATATATATATATATATATATATATATATATATATATTCGTATTTATATACATTCTATTAAGGCTTTTGGACGAAATTAAGCAATTATATTTGTTTTCTAATAAATTATCTAGTGTTTAGAATGATTTAAACTTATTCTGCAAAAAATGCCTTCAATAGTTTACAGGCTCATTCGAGAAAGTTTGTCTATGTCGTTCATGTTACCAGTTTTTTAAAAAGATAAATTGGGATCTAAACGTACATTTATATACTTTTCAAAGAACTACTTTTCGCCACATGCACATGCGTAAGTATTAATTCAAGATACAAATTCAGCAAGATAATTTTTTATCATGCTTCAAACAGAAATCGGTGTAATTGCTTTTTAACATTTTCTTTAATATAGTCTTTTTACAATCCTAGATTTTTTAAATTAGAAGAGAGATTTAGAATACAAACACTATATATTTCCTCATAGCTTTTTTACATGAAATAGTATGCTTTTTTACATATGAATGTAGGACAGGTGAGTTTTGTTTCGGTTTTTTGCGGTGATAAAGAATTTCATATTAAAATGTATGTCTTGAATGCCCCAAACTTCCCAAGTTAGACGAGAGATTTGGAGACAATAATAAACTGTTTCTCATAACTTTTAAACATAAAATAGTAAATTTTTTACACATAATGGTAGGTAAATTTTGTTTCATTTTTAGCCGACGATGACAAATTTTCATCCTAATGTAAGTCTTGCAATCCTAAACTTCTCAAGCAACCTGTGAGTTGTAGAGGGTGCAGTTTCGATTTCTCCCTGGATGCATTTCTCTCTTCTGTGTCAGCAAACTTTTCTTGTGTGTGTATATGCATTACTTAATATATGTTTTATGCTTTGCGCAGATTAGGCAAATCTGGCCCTGCGCTATAAAATAAAAACTAACCAACCTAAAATTCACAAGATAGAACAGATATTTGGAGACAACAATAACCGTTCCTCATAACTTGTTAATATAAAATCGTAAATATTTTACACAGGATGGTAGGACAGGTAAGTTTTGTTTCATCTTTTGCGGTGATAAAAAAATTTCACACTAATGTAAATAAATCTTGAATCCCCAAAACTTCCCAAGTTAGAAGAGAGATTTGGAGACCACAATAACCGTTCCTTATAGCTTGTAACATAAAACAGTAAATATTTTACACATGATGGTAGGACAGATAATTTTAGTTTCCTTTTATTTTTTGCAGTGATAAAAAGTTCACACCAAGGTATTGATACATACAGAGCCAATACAATCCAAAATTGATTGGTCTATCAGATTGAAAGTAAATCCACCTGGAATATCTGTTCATTAGAGTCACAGGCTGGACAAAGTTGAATTAAACCTTAACGCCCCGTTTGGGCAATAAGAGTAAAATGAGAAAATTTCCTCGCTCTGCTTAATCCCATCCCAATCAAAATTTCCCACACCCAGACCAAAGTGTTGGATCGAGGTTAGAGCATCCAATCATCATAAACTGATACTGTGAATCCCGAAATTCTCGCCAAAGTGCCTTAGAACTGAGAACCTCCGGAGGTCGTAAATTCTCGGCCTCGTAAGAAGTTTAGCCTCCCCTCTACCAGAACAGTAGTCAGAACTTTTATAAAAGCAATAAATTTAAGATTTATACTCTTTCCGATCCTGAAGACCTAGGGCATAAATGAAAACATTTGAGACAAATTTTCGATCCTTTAAGTTTCCTTTTATGGAGTGTAGAAAAATGTGTTGGCTTTTCGAGGAAAAATTGCCTCGTGTTGTCGGTTGTTTTAAATGAGCGAAGAACTGTTTTGAATAGTAGAATTGAAGAAGGTAAAAAATATAATGTTGCAGATCTATTATCGAAACTTTTAAGGGTATTACTAAATCATTAAAAGTTTAATTCAACTCTTTAAACCATTTGTTCGCAATGTTTTGGCCTCAATACCCCTTATTAAAAGACAACTGTTTTGGCCCTCGTCTAGAAGATATCTCAACTAATAACAAATTTCAAGTGTAGCTGTGCCTATGATTTGTGAATTTCACCAAAATATTTTTGTAACTGACGTGCAATTTTAGAAAATCAAAAAGCTAGCTGGGAAATAAAACAACTTGGAATAAAAATTATGAAGTTATGTTTAATGAAAAGCATTTTTGCATTTAAACATTCATATTGCTTACTATTATTAGCAATTAATATAAATCAAATCAGTTAAATCAAAAATAATCACTAATGAGAAGGATGAATCTGTGGTGCTGTGCTACCAATTCTTCTATTAGGCTCCATTTGCGTCAGCAACATCCTTAAATCTTGACACTCAATTATTTGCAGTAAGTTCCACTCTTTAGTAAAAAGATTCAATGACATACATGGCTAGCCAGATCCCCGGATCTGCCTCCAATCGAACATGCCTGGGATATGCTAGGTCATTGATTGCACCACCCCCAGAATATAAGAAATCTGAAGAAGCCACTGCGGAATGTTTGACATAATCTGCCACAGGATAGCATAAGGTCTCCATTTGACTCCATGCCATGACGTATATTGGCATGTACCGCCACCAGAGGGAGCTTTACAGCTTAAAAATTCATGACCTTTCTGAGTTTTCTAGATTCTACGATAATAAAGGTTTCCTAGATTTGATATTGTGACTTGAGGGTGTTGAAACTTAGTTTAAACTCTGGAGGGTTGCGAGTTGGAACTTGGTCCAACCAAAGACCGTCCTGTACACGGGGACTGGTGCATGTTAAATCTGTCATAATCTCAAATGTCATCACGTTGGCGTGGTGTGGAAGTTTGGTGAAAGAGCTGCAAGCTCAGGTGTTGTTCTCGTCATCTGACCGTGGTTCAAAATTACGAGGCATTGTCCTTGGATCTTTCCCTTAAGGATGGATCCCGGACCGTCGAGAAGAGCCCGTTGTGTTGCTCCAGTGCGACGTTAATTGACTACCTACCTACCAGACAAGCTAAATTTCATTCTGAGAGAACATTGGCTCAAAGGTGTTTCGATTTTTTTCGCACAAAGTGTATTGTTATTAGGCTGTGGTGGCATCAGTCCGGGCGTGAAAATTATTCCCGTGGCTCTGCCAATGGCTCAAATAAAATCATCGTTTTCTTTTAGTTGGGCTGCGAATGCTGGGTGCGAATTAAAATTTCTTTAGAATACAGCGATAAAAGATTAAGATATTAGAAATAATTTTAAGCCTCCTTACTTCGAGAAAAGAAGCTATGCTGGTAGACTAATCAGCTCATAATGTTTATATAATTTTTGATGAATTTTAAATAAAGTTACTTTTTTTACCTAGCTCGTTATTCATTGAACCACTGGATATCTCCATATGGCTACGAGAATTAACATCTATGTAGACATGATGCGAATGCTATATATCTTGACATTGGAATTTAACGAAGACGACGAAAAATATATTTTTTGTCTTTCGGCCTCTTTCGACTCAACAAAAATTTATCTCAATTAAAATGTCAAACTAAGTAGTTAAGAGTGATTTAACTCTAGGAAACTCGTTCCCCTCTCGTTTGTTCCCGGCTTACTAATCATTAGAGAGAGAGAGAGAGTTGTGTTAGAAAACATTTTTAATTTTATTCCAGGCGTGGAATTCCTTCAGGGGTCAGGGGTAAATGGGAATCGCATCTGTTTCTCGTAAACAACAAACACGGAATGAGATAAACTATGTGTATCTCACTCCCTGTGTACGTTTTCTTAAACAAAGTTCCATAAAATTATAATTCACCAACTTCAGAGGTATAAAATCTTTGCACACACGCACGCACACATACACACACATATATATATAATACAAATCAAGGAGAAATTTAGGAATTTAAATTTATGAGTACCAAGAAAATTTCGAAAAAAATGAAGGCGTCATCAGAGAGGAGCTTGATCTAGTCAACACAATATGGTGTTTCCTGCGTGTGGGCGGCAGTTCGCCAAAAGTAGCCCACACATCCCTCCAAACACCAAAAGTAGAAAGGCAAAACTAGAAAAGCAAAACAGGCAAAAGGTCAAACAGGTAGAGAAGTCCAGGTGACACGGTGCTATGTCTGCAGCTTCAGTGCGCATACATGGACAGTTCTGTTTTCTGTTTTCTGGCTTCTATTTGACTATGTTTATACCCAGATATTTTGGCCTTTTGCTTGTCTGTATTTTTGACCTCCTGTCTCTTTGCTGGTCTACACTTGTGATACTTTACGTTTTAATGTCTTGTATGTTTAGTTTTTTTTAATATTTTGTAAATTTGATTGTTTAATATATATATACGCTTACGTGTCGCCTGTTTTACATTGCGTTAGTGGAAGTGAAGACGCTCCATCGCGCTAATTTATGCATATGGATTTATAGAAGACGTTATTACTTATTGAACGATATCTTGGAAATTACTCTACTATGAAAAATGAACGAAGATAGGAAGGTTGTTCATTTGCTCCACAGCAGTACATAACCAATATGATGTGTGTTGACGATCCCCTTTATTTTAATATACTTACGCAAAATTTATGATAGGATATTTAAAGAAAATGACTTGAATATAAGTATCACAACTATACATGCACAAGCAAATATTTCCTTTTTATATAATAAATTTCGTCATACAGTGGGGCTACATAAACCCTGTTGGAAGAGCAGTGGATTACCAACTGAAGGATTGGGAGTTCGTAACTCGATCCCAACAAACTACCGTCGTATACGGTGGGGGCTGGTGAACGTTAACTCTGTCGTGGCCTCAAATGTTCCCACGTCGGCATGATGTGGAAGTTTAGAGGGGGGTGCCAGCTCAGATGTTTACCTAGTCATCTGGTTCAAAATTACGAGGTGTTGTCCTTGGATCTTTCCCTTAAGGATGGATCCCGGACCGTCGAGAAGAGCCCGTTGTGTTGCTCCAGTGCGACGTTAATTCAACCTACCTACCGCTTCATACAGTTCACTACAAAAAATTTATGATTCTGAAGAAAAGTCATGGAAAACAACAGTTGGCACTTTTTCTTCACGAGGAAGAATTAGATCGAGACCCACTACTTAAAGTGGATACAGAGTTAGTACGAAAATTCATGTCCAAACTGGGATTCGAACCCGGAGCATATTGAACAAAGAGCAAGAGAGGGAACGAGGTAAGAATTAATGTTAACACTCAATTGGAATTGTAACTTCAAGAGTTGATGCATTTATTTGTAATAGAACTTTTGATTACATTTTTGCATAAGTAACGTTTTATTTTCAATAATACAATACAATTTCAATAATACAAGAATGGTTTCAGGACTCAATGGTATAGAAAAAGCACCTTAGAGTTATTTAAAAGTTTCAATAATTGGTAATCTGCAGAAAATATAAAACTTTAATATCTGATTTGTGTGTGTGATGTGGCAGAATTCTTTTGCACGTGCATTTTATTTTGTGATAATGTATAATATTCTCTAAATGGTTAAATTAAGTATAATAAAACACATTATCTCTGAAATTCGTCTTGTCTTCGTTTTTAGTAGCACAGGCTATTAGTTCTAGTGATTGAAGTACAGTTCTAGTGGATATTAGATTAGTGATTGCCAATGTTAGATCTCATCTGTTTTGATTTTAGAATCTCATATTTGCTATTCACATACAATGGACGCTTTTACGTGTTGTAACCATGGCAACTAGAACCACTTAAATGAGAAAACTGCTATAGCTTGTTATCTCAACTGGTCGGACTCAAATATCGTCTCCCAAATTTATTTACATCGGAAATTTCCGAATACCAAGGAAAAGTTTTTCCCCCTGAAGATTATGAGGCGAAATACTTTGCCGATGCCATTTTTCCCTTGTTCAGTCTAATTTAAAGTTTGACTTCAGGAGCTGAATTTATTTCGATTGGCGAATGGAAATTCGTGACCAAATGGAAAAGGCCACTATTGAACAACAAGTATTGGAAAATAAGCGCTCCCTTTCAAAGCTTATGAAATGTCGTAAGTAACGATGTCGCTTGTGAGGGACAGAATGTAACGATGGCTTTTTGGTATTAGGCGATTTCGGAAGTTTGACGTGCAGTTTTGAGTTACGATTTTTGCTTGCTGCTTTGCGAGTCACCTGAATCAATTGAACGTCAATCGTTGGATCCATATTCAGATGATATTAGTGTGCTAAATCAATCCTGTTAAAATTTCTTTGAATAGTTTCTGTGCTTTGGAGGACGTGTGCAAATATCTCCTTCCATAACACTTTTGCCGAATTCGTTATTCCGAACATTAAAAACAGTATTTGTATATAAATGTTTATTGCGTTAATGCATCGTCATATATTTTAATATTTCGAATTCTTGAGATTTTTTAAACCTCTTGGTGGTTGGCTCGAGGAGGTATTTTGGCATTAACAAAACTGACCAGATGGACGAGATATCTTGTCAATAGCAAAATTAGTCAGATCTTGGTGGACGAGATATCTCGTCGAAACCACTTGGAGGGTTAAAAAGCACCGGTTAATACCAGTATAAAACCGATATTAACCCTCCTGGTGATTGTCTCGACGAGCTATCTTGTCAACAGCAAAACGTATCAGATCTTGGTGGACGAGATATCTCATCATTAGAATTAAACTGAGCCGATCTTGATGGACGAGATATCTCGTCATTAGAATTAAACTGACCAGATCTTCATCTTGTCATCATCTAAAAATCGGCAATATCTTAATGACGATATATATCGTCATTAGCAAAATTGGTCTGATCTTGATGGACGAGATATCTCGTTGAAACCTCTTAGAGGGTTAACTGGATATTTCAGGGTAATCTTCATAATATCTGATGTCTGCTCTGATGCATATGCTTCATATGATGTGATTATTTAGACATTATGCGTGTTTTGTGGGGATAAAGCAAATTTACACTATTGTATGAGGAAATCTCGTGGTGCTGAATTAGTCACAAATTATTAAGGTTAATTAATCAAAAAATGTAAGTTTCATAATTGTGACATAATTTGAATTCTATAAAAATCCCTAACATCTATAAAGAAAAATATATATTAATTTCCTTTAGGTTGCATACAGAAATAGTACATAAATTTAGAATATATTCTTTAACTACCGCATTTGTATGTTTATTTACTATTATCATTCAATCAGCATGGAATTAAAATGTTTGCTATCTTTCTTCTCTAATAACAAGCATTGTAGCGCTCTTCAGGTATGAAGATTTTATTATGAAGGGTTACTTTACACAGTGATAAACCACTTTTCAAATTTGTCAGGTTGGCGGTTTTCAAGTTTAAAATAATTCCAAAATTATAATGGTTTATCCACTATTAAAGTGGTTACATTATCTTAAACCTTCAAGTATTATGCACTCATTCAAACAGTCTGAAATCTCTTGAATATTGTGTTTATATTTCTTTATTAAGGAGTTTGCATACTGTGCCTTATCACTATGTTGCCTGGAGCCTTTCATATTAAACCTCCAAGTGGTTTTGACGAGATATCTCGTCCATCAAGACCTGACCCATTTTGCTAATGACGAGATATATCTTCATTAAGATACTGTCGATATTTTGATGATGACGAGATCAAGATCTGGTCAGTTTTCTTCTAATGACTAGAGTCGACGAGAGCTTGATGGACGAGATATCTCGTCCATCAAGATCTGATAAATTTTACTTCTGACGAGATACCTCGTCGTGACAACCACCATAAGGGTTAACCCTCCAAGTGTTTCGACGAGATATCGCGTCCAAGATCTGATCATTTTTGCTTATGACTAGAGACATAACAGCCCTATTACTTCAAGGAGAATGAAGATGCAAGAAGGAAAGCAAATTGTCTCTTCCCCAGAACTGGTGACGGTTTGGAACCAGTTTTTGCAGCAGAGGCTGATCACTACAAGGCAGTTTTCGACGCGAAGATAAATCACCAGGAGGGTTAAGAACATGCCTGCACAAACTATGAGAAATTTCATAAAGTTAACATCGAACTGAAGTACACCCAAATTGATTGAAATTATACACATAACACTAAACACGAATAATAATGATGTATGCTTGATGATGCAAAAGCTTTCCTTTCCTTCATATCTCGCCCGACTCCATATAGAGTTTACATACGCCATGGGGACCAATAAAACAGTAGATTAACTTCACATTCACTTACAATCCAGAAGCATATTTTGAGTTCAGTCATGGACAGTGACATCAATGACAGACATTTATCAATGGGAGGCAAATGTGACTGGAAGATTTCTGCCAAGGGTAATTTATTATAGTAATTTAAAACAGCAATTTGTTTCGGAGAGCACAGTTAGAAGATCTCTTCTCCGCTTCCTTTATTTTCAAGAGCAGACATTTACGGTTGCGTCGACGGACGACATTTATGGTCGTATTGCAACAATTTATTGGTCGTTAATTCGGCCGCTGTTCTACTTTTATTTGAACTACAGATATTAGGGTTGCTATGCTAATCCTCACTAAAGGAAAACAACAAAACAAAAATCCGTCACTCTTCCACGAATTTTCTTCTTTATAAGACGTTTCTCGGATAAACGCTTTTTAAATAAAAGCGTTTAGTAAAACAACCCCGGATGAAACAGAAATCGATTCACGCTGCTGTACATTTTAATTTCTGAGTTTAATATTAGATTACTGAGCTCACTTAATGGTTAATTGTTTAGTTGGTTTTCATGGCGCAATGACCATATTTGGCCAAACCGAGCCAAACACAAGACAGACACGGTCAGGAAAATGCTCATATTACTTCAGGCAGGTCTTTATTTTTAAAATTTTGCCATAAGACGTTATAAGCAAAGAGGAAGGTTATTTACCCTCTAACTGGTTTCAACCGCTATTTTAACCCTCCAAGTGGTTTTGGCGAGATATCTTGTCCCTCAAGATCTGACCAATTTTGCTAATGACGAGATACCTCGTCAAGATAGCCACCAAGAAGGTTAATATTATTAACTTCAGTATTTATACTGACAGCATTTTTCTGTCAGTAAAAACACAAAGAGAAGTAATGGACTTGCACATATAAGGAAAGTTTTACTGACACAAAAGAGTGAAATACACCTATTGTTAGAGACCACTTAATGACTTCGATACTTTGTAGAGGTGGAATAAAGGAAATGGATCAGCAGTAACTGTAAATATAAGGTAAACAAGGTATGTGTAAATAAGATTTTTAATTCTACGTTTTAGATATCGAATTTTTGAGATCTGCATATTCTGAAAATTTATATGTACTGTTAATCTACCCTATAATTACAGCAAGTTTATTTGTGTAGATAACTATTAAAATTTTGGAATTATTTGGCATGAAAAGGAGCAATGTAGAACATAGAAATTATCAATTCTAGACTATGTGTAAATAAATAATACCAATGAGCTGCATCTATTAATATCCAAGCATAAATCTTGCAACAAAGTATTCGCGTTTATGACTTCAAAACATCTGAAACGTTAGTATATTATATTGGCGTATACACACCTCCACATTTATACATTGTGCAATTCACCATCATATTCATGCGCTAAGCAATTTTAGCCTCCCTATACCGTGTGATATAATACTGTAAGCACTAATTGCTACCATTCAAATATTCATTAAACAGTTATTACTTGACTGGTAATCCCGCAAGAACTAAATTAATTCATTTTGGTATTCCCATCAATGTCAAAGGTCAAAAGTATTTGTGAACATAACGCCTGAAACGGTTAAATTAAATAGCCTACCACAGCAATATGAACCTTCATTAAATAATGACAAAGACAAAATATTCACAACTCTAAGACATCTGAAGGGTTATTACAGTATATGTTGGCTTATGCACCGCCACATTTATACATTGTGCAATTCACCATCATATTCATGCGCTAAGCAATTTTAGCCTCCAAGTGCCGTATAATATAACACGGTAAGCACTAATTGCTATCATTCAAATATTCATTAAACAGTTATTACTTGACTGGCAATACCACAATATCTAAATTAATTCATTTTAGTGTTCCCATCATTATGAAATGCCAAATAGTATTTGTGAACACAACGTCCGAAACGGTAAAGTTAAATAGCCTCCCACAGCACTATGAACTTGCATTAAATAACGACAAAGACAATAAATAATGGCCCTAAGATAATCCTAAAAAGCTATTTACGGATTTCTTCTTTGTTTATGATGAAGAAGAAACAAATTAGTCAGTGAGGAAATGCATCCGCCGTCCTGTTAGATATCTCTTGGGTATTGTTTGGAAATAATGACACCACCGCTATATTTATATCTACATTAATCCCTTATGTCGGCGCAGTTATCTATTGATTTCCATTCCGAGCATATATAGGAACGCTATGATACTAATACCCAGCTCTGGCAAAAACGAATGAACGATTTCGTGATATCTTAGGAAGATCATTTGAGGAGGGAAAATATGCTCTTGCACATTACATCAGTTTTTGTTTTAATGCTCCTTTGAAGTGCATTAAAGTTATTCAAGTGCTATTGGCGTATAGAAGTTCCTATATTATCAACTCTTGTAAGCAAACTTGAAATGATAAAAGGATTTAGCATAATCACAGGAAATACGTATGTATCTTAATATCACACAAATAATTTTTTTTTCATGTTTCTAATATCAAGCATTGGCAAAAATAAATGTACAATTTCCTGATGTCCTAGGAATATAATCTTTGAGGAAAGGAAATAACTGCTACACGTTTCATCACGTATAGTTAACTTTAATAATGAAATATTATAATTTCTCGCACACATATCATCTAGTAAAGTTACATTAAGAATGAAGTGTATTATTAAACTATTCTTTGGTAGTAGATAGTTGAATTAACCCTCCTGGTGGTTGTCTCGACGAGGTTTCGATGGATGATGGACGAGATAACTCGTCAATCACGATCTCGTCGTATCTCCTCATTAGAAGAAAACTGGGTGGATCTTGATCTCGTCATCATAAAAAAATTGGTAGTATCTTGATGACGAGATATCTCGTCATTAGAAAATTGGTCAGATCCCGATGGGTGAGATATATCGCCAAAACCACTTGAAGGGTTAATGTCGCACTGGAGCAACACAGTGGGCTGATAAAAATTGTTCTTTGAAATAAATACTTTAATAAAACCAGAAAAAGTAATTTAAAAATAATTACCACATAACTTAAATAAACAACTAAAAAGTTTGTTTTGCATCGTGTAGATGAAATCGTACCACTTATATTGGAAAATCCTTCTATAAATTTATTTAGAATTCCTATAGAGATAAAACCTTTTACTCTAATTACATCTTGGTAATGCGTCACGAATTTGGTATTTTCATGTAAAATATTATGAAAGTTATTCCTTAGAGTAATTCTGAGATGAATAGTTAAATTGGAATTACGGTTTTCAAAAATATCTGAAAGACATTCGTTTCGTACGTCTACATTAGATACTAAAATTAATGAAAGCAGATTTAAGATTTTATGTATTCATATGCATGAAAGAACTCGTTCAGAAATAATATTCTGCAATTTAGTTACTTCAAATTGAATTTAATCTACTGCACTTTCAGCTTTTCACTTTATTTCAAATTCTAGTTTAAGAGAATACCGAGTTCGAAGACTAACTCAATATTATTATAAACCTTTCAATCGAGATTTAACTCTGTCAGTTCCTGTTAAATTTTTAAGGGAATACTATTATACTCTCTCTGTCCTATAGTAAGTGTGACATTTGCACATTTTTACGCACATTTGCATTATTCGTACGGCTTTATTTCGTTTTTCTTCAATTTTGAAGTTTGTACCAAAGAGGACAGTATTTGTTTATGGTTAAAGGCAACCTAAGACGGCCACTATCTTCTTTTTATTGTAAACAAAAGCTTTATAATAATCTTTTCTCGATAGTCGAAGAAAGTTAGGACACATTTTAAAACTATAAACATGAATGGGAAGTTTATGATGTCATCTGGAAGTAGATATAAATAATTGATGAACTATTAATGTAACGAATTTATAATTTATTTTTTAAGAATAATCTTTATTTTGCGGAATCATTGTGAAATTCAAAATTGAGTTCAAATACATTTATTTTTCACGTTAAAAATTGTAAACGAATGCTCATTTCGTATTAAAAAAGTAGTATCTCAGATATGACAGCTCATAAAAACAAGACATGCATGTAATTCAGTTTTTGATAGATAACTAGAAGCAAGATTATCAAGCAAAAGTTTTCCTTTATTTCTATGCTCTCTAATTAGAAAGAAATTCTCTATTCAGTTCAATTTTAATGCAATATAATTGATTGATAAAATATGTACTGTTAACCACTTGCTTGTTTTTCCGAACATATTAACTACTTCTAATAACACGAGACCCATTTTGCAAATAGTAGTTTATTCAATATTGTATATTCATTTTTTTGCTGTTTTCAGTGAATTTTATGTTTAAAATAGCTCAAAAAATTTGTTTCTTTGAACAGAGCCTTCCCTTTTAACATTTAGAAGAACCGTTTCGTCCAAACTAATTCAAAATTATATACCATGGAACATTTCCATAATGCTCTCTTGGAATAGAAAATCTTTACAAAGGATTATATTCCAAGAAATCGCCAATAGAATCTTTCCAAAAGATTCTAATCGGAGGAAAGAACCAAGAAATATTTTTTCAAAAAATGAGATTGTAAAGAAAGGAGCAGTAGAATCTTTAAAAAAGATTCTAAAAGATCTAAGAAAAGAACCAAGATAATATTTAGTCTTATAATCTAAGGAAAAGACCAATAGAATCATTCCAACGGATTCTATTCAACAGAAAGGTCCAATAGAATCTTTGAAAAGGTAAAAATAATCCATTGATTCTTTCTACTATAATATTTTTCTTACGCCACAACACTGAAATATTTCTAAAACATTTTCCTTCCAAGATACCTCTTATATCAGGTACATCAAATCAAATATAAAAATCAGTACACCAAACTTCTTAAAACATATATAGTACAACTTTAGTTATAGCTTTCCTCAAAATCACAGTAAGAGAAAAATGCATTTTAAGATTTGAAAACGATTTAAAAAATCAGCTGTCAAGATCTATTAAAATTGCTATATCACAGCTTCTATTCGCCGAACAGACAAAATAAAAACAGTTTTGTAAAGAAACAAGTCTAAATACTAAGAATATTGAAAAAATGAAACATGAAATTTTAGTCAAAAATCGACTTTTTAACATAGATAACTTAAAACATGATGAAATGAAATTGATCTCAAATGTCCAATGGCCAGTATAGACATGATAGTCTACTGAAGTCGATTATTCTTGCTTTGGAGGATGCCTTAGGGATGTTTTTCTGGGTTCCAGTTATGGGTGAGAGGAATTTTCCATAGATATTGTTCTGGAGTTACTTTTCCACAAGGAAAAAGTAAGAGAAGTTATTTATTCTTTCAGAAGAAATACATGTATGCAAAGTCAAATGACCTAGAATGCAACCGATGGAGCCCTAGCGATAAATTCACTTTTCTTGAAACACATGATAAAAAAGGGCCGTGGTAACCCAGTTGGAAGAGCAGCGGGTTAACAACCTAGGGTTGTGAGTTCGAAATGTGATCCAACTAAAGAACATCGTGGGGCTGGTGAACATTAAATCTCTCATGACCTCAAATGTCCTCACGTTGGCGTGTGTGGAAGTTTGAAGAGTGGGGTGCCAGCTCAGAAGTGACTTCGTCATCTGACCGTGGTTCAAAATTATGAGATGTTGTCCTCGGTTCTTTCCCTTCGGGATTGATCTCAGACCATCACCAATAGCCCGTTGTTTTGCTCCAACACAACGTTAATTCAGCTACCAAACTACTCTGATTAAAAATCTAAAGAGTGTTAACGTAGCTAACAGTCTTGGAAGGAAATGCCATTTTACTTTATCTACTCTGATGAATAACGTTGTTCTTTAACATTTCCATGTGGATATAACTCAAGGTAACATGGGGGACAGTTTTTACTATGAATAGTAAACATTGTTTTCAAACCTTAGTGATATTCGTCGGAAAGTCGACAGAAACGCGAACCTTCTTTAACGCGAATTCTGGTTCTAAGCTTATTGTTTGGCACAGAAAGCGGATAAGGAGTTGGCGAGTAGAAATAATCCACGATGATTGCCATCCATGCTTTTGCGTGTGGTAGATTTTTTCCTTAACGACCTTTCACACCTTTTCAACTATCGACTGACCCAAGGTCGACTGCCGCACCTTAGAAGGTAACTATTTCAATAAATGTTAGACGGGAAAGCTTGCCAAATTTACAGAAATAAATCACACTTCGGCTCTTAAATAATACGTCTATTCTTTCATACGAGCAAATTCAGTTAATCCCGACCTCCGTAGAACAATTTTGTTGTCAGAAAGATTCGTGATCGGGTCATTGCGGGATACTTTTTCGAAGATTAACCTCAGAGGGTTCCTCACCAGGAAACGATCATATATTTAACCCAGTACAATTAACATGGGATTGTGAAATAGGAAAGACAACTGAGAATAAATTGGATGTGCAACAAGTGAGACTTGCTCGTCGGAACTTTCGTCTTTTAATTAAGACTTAATTTAGTCAGAAGGGAACCTTAGTAGGCAATTTGCGATGCTCTATCTTTGGGCTGCATAAATGGGATTTCGTCAATCGATTAGAATTATTTTGAAAGAAATCAATCCCGTTAATTGATTTATTCTGCTTGTGCTTTTTCAGCATTGAGAAAACTAATATTGAGAAACTAGTTGATGTGTAATTAATGCAGTTTCCTTACGTGTTTGCAAATCAATTACTAAACGATGGGATACACCGTTTACTGTTTTCAAATCACAAATTGTCTTAGTATCGTTAAAATTACTTGATGATTTTATGGTTTAAAATTGAAGATTTACTAATTTATTTTTCTTTAGAAATACAAGTGTCTCAAAAATTACAATGTAGTAAATGGTGTCACAGCATGTTTGCATGGAAAATGTATTATTAGTGTTTAAAGATCCTGGCGGTCGTCTCGACGAGGTATCTCGTCATTAGAAGAAAACTGTTCAGGTCCTGATGGATGAGATATCTCTTCATTAGAAGAAAACTGACCAAATATAGATATCGCTATCATAAAAAAATCGGTAATATCTTGATGGCGAGTTATCTCCCGATTGGCAAAATTGGTTAGATATGATGGATGAGATATCTCGTCTGAATCAACTGTAGGGTTAAACCCCTGTCTTAGAATACGTAACTGTTCTATGTTAAAAATGTGATACACTTTGTTCTGCATATTTGTTTTAAAATCGATCACTTTATGCTTTATGATAGATTCGATGACATGAATATCAACTTGAGTTACCAAAAGTCATTTCAAAGAATAATATTTTACTAAATTTAGCAGAAGTCCTATAAGATTAATGCAATAAGATTATTTTTTTTCATATTACTTAACATGTTCTCAACAGTAGTGTTCCATTAGAATCACTAGCATTATAACATATCAATGGTAATAACGTAAATTTTTCATTCGTTCCTAAAATGAGATCTATTGTGAAGGTTAAACATTATTCTGGGATGAAATAGTTGAATTAACATTGTACTGCAGCACCGTAACTGGCTATTGGCGACGGTCCGGGATCAATCCTGAAGGGAAAGATTTGAGGACAACACCTCTTAATTTTGAACCACGGTCAGTTGACGAGGTCAACACCTGAGCTGGTATCCACTCTCTAAAATTCCGCACCACGCTTACCTCAGGACCATGATTTGAGGCCACGATGGTCTTCGGTTAGAAAGATACCTGAGAAATAGAGTTATTTGACTTCAGATATGTTGTTGAAAGTAGTCCCCTTATGCTCCCTATCAGCTAACACATGCATGTCACTTAACTCTCCAAGTGGTTTCGACATGATATCTCGTCCTTATCCATCAATATCTGACAAGGAGAGACAACGAGAGCTCGATGAACGAGACATCTCGTCCATCAAGATCTGGTCACTTTTGCTAATAACGAGATACCTCTTCGAGACAACCACCAGAATGGTTAATTCTAACTGCGAGCTATAGCTATGTATACTCAGTGCCGTTTATAAATTTTTATAACGTACGACAATGAAATACAAATTATTTAACCCTTTTGGTGGTTATCTTGTAATTAAAAAAACCATTAGCAGAACTCGATGGACGAAATATCTCATCTTTTTAAGAAAACTTACCAGATCTTGATCTCGTCATCATGAAAAAACCGGCTATAGGTCGATGACGATATATCTAGTCATTTGAAAAATTGGTCAGATCTTTATGAACGAGATATTTCGTCGATACCTTTTGGAAGGTTAAAAGCCTTACTGTTACTACGATTCGGTACTTTTAACATATAATAGAAATCCATTTGACGTCTGTAATATAATATTTTTACATCAAATCACTTAATTCAATAAGTAATTTGATTTCGGGCGCGTTGTTGAAAACAGTCCCATCACACACCCAATCAACCAAACTGTCAAGTCTTTTCCATCACCACGAGCACACGCGAAATGCGTCGGATCTTAAATCATTATCGTCGCATCGTGGCCCTGAAGAGAAACGCATTTTCCATTCAAAGAAATTTCCTTTAGAACCAATGATCGTTCTGGTGGCATTTGTTCCCCTGGAAAACGTAATCCATTTCGTTCCAATTCAGAAATCGCGTCTTTTCAGTAACACAAGAGTGAAGAGTTCTAAATTACCTTTCGGACTATCTTGGAGGGAGAGGGGGTCTTGGAGAAAGAATCTAAAAGCCGATCTCAGATTCAATTTTGAAAGAGCACGCTGCCGTACCTGATTCAACATGAACAAGAGCCATCCCACTTTTATCGTGGGGATTTCGACCGCCTCATGATGGCATTGAATTTCCTCGAATCTTGTTAGTGGCACGCGCCCTTTGTCCTGCACAATAATTGGAAACTCTCGAAAGGTGCAGAGGAGCCTTCATTTAGAGGAATAAGGCGAGACTTCCCAGGATTTGTTCCTGGGTTTGTTATGAGTTGTAAAATTTTAAGTTCACAGGTTTAGAATGCTGAGAGGATTTGGTAAGAAATGGGATTTTCATTTGATTTGTAAAACGCGCAATCGGGATTTTGGTTTTGCGGAAGTTTCTATGCAACAGGATGGAATTTTTCAGTCAAAGTGTGATAAAAAATTGCAGTTCCTCTGAATTAAAACTGCGCCTTATTAAAAATAAAATAGTGTTTATGACGCTTAACCCTTTAAGTGTCATAAGATTTCCGATTCATTTATAGTATTATTTTTACAGTAAAGCACTTTTGACGATTATATAGCCATACCTATAATGGATGAAAGAATCCTACCAAGCATTTCACTAATCAAGAAGGTCAAAACTGTTGTTAAAAAGACAAAAAAATTTGATTTGATTTGTAAAACGTGCAATCGGGTTGTCTGTGCGGAAGTTCATATGCAAAAGAATGGCATCTCTAATTCAACATGAACAAGAGCCATCCCACTTTTAACGTGAGGATTTTGACCATCTTATGATGGCATTGAATTTCCTTGAATCTTGTTAGTGATACGCGTCCTTTGTCCTGCGCAATAATTGGATAGTCTCGAAAGGTGCAGCGGATCCTTCATTTAGAGGAATAAGAGACTTCCCAGGATTTGTTCCTGGGTTAGTTATGAGTTGTAAATTTTCAGTTCGCAGATTTAGAATGCTGAGGGAATTGGCTAAGAAATGTGATTTTCATTTGATTTGTAAAACGCGCAATCGGCTTTTGTCTTCGCGGATGTTTCTATGCAATAGGGTGGAATTTTGCAGCCATAGTGTGATAAAAAAGGAAGTTTCTTTGAATTGGAATTGCACCCTATTAGAAATAAATTAGTGTTCATGAAGCTTAAACCTCGAAGTGGTTTCGACGAGATATCTCGTCCATCAAGATATGCCCAATTTCGCTAATGACGAGACATCTCGTCATCAAGATATTGCCGATTTTTCGATGACATCGAGATCAAGATCTGGTCAGTTTTCTTAAAATGGCGAGATATTTCGTCTTCAAGATCTGGTCAGTTTTCTTCCAGCGACGAGATATCTCGTCCATCAATATCTGGTCAATTTTGCAAATGAAGTGGTACCTCGTCGAAAGAACCACCACTCCCTACGACACAACCTCACGTCCTCCCACCAATCTATTAACCCTTTGAGTGTGATATTTCTGAGTAGTGTAATATTGCTTTCACAGTACAGCACTTTTGATGACTAAGTCATCAGAGTGTTAATGAAAATTTTAGTCTGAAAGCATAAATACAAATTCAAAAGGTAACAATTTCGAAGCTAATTTGCTGGCTAACTTATCGTTTGTATCCGATCATTTATGCGTGCAAATTGTACACCTTGAGGTCAATGACATATATAAGAAAAACAATGCAATTTTGGAAAACCTAATTTCTTATATTTTAACCTAACATAATTTATGGAACCATATTGATCACCACATTAAAAGAATAGATGATCCTCCAAGAAACCCACAGGAACTTCATAATGCTTTGTGGTGAAAGTAGTCAGCTACCTGTAGCAATATTTTGAGGGCCTTATAGAATCCCTTGCACGATTTCTAGCTACGATGAATATTACGAAAGGAACTTATTCTGGAAACTAGGAGAGTGGCCATTCTATTACAACCAGTGTAAACCTGTAGAAATATTTTGAGGGCTTGTTTAATTCCTTGCATGATTTCTAGCTTCGGTGCATATTGTGAAAGACACTTCTTCTGGAAACTAGAAGAGTGGTCACATACTATTACAAACAGTGTAAACCTTCAGCAATATTTTGAGGGCTTATAGAAATCCTTGCACGATTTCTAGCTTCGGTGCATATTGTGAAAGGCACTTATTCCGGTAATGGTAATTAATTAACGTTACACTTTAGCAACACAACGGGCTATTGACGACGGTCCGGGACCAATTCCGAAGTGAAAGATCCGAGAACACCACCACGTAATTTTGAACTACGGTCAGATGACGAGTGGCACTTATTCCGGAAACTAGGAGAGTAGCCATACTATTACAAACAGTGTAACCTGTAGAAATATGTTGAAGGCTTATTTAATCCCTTGCATGATTTCCAGCTTCGGTGCATATTGAGAAAGACTTCTGGAAAGTAGGAGAGTGGCCACATACAATTACAAACAGTGCAACCCTACAGAAATATTTTGAGGGCTTATAGAAACCTTGCACGATTTCTAGCTTCGGTGTATATTGCGAAAGGCACTTAACATGGAAACTAGGCAAGTGGTCGTACTATTACAAACAGTGTAAACCTGCGGCAATATTTTGAAATCTCAGGCACGATTTCTGGAGCTTATTCAGTAAATTAGTAGAGAGGTCATACTAATGCATACAGTTTAAATACATTAAGATATCTGGCACTATTTCAACACTGTTGAAATATTCTTAGTTGTGATTGTAAATATGCGATAACTGTCTAATCTCTAAGGTATATACTTCAGTTAAATATCATAGAAGCATTATCAATTTTTACCTCCAGACACTCTACATAATAGTACTAGTGCTTCTGAGTACTTTCTAGTGGCCTGGAAAGCCTTTGTTGAAAATTCAAGTGGTGGCCTCTTATGGGTCCTTTCAAGTGACGTGGAAGGGCTAGATGAAAATTTGAGTGGTAGGAACATCGTTGAGTATAACAACTTGAGGTTTACTTTGCGTTTTGTTTAGGTCCTGATGCTGGTGGACGTGTTAATCTGCCATAATGGCCAGTGGCTAAATGGGTTGACCACTACGTTAGCAACCTGCGAGTTCCAGGCAGTGCAGGTTCGATTCCTGTAAATTACCTTACTCTTTTCTCTATGAGTAAAGCTTTCCTTGTGTGTATATACGTTCAGAGGGTTAAACATTTATTCTTTATTAATGCAATTTCGTATTGTTCCCCTGATTATAAAATTACATTAACCCGCCTGGTGTTTGTCTCCATTGGAGGTTTCCATTGGAAAACTAACTAGATCTTGATGGATGAGATATCTCATCATTAGAAAATAACTAACCTTATCTTGATCTCGTCATCATCAAAAAGTCGGCAATGTCTTGCGAGATATCTCACCATTAGAAAATAATTAACCTTATCTTGATCTCGTCATCATCAAAAAGTCGGCAATGCCTTGCGAGATATCTCACCATTAGAAAATAATTAACCTTATCTTGATCTCGTCATCATCAAAAAGTCGGCAATGTCTTGACGAGACATCTCGACAGTAACAAAATTGGTCAGATATTGATGGACGAGATACCTCGTCGAAACCACTTGGAGGGTTAAATGTGCTACGCCCTGAATTAAATTTAAATTTAAATTCGAAAAGTAATGATTTCACGCAATTTCAACTCATTCCCTCGATCCTAGTACTTAAAACCTGAACTCTGCCTATACGAACTCCAATTCCTCTTCATCCGCAAATACTGCTCTCTTTTCATGAGGATCTTGCTTTGTTCATCCCCTGATCTCGAATGATAGTCCAGGGACAGAATTTGCATATTAAACGCCCTTCGGTTAAGGACGCTTCAGATATTCTTGCAACGGGTGCCCCGTTCTCTCAGCTCAAGAACCATTTAACCACGGCAACCTGAATGAGAATTCAGACCCTTTTCAAGAAATCATGGCCATTCATGCTAAATATCTTTGACCATCTGTTCCATATTGATTGATTGCAGAGATGATCTAGGGTATTCGTGGTGCAGGTATAAAACGCAATAGTTAAGCTCGCGTAACATATATGGAGGGAGTTATTGAAACGAGGATTTATTATGGAAATAAATTTTGTTTTCGCATGATGTATCTCAGATGGCGCATGCATTTACCCCAAAATCTGTGCAGTGTTGTTCATGAGAGAATATGCCATATTTTCTGAAGGGACTGCTCTATTATACAAACTTTGCTTGTATCTAAAACGTTAATGCAATTCTGTATGCTGATATTAACTCTCCGAGATTTCCGAGAAGTCTAGTTTGCTTTTAAACCACGGCACACTTAATAACTAAATAACCGCATTATCGTATGAGTGCAAAGGAATATTGCATATCTTTTAGTTCAGCCCAGTTTATATATTTAGACTTTATTCAAAATTTTAGGCAGATGTACTCATAACTTTTCCGGGTGTAAGGTGGGGATGCGGATCCCGGTTGGAAGAGTAACGGATAAGCAACCGGAGGGTTGCGAGTTCGAATCCAACCAAAGACCGTCGTGTACATGGGGGCTGGTCCATGTTAAATCCGTCGTGGCCACAAATGTCCTCACGTTGGCGTGGAGAAAGGGGTGCCAGCTCAGGTGTTGTTCTCGTCATCTGACCGTGGTTCAAAATTACGAGGCATTGTCCTTGGATCTTTCCCTTAGGGATGGATCCCGGACCGTCCCCAATATCCCGCTGTGTTGCTCCAGAGTGACGATAATTGACTATCTACCTACCTATCTGTGGGAAATGTTTTATGGAACGAGCCGCTTCTGATCACTTCCTCGCTAGACTAGCTGTCCACGGTGGACCTATACTTTAATTCTTTTCTTATGGTGGACTTTTGAAGAAATAAGTTAGGCATTCATGTTACCTTGAAAATAAAGCATCTCTAGAATGCCCTTGCAAGTGTAGTTACATCGTCTTGGTTTCAATGGGTGTCTTCGACATTTGGCTTCTGCTTATCCTGACGACTCGAAATATTTCTTCACGAAGAACCCAGAAGTACTGCAGTTCCAATGAAAACTGACGCCCCCAGATGAAAGTATCTAAATTTCACAATAGTGATTACTTGTTACAATAGAACTGTCCCATATTACTTTGAAAACAAATTCAACCAGGTGTGTCAGTTTAAGCTGGTTATGTGTTGCATTGTTGTTTTAGGATTTATATTTTCTCAGCATTATCTGGACCAATATTTTTCAACAGCCACGCCCTTGCATCAATTATACCGGATCCTGAGAGTTTCTCCTGCAATTTGTCATTTTGTTTTTTAACCCTCCGAGTGGTTTTGACGAGATATCTCGCCCATCAAGATCCGACCAATTTTGCTAATGACGAGACTTTTTATAACAAGGCCAAAAACTGGTCAGTTTCTTTTTTAATGACGATATATCGCGTTCATCAAGATGAAGTCAGTTTTGCTAATGGCGAGATACCTCGTCGAGACAACCACCAGGAGGTTTAAAAGTATTTTTATTAAATATTTAGTCGAAATATTCTGAGGAGAATAATATTGAATGTGTCAAAAAACTTGAATACAGAACGCCTAAATAACATTAGTGTAGCAAATATCAGTGATCAATAAGCAAGGTATCAATAAGCATCGCACTGGAGCAACCAACAGGCTATTGGCGACTGCCCGGGAACAATCCCGAAGGGAAAGAACTAAGGACAACGCCTTATAATTTGGAACCACGATCAGATGATGAGGTCAACACCTGAGCCTGCACCCCACTCTCAAAACTTCTACACCGCGCTTCTAACGTGAGAACATTTGAGGCCACGACAGATTTAACGTGCACCAGCCCCGTGTACACGACGGTCTTTGGCTGGACCTAGTTTTGAACTCGCACCCCTCATGTCGCTAATCCCTTGTTCTTCCAACTGGGATCCCTCGATCCTCTCAATAAGCAGGGTAATATAAAGAAAAATGTTCCACTGAAATTAAAGATCAAGGCACCCTTTCTCCATTTATCTGGCTCTCAAATCATTTTCTGAATATTGTTTCTTCGAAGTACGTACTTATACTGAGTGCATAAGTGCTTGTTTTGAAATCCGAGTGTCTCGAACTTTAAAGAGGCCTACAGATTCAATTTATTATGAATAAGAGACACGGGACTTTATTTTCGAATTTGGTGTTAAGAAGTCTCGTATTTAAGGTGTTGGTGACGAACAAATATAAATTTTTCTTGATCAAAACGTACGTCTGTAAAATAAGCACACATTAATTTAATTATGTTGGATTGAGGAAACTACAAGATTTCATTAGTCCAGTAGTTGATAACTAATTAAAATGTAATGTTATGCTTATAGATATGCCGCATCGGGTACCTAACTGAATTCTACTATTGTGCCGTATTTAAACTTATGTTAGTTTAATGTATGAACTTCAAAAATGGGAAGGTATTTACGAGTAAATATTTTGGGACCGGGTCCTCTGGTGTTATTAACAAAATAATTACCGTGTCGCGGTCTCACAAAGGTTGAAAACCACTGGTCTAGTCCAAGTAGGATAATAAACAACACTAGAAGAAATATGTATGTCTTATGTATGTTGAGTTCGACGTAACAGTCAAAAGGCCAACTGGTTCTTCAATTATAAAACTGCTTTATTGAAACGATAAAACATAAAGACTCGAATCGTTAAATTGCTCCAGTGCGACGTTAATTCAATTACCTACCTTACCTATGAACTTAAATTACAAATACCCAGGGGTGAGACATGTCCAATTTGCACGGGGTTTAGTGGTAGAAGAGAGAAATGTATATGAAGCGGTAAGTACAAACGGTGCATGTAAAAGCATAATCAGACATTTTGAAGGCTGGTTTCCAAGTTTTAGTGAGAAAGGAATGCGATGGTATTGAATTAATAATGAATCTGTGTCTGGGAACTAGATCGAATATAAATTGAACATGCTGCAGAAAAGGGCATCGCGATATCGCCATATATATGTATGTCTTCTAGTGAAAGAAATTGTTTTCTTTCTGAATCCACGTTCTCAGGTTAACACGAAACAGTACATGATCGATGCAATCCATGAGACGTAGTACCCTTTGAACAAATATTTTTGTTTCCGCATTTGCAGCAAAATGTTTTAATGTACCGCATTCCAAAATACACATGGAATATACATTACTAAAGAAAAACATCCTACTCATGCAAATTAGAGTTTTTTTCCCCCCAAATGTATTTTTTCTTTATTTTCATTTAATTCCCATTGAGTTGCTCCAGTGCGAATTAAATGCAATTACCCACCTGCCTACCTCTATTTTCCTTGAAGTGTTTCCCACAACTTTATGCATGCATTTGTATGTACTACTGTTATTTATTTTTTACAGATATTCTTACAATATATTGTAGAAAAACAGTAAAAAACAGTTATAATTGATTTTAACAAATGAAAATATTATTTTAAATCCTTATTCCATGCAAAACGTTTTTAAATACATTAAAAACGACCACAAAAAGTTTCAAATCTCTATGGTAATTACAAAAAACCCTTAGTATTTTAAATATATTGTAATCATGTAAAACTCTTCTCTTTTACATGATTACAATATACTCAGCTGAAAAAAGGATTTTATAGTTTAAAAGTTCGCTGGTTTCACTCCTAACATTCGACAAAAAAACTTGAATAACTCGCTAAACAAAAAAGGGGACAACAGCTGGGATAGTTTCCACACATTTTTTATACAGCTGTATTGTTAATATAAGAATAAAAAACATCAATATTTTGGTCATTTTTAGAGCATTGTATCCCTCAACCAAAACCAAGGAATTGTACATGGGATGTGGAACAGTTTTCAACTAAGACGAATCAGCGTACACCGCAATGACGACGGCTGATAATGTGTCTTCCGTTACTTTTCAATTTGTTTTCAAAAATAATGTTATAGATACAAAATAAATGTAGATGTTTCATCTGTCCACCCATTTCATGGCATTGCTGTATACACCAGATGAGCAAACAACAGCAAACAATTCCACCCAGAACCTCAGGGAACGGGTACAAAATTTAGCAATTTTTAATTTCCCTGATGTGGCTACGACAACGTGCCTCAAATTTAACGTGCACCAGCCCCACGATTCGAAAGGGTTAGTTGTTTGGGTTTTATGTCGCAAGGGCCATAAGACACAAGACAGAAAACATCATGTAATGGACATACACAAAGAAGTTTTACTGTCCCAGAAAGAGTTGCAAGTTTAATTAACGTCTCACTGGAGCAACACAACGGGCAATTAGCGACGATCCGGGATCAGTCCCGAAGACAAAGATCCGAAGACAACACCTCGTAATTTTGACCCACGGTCAGATGACGAGGTCACACCTGAGCTTGCACACCACTTTCCACACTTCCCCACCACGCTAACGTGACTGACAGAAGGGAAAGTTACCCAGGGAACCTAGCAGGAATCAAACCTGCTCCACCTACAACTCGCAGGATGCTAGTGTTATGAGCCACGACGACCTCAATGTTCAAAAGGGCCAAAATCTAGCTGGTAACAGAGACACATGGGTTCGATTCCTGAAATGCAAGAAACAATAGCTTGATAGTCTAAAAAGCTATGTCAAGCTTGCTTGTTTGATTCTAAGGGGAATTTTGAAAACACGAAGCCACGCTCTTATACCTCAGGGGAACTGTCATCGTTGGAGCAAAAGGATAATGGCTTCCTGTTTGTATCAGATAGGCTGTTTCATTTAACAGTCCCTTCTTTTCAGTATGCACATAAATTATCATACATTAATGAAACAGCAATTAGCTTCTGTGGCGGAAAGAATGCTTTGAGGTGCTGAGAGTGCTCGCTGCCTGCAGTTCCTTTAATGTTTAGAGAATGTTAATCGAATTTTCAAGAAACAAAAAAATATTTACGAATTAGGCTCTGAATTTCTCCCTTCTGGATGCAGGAAGTAGCTCCGCTTCAAATTTTGAAGATAACTGAAAATCAGATTTCATCGTGTTAAGTGATTATTTTTGTCGTAATCGTGAATTATTCTGGAGTTGAAATTTGTCCTGCACTAATAAAAAATGCGTTTTAATAACACAATTTCTTCGCATTTATGAAGAATAATTTTAATAATTCTATTATATAATAGTAGTAATTTCACAAATAATATTTTCAATTATTTTAGTAATAACCGTAATTTTAAGAAAAAAATAATTTTTGTAATAATAGTATTTTTAATAATAACAAAAATAAGATATTCATTACAGAATCCTAGTTTGTTTGCTGAATAGACAATAGAAATCCTGTGCAATAGAAATTTAAATAATAGTAAGAATAGTGTTAATAATTTTAGTATATATAACCATAGTAATTTTAATAACAATAAGACTAATTTTAGTAATTTTGGTAATAATACTAATTTTAATAATAAGAATTTTAATAAATTTAGTAATAATGGTAATTTTTATAGTAATAAGAATAAAAATAAGACAATTCATTATCGAATCCTAGTCTGTTTGCTGAAATTAACGTGAGCAAAAGCAATTTTTCAACTATATTGAAGAAACATTTTGTATTATCCTTACATATTAAAGTTAGTAAATACAATTAGTTCTGTTAATAAACAGAACTGTAAGGCAACACTCAGCAAACACAATACTGTATTAAAGTATAAATATTAGTGTATAGAAAAATGAGCAAATTCATTTTAGAGATAGGATAGGAAATTATGTATCATTCAACTTCAACAAAATAAAGAGAACCGCATGAATAAAAGTCCCTTGAAAGAAAATAATATTCCTTTACTTCCGTTTTTCAAAAACTAGAACAAAATGTGTTATAACGTGGTAATAAAAGACATTGTATTTAATAAAGCAGAACTCTTCGACACTAGCAGCACTGGCATCTGTTGAACTATAAATACAATTGTTAGGGAAATGGTTAAATTAGCCCAACTAAGAAAGACACTCTCAGTTGTGAGCCTACCTAATTGCTAAAAAGTCATTAAGGAATGTAGTAAGGGAATATTGGGTTTGCCCCGATCAATAAAAATAATGCAGATAGAAAAACATAAATCCATTGGAAAAGAATTATGAAAAAACGCGATGTTTTTTATTTCTAAGTTCCGTTATTGGAGAGAAATTCCAGGAAAGGAATAAGAAGAATCATGTATTCTAAAATAAGAAAAATATATAAAAAACAGGATGTAATGTTAGGAGTTAACGTGTCTGTATTTCTTGTTATCCAAAATACAAGAAACTGATTTTTTTTATTTACCTGTGGTATTTGATTGTCTTTTATAAATTAGGAACTTTTATCCAGGATTGATATATGTATGAAAGCAATATTTTTAAGTATTACTTACTATTCATTTTAATTGGTTACTGCAAAAATGACTTCTATTACCGTTTTTGAGTTATATACGAATCTGAATGTATTTTATAAACAAGCCTTGTCAGTTAAGGAAAACACTCAAATCTACAATATTTCCCACCTATGATTTGTAAGTCGTATATGTTCAACTCCTGCAACTTTCTTTGGGTATATTTCTCTCTTCTGTGTGAGCAAAATTTTCCTTTTGTGTGTATGTCATAACTTGACGTTTTCTGTCTTGTGTTTGGTGTAGCTTGGCCAAATATGACCCTTGCACCATAAAACCCAACCAACTAATATTTCCTGTTAAACGTCATCTCGCATTTTAGTGCAGAAATTACTCGTGGGAACGTTAATCAGAAGAAAAGAAAGATCTTGCAAGGTTGAAAAAATGTATGAGTGAAAGTTTCAATGTAAAAAGCAAACCAGACGGTCTGGGAAGATTTTACTTCTGCTGTCCAAATGCTATTGCATGATACATACCGCGTTTACCTTAAAGGGCAGTTCATCGCTATTTCGGTGACATTTAGCATTTGATATGATTGACCAATCAACTATCTTACATCAATTAGGAATTTTTTCTCCGGAATTTTTATTGGAAAAGTGCTGAAGTCGTATTCGAAAAACAATTCAAGTGACGTCACATTCAGAATACTGTAATGGCTTACTATCTTGAAAAGAAATTGGTACACGTATTTAAAATTTTCTTCTAGGATGTTCCTTTAATACATATATCATTATTTTTAATAGCTTTCTGTCATACATATAATTCTGCTAACAAAGCTCCATTTATGCGTTTGAATCGGCATCAGTCCAAAGAAATATCAACCAGGGAATATCAATATTTTCCTTCTATTTTTGTCCTTTTGTGACTGAGACGCTAGTTGCTAGTCAGAACATGTTTCAAGCCCTCAGGGAAAACAAAGAAAATAATGACTCTTATTCTCCAATAAAAACACTAATGTTGATTAAATAATTTTTAAATCATACGAGTTCTTCACATTTTTCGCCTTTTTACTAGTGAATAATCAGAATATCTTTCAAGTCCTCGGAAGGGAACATCTAAGAGAAGTAAAACTAATAAATCTCTGGAGCTCTTCTATCCTTCAGTAGATACACTAATATTGAAATAATATACATTTTTAAGTCATTCGAGATCCCTTAATAATAAAAGCTTTTTTTTAATTCTTCCACAGATAAAATTCCATCAGCGTCGAACCTCCAAGTTTAAATAGGCAACAGTCAAAAAAAGGAAGGAATATCAATGTTTTGATTACAACTCTCGTTCGTTTATGACACATTTTTGGGAACTCCTCAGAACATTTTACAAGCCCTCAAAGAGGAAAGCCTCATAGGAATTAAACTAAATAAATAAAACAATATAGCTCCGGAAATCTTCTATCCTCCAATAGTTACGTTAATTTAGAAGTAATAATTTGTTTACTTCGTTCTAGAGAGAGACCTTCCCTTAATGTGTATTACAGATTTTTTAAAAAAGAGATTTCCACAGATGAAACTCCGTCAGTGTCGAACCTCAAAGTTCGAAAGGTCAAAGGAAAGAAAGAGAGTTATCAATATTTTCATTACAATCCTCGTCCTTTTGTGACGGAGATTCTCGTGAAACCCTTCAGAACATTTTACAAGACCTCAGATGGAAGGCCTCAGAGAAACGAAAATAAATTAAAATTAATAGATATCTGGAATTCTCCCTATTATCCAGTAGATACATTGAATAATTTAAAGTGATATCTTTTAAAATTTATTTGTGATATTCCCTCAATAATACAGGTTTTTCAAAAAGACTTCCACAGATAAAACTCCATCAGCATCGAACCTTCAAGTTGGTAACGGTCAAAAGAAAGAGGAATATCAATATTTTCATTACAATCCTCGTCCTTTTGTGACTGAGATTCTCGTGAAACTCCTCAGAACATTTTACAAGCCCTCAGAGCAGAAGGCCTCAGAGAAACGAAACTAAATAAATAAAATAATAAATCCCTGGAACTCTTCTATCATCCAGATACATTTAATAAGTAATATAATTTTTTAAATCATCAGATATATTCCCTTAATACTCAAAGTTTTTCAGACTTCCACAGATGAAATTCCATCAGCATCGAACCTCCAAGTTGGCAACGGTCAAAAGAAAGAGGAATATCAATATTGTCATTAAAATCCTCGTCCTTTTATGATTTAGATTTTAGTGAAACTCCTTAGAACATTTTACAAGCCCTCAGAGAAACGAAACTAAATGCAAAAATAATAAATCTCTGGAACTCTTCCTATCCTCCTGTAGGTACATTGAATAATTTAAAATCATAATTTTTTTTTATTTATCCTGATCTTCCCTTAATAAATATTTCAAGAAGTCTTAAACAGATGAAATTCCATCAGTATGCAAACTCTAAGTTGGTAATGGTCAAAAGAAAGAGAGATATCAATATTTTCATTACAATCCTCGTTTTTTGTGACCGAGATTCTCGTGAAACTCCTCAGAACATTTTACAAGCCCTCAGAGAAACGAAACTAAATAAATAAAACAATAAATCTCTGGAACTCTTCTATCATCCAAATACATTTAATAATTTAAAGTAATAATTTCTTAACTCATCGCAGATATTCCCTTAGTACTTAAAGTTTTTCAAAAAGACTTCTACAGATGAAATTCCATCAGCATCGAACTTCCAAGTTGGCAACGGTCAAAAGAAATAGGAATATCAATATTTTCATTACAATCCTCGTCCTTTTGTGACTGAGATTCTCGTGAAACTCCTCAGAACATTTTACAAGCCCTCAGAGCGGAAGGCCTCAGAGAAACGAAACTAAATAAATAAAATAATAGAGCTCTAGCACTCTTCTCTCCTCCAGTAGTAAATATCGATTTTTAATTCTCTTTGGGGAGGCTTGGTAGGATATGTAATCTTTCTCCCTCCCACCATATACCTGTTAGGAAAGATCCCCGTGATTGGATGCGAGGCACTCCTGTGTCAGGAGCACTTAGCACCTCGATTTCGAGCAGCCTGTTCAGTCCAAACAGCCCAGATTGATACTCAGCGTTTGTATTTCGCACAACTTTGTGGTAGCATTGATTAGGGAAAACCCCTCTTTCCGATCAGGCCAAAGAGAATCTAAAGGACTGCTTGTAGGACTTTTTAAATCCGATATTTCCAAACATTTTATGCGCGCTGTGTGGGAGAAATAAAATATATCGTCGACTTAGAGCAGAAACTCGTTAACTGACAAAACTCAAATTTTACAGTACACTTGTTTCAAGAATAACTATTAGTTATTATGCAAAATTAAAATTATAAGCATTTTGATAGTTATTTTTTCAAACAGATTACAATATGACATTGTATTTAACGCCATCACTGATACTCAACGTTTGTATTTCACACAACATTGTGGTAGTATTGATTAGGAAAAACCTTCTTTTCGATCAAGCCAAAGATAATTTAAAGGACTGCTTTTAAGGACTTTTTCAAATCCGATATTTCCAAACATTTTATGCTCGCTTTGTGGGAGAAATAAAATATATCGTCGGTTTAGAGCAGAAACTCGTAAACTGACAATACTCGAATTTTACAGTACAGTGGTTGAAATATTAGCTATTAAATTATAATTCAAAATTAAAAATCATAAGCATTTTGATAGTATTGTAGTTTTTTCAAACTTATTACAATATGACATTGTAGTTAATGTCATCATGATAATAAGCATATAGTGTATCCGAAAAAATGCATATTAATGAGTTTCTTTTAGATAAACCAGATGCACTTTTATCAAACTTTCAAGGAAAAAATCTCAAAATTTCGAGATTTTCTAGTTTTAAGGATATTTTTAAAGTTATACAGTATATATAATACTCAATCTTCACTTCAGCATACAAGTAAATGTTCATTGAGTATACATTAAGCATATTACCAAAATATTTCGGACTGGAATCATCAATTCATTATGAGAAAAGTATAAGCAAAGCATTCTCAACATATTCTACAAGTATATTATTTTGAAGTGATCGTTTTGTAATACCAGGTATGTCGGAGCAGTATCAAGACATGTAATATGAAACAAGATACATTGTTCCTAGGACTTTGGAGCCTAGTCCCGTTTAAAGTGGCCACCTTGGGACCTCCAACACTTCACACAACGTCTCTTCCACTTTTCAAAACTCTGCAAAGTCCATTGTTAGAATCGCCATAAGCTGCCTCGTCTGTTCTCCTGAGTCACATCCAGGTTCTGAAATCTCTATCCAAACAGATGTGATTTTAGCTTTGGGAAAAGACAGAAGTCACAGGGTGCCAAATCTGGGTTGCATGGAGACTGAACCACCTGAGCGATTTGATGTTTTCTGAATAAAACCCGTACGAGATGCGTGGGAGGGCGCGTTGTCGTGTTGAATCTGCAAATCAACAATTGCCCGCAGCTGTTGCGATTTTCTTCGTACTGCATCTCCTAGCCAGCGAAGAACGTTGAGATATTAGTATTCATCCGAGTGGTTTCGAGAAGATATATCGTTCATCATGATCTGGCCAATTTTGCTAATGACGAGATACCTTGTCCATCAAGATCTGACCAATCTTGCTAATGACGAGATATCTCATCATTAAGTTATTACCCATTGTTTGGTGATGACGAGATCAAGATATGGTAGTTTTTAGTAAAGACGAGATATCTTGTTCATACAGATATCTTGTCAGTTTTGCCAACGACGAGATACTACATCTTCACAATAAAGAAACAATCAACATGATCTTGATGTTTGTGTGTGACTTTATAGTGCCATCTTCAGGTGAAAAGAACTAAGCTCATTTCTTTGGGAACTTCTTAACCATCTGAATAGTTTCTCAGGATGAAATTTAAAGTTTAACGCAAAAATTTCTGCAAATTTGCTGCTCTGATGGCTCGGACTGATGAAAAATCCACCTAAAATTAATAAAACAGCTCAACAAATTACTTAACGAACTTTTGCCATTTATTGTATGCGTGTATGTTACGGTTTTATTAATATTAATTTAAAAGTTAATGTTGGTTACTCTCCAGTTCAAAGATTTTATTCCCCCTCCAATTTTCTTCATTATTTATTCTGTACTTAGAAAAATATCTCATGTCTGTTTTGCAAGTTTTGGTAACTAGATAGGCATCTAGTAATTTTTATTTTTCTTAATTTTAATACAGCGTATAAACAATACTTTCCAGTCTTTTAATACTTTCATAAAGTATTACAGAAAAGGATATAGTTTTCACAGAATTAGTATTCACAGGACTTTTCACTATTTTATGTTATAAATTTCATTACCTTCAAGTGATTTGTAGACAACTCGAAATCAGAAAATTTGGACATTGATACAGAATTTGTAACCCAATTTTCTAAAGGGATTAAAAACCCAATAAAAGTATGCATATATTTACAATATTGTGGACAATGAATGAATAAAAATTTGTTTAACATATTCCTGAGAAAGTAACAGGAATTCAATTGAATCGTTCATGCTTTTTCAACTAAACAAAGATATTCTTAACCCTCTGAGGGATTCACAAGGATTTGGAATGTTAACAATTGTATCCCTCTAAGATTTTCGAAAGTATATGCATACTTATATAGTATAATAAAAGTATAATTCCACCTTGCAACCTGCAGTGTTCCCCTGCATGACTTCTAACCAATTTTGACCTTATTGATCAATTGAATATTTCTAAAGGATTGTATAATAAAAAAGGAACAATCTTTCCAAAGGATTCTATTTTAAGGAAAGGGGCAATGTAATATTTCCAATGGATTCTAGTTTGAGGAGAGAAGCAATGGAATCTTTCCAAATGATTCTGTTCTGAGGAAAGAAGCAATTAAATCTTTCCAGAAAATTCTATTCTATGGAAATGAGCAAAAAATCTTTACAGAAGATTCCATTCTAAGGAAAGGAGTAATATAATATTTCCAATAGATTCGATTCTATGGAAAGAAGCAATTAAATCTTTCCAAAGGATTCTATTCTATGGAAATAAGCAAAAAGTCTTTTCAGATGACTTTATTCTAACCAAAGAAGCAATAGAATATTTCCAAATAATTCTATTATAAGGGAAGTACCAATAAAATCTTTTCAAAGGATTATATTCTACAGAATTTCCCAATAGGATCGTTACAATGCTATTTATTCAAAGAAAAGAACCAATAGATTCTTTCTAAAGGCTGCAAGGATCCATGTATTCTCTCAACCAATACATGTTGTTATTTAACCCTCCTGGTGGTTGTCTCCACTAGGAGTCAACGTCATTAACAAAACTGACCACATCGTGACGGACGAGATATCTCGTCCATCACGATCTTGTCGTCTTTCGTCATTAGAAGAAAACTGACCAGATCTGAAACTCGTCAATATAAAATTATCTACAATGTCTTGATAACGAGATATCTCGGTTGAATATGTCAGATCTTGATTGACGAGATATCTCGTCGAAACAACTTGGAGGGTTAATCGTTAAGTTTGATGTGGGATAAATGCGATTTTACTCCACTCGGAAATCTCGTGGTGCTCAGTGGGTCAATCGAGCTGAATTGCTTAACAAGGCATAACAAATTCTACCGCATTGTAACTCTTCTATTAGATTTATTATACATCGAAAGCTTCCCAAGATATCAGGTAATATACCAAGGTCAAAGAGACAAATTACATTGACACAACGTAGCTCCAGATACACTCCCATCCACCAAATTTCCAATTAGCTCAAAACGTTCTTGTTACGTTATCGCACCAGCGAGGTCGTATTTCACATAGGAGATAAGACAACTGCAACAGAAGAAGGGGCAGGAAAATGGATTTTCGGGGATAGCTAGGTCTTTAATTTCTCTTCAGGTCTGTGACAGAGTAGACTCCAGGACTTGTGTAAGAGGTATTTCCCCTATTTCGATATAATCAGTTGGCCATATTGCTTAGAGTATACGTGTTAGGTGGATGTGTTTCAAGGGGGTCCTCCATAAAATAATGTTGCTAGTTTAACGTATACCCATCACGTTTCCCTGTTTATCTTCCCTTGATTATAATTATTATAATGGATATTATAGAAAAGGTGAACTTAAGTGTAGATTTCTTTAATGTGTATGTATACACTAGAAATCACGAAAATTGACTAGAATATCGGTTTTGTTTTTATTGCTTTAAAATATTTCCCAATATCTGAGCTTTTAATCGATACCAAGATCTTGCAAATATTCGGAATACTTTTCTAGTTACAAGGGTTTTTCGTTAGGTACTGTCACCAGTACATACATGTTTCCAAAACTTTCCACTCAATTTCTGAAGAACTGCTTTTGCAATACGATACTGTGTTCGAACAGTGATAACTCAACGGAGAATTTATCCATTATTTTTTTTCTATCATTGTAATCTATATAATACAGTGAATGTTTTGAACCTGTATCAGAGTTTTTAGCTAAGAAATTAATTTTTAGTTGATTTTTAAATGTTAAAATTCCTGAAAAAATCTTGATTTTTTAGACTTCCGTGGTGAAAACAATTGTAAAAATAACCTATTCTAGCAACTTGATTGAAGGTCTAAACATGAAATATAATATAAGGAATAATTCCCAACAGGAATTGTCCATCTGAACAAATTAGAATTTCAGATATCACTGTTCAAAAAACATGCTAATTTTCTAATTATATCTATAAATTAGATTATTAATAATTAGCTTAATCTGATTTTTTCTCACTGAAGTGATTTTAGTCATAAGTCTATGACTGGTTGGAAAACTGGATTTTTAAAGTCAAATTTTAAAAAATATCTTCTAGTGTATAGGTACACTTTAACCCCCTAGTAGTTATCTCGACGAGGTATTTCGTCATGAGCAAAACTGACGAGATCTTGATGGACGAAATATCTTGTCATTAGAAAAGCAACTGACCAGATCTTGATCACATCATAAAAAATCGGCAATATCTTGATGACGAGATATCGAAGGGCATCAAATCGATCATATTGACAACCAACAATATCTTTTCGACGAGATATTTCGTCATCAAAACATTGTCGGTTGCGGATATGGTTCAAAGTTACACCTATCTTAAGTGGGAATTGATTTGAAACGTGTGAAATATAATACTTTTAAATCGAGTTCCCTTCATGCGGCAATATCAGAAACCGTTTACTTTTGACCAAAATTTTATAATACGAATCTTTTTAAAAATGTATATAATATTTCGTACATATATTTGTAAAAATATATTTAACCCTTCAAATGGTTTCTGCGAGATATCTAGTCTATCAAGATCTGATCAATTTTGCTATTGTCGGGATATATCGTCATCACGATATTGCCAATATTTTTATGATTCCATTATCAAGATCTGGCAGTTTTGCTAATGACCAGATACCGTGTCGAGACAACCACCTGGGAATTAATAAATTAAAAGCAGATATAAAAAGTAGAGCGCTTAACCCATTTAAAAAATAATCAATTGGGCAGTATTATACACATTGCTTTTTACACATAAAATAACGAATCAGGTTATGAAATATAGAATTTCAGCCAATTAAATAAACTTCCAAAAGAATGCATATCTTTGTAACTTACAATAAAAATTTTTAGCTTTAATTACTTTTCTGGAGATGATTTTAAAGAATCATGTGTTGTTGAGTGAATATTCTGTTAGAAAAGCATTTATTTCGTATCTAGTGTTTTACATAGATTCTCTAGTTCCTGCTTAAAACATGCTAGAAAAAGTGTTATATAACAATAGAATTTGTTTAATAAAATAAAATTATTTTTTCAATTCTTAAAACTAATTCGGTACATAAAATTAACTTTTATATAAATAAACTGTTGCGAAATTGTTTTCTCGCATATATCTATATTTTTATGAATGAGATGTAGTGGTGTGTGGGCCGGGTGAACTTATTCGGAGAACCATGTCTGGCCGGCGGGTCGTGGAAACCTTTTCGGAGAACCTTATTTGGTTGGCGGGTATGGTAAATCTTTTCGAAAGTCCTCATTTGGACAGCGGGCTGGGTAAACCTTTCATTCGATCATATTTGCACCGGTAAACCTTTTAGAAGGGCCGTACTTGGCCAGCGATCTTGGTAAATTTTTTCGAAGGTCCGTATCTGAACAGCGGACTAGGTAAACTTTTAGTAGGCCCCTTTTATTTGGACGAGCGAACCTTTTAGATAGGCCACATTTGGTCAGCAGTCTTGGTAAATCTTTTCGAAGAAGTATCGTATCTAGACAGCGGCTAAGTAGACCTTTCAGTAGACCATATTTGGACGGGCAAACCTTTTAGAAGGGTCGTATTTTGCCAGCGGTCTTGGTAAATCTTTTCGAACGTCCGTATCTGGACAGCGGGCTGAGTAAACCTTTTAGTCGGCCAAATTTGAATAGATAAAAGCTTTAGAAGGGTCGTATTTGGTCTGCTGGCCGGTTAAATATATTCAGAGGGCCGTATCAGGTCTGCTGGCTTGATAAAAATAATTGGAGGACCGAATCTGGTCTCAGAGTCTGAAATCAATCTATTAGCTTCAACTTATTTATCTTACTTGCACGGTCCTTGATTTTACGCGTAAGGTATTTTGTGGACTGGATGATGAAACCTCACTCTGACAAGAAAAACTATTTCTCAAATAGCTAAAACTATGACATGGAAAGTTGTGCCATTACAGTAGGCCCTTGTTATATCGCACCTCGATGTATCAAGTATTTGTCGATGTCGCGTTTTTTACTTGTATTTCGTATGTATTGGGAATAGCAAGAAATCTGAAACGATTTCTATAGAACTGGGATTTCAAATTCGCTTTTTTCGAGCATTTGTCCTAAACTGAATTGGTTTACAAGATTTGGGAGTCTATAAAGTGTGGACGAGAAGGATTTTATTTTCAAAAATGTCTATTAATTAAGAAATTAAATATTTAAAAATTAATTTCCATACTACAATGTTTCAGAATTAATTTTATGTTAACTTGTAGTTTTGCATAATTTTAATAAAAACGTGTAACTAGCTGTACAATATGTACCTTTTTTCTAATAAGCACGTTCCCCTCTGCCCTCTACGCATTGCTCTTCTTGATTTTTCTTGTCCCTCATGAAGAGCGATATTCTAAGGGGTCACTGCATATTAAAACACATCAAAGCTAGCAGCAACTCTTTAGATTGCGACTTCAAGTTTCTATTAGGATAGCACAGAACCACTCCAACTATAGACAGCTGTGGTCTAATTTAACTAGAATCTTTCTTCTTCCCACTTACTTAACACTCCAAGTGGTTTTGACGAGATATCTCGTCCATCAAGATCTGACCAATTTTGCTAAAGACGAGATATCTTGTCATCAAGATGTTGCTGATTTTTTATCATGGCGAATTCGAGATCTAGTCAGTTTTCTTCAATGAAGAGATATCTCATCCATCAAGATCTGGTCAGTTTTGCTATTGACGAGATACTCCTCGAAACAAAATTATTCTTCTCTCAAGACAGCAAACACATCACATCACCTCATCCACTTTACCTTTCTCAGTAAACCGAGATATTCTGCGCTACTAAAAGCACCATATAAAGGTAATGCCCTAAATCGTACTGTATACATTGTGTGTTGGTTTAATAATACACATGGGTGAAATGAGTCCAATTAAACCCAAACCAAACATAACCTCAAATAAATCATTTACATGATGAAAAGAGTATGAAAACTTAAGACAAAGTTAAGTCATTGTACTTCATTAAAAGTGTGCATGCCTGCCTAGATTACAATTTCGAGTTTCTAGTTATAATATCAACGGAGCTGACTCGCCAACTCCACTCCAACTATCGACAGTTACGGACTAATTTAATTGGAATCTGTCTTCCCGTTTACTTAAACGTATCATATAACCACAACGTAACCTTTCTAAGTAAACCGGGATAAATCTGCGCTACTAAAAGCACCATATAAAGGTAATGCTCTAAATCGTACTATATGCATTGTGTGTTGGTTTAGCAAGAGACAAAACACGCGTAGGTGAAATGAGTCCAATTCAAACCAAAACCTGACTTAGCCGCAAATAAACCATCTACATGATGAAAACAGTATGAAAAAGGAAGACATAATTATGTCATTGCCTTAAACTTCATTAAAACTGTGCGTGCGTCTCTAGATTACAATTTCAGGTTTCTCGTTAGAATACCAACGGAGCTGACTCGCCAACTCCACTCCAACTATGGACAGTTGCGGCCTAATTTAATTAGAATCTGTCTTCTTCCCGTTTACTTAAACACATCATATAACCTTCCCCCACTTAACCTTTCTAAGTAAACCGCTATTCTGCGCTACTAAAAGCACCATATAAAGGCAACCGTCCTAAGTCGGACCACATGTGTTGTGGGGCGAGGAGTAAATGGCAAGGCAGCGATAGTCTCTCGGAGGATGATTATGCGTCATATTATGCAAATTCCAGGCGCTCTGTCAACAACGCTTTGACTAACAGGTGGCATGAAATGAAGGGGTTGATGTTAGAGGCTATTGTTCATCCTCCGGGTGTGGATGTTATGATGATAATGTTGGTGTTCCCAGCACTTTCCGCTTCACCACGCCTACAGGAGTTCTCTCACAATTGGTTGGGGTGACCCAATGACGGATGGTGAAAATACTATTAATCAAAACGCTGGAAGGAAGGTTTCGATAGTGAGAAATTAATTCCACGATTCGTTTCGGAGTAATCTATTCTTCGGATCACGCCTTGGAGACATTTGTTCCAACTGCTACAGCGTTCAATCTGTCTCTCATTTGCTTTCTTTAGTTTATGGAAGATGGATTGGGGAGCTAAAAAAAGGTTGAAAACTGGGAGCCCAATATCTCGTTAAACTATCTTCATTTATTGAAGAATATAGCGAGCACAGGAAAATTAGTTGTTGAAACTCTTTTAAAAATAAAAGTTCTCTTAAAACTAGAATTGAGACCTTCTTGCCTAGTTCGTGGACATTGTGGAATTTAAGGGAATGAAAGAGCTGATTTTTTAGCCAAAGACGTTTCGAATTTAGCAGTTGATGTAAATGTTAACATTCCTAAGTGTTACTTGAAAGTCTCATGTTATGACAAGCTTGTTGCTAAGTGAAACGAAGAGTATGTCTCGTCTGAGAAATTTGTCTACCAAAATAATTTTCCTACAATTCGGCATAGATTGAACTCAGAATTATTTTTCTTCACAAACCTCAAAATTACACAATTTTTATCTGGCCATGGAAATTTCGCTAAATACCTATATAGGTTTAATCTTCGAACTAATGATGTGCGAGTGTTCAAAAAAGCACAGCTGTAAGATGTGGTTCATTTGCTTTTCAGTTGTCCTACATTTGATAATTCAAGAATATGCCTTCAAAATGATTCGAGAATATTGGGTAAAACAAGGCCAGTGGAACTCAATGTTTTTGTTGGATCTAATCTGCTTTCTTTCACATTTGTTAAGTTCAGATCTTGTAGGTTTAGTTCAAATTTATATTCCACTGTTTCTTTGACAAATCAACTTACTTCGGTAAGCCCCGTGTTGTATTTATGTGGTGCACGGGAAGTTTTCTTTTGTTTAATAAAAATCTCGTTAAAGGAAGTAAGAAGTGTAGATGAAAATGTCATACAAATATGGTAACATCAATTAATAATACAAACACCAACATTGGGTGGAATATTAAAAATTATGCATAGAAATAAAAATGATACTAATATCTAGTAGAATTAAAATATATAGGTCAAAACTATAAGAATAAATTAGTTAAATATATGATGGCAAGGGAAAACAGTAGTAGAGTTAAAAACGTGCTCGCCAACATTAATTATATTTAAATATAATGAATAAAAAGTATTGAAATAGTAAACTATAAATAATAAGTACTATACTGTATGTTCCAAAACTTTCTTCACAGACCTTAAGGTGAAGTAAGGAATTCACCTAGGAATGTATGTCCTTTTATACTGATTTTCAGAGTTCTTGATTTTCGCAATATAATTATGTTTTCATAGTTGAATAATACTGAGGGAAATTAAATTTAATTCTAGCACCTCTATAAGACGAGACATTGAGACTTCAAAGTGTTTGATTTATTAAAATGTTCCTAAAGTATGAGCTGACATTTTTTGAACCAACTATTTATACAGTTTAATCTTTTCAGAGGACTGCATTTGGGCTGGGGGCCGGTTAAACTCATGCGGAGGGCCGTAAATGGTCTGAGGGCCGGGTAAACCTGTCAGGAGTGCCTAATCTTGACTGCTTGATTGTTAAACCTATAGAAGGGCCAGGTACCAGATTATACCTATTTGGAGGCCAGGTTTGGTCTGAAGGCCGAATAATTCTATATGGAGGGTCGTATCTGAACTGCGGACCAGTTAATCTTATTCGGAGGCCGTAAATAGTTTGCGAGCCTGGTAAAAATATTTGGAGGGCCGCATCTAGTCTCCTGGCCTGAGATTAAGCTAATAGTTATAACTTATATATCTTACGTGTACTGTTTTTTGTTTAGGGGCTGGTTAAACCTAATCCTTACCAGGATAACAGCTATTTCTCAAATAGCTAATAAAGTAGAAATAAAACCAAAAAGTCATCCCACGATTTAAACAAGAGACTAATGTTTATTTCTGTACTAGTAAAAGAAAGTATTTACTCCGAAGCATATAAACTTAGGAGCTTATATCTCAACAAAATAGCAACAAACACACTAAATCAAAAAGTTGAACTATTACACGATATCAGTTTAAAGCGAAATTGAAACTTGCGACATATCGAATAGCAGAAAATATTTCTAACCTAACCGAAAGGTAAGACAGAAATCTGTATTTCATTGACGTTTTAGTCCTTATAACTGAGAAAAATGAAACTAAGTAATCTGGGTCATTTTAAATTGATCAAAATAAAAGAGTAACTGGAACACTCTTGGTTTTTTTTCCCATCAGCTTATTGAATTTTTGGTGCGATTATTTCTTTTAGACAATAAGTAACAACAGGGGAAGAATGAAAGAAAAATAATTCTGAAGCCCAACTCTTTCAAAAAATGTGTAATTTTATAGATAGTAGGATTGTAATAACAGTTAATATCTGTTTAGAATAGATATCTTCAACCCTTTTCATCTCGGAACAGAAACTAATATGAAATTCTGCGGCACAACAAAAAATATTATAATTTTTGCTGACAAAAATAAGATTTTTGATTGATTTGCAAAAAATATCCCCTTTTTTCTTCAAAATGGCTTTTTAAAAAATCTTTTGGGAACAATTTATTATCTCTTTGTGATGAAAAAATTCAAACTCAAAATTGTTTATCCAGGTATTAACCCTCTGAGGGATTCACACGCATAATACCACCTTTCAATCTACTGCGTTCCCTGCATGACTTCAAACCAATTTTGACTTTCTTGACAATACAATCTCTCCAAAGAATTCTATTTTAAGGAAAAGAGCAATATAATCTTTCAAAAGGATTCTTTTCAAAGGATTTCCAATGCAAAATATATTTATGTCTGAAACAAAAAATGAATCTATAAAATTATTGTTACGGATAAACGTTTTCAAGAGGTTTATTAAACAGCAAACAACTAAACTGCATCTAATAATAAACATAACTGTATGGCAAAAGATACTTTTAACATGCAATTTAACTTGTAAGTTTCTCTACTTAGCTAAGAGTATTTTGTTAATCAAAAGTATGAACTATCTGAAAGAACAAGAGAAATGCAAACGCAGCTTACATTTTCTGGGAATTCATGATTGAAATAGAATTTTTTTTTAATTTCACAACGAAAACATTCAACTGATTATTTTTAGTTTGCCAGAATTTAATTCATTTTTCATCTTATTCCCGTCTCAGATCTCTCGGCCATCTAGCCCAATAAAGATCTGAAGTGATTAAATATGGTTTAAAAACAATATGTACAAAATAATTTACAATTGTTCTAGCTACTCCAATGCGTAGTAAATGTCTTTATAGGTAGTAAGGTCCAGTGAGATGTCAAAAGCAAGCGACTACTACAAGCTCTGAGAAAGAAATCTGGGATACGACCTTTATACCTCAATAAAACATTCCAGTTCTTTTCTGTAGACATCTCTGTAGATTGAAAATCTATTAGTCCTGATAAACCAGCAAATAAGCGTCTTGATGTTACGTAGAGGTAAATGGGATTTAGGTTGGGGCAACTGTGCTCCAGCCTTCAATTGTCCAGCTTGTTCATTACCATAGATACCGCAGTGATTTGGTATCCACTATAAGGCAACTTTTTCTTAACCTTCCCAAGGTGACACACCCCTAGTTCCTCTCTACATATTTATTTAATAATTTATTTCATCATTCCAGATAACTATATATAAATACAATGAATAAAAAGCATTAAAAGAGTAGACGATAACTAATAAATACTATATTGGATGTTCCAAAACTTCCTTCGCGAACTTTAAGGGGAAGGCATTCACATAGGAATGTATGTCCTTTTTTACTGATTTCCAAATAATTCCTTGATTTAAAATACAATTATATTTTCATGTTTGAATAATACTGAGAGACATTAAATTCAACTAGCGCCTCTGTAAGACTAAACAATAAGACTTCAAAGTTTTTGATTAATTAAAATGGTTCTAAAATATGAAACACTGCAATATTATAAATCGCCTATTTTGACGATTTTATTCTGAAAAATTACGTCCTTGAATTCAATACAAATAAAGCTATCACTTAATTATTTTATAGTTTTCAATTACTTTCTACAGAACAATGCAAACTAGGTAAATTGTAATATCCGTCATTAGTTTACTTTTAATATGTACAAAACATTGTTAGATTCGAACCAATAATCTAGATTAAAAACAATTCTGGCCTAAAACAGATGCTTCGCAGATTTCAAAACCTTACGTATCGAACTGCCAACCGCACTATGTGTGTGTTTAAATTAATGAATTTGGAACTTCCGACTATCGCAAATATAATAGCACAAGTTTAAGCTTAACAATTTGCGAAATAACGCTAGACTCCAATTTAGTTTGATTCCTTCTTAGGTGTATTTCCTCTCTTTTGTGTCAGTAAAACTTTGTGTGTGTATGTCTATTACTTGGCGCTGCCTGTCTTGTGTGTTGGCGCAGAATAGCCAAATATGGCCCTTGCTCCATAAAACCCAATCAAGCTTCCGACAACAGAGAGTAACCACTAACCAAACAAATTAATTTTATACACACGAATATGTATCATACCTATGTAAAATATATCGCAATTGTGATATTGATAGTCACATATTTCCAAGATAATTTACATCACATAAAAAACGTCTTTTTCGTAGAGCAAAAAAATGCAATGGAGTTTTTAATTTCTTTTAATTAATGGATTGCATTAGTTTAAATAAAGGTAGTATATCACGCCCGAATACTTTGAAAAGGCTATTATCTTTAACTTTTGGTAATTCTTTTAAATCTGCTCTTTTTGTCTGCTAGTTTGCGCTGGGCTGTGAAGATAAATTCCTTTCAGAATTTGCTAATTTTTATTGAATTTAGTTTCTTTATCTCTAATAAGTTTTATTTCACAAAAGAAATCTTTTATACTTTCCAATTATTTTCTTGAATAAAATTTTAACAAATTAGCTTTACTTCATTTGAAGTCCCTTGAGTTTTCAGTTAGATTCATATAATGGGTCTAGGCTTTATATTGGGTATTGTGGTCTTTTTTCATATTTGCGTTGGAAGAAAAACTTGGTGTCTTTTGTTTTAATTTTTAGTCATCACTAAAGGAAGAATATTTATTCTTAATTATATTTGAAACGCGTTGTTTCAATATCTATCCAAATGTCTTTCTTATATATCAATACAATCTAGATTCATATAACTTAATCTTATACTACAATGTCTTCTCACAAATATAAATCTCTCTCTCTGCTTAGATTAATTTAGTTCTTGAATTGAAAACATGTAGTCAACACACCAATCCTTAACTTGTAAAAAATGGACAAATATTTCAAGTAAAAAGTCAATTGTAATTGAAGGATGAAAGAAATTATAAATGAGTCCTACAACTAAATTTTAGCGGTGAAAGAAAACAAAATACAAAACGTCGACACTTTCTTACAATTCATGATTAAAATATTTTTCATTGTTAATTAACGTTTTGTAAGAGTTCAAATTGAAAGTTTTCATGACATTAATCATTTCATAACATAAAATTAAATGAATCCAGTGTATAATTTAACATAACAACTCTGGACTCTTGTTTTTCATGGATTTCTCAATAAGAAAATCATTATTCAAACTTTTAATGTACAAATCTTAACTTTGACCTAAAGTAACATTGCTTGGAAACCACTGATTGAAACTTGACTTAAAACAAATTTAGAACTTCAGAACACTTTAGAAGATAGTTAGAATTTCAGAACACTTTAGAAGATAGTTAAAACTTAAGAAGCTATTTAGAACTTTTGAACATGGTTATAACTTTTTAAACTTGGACTTCGGGCAAAATAAAAACCATTAATAAATGCTGATTTCTTATTAAAAAAGTACAAAATATTATAACAATAAAAACGTTTCGTTAAAAATTTAGAATTTTCTCAAAGATAGTGATATCTTTTAATCATTCTCGTCGCTAGGTTTATCTTCGTTGGCTCTAGCGATACGGGATGCTGTTTGCTGGAAGAAGTATCTCCTGTATATAAATATCTCATCTGTCGAGAACCTCACTAGGACTGTGTCCTTACACAGTTCTTGGATAGACGAATAGCTATCCAAGGGACTTGGACATGAGTAAATCAAATAAACATGAATAACTTGAGCGGTATTTATGTTTAACTGCACTTATTTGGCTTTCCCCTTTACACAGTTTCTATTGCATTGAATATCTAGGGACCTGTTCATATGTTCCTCTTCACCATTTGCCACCTGGAAATATAGAAAACTACACTGTAGCACAAAACTTAAACCATTGCTTTTAAAGTTACAATCTCAAAATTAAACGAAACAGCCTGTGGCGATTTGCATTAACGCGGCTGCTCAGTAGAAAGCTAGTGCATATTCAAATTTCTTTGGAATAGAATCATTGAAAAGATCCTATTGTTCATTTCCTTAGAATGAAATCATTTGGAAAGATTCTATTGTTTACTTCCTTAGGAAGAAATCCTTTGGAAAGATTCTAATGTTCATTTCCTTATAAGGAAATACTTTGGAAAGGTTCTCCTGTTCATTTCTTAAGAATGAAACCCTTTGGAAAGATGATCCAATTGTTCATTTCCTTAGAAAGAAATCTTTTGGAAAGTTTCAATATCCATTTCCTTAAAAGGAAATCCTTTGGAAAGATCCTGTTGTTCATTTTTAGAATAAAATACTTTGGAAAGATTCTATTGTTAGTTTCATAAGAATGAAACCCTTTGGAAAGATCCTATTGTTCATTTCCTTTGAAAGAAATCTTTTGGAAGTTTCTAATGTTCATTTCGTTAGAATGAAATCCTTTGGAAAAATTCTGTTGTTTTAATTTCTTTAGAATGAAATACTTTGGAAAGACTCTACTATTAATTTCATAAGAATGAAATCCTTTGGAAAGATTCTATTGATCAAGAAGGTCGAAACTGGTTAAAAGTCATGCAGAGAGCGCTTTAAGAGCAGGGACAAAAATGATCAAAGGACTTCGTTTCCGGAAGGAGTGAAAAGATTCTTGAATCATCTTGTGTGCACCATTCCAGGCATACAATCAATCAATAATATCTTTAAAATATTTGAATTTTGAAGTATTTTCCCAATAAATGTATGTAACTAGGTTATAAGGAAGAATACGTGTACACACCTGAATTTGTATCATTTTCCCAGATCCAGGTTACTCCACTCCAAATTAGCAGCTGAAATTCTTACTGTTCCTTAAGTTTTGTATGCCAGTGGAGTTTATAGAGCACACTGAACAGAAGTACGAGAACAGTGGTGATAGAACAATTTTGCATCCCTGTCAAACTGCAATAGCACATTTTGAAAATTCTATCCCACACCAACAGTAATGTTTTAAATTCTTTCTATGTTGTTTCACTCTCTGAACTTCACGATATTTCCGAGTAGTGTAGTATTGCCTTTCTCTCACAGTACATAAGACCACCGTGTACACGGGGGTTGGTGCCCGTTAAATCTGTCGTTAGCCCATTAAATCGTGGCTTCAAATGTCCTCACGTTGGTGCGGTATAGAGGTTTGGAGTGTGGAGTGCCAGCGCAGGTTTAACCGTGGATCAAAATTACGAGGCGTTGTCCTTGGATCTTAGGGGTTTATCTCGGACCGTCGTCAATAACCCGTTGTGTGGCTCCAATGTGACGTTAATTAACTACCTACTCACAATATCATAATAACAAAATTACCACATCTATTGGTTGAAAGAATTCTAGGAAAGATTGCTACGGTAAAGAAAGTCAAAACTAAATTATAGCTCATGCCAGAAAATTACAGCTTACAAAACTGATATATACACGTGAACTCTTCAGAGGGTTAATATGTTTACCCCTCCAAGTGGTTTAGACGAAATATCTCGTCCTACAAGATTTGATCAATTTTGATAAATACGAGATATCTCTAAGATGTTTGCCGATTCTCTTATGATGACGAGAGATCAGATCAGTTTTTCAAATAAAAATTGATTTGAAAGGTTGAATGAATCCATTGATTCTTGCAAACAATAGGCATTGTTATTTAGTAATTAAGTGTTGGGTAAAAATAGTACTATATTATCTAGAAATCTCGTGACGCTCATAGGGTTAATAAAGCTGCTTTGTATGCTAACACTTAATTATAAATTCAGATCCCTATTAATTCAAGTATCCGTACTTGCACTCTGGAAACTCGTAACTCATAATTCATCCTGATATATTCAATCTTTGAATGCGGAAACTCCGAATAAAGAGGCAATAGAATATTGTGCTAACTTCTAAAACGATGCCATCTCGATACGTCATTGTTTTCATTTCATTTAGCTCTAAAGATATGTTTCGGCCTCTCGAAACACCACAATCAATAACCCTTTGAGGGGTTCACACGTATAACTACACTTTACAGCCTGCATGACTTCTAGACTTCTTAACAGTTTTGATCTTTCAATAGAACCTTCCAAAGGATCGTTTTCTAAGGAATTGACCATTAGTACCATTTCCAAAGGATTTTATTCTGAGGAAAGTATCAATAGAATCTGTCCCAAAAAGTTTATTCTAAGGAAGAGACCAATATAATATTTTAAAAGGTTGAATGAATCCATGGATTCTTTCAACAATAGGTGTGCTTATTCAGAATTTAAGTGTGTTCTTAGTAAAAATAATGCACTTAATTACTGAATAACCACACCTATTGGTTGAAAGAATCCATGAATTCTTTCAACCAATAGGTGTGGTTATTCAGTAATTAAGTGTGTTGTTTTTAATAACAATTATTCAGTAATAGATGTATTTTTAATAACAATTATTCAGTAATAGATGTGTTTTAATAACAATTATTCAGTAAAAAGTGCGTTGTTGGGTAAAACCAATGCTACACTACTAGGAAATCTCGTGACGCTCACAGGGTTAATACAGCTATGTTTGTATGATAGCACTTGATGATAAATTCAGATCCTATCAACTCAAGCATCCGTACTTAGACCCTAGAAACTCGCAACTAATAATTCATCGTGATATATTCACTCTACGAGTATAGAAACTCCGAATAAAGAGGCTGATACAATATATTGTCTTAACTCCTGAAACGATGCCATCTCAAAGCTTTATTTTCTTTTCATTTTACTTTAACGAAATGGTTGGGCCTCCTTCGAAACAACACAATCAATAACCCTTACAGGGGTTCATACGCAGAACTACACTTTACAACCTCCATTTTTCCCTGCATGACTTCTAGACTTCTAAACAGTCTTGACTTTCTTGACCAATAGAACCTTCCAAAGGATTATTTTCTAAGGAAATGGCCATTAGTATTTCTTCGAAGGATTTTATTCTAAGGGAAGGACACCAATATAACCTATCCAAATAATTCTATTCTAAGGTTGGTTGGTTGAGTTGGGTTTCATGGCTCAATGGCAATGCTGCGCCAAACACAAGACAGACGACATCAAGTAATGGACATACACAAGGAAAGTTTTGCTAGCACAGAAGAGAGAAATCCGGAGGGATCAAATCTGAGCTACCTACAACTCGCAGGTTGCAAGCTTAATGGGCATACCCACTGAGCCATGATGGCTTCTGTGTTCTTAGGAAAAGATCAATAGATTATTTTCAAAGGTTGAAATAATCCAGGGATTATTTCAACCAATAGATGTGGTTATCCAGTAATTAAGTGTATTGTCGGGTATAAACAATACTACAATACGAGGAAATTTGGTCACGCTCATAGAGTTATAAAAGCTACGTTTGTATGCTAGCACTTGATTACAAATTCAGATCCCTATCAATTCAAGCATCCGTATTCAAGCCCTAGAAACTCGTAACTGATAATTTACCGTGATGTATTCACCCGATGAATATAGAAACTCCGAATAAAGAGGCGATGCAATATTGCGTTAACTCCTGAAACGACGCCATTTCCTTTTCATCTGACTTTAACGAAATGGTAGGGCCCCCTCGAAAAGTAATAAGCAACACAACCATTAATGAAAAGAGATGAAATCCAGCTCTAACAATCCTCGGGAACTTTAATGCGGGATTCTTGACCACTTCCATTATTAACCTCCAGGAGGCTCGGGAACCCTCTCTCCACCTCGATGTTCGTTACGGTTGCGTTAACGACTTTATATTAGATTCATTATTCATAACCCGAATAAGTGGGGTTCCAAGACGTTATTCATCATTTGCATACAAACATCATCATTCAGTGATACGTAATATGTAAAATCTGAAGATAGTTTAACGCTACCTAAGTGAGTCATTAATATCACGTGACGGAAACAAAGGGGTTAGGGAGTTTCCTATCATTTAACGCGGATCAACGCAGGTGAGCTATTGCTGTGGGGTGCTCTGTGGTAAATCCCATATTAAGGATCGGGAAAGAATGGTGAGCGATTTGAAAAATTGTGTTGGTTTCGAAATTCCTCTTTGTGGAATTAGATCGAGGATATGAATTCATTTTAACCTGAAATCTGGATTTTCCGTACAAAACCAAAAATCGAAAATACTTACCAATTTTTACTGTTTCATGTTTTTCAAAAGTAGCAAAACTAATTCTTGCAATAACTGTCGTTTCGAAGGTATTGGGTGGATGCAAAAGTTCGTCCCGTTTATGCACTAGATGGCATTGCATCGCAATAATTCAAGTGTTGTCTACTTCGCACATGTAAAGTTTTGATATTGTTTGAAAGAAGGAATTTCAGGGAGTACTTGGGGGAAAAATTGTGTTATTTGGTTGCATTTTTTAAATGTTGTTAATCATTAAAAATGGCAGAAAATAGGAAGCATTTTCGACACATTATGCGAAAAGGTAAGAATGCTTCGCAGATGCAAAAGAAGATCTATGTTGTGTATGGTGAGGGTGCCGTTGACGATTCCACGGGCCGAAAGTGTTTCGGAAAGTTTCGTTACCTGGATCAGTTCCTTGGCCAGAAACCTCAGAACATCTATGAGCGTGGGATTATGCAGCTACCGCAGAGATCGAACAGAACGGCACATGCTATATTGATGAAATGTAATTTTTAGCAAATAAAATTTTTCTTCAATTTAAAAAACGGGAAAATTCGGGACGAACTTTTGCATCAACCCAATACTTAAATATATTTTTATTAGATTTTATTAAAAAACGACGATCCTATGCTTAATCAGTAAAAGATACCATTGAGATATTTTTATTACTTCGTGTTTATACGAAATGAAGTAAAACTACATTCCCTTATTAATGATCAAGAATGAGTTCAGAACAATTTGAAAAATTGTTTTGGTTTCGAAATTCCTCTTGGTGGAATTAGTTTGGAGATGTGAATTCATTTTAGGCTAAAATCTGTGGCTCTCGTGGATTTTCCATGTAAGCCCCAAAATCGCAAATACCTTATCAATTTTTATTGTTTCATGTTTTCAAAATGTAGTAAAACTATTTATTCATGAAATGACTTTCGTTTCGAAGGTATTTAAATTTATGTCTATTAGATTTTATTACCAAACGACGATCCCCCTAATGCTTAATCAGCAAAAGATACCCTTCAGATATATTTATTACTTCATGTTTACAAAATGAAGTAAAACTACATATTCCCGAATAAAGGATCAAGAATGAGTGGGGAACAATTTGAAAAATTGTTGTGGTTTCGAAATTCATCTTTGTGGAATGAGTTCGGGGGTTTGAATTAATTTTATTCTGATATATTTGACGCTCTCGGATTCCCCCATGTAAAACCAAAAATCGCAAATACATTACCAATTTTTACTGTTTCATGTTTACTAAATGTAGTCAACTACTTATTCATACAAAATCTTTCATTTTAAAGGTATTTATATATGTTTCTATTAGATTTTAGTACCGAACGACTATCCAAAGCTTAATCGGGGTAAAAGATATCCTTGTGGTATTTTTATTACTTACTGTTTACAAAAGTAAAACTACATACGAATAAGTTAACTGTTATATATTAACAATAAATTACTACGAAGAAGTAAAACTATATATTCCTACAATAGCTGTCATTGCAAAGATATTTAACCTTCCTGGTTATTGTCTCGAAAAAGTATCTCATCATTAGGAAAGCTGACCAGATCTTGATGAATGAGACATCTCGTCGTTACCAAAATTGTTCAGATATTGATTGACAAGATATCTCGTTGAAACCATTTGGAGGTTAAAGGATAATAAACTTCAACGTTAAACTGCTTCCTACGCATTTGGGTTCATAAGCATATAAATTTAAAGTAGAATAAAAATTTCAAGATACTTCCTTTGAAAATTTGTATTAAAATCTAATGAAAAAAAATCACAATCCCGATTTGTCTCTTTTCAATCTCTATAAGCATAGACGAAGATAATACGTAAAAGACAAAACCCATCTCTTTTTACTGAAAATGCTCACGAAACAGCTATAATCTCCTTGAATAAAAACAATGCATCTCTATTTTCTTTTAAACCACCAGCCCTTTCTGCTTTGTGGAGCAACCAAAGACGGGAATCTTTGCTAAAAGAAGAAATCCAAGCTCACAAAGGATATTCCCTCATGCATTATAAACCATGGTTTTCCGTTTTCTAAGAACCGCTCTAGTACAATTTATATTGATTGTACCTACTATGCCGCTGATGATAATAGTTCTAACCTTGCGGCTGAGAATGCTGGCCTCTCCAACTCTCCTCTTGGTACTAGCTTTCAATTAATCGGTTGCACTTTACCTCGTATTCTGCCCTTTGTTAGAGAATGTTTTGTATTTTTCTGGGCCATAGTGTTTGATCTCAATACATTTGTGGCTTCAAACATTATCTGCTGCTACTTCCTCCCGAGTTTTATGTCGCAGAACGATCGGTAGGGTTAATCCTTTCGGATGGAATGGTTTAATCGAATATTTTTCTTCCTGCTGGAATAGGTTTTGCTTTGAAGTTAATGTCGTCATGATCTATTCAAAAATCAATTCTTAGGATCAAAACGATTTCAATCTATATCAAACAATCAAGATGTTTTTAAACTATATCAAACAATCAAGACGTTTTGAAACTATATCAAGCGACTTCTGCTTCCTCCCAAGTTTTATGACAGAGAACGATGGATTGGTTTAGCTTGATATTTTTCTTCCTATACTGGATTATATTTGCTTTGAAGTTAATGTCATGATCTATTCAACAATCAATTCTAAAAATCAAAACTATTAAAATCTAAACTATATCAAGAGATTTAAAACTACTTCCTCGCGATTTTTATGTCGCAGAACGATGTTATCCTTCTGTGTTCTGCTATTCTCTACAGAATATCAAAAATATTCTGTAGAGTATAAGAGATTATGATTTCATGCCAAAAACATTTAGACGAGGTTTAAATTTTAGCCGTATCATACAGTAACTTTAACCCTCCAAGTGGTTTCGACGAGATATCTCGTCCATCAAGATCTGACCAATTTTGGTAATGCCGAATTCAAGATACTGCCAACATTTGATGACGAGATCAAGATCTGGTCATTTTTTTCTGATGAGGATATCTCGTTAATCAAGATCTGGTCAGTTTCGATAATGACATGATAGTCGTCGAGACAACCAATTACTTAATTACTTCGACATAATTAATATGATTTATGGTACTAGCAATTGTATGTTTTATTATCTATAAAATCGATGTATAGAAGAATTCATATAAGTGAAATGATTAATTAAGTTTCTATAATAATCTTTTGTAGGAAAACCTAAAAGAACTAATTTATTTTCTGTAACAATCTATGTTTTCATAGTGCAACTTATATAAAATAAATGATTAATAAATGCTGTATGATAATGTGAGTTTGCAAAAGAAATAGCTAATTCATTTTCTATAGTAACTTATGTTTGTACAGTGAAACCTAAACCGAATTGTTGACAAAATTTCTAAAATAATCTTTTTATTACAAAATCTAAAATAAATAATCAATTCATTTTCTATAGTAAAATATATCTGTGTGGCAAGACCTAAAAGGAATGATAAATTCATTTTCTATAACCTATGTTTGTATAGAAAACCTAAAAGAAATATTGAATTCATTTTCGATAATAATATTTGATTGTATTGCAAAACCGATAGTGGATAAGAAGTACTGATTGATTAATTTTCTATAATAGTCTATGCTTGTATTACAAAACCGAACACATGAATAACTAATTAATTAATATATTTCATCTGATAAATAAGAAAGCTGTGAAGAGCACACTTTTATCGTTATTACATGCTCAGTTTAAAGGGATGAAGCGTAAAGCTCAATTATTTAGCTTTACATTTCATCTCTCAAAATTCAATGCAATTGTTATTAATTGGACACTAAAGACATAAAATTTCGTGAATTTTAAAATTCAACTACAATACATTTGTTATTAAACTATGCAGGTAAGATTTATGACGTAATGTGTAACCTTATATGTAATTTAACTACTAAAAGATAGAAAAATAGTAAACACATTGAAAGTGCAATTTTATCGTTGTTTAAATCTCGATGCAGTGGTTCTTATCTGAGAACCACATTACAAATTCCAATTGTATTATCTTAAAATATGTAGGGTGATATCTTAATATGTATGCAAAGGGCCATCTCTTAATATGTAAATTTTTTTTAACTCTGTTTTTAAATAGTAATCACGATCATATTTTGTTCATTAGCAAAGTTTTAACTGCCGATTAAGCTTGCTTATAATGTAGAAGTCCATATTTAAAATTGGAAAATGCGAACGATAAAACTTATGTTACTTCCAATTATCAGTACTTGTTTACGATGGGAATAAATTTAAAAGGTTTAGTTATTAATTTATTGTATCCATTCCATTTCAGAAAATGTCATTTAATCACGTCATTTGCTTTGTACTAAAGTACAAGGTAAAGACTAAGCATTATCTATTGCAATTGCATCGTTAAAATTCCAAGAGCCGCATTAACTATAAAACCTTCTATGTGAGGCTTCCTTTATTTCTATTATCCATTAGTTACAAAAAATTAATAATGTTAGGTTTCTTTGTGTTCTTTAAAATGCGTTAAATTTAATGTTTTTCATTTCTACCCCCAGGTAATAGAGAGTATTGGAATAAAACCTTTTAGGACGTGCTTAAGGAACTATAACTTAAAAATTCTATCAACTCTCATTTGTTTGGTACTCTAAAGTGTTCTAATAATCTCATAAAATAATATACCTTAAACGAACCATATTTTGCTTATAGTTAGAGAATGCTTTTCACTTTTCATTCCTGGAAACTATTAAATGACGAAAACGCATAATACATTGAACGCTGTAATCAGTTGAAGTAAATGATAGAGTATAGTTTTAGATAATAGTACTCTAACTCAAATTAATGAATTGATACACTTGTGTTGATGCTCTCATTCATATCTCCATAAACGTGCTTAATACATAAATTAGATATCGTTATAACGCACGAAGGTTTACAAGAAAAATGCCATAATTTTTTAATAAAATTAAAGCCATATATTTCCTTAAATTTGGTTATTTTACACTGCTGGCCACCCAAATTGCAACACCAAGAAAGACAAGAGATATCACAACAAAATTTATTTTGTAGATAACATGTTGACCAAGTATCAAATGATTAAATTTATAGACTTCTGTGAAGTGTGGTTCCTGCCAAAATCAGTAGCCAGAGTAGCCGCCATTGTTGGAGATCACCGCTGCCACACGCCTCGGCATTGATTCAAAGAGACTTTGGATGTGTTCTTGGGGTACAGCAGACCAAGCAGCTTCCACACGTTGCCAAAGTTGATCTGGTGTGGCAGCTGGGGATGTATTCTGGGTCAATCGTTGAGCAACCATGGACCACATGTTTTCTATCGACGAAAGATCCGGAGAGCGAGCTGGCCAGGGAAGCAATTCAATCTGGCGATTGACGAAGAACCCTTGGACAATGCGTGCCACGTGTGGTCGCGCATTATCCTGTTGAAATATGGCTGTGGGCAAGCCCTGAAGGTAAGGAAGGACAACTGGCTCCAACACCTCGGAGATGTAGCGCTGGCTGTTTAAAGTACCGGCAATGCGTACTAGAGGAGTGCGAGAGTGATATCCAATACCGCCCCATACCATAATACCCGGTGCAGGACCAGTGTGGCGGTGCATAACGCAGCTGTTCAGCATCCTCTCTCCACGGTGTCTCCAGACTCGAATCCGACCATCGTGGTGTTGCAGACAGAAGCGTGACTCGTCAGTAAAGACAATTTCATTCCATTCTGCCGTCCACATCCTTCTTTCATCGCACCATTGGCGGCGGAAACGTCTGTGGTTCTGCGTCAAGGGTAGACGAAGCAATGGACGTCTTGCGGACAGACCACTCTGCTGTAAACGGCGTCGAATGGTACGCGCAGACACTGGATGATGCGGTACAGACTGAATGTGCTGTGCTATGGTTCGTGATGTGGCTGAGCGATCCGTCACTGCCATACGCACAATATGCCTGTCATCACGTGAAGTGGTGCACTGAGGTGGATGCGATCGAACACGTCGGTCCGTCGTACCCTCCTGCATCCAACGATCACATATCCGCATTACAGTTGTTTGGTTTCGTCCAACACGACTACCGATTTCCCTGAAAGATAATCCACAATCTCGGTAGGCCACTATCCTTCCTCTGTCGAACTCGGATACTTGATCAAAAGATGATCGCTGTTTTCTACGAGGCATAATTGATCGTTTTTTTTGAAAAAACCACAAGAAAAACACAATTGCCGTACTTGAAATCGTCGAAATCTCCAAGCCTTAAATAGCGCTTTGAAGTGGCGCCACAGGCGCGCGTGATGTGCGTCTGCGCTGAAATTCTAATCATTTGCATATCTCACCTCCGCTAATGCATGTTGTAAATTTCATATTATTTGCATGCTTCCTTCAGGGTGTTGCATTTACGGTGGCCAGCAGTGTATTTTATATACAATTTCATCTAATTAAACAAATTTTTAAGGGACAGCAGACTTTCAAAACAAAGTTATTCCCCGATTGTTATAAAATTTGCATGGATTGTTTCTACTAAAAAGCCTACATATAAAGTTTGGTCCAAAAATATTAAGACGAGAGCGAGTTATTACATAAAACAGGGTCAAAATTTTCTGATAAATTAGCAAAAATTAAAAGATCCCATGCAATGTATTGTCAGTATTTTAATCCGTAATAGCCATACTCTCAAGATATCTGTCTTCTCATTATATGCTCTGACGAAACTGCTGCAATCGTTCATATCGGTCAGTTCGTCCCTCCTGCACTCACTGATTCCACATTCGCACCATTGTGGTTTCATTTCGTCCAACATGAGCTCAGATTTTTCAAAAGGATAATAAAGGTTAAAAGGATGTCTCGATAAGCCTCAATTCTTCCTCTGTCAAACTCAGAAACGTGCTCGTATGACTTGTATTTTTCGATGAGGCATAATTAAGCTTCCTATACACAGTAGCAGAAAGAAAACACAATTCCAATACTTAAAACCCGGCTCTCTGTTCTCCCTTTTCATACAGTTTACAGGAGGCTTTATTGACGCCCATGATTTGAATAAACCCTGCAGTGCTAATCATTTGCATATTCTTCTATGAACTATCTACATTGCATCCATTAACTTCCATGATCTACCAACGCATCGTGCAAATTTCAAGGCTAGATGCTTCCTTCATACTGTTGCATTTTCGATGGTCAGTAGTGTTCATTAATGTCGTGATTTTACTAAATACTTGATGGAAAACCTGATCCAACCCGAAGAAATTGGAATTAAAAGTACATTGTAATTCCAAAATAATTCGGACTTTCTTTCATACGAACAAATTCAATTAATTCCGATCTCCTTGGAACAATTTTGTTCACTAAAATATTTCTTAGTAAGATGTTTGTGGACCCCTGGGCTCGCAGATTGCCCTCATACTAGTCCGTTCACATATGTTTATAAATTAATACACAAGCTCTAAATCTTATGCCCATGATACCCTGGGAGTATCTCTCTTATGTGCATAAAACTTTCCTTGTGTATGTCTATTTGACGTGTCTTGATTTTGGCACAGCTTGGCTAAATGTGGTTCTTTTGTCATAATACTCGATCATCCATAAGAAACATGATTGCGTCATTTACCATGACATAATAACATGATTCCTACTCGGTAATGTAATCTATATAAATAAGAATGTAGTGTTTGTACATTAAGTATTTTCGACCCATTTCAAGTTTTCTATTAGTTTTGGACCCTTCTGATGCAAAATCCGTCTCTTGCGCGTTTGGTGTCTGTCTGTATGTATGTGTGTGCCTAAGCTACGTCCAAACGGTTGAAAATATTTTCATGAAACTTTGCATACTGTGAGTTCTTACGTCTATTTAGTGACTGAACTTGGTTGCGTAAGTCTGTCTGTTCGTCTTCCCGTTTCATGTTTGATTTTGTGTCTATGTGTTTGTACAAGTATCACATAAAGTTTATTCAACATATTTTAATTTAATGTTTTATATTTGATATAACACATTTTAGCTTAGAGAATTCATTATTTAAAATTTCTCTCCTTACATATTTAAGCAAGTTTCATTTTAAAACACCTGAGTAACTCTACTTAAATCAATCATAATTTGGTAGTTTTGGAGTAGCTGGAAAGTATGTCGAACATGCAATTACTTGAATTGTTTTACCGGTACTGCTGAAAAATAAATTATTTTTCCCAAAAACTATTTTTACGGAATTTAAATTCTAATACTTTTGTATTTTGAGCCTTATTTATTTTCTTTGCGAAATATAAACTATTTCCGAATATTTGGGATAGACGATATTTTGCAACGAAATGGAAACTCGTGTTCGTTAATCACATGCAGTGATATTTTCTATCTTTTGCGCTAGGAATTAATTTTGTATTTTTAAATTTTGTCCAATTTTTAGTTATAAGTTGGGGCAACTGCGAGATCGAGAGATAAAAACGAATCACGAATTTATATCTTCAGAACTTCTCGCCAACTTTTATTTTGTGTAATTCTCTTTTCTGTTTTAAATATTTATTATTTTAATAAATTGTAATTATTTTTCATCACACACAAAGTATTCTATTTAAAGTGGCATGTAAGTTAGAATAAAGCAAATTTTAAGTGGAATTTTGCCATTATTGAAAGAACTTTAATGTTAAAAATATTCGAACTAGGACTTGAAATATTACAAATTCTTTGTCTAGCGACAGATGGCCAAGGTGGCTTATTTTACGAATTGAAGCTGTATTTAAGCAACTTATATAAGGAAAGTTTGCTCAAAACAATGATTTTCTTTAGAAGAAACGCTGTCAAACTGATTTACCATTTAAAAAATGGTAATAGGTTACCTTGGCTTTATCTGTACTGAAGACATTCAATTTTAAAACAAGTTATTTTATTATTGCACGTGCCACAAAACGGAATTTTAGAGAAAAAATGTATTCGCTTTTAAAACAAACTTAATTATAAATATCTTATCTAATTAATTTGTCATCTTTCCCTTAATGGTAGCGAAATTCTAAAAGAGTGCCACAAATAAAAAATAGTGGGAGATAAATTATGAGTGCAAGAGTATCTACCGTAGATTCGTGATTTTTAGGAATTGAGTGGACCAAATTTACAGGAAAAGGACTTAAGAAAGGGAATTCCTAATCCCCCTCAAAATCGTCTTTTGTAGTAGTTTACCTTAGTGTGTCATCTTTCATCAGTTTGTACCTTTAGCAGGGATGCGATATATGTGAAAAGTATTACATGGATGGATATGCATGCATAGAATTTGTGTCCAAAGTAAGTTGTAGAAATTATAAAAATGTCGAAAAGGTGTTAAAAAATCATTTCACTCACACTTAAATGATTTGGCATTTTTCTACGAAAGAGGAAAGATATTATTTTCTGGTCACTTTCAATATACAATTAACCAATTCAACCCGAGAGAGGTCGGGCAATTTTGCTAGTTTTCAATAAAAACGCTGGGAAAGTTTTGTAATGGTCAAAAATTAGCTCACACAAACTAATATTTTACCAAACCGGATTGCCACTACATACACGTCAGGAAGGAAGGAAAACATTTCTTGTGTGTATGTCAAATATTTGACGTTTGTCATGTGTTTGGAGCAGCTTGGCCGAATGTGATTCTTGAGTCATAATACCCAATCCAACCAACTTTCAAGCACTTTCAGCCAGGTGCCAACCACTGCTTTAACCCTTCAAGTAGCTTTGACGAGATATCTCGTCCATCAAGATCTGACCAATTTTGCTACATGCCTCATGACTTCTTTTAAATATTACATCTATCTATTCAGTCACAAAGTCTGTCCATTCATCTGAAAGCACATTAATCTGAAATAAAAATGATTCAAGGGAACAACTTTGTTCTTTATTTTGTTCCTTAGCCTAAGTAGATGCAAGGGAGAATGTGACGTAATAACGCGGTTCCTACTCGGTACTGTAATTTTGAATAGAAACGTGGAAAACATTCTGTAATGATCAAAAAATAGTTCACAGAAACTAATATTTCCTCAAACCGGATTACCACTATCTTGGCGAAGACATACATGCAAGGATATAAAACTTTCCTTGGGTGTATGTCAATTACTTAACGTTTGTCTTATGTTTGCGCAGCTTGGCCTAATATGACTCTTGCGACATAATACCCAATCAGCAATAAGGTCCATATGACTTCTTTTAAATATTGCATCTATCTATTCAGTCACAAAGTCTATCTATTCATCTGTCAACACATTCATCTGAATTAAAAAATGATATACGGGAACAATTTTGCTTTTTACTTTGTTCCTCAGCCTAGGCAGATTAAAGGCTGTATGTGATGTAATAACGCGGTTCCTACTCGGTACTGTGATTCTCAATAAAAAACGAGAGGAACATTCCGTAATAGTCAAAAAGTAGCTCACACAAACTAATATTTCCCCAAAACTGGATTGCCACAATCTTGGCGAAGCGGCCACACGACAGCCAACATTCGGTTACAGTGATTTCTTTTGGAGGTTGGATTATGTTTTTGATGAAATAGAAAGAAAGCTCCCATTGGGCTCAGCCCTGAGTCACGTTTAAGTCGGAGTGAGAGCGGGAGATATCGTTTTGAAACCCAACCTCAATCACTGCTGCTCAATGGGAAAAACAGTAAGTCATTTACAAGTTAGTCACGTTTATAACTGAATTCTTCAGATCCTAGCCCAAGGAACTACTTTCTGGAGAGATGCCTATAGAGAAAAGGAAATTCGCTAGTATACTTGTCTTTTCCACCGCCGGATGAAATAACGTACATGAGTGGATATGTGTCGTCTTTTTTATCATACTATGTAACAGGACATGGCCCATTTTAATCTTACATGAGCAGGCTTAAAATAAACCAATTCTGAAAATTGCTCGTCTGGTGAAATTGGCACACTTCTACACTACATCACAACCTTCAACTTTACAGCATCATGGCATATAAGAACACCTGCCAACCACTTTAAAATCGCTTGGCTAAGGAACATTGCTCATAGCAAGGGCTCGAGGGTCAAAACTATTGGCATGATGAGGTTCATAGAGGCTCGAAAGGACTTGATAATTCCAAGAGATTGAATTTTTGGCATGGTGTATATACCGTATAATATAGTATGATATATAGATATAATTATTGATGCAATAATGTATAAATCTTATTATGCGAAAAACCCTACATTCTAAATAAAATTCCATCTCGGTGGCATGTCTTATTCATCACAACCACACTCATTTAAGATGTCACAGTACCTTTAGGCCTTAAAATCAGGAGAAAACTACCTAATTTCGATAAACTGTATCTTCTAACGTTTTCTTTGTATCACAATGAAACTTTAAATAGTGTTTATGTATGCTGTATATTATACAAATAATAAAAACTACTGCAGAAATGTTAAGTTAATTTGAACTTATACTAACTAAATATACGAGACAAATATTTACAAGGACAACTTGCCCGTAACTTTCTGAGTCAGCCCATGTATTTTCTGTCACAATAATGACTGAAATGAGGAATGGAGTACCTATATTTTAAATTCAAAATTTTTTTCTAAAAAGTACCCTCTTAAGGGCATTTATAAGTAGTATTAAATCCTACCCTTCACCCAGATTTCGAGAAACTGGCTATAGCTCTATCATAAAAATAATTGAATACTTTTAAAATGAGCAATGTTTTATTCCATTACCAGCTGAAGTTTTTTCTAAAAAGTACCCTTAGTGGCATTGAATAAGTTGTATTAAATTCTACCCTTCACCCAGATTTCGATATATATATATATTATATAGTATATTCCATTACCAGCTAAAGTTCTATTCTAAAAATACCATGAACTGCAGATATAAGTAGTATTAAATTCTACCCTTCACCCAGATTTCGAGAAGCTGTCTAACTCGCTTTCCCAAGCTCCCAGTCATTAACAAAGTGGGTAAATATACTTTGGAAATCCTTAATTAGCCTTTGGATGGTTTCAGTCACACTCTAACTCCCAGGAGGTATGAAAGGACCATCCTTACGCCAAATGGCTGACAGCTCGCGAGGATATTTCTTCCGTTGGAACTAACTAGTCAAGAACTCGCTCCAGTGTCAACAAGTGAATCACTAGATTTAAACATTGTTGCCTAGTGCTTCAGAAATTAGAGCGTTGGCGAAGTATATTCGTTGCAGCAGTACACGTACAGAGATGAGGCATCGCAAGTTGGTTGGTTGATTTGGGTTTTATGGCGCAAGGTCCAAAAGCGTACTAGCTGCGCCAAACACAAGATAGAGCGCAACCAAGTAAATTATAAATAAAATACTTTAAGATTAAATTTCTAGCCAACAATAAATAGTAGATTTAAAAAATACAACACTCAAAATACATTAAATAATAAAATGAAAATATGTATTGAAACGAGACGATTAAACAGGAAAATATAATAGGTAGGTAGGTACTTAATTAACATCGCACTGGAGCAGCACACGGGCTATTGGCGATGGTCCGGGATCAAACCCCAAGGGAAAGATCGAGGACAACACGTATTTTTGAACCACGGTCATATGATGAGGTCACACCTGGCTGACACCCCACTCTCCAAACTTCCACACCACGCCAGGAAAATATGTGATTATCGTCGTTATTATTATCAAAACAGAGTGATAGTAAAATGTTTTGATGCAGTTAAATATGAAAGATGAAATATTATACGGAATTTAAAAATTTTATGATTTGTAAAAATTTTAAAATATTTGGGTGGGTACTTTCCCCAGAAAATCCTGCAGGTTCAAAACTTATTTATGGAAAAAGTATTGACGGTGAGGATTAAAAACTGGACAATTGGCCAAAATATGGAGGACAGTAAAAAGCTGCGTCACACACGGCACCGTCTCTCTTAAAAGATGCATGTGAGTAAAACTTGCGTCTGATTCGAAGACGATTTAGAAGTACATCGCAGTGCCGTACTGGTAACGTAGGTCACACTGAGATGTCTGGACAGATACTGTGGAGCTTGTTATTGCTCTGTGCCTTCCGGTCATTTTGACAGTCGTCCCACACGATGTCTCGGACAGCATGTCGGAGATCATCGTATGGAACGTGTATATTTGTAGGAGTAACAGCATTTCTGGCTGCAACATCCGCGTCATCGTAAGAAGCTTAGTCATAAAATATATGGTTTGATCGTGACGGATTAAAGCATTGGACTTTTAATTTAGATTTAGAGAACCACTGCACATTGTTATTATGCTATTTAAAAGTTCAAGTGTCTTACTGGGGTTTTATTACAGCACAATATAAATGAATGTGTGGAGATCAACATTGAGAAAGTTCTCTCCAAATTTAATCAAAGGCAGATTTATTAATTTCCTTTTTTCTCATCAGTTTGATTTTAATCCTAGTGGTTTCGGTGAGAGATTTCTTCCATCAAAATCTGACCCATTTTGCTAATGACGAAATGTCTCGTCATCAATATATTGGCGATTTTTTTATGATCACAAGATCTGGTCAGTTTTATTCTACTGACGAGATATCTCGTCCATCAAGATCTGGTACGTTTTGCTGGCGAGAAAGCTAATTGGGACAACCATCAAGAGGGTTAATATCGGTTTTATACTGGTATTAACCTGTGTTTTGTAATCCTCCAAGTGCTGTCGACGAGATATCTCGTCCATCAAGATCTGACTAATTTTGCTAATGACGGGATATTTCGTCATCAAGATATTGCCGATATTTTTAATGACCGCATCTTGATCTAGTCAATTTTTTCTAATGACGAGATATCTCTTCCATTAAGATCGGGTCAGTTTTGCTAATGACAAGATACCTCGTCGAGACACACACCAAGAGGGTTAAAGTTTCTTAAACTTATGATTTAATATTTTAAAGTCAGCTTTAATCATTTAGACAAATTAGATACGTAATAAAGCACAGAGGCCAGCTCTTATAGAAATCATTTTACATATTTTAAAAAATGTTTTGAAGGTTCTTTGAATCTAAGACAATCTTACCAGAGATCGAAACTTCCATGCTCAAAAAGAAACATATTTTCTTGCATGCATTCCAAAACTTCTTTCTCCCCTTTCTTATTTTTTGCGTATAGGATTCTTGGGTTAAATCCCACAAGTTTCCCAATTTCCACGTCTGATTTCATCCATTGTAACCTTTTTCAATTCCTTCAAGCCTTGATTCTTTCTTTGTTCAGTATATTTTTACTTTTAAGAAACATTTTAGAACTTTTTCATCTTTTTATTCCTTTAGTTGATGTGATTCTAGATGTACTTTCGGTACAATGTTCTTTTGCTTCGAAATTTTTCTGGAAACTGAATTTATAATCATTCTATACTTTGATTGCACGCGTAGCAATACTCGCAGTACGTTTATGATATTGTTAGTGCTGAAGAATCAAGAAAACGTTATCCGAGAGCATAAAATTGTGTTTCATTCTCAACTAAGCTGATTCAAATGCCTTATTTATGACATTAACACGCATTTTTCTTTATTTTTACCAGAAAATGGCCTTTTTCATATTTTTGTTTAGTCATTTAAAGCATTTGTGTTACTTTTAAGACATTACTTTGCATATATATTTTGTTGGTTTCTAGAAGAAAGGGCATTTCTGTATGAATTTCTCTACACCACTTTTCCTTAGCCTCATTTTTCACCCATATAGGAGGGAAACTTTAAACAGTGCGAAATATTAAAATATTATTTACACATGAATACAACAATATATTTAGGGCACGTTTTGTAGCTTTTGGCCATAATGCATTTTTGTAAGACATTTTCTCAACAGTATGGACAAAATGTTTCAATTCAGCAAGAAAATCTCTTAGCTGCTTTACAAACTGTTAATTTATTTGTGACTCCTTATTCTAATATCCTGTGAAAGTGTTAGGTCTTTCGAAACTTATGCAACTATGGTTAAGAAATCGTTCAACAGTGGATTCCTAGCTACTGTGTTGTTTATGACAACAAGGTTACTAATTCCTGGGTCAATATAGGTTCATCGATTTAACAAACTTCTACTAATGGTGTGCTTTTTAATACAATACAATCAGACTATTAATCAAAAAACCCATAAAAGATTGTTTTTATCAAAGCATATTGGAATCTCAAGTCTGGAAAGATAAAATTGTTGACATCTCTAAGTGACGAATTCGTACAGCTGTTGCCGAACTCCAACTTGCAGCTGGTCACGATGGTCTATCGAAACATTTGCTTCATATTAATATCACCCCTGACCCTTTCTGCAGGTTCTACTATCTTGCGATTGTTTCTGAGAAGTCAGGGACCATCTGGGTTTATGAGACATTTTTTGACAAGATAAATATAAGTGTCAGTAGTGATTCTGCCGCTATGCATGTTTCCTGTATGTATTCTGAACGTGACAACACTTGACTTGTTTTTCGAATACGATTTCAGCACTTCGCCAATAAAAATCCCAAAGAATAGATTCCGAATTGATAAATAGAAGCTGATTGGTCAACACCAGATTAAAAGCCAGACGTTGTCAAAACGGTGATAAACTGCATTATAAGGTAACCCAGATATGTATCAACCGAGAGTATTTGGACAGCAGAAACAAAATCTTCTCAGACCGTCTGGTTTGTTTGTTTACACTGAAAATCCCTCTCACAGACTGTTTCTGCAGCTGCTCTTGTGTTATTCCTTTATTATTATATTTTATTTTATTGTCATTTTGTCTCCGGTAGTCTTTGCAATCCTACCAATGGAAATGAAAAATACATTTTCAAACAATTCTAATCCTCTGAGGGGTTCGCACATATAATTCCACCTTGGAACTTCACTTCATGACTTCAAGTTAGCCTTCTTGGACTAATAGAATATTTCCAAAAGCTTCTATTCTAAAGAAATGAGCAGTAGAATATTTTCTAAGGATTCGATTTGAAGGAACTGAGCGATAGAATATTTTCCAATGATTCTATATGGGCCGCGGTAGCCCAGTTGTAGGAGTAACGGATAAGCAAACGGAGGGTTGCTAGTTCGATCCAACCAAAGACCATCGCGTATAAAGGGGTCTGGTGCGCGTTAAATCTGTCGTGGCCTTAGATGTCCTCACGTTTGCGTGGTGTGTAAGTTTGGAGAGTGGGGTGCCAGCTCAGGTGTTATCTCGTCATCTGAACGTGGTTCAAAATGACGCGGTGTAGTCGGATCTTTCCCTTGGGGGATTGATCCCGGACCGTCGCCAATAGCCAGTTGTGTCACTCCAGTGTGACGTTAATTAAAATACCTACCTATCAATGATTCTATTCTAAGAAAATGAACAATACAATCATCCGAAAGGACTTTAAAGAAAGGAGCAATAGAATCTTTCCAAATGATTCTATTCCAATGAAAGGACTAATGGGATATTTCTAAGGGATGAAAGAATTCATGGATTCTTTAAAACGATGTGATTGTTCAGTCTTAGCCAACCTAGTGGTTGCCTTGACGAGGTACCTGTTGAAATCAAAACTGACCAGATCTCGATGGACGAGATATCTCGTCATTAGAAAAAGACCGTCCAGATCTTGATCTCGTAGTCATAAAAAAACGTCAATATTTTGTTGACGCGCTATGTCGCCCTTATAAAAATTGGTCAGACTTTTCTGGACGAGATATCTCGTCGAAACCGCTTGGAGGGTTAAGTATGTTGTGGGTAAAAGAAACCCTACGCTTCTTGGAAATATCGTGACGCTCAGAGTGAGAAGGCCGTAAAAATTCTAACCCCAGTGACGAAGTTGGGGGCTACTTTCAAACCCACGCGATTGCCTCGAACGCATCAAACACAACCGCACCAAGAAAAAGAACCAACCGACAAGCCCGGAACACAGAACAAAAATTCAGAAGAAAAGCACAGCACATTCCGGAGCGAGGACGAAGCGCATAACTTGTAGGAACGGGAGGCAAACAGGACCGGAAACTGTTCCTCGGCGATCTTCGGAATGCGAAGACGCAGGCAATAGCTCGCAGTTAATCCGATTACCAAACTCAATTGAGACTCCAAAATTTCATTTGCGCCTCCTGCCCTCATCAGCCCATCGCCATATCCCCTTCAGTTAGGAAGAGAAAGTGGATATTTTTTCCCCTCTGCCTTCAGTATTTTGTAACGCTGCAGCGGGCTGAAATCCACGTTACTATAGCAACAGCAATCCAATGATATGCACAGCGAGGCGCGAAACCAACAACGTATTGTCAGCATGGACCCAATTGCCAGCATTTTGTTGACTTTTACTCTGGGTGGCGTTATTAGGTGGGCTAGCTCCTTCGGAAGTGAACTGCAAAAGGAACAAGTCGGACATTTAACTTTTTTTGCAGGCCTAGGCTTTTTCAGTATCGATTTTGGGCGAAGTGTGCTTGGGGGATAGGAGTAGCCTGTTGCTCTGCTTCCAGATTTCAGATTGGAATTTTCGGAATTAACCGCATTGAAGTTTTTGTGTGTGTAATGAGCTCTGCAGTCTGGAACGGTTTCCATTTTCTCTTTGTGTGGGTGCGTGTAAAGATGCGAAGTTTAGGAGGGAATGGAAGGTGAACGGAAAATTGAATGCGTTTACGCTGTACGCTGTGGGATACTTCTCATTTTTGGTTTGTATCTGTGTAAAGAGGCGAAATTTAATAAGAAATAAAATGAAAATAAATGGGAAAATATTGAATACCTTCACTTCATGACTTGTACAATCTAGGATACTGTTTTTTCTGTTTGCATCTGTGCGCGAAGGAGGCGAAATTTAGTAAATAATGAAATGAAACTAAATGTAAAAATTAAATGCGTTCTACAATATGGGATACTTCTGATTTTCGGTTTGTATCTGTGTGTGTAAAGAGGCGAAATCTAGTAAGAAATAAAATGAAAATAAACGAGAAAATATTGAATAACTTCACATCATGACTTCATGACTTGCACAGTCTAGGATATCGTTTCATTTTCTGTTTGCATCTGTGCCGAAGGAGGCGAAATTTAGTAAACAATGAAATGAAACTAAGTGTAAAAATTGAATACGTTCTACAATCAGGAATACTTATCATTTTCGGTTTATGCCTTTGTGTAATGCAGCGAAATTTAGTAAGAAATAGAATAAAAATAAACGAGAAAATATTGAATAACTTCACTTCATGACTTGTTCAATCTAGGATATTGTTTCATTTTCTGTTTGCATCTGTGCGAGTAAGGAGTCGAAATTTCGAAAAGAATAAAATGAAAATAAATGGAAAAATTGAGTACTCTACAATCTGGGATACTTTTTCTATTTTATGTTTATATGTGTGAGTGTAAAGACAAAAATTTAAATGGGGAATTAAATCTGGAAAATTGAATGTGGGGGGACAATTTACACCCTAAGATACTTTTAATTTTCTGATTGTATGCGTGTAAAGATGCAAAAGAGAAAATATAATCGGAGAAACCAAATGGAAAATTCGAATACTGTTGCCCTTTACACTCTGGATACATACTGATTTATTTTACCTTTGTATGCGAGCATGTAAAGATGCAAAATTTAGAAAAGAATAAAATGAAAACAAATTGGAAAATTGAATACGTTTACGTGTATAATTTTCGAGTATTTTGGTGAACTTAGCCACCACTACAAAATCAACTTACAATGCAGTACTATAAATAACAGAGGAACCTTTCTCCACCATGAAGTACCTTTTAGTGACGAAATTGCTGTGCTTATCATACATCTTATTAAAAAGTTTGCACTGCTGTCTCTCAGAAGAAGCGGATAACGTCTTATTAGTAGTATGACTTTGCCCATAAGAATGGCCGTTCCTAATGTGGAAAATAATTTCCAACTTCGGAATCAGAATTTACCTCTTCTAGATATTGCACTTACTCTATCCCCTACCCTACGAAGATCTGTCTGGCTTCGGAGACCATACTGTTAGTAAACCACTGCTGGCAAACCATAGCAGTATGACTGACTATAAGAATGGCCGTTCCTAACATGGAAAACAATTGCTAGGTTGGGAATCAGTTTACCTCTTCTCCTATATATTTCACTTATTCTATCCTCTACCCCACGAAGCCTGGCTTGGGTGACCCTATTGGTAGTAAACCACTGCTGGCAAACCATATCAATATGACTTTGCCCATTTGATGTCCGATCCTAAAGTGGAAATCAGGTTCCAGGTTTGGAATCTAAGTTTACTTCTTCTAGATATTTCATTTTGTCTTGCATCTACCCCACGAAGACCTGTCTGGCTTGAAAGATCATACTGGTAGTAAACCACTGCTGGCATAGGGGGTTCGAGGGGGGTCGTCGAGGGGTTGTTTTCCTTTGTCCCTGTTGTATTTTGGGGTTGTCGAGTCACACAAACTCCACCACCCCGTCAAGATGTAGATTAAGCTTTTAAAAGTCTGGGATAGGGCATTACACCTTTTTCATAGAGGACAAAGACCTGGAGAAATAGCCAAATTTCAATATATAAAGAACAGACAGCGTTATTAAGATTTAAGACTGGTCACACCAAAGCCTTGGAATATGCCAGGAACTAAGATTTACCCTGACTGTCACAACAGTCAGAGTAACAACGTGACTATTCCGGACCACATACTGAGGGGTGACTGGTACTTCGGGGTGTCATTAAAAGACATTCATGATGACTCGAGACCTTTTTATAGGTGGAGGGACATCATGGAACTGATTTAATTTTGATCCCGAGATATTTAAAACAAAATAATTATTTTATAAATATTATTAATTTATTTAACCTTCCTGGTGGTTATTTCTACGAGGTATCTCATCTTTAGCAAAACTGCCCAGATCTCGATGGACGAGATATCTTGTCAATGTAAGAAAATTGGCCAGATCTTGATCTCGTCATCATAAAAAAATGACAATATAAAAACTGACGATATATCTCGTCGTTGGCAAAACTGATCAGGTCTTGAAGGACGAGATATTTCGTCGAAACCACTTGGAGGGTTAATCGTGTAATAATATGAGTGTAGTTTCCGCATAATTTTCCTTTATTTTGAAAACGGTGTTTTTTAAATACCTGCGTATTCGCTTTCTTTTTAGGAAAATATATTTTTGCTGTGCAAAGAGCACTGAGAATATTGAGTAATGGTTGATGAGTGGGAGAAGGATTTAACACTGGAAAAGTACCAACAGTTTTAAATAAAACATTTCATCTTATTTCATAGGTATTTCGTTGATGATTTACTTCAAATAAAGTATCTGAATATAAAACTTCTGATAACTCTCCAAGTGGTTTCGACGAGATATCTTGTCTTTCAAGATTGGTCAAATTTGCTAATGACGAGATATCTCGTCCATCAAGATCTGAAATTTTATTACTGTCGATACCTCATAATAAAGATTTTACCCATTTTTTCATGATGACGAGAAAGAGATCTGGTCAGTTTTTCTAATGACGAGATATCTCGTTCATCAAGATCGAGTCAATTTTGCTAATGACGTGATACTTCATCGAGACAACCACCAGGAGGGTTATATAGACTGTTTAAAACAGCGAGGACAGGTTGGTGGGAAAACCTCACGCATGGCCAAAGGTGTCAAATTGTAGCAACCTACGATAGATTAATATTGGTTAATTTATATTTATTACATTATTTGGCAATTATTTACACCATTTGCATTCATTTCATTATCATAAACGTACAGCCTAAACTTGGTATCTTTAAAAACATGGTTTCTAAGGTTATTTATTAAAAACTACGAGAGTCTTCAAAATATATATGGACTGACTTTGTTAAATTGAATTTACTATTTCAGTAAAGATAATATACAAAATAGTAGGTAGAAAATATAGGTGAGCACGGAATTTATGAAGTTCAGTTTATTATTTTCGAAAAAGGATCCTCTATTATTATTTCCGCTACCTCAGAAAATAGAGGATTTATAAGGCATAAAGAAACACCTTTCAGAAAATACAGAGTAAATCGTTCACCTCTCTGAAGAAAGAAATTACTTTGGACATGCTGAAGTGAGATATTTTAAAAATACATTTTCTAATATTATGCTCTAAAGTTCTAGAAGCTATACTTGCTTTGTTACTTCCAGTTTTGAGAACTTTAGAAATAAAATATATCCTACAGAAAATATGGTATATGAAACTTCTTTAAATTAATATTTAGGTATGGAACTAAGGTATAATAGTATTTTTAGTTTAGTTCAATCTGAACATATTTGTGGAACTAAGAAAGAAATTGTTCATTATTGTAGCGTATATAAATTACGTATGCAAAAAATATAGAAAATGCTATAATTAGTGAATGGTATCAAAATAACCTAAAAATATAACTTATTTATAAGATTCTACGTATGTGTAAAGTAGTATATATCAAATATTTAGCTAGTATACTTTAAATATGGATAGCCTGCCTGATCTCGAGATTTATCCCCAATCGAAGACGACTGGGCCATCATGAGGCTCACACACAACAACCTCATATAACACAGGATCTACTTCCACTGGTGGAGATTGCTAGGCGAGCAGTATCTTAAGACTACATGACACTTGCACAAATAAACGAGGATTCGGCTATATATTCGTACTAGTAAACACAAAGTATATACAAAACACAACCACAACATTACAATAAACAAAACAAATTCACGTGATTTTAAAGAAATATTCAAATGAAACTGAAATTTTTTTTAGAATAATTAGTTTACCTTTCATATGGATAAATTCTAGATTATAAGAATGTTTATCGTTTATTATTGGGTTAGTTATGCAGTCAAAAACTCTTAACATCAACTGATGTTTTAATATCCGAATTCGCAGAATGAATCCCAAATTAGTTTAGTGTAGTTGCGAATGCAGCTTAAAGGCAGATAAAACATTTTCATATAACCTACCTCAAACATGTTTGCAATCCAAGGATATGGATAAATTCTAGACTATAAGTAAGTTCATCGTATATTATTGGATAAGTTATGCAGTCTAAAACTCATAACACCAGCTGATGTTTTAAGATCCCAATTCACAGAATGAATCCCAAATTAGTAGAGTATAGTTGCGAATGCAGCTTAAAGGCAGATAAAACATTTTCATATAACCTACCTCAAACATGTTTGCAATCCAAGGATATAGATAAATTCTAGACTATAAGTAAGTTCATCGTATATTATTGGATAAGTTATGCAGTCTAAAACTCATAACACCAGCTGATGTTTTAAGATCCCAATTCACAGAATGAATCCCAAATTAGTAGAGTATAGTTGCGAATGCAGCTTAAAGGCAGATAAAACATTTTCATATAACCTACCTCAAACATGTTTGCAATCCAAGGAAAGGCACCCCTTCAAAATTTTTATTTCGTAAATAAAGTTGAATGAGCAATGGAATTAAAACATTAAAAAAGCAAAACTAAAGCCCGTCACTTATTCCCAAGTAACCCAGTCCCTTTCGTATATCTTTTAACACTTTAGTATTTTAACAAGATTGCATTAAGTTGGTTACCACGCTATGATGCTTATCGAAAGAGACTTTTTTGCGCGCCACGCACGCTCTCAATTTTAATTAACTTTTTCAAAGTCAAAATGAATTAAAATCTCTGAAATCCTATATTTGAGTTGCGAATCCGAGACTAAGATCTGAAGTAAAACCCTCAGCCTACTTATCTTGATTAAATTCAACTCGAGGAGGGAGGTGACTCAATAAGTGGTGAGGAAAATTAGCTTCAAGAAGTTTGCTTATTCAAAAAGCTCGGGGCACAAGATACAAACACTCCGCTCCTGTGCATCTAACTTTAATTAAAAACGCTTCAAATATTTTGAAGAGTATAAACACTTGCCACGGGAAATATCGAAATAAATTAATAAAAGCGAAGTCTACGTTTTGCTATTTGTCGTTTCTTATGAAGAAATTATTTTTTGCTTTAAAGTAAAGGTGTAAATTTTGGGTTATTTTGATTTTAAAAAAAAATTTCGAGATGTTTCCTTCAGGATGACTGACTTCTAGAAGCTACAGTTCCACATTTCATTATTCAAAATTAAATCAAAGTAACAAAACTTTACAATGGTAGCACTTCGTAGTTCTCTTTCGTAACATTATGTTAGTTCTCTTTTGTAACATTATGTTAGTTCTCTTTCGTTACACTATTCTAGTTCCTTTTCGTAACATTATGTTAGTTCTCTTTCGTTATATCTCGATGCTTTTGTTTCAAGATGCAACCTTCAGGATGATTAATTCCGAAAAGTTATATTTCCCGGTTTCATTGTCCAAAATTAAACAAAAGTTACAAAACTATACAATGGCTGTACTTCATATTAGATCGATTTCGCTACATGAAAATGTTTGCAATATTTCTTTCTTCAAACCGTAACTTAATATTGTTACAGCTAAAATGTTTTTCGGGAAAGAGGAAAATTAAAATTTATTCATATTGCGTTGAATTGCGAAGTGGCTAATGATATTAACATTGTAATACTCGTTTATACAGATTTGTGATGCTATTCCTTGCCGTGGATAGTTTCAGGCATGTCTTCTGAGAGCTGATCTTAAAATAAATTCGTGTTTTTAAATAGCGACTTTTGTTCACCTAGGTACGTGAAATACTGTTAAAATATTCATTACAGTTACTTTCTAAATTATGTTAAAATTCAGTTATAAATGAGACATACCTGTGACTTTATTTCTCTAATTGGAGAGCCACATCTTCTGTCAGCTGGTTTTAAGATGAACGTTTCTTAGTTGTGACATTACTCATTTAAGTACGCGAAACTCTTACTTTAATCTAGCTAATGCCGTTCCCTTCTTCAATATGTTAAAATACAGCTAAAATTGAGACAGACCTGTGACGTTATTCCTCTAATTGGAGAGCCACATCTTCTGTCAGCTGGTTTTAAATGCACGCTTCTTAATTGTGACATTCTTCATTTAAGTACGTTTATTTTAATCTAACCAATATAGAGTTCCTTTCTTCAATTTGTTAAAAATACAATTATATATATATATTTTTTGAGACATGCCTGTACCACCGTTCCACCAAGTGGATAGTTTCAGTCATGTCTTCTGTAAGCTGATCTACGATCTCGTAAATACGCTTTTTTCAGTTCTACTGTTATTCCTCTTGGTAACAAAAGTTATCAAAATTGTTAATGGAATTACTTTAGTATTAAAAAACATTTTTACTTAAGTATTGCATCTATTGATGCCAGATTTATTTAGGGAACTTTTGAAGATATATTTAAATTAATACGTAAACTATACCAGCAATCGCTTGTTAAATCCCAAAATTACAAATCCATTCCGAGAATGAAACGCAAAATTTCGGAGCAAAATTCAAGTAAACCTATCTCTTAAATTTGGAATCCTGAAACTGACAGGTGCTTTTCATATTTTGCGTCAGAATCAATTGTGTGTTAACAAATTGTGCCTACATCGATTATATTTCTGAGAACACGATGCTTGTTAAATACTTTTAAGCATCCATTGAAGATGAGTTTCATAATGCAGATTTACTTTTAGAAACTTGATTAATGTGATTTAAGGTGACTTATGTATTCTCCAACCATGAATATAAATTACAAATAAACGTCTACTTTTGGCGATAAGTTACATCGTGTCTCGTAAATAAAAACAAGACTTCCCTAACTTTCAACATTACTGGGAGGGCAATTAATCTTTCCCATTCATTCCACAATAAACTTCTAAAAACCTTTGAAAAAGATTTTCTTTTCATGAAAAGCTGCTTTTCGAGGAACATTTAAGTCTGTATACCAAAACAATATCTTCGCGTTCATTTATTAGGGGAAACATTACAACGAAATACAAGAATGAGAGGCACTTCCATGTCTAAATGCATATTATGAGCGGGAAGAAATCCATCTCCAGGATCATGAAATGCGATATACTTTCAGTTATTCCTCTGATAGGAGAGCATAAAAAAGAGAAACATGATTTTATATTGCAAGAACAGATGTTCTTGAAATACGATATAAGGAAAGAGAATTCGAAAAATCTGTACCTTGATTCGGATCAAACTCAGCTTCTACTTCATCTAAATGTCTACATCTGGCAATAAGTTAAAAGCAAGACTTCCCTAACTTTCAAAAATTCTGGGAGGGCAATTAATCTTCCCCATTCATTCCACTGTGAACTTCTTAAAACCTCTTTCTTTCATAAAAAGCAGTTTTTTTTAGAAACATTCAACTGCAAATACCATAACCTTATCTTCACATATATTTGTTAGGGGAAGCATTTCAACGAAATACGAGAATGAGACGCACTTCCATGTCTATATGCATATGATGAGCGGGCAGGAATCCATCTCCAGGAGCGTGAAATGCGATATACTTTGCGTTATTCTTGAGGTAAGAGAAGCATGATTTTATATTACAAGAACAGTTCTTGAAATACATTACAAGGAAAGATAATGGGAAAAATTTGTAGCTTTTTACTGATCGAACTCGACTTCAACTTTACTTCTACTAAACGTCTACTTCTGCTATATCATGTCTCTTGAATAAAAACAAGACTTTCCTAACTTTCAACAATGCTGGGAGGGCTATCAATATTCTTCAATTATTCCACAGTAAACTTCGAAAAACCATTTATAAATATTTTCCTTTTCTAAAAATAAGTTTTTGAGCAACATTCAACTCCAAATACCATAGCCTTACCTTCACGTACATTTATTAGGGGAAGCATTACAACGAAATACGAGAATGAGACGCACTTCCATGTCTAAATGCATACGATGAGCGGGCAGGAATCCATCTCCAGGAGCGTGAAATGCGATATACTTTGCGTTATTCCTCAGATAGTAGCGCGGAAAAAGAGAAACATGATTTTATATTGCAAGAACAGATGTTCTTGAAACACGATACAAGGAAAGGGAATGCGAAAAATCTGTAGCTTGTTTCGGATCAAACTCGATGTGGAATAAAGCGGTGAGCGTTAAAGGCAGAGAAAACGAAAGAAAGCTTAAAACAACAATGTGAACATTTTTATTCTGGCCAGAAGTTGGCAAGCTTCTTCTATCGATGGCAGAAATAAAGTATCGCCTTCTTACATCCCACTGCATGTTTTACACGGAAAGGATAACCTGGCCACTGTCATGGATCATTAGAAACTGAAAGAATTCTAGTATTTCTTAGCCCTTGGTTTTTATTTTCCACCGAGGCAAAGCTTTATCTCCCTCGTCCATCTTTTCTCTAGTTTAACTCCACTTTCCAGTGACTATTTCCTAGAATTAGCCCTCCTGGTGGTTGTCTCGACCAGGTATCTCGTCAAACTGACAAAGGAATGATCAGGTATCGATGGACGAGTTACCTCGTCGTTAGAAGAAAACTGCCCAGATTTTGATTTTATCAACATTGAAAAATCTGCAATATCTTGGTGACGAGATATCTCGTCATTAGCAAAATTGATCAGGTCTTTATTAAATTCTTTTTCAATGATTCTGGGTTACAATTGTAAAAAGTGTTTGAAATTATCCTAGGATACTAAAAACATTACAAATAGGGACTATTCGAGTCTAAAGCAAAATGTAAGCTAGTAAAAGGTAATTTAGTTAAATTAATTGTTTTAGAAATCGTGTAAAGCTAAAATACATGTTTTGTGTTACAGTTATTTCCCATGCATTACACTATTTTATTAGTCAGTGGAATTAAACGGTGCCTACTTCTACTAAAACTATCTATTAAAATAAATTCACTTACAATGATTCTGGGTTATAATAGTAAGAAATGTTTGAAATTATCCTAGGATAAATGAAACACTATAAATAGGGACTTTTCCAGTTTAACCCTTCAAGTGGTTTCAACGAGATATCTCACCATCGAGATCTCGTCAGCTTTGCTAATGGGAAGATATCTCGTCGAGACAATCACCAGAAGGTTAAAGCAAATTGTTGGTTAGTAAAGGGTAATTTAAAGTTAAATTATTGGTTTATAAATCGTGTAAGGCTGAAATATATTTCTTGTATTGTAGTGATTTCACACATTAAACTATTTTAGTAACCAGTGGAATTGAAAGGTGCCCACTTCAGTCTCTTAAAGTTCAAATTCGCTTACAGATATTCTATGTAATTTTTATAAAAATTGTTTGAAATTATCCTAGGTTTCCCACCCCGTTTGAAAGAGCTAAAGCATTAAGGCTAGTAGATATAAATATTCCAGTTATAATAAGGGCAGGAGGATAAGTATTTTTACTTGATATGAATGAGTTTAAGGAGTGGTAAATATGGACGAAAGGACATATGATGTCCCACATCTCTTGAAAGCAACTAAACATAACAATTGTTTGGCTATATGCAAAATAGTACGTTTATATAAGGTGATAAGGCTAAATTATTGGTTTATAAATCGTGTAAGGTTGAAATATATTTCTTGTATTGTAGTGATTTCACGCACTAAACTATGTTAATAACCAGTGGAACTGAAAGGTGCCCATAAAGTTTACCCCAAGTAATGCCTCACTGAAAGTCTTCAACCAAAAGGTTTATTTTCCAAAAAACCTCTTGGGGCCGTGATAGCCCGGTGAAAGAGTTTCAACTGGAGGATTCGAAACTCGATCGCACCAAACAGTCGAATACGTGGGGCTGGTTCACGTTAAATCTGTCGCGACTTCAAATGTCATCACGTTGGCTTGGTGTTGAAGTTTGGAGAGTAAGGCGCCATCTCAGGTGCTGTCTTCGTCATATGACCGTGGTTCAAAATTACGAGATGCTGTCCTCGAATCTTTCCCTTCGGGATTGATCTCAGACCGTCACACGACCGTTGTTTTGCTCTAACGCAACTACCTCTCCTAACGCAACTTAATTCAACTACCCTACCGAAAAAAGCTCTTAGCATTTTCCCCATCTAAGGGTTAAGTCAGACAAAAATTTCATCGCACATTGATCCCGGACCATCGCACATTGATTGGACCGTCACCAATAGCCCGTTGTGTTGCTCCAGAGTGACGTTAATTAAAATATCTACCTACCTACCTCAACCTTAAAGTTTATTTTCCAAAACGGTTCTTAGCATTTTTTCCATCAGAGGGGACAAAATTCTTCAAGGGGGCATAAGTCTGACAAAAATTTCACCCCACATTTTTCGTTTCTTTATTGTTTAAATGTATCTTTTTTATACAATTATTATAGATGTTCAAATCTCAATCCTACTACTGTTGATTCCGATATACAATAAATACTCCTTATCCCCTTTTATAAGAGTGGCTTAAAAAGATTGACAAAACGTACAAGTTTATAAAAAAATCCTTTTCATCTACAGATATCAGAACATGGGTAACTTGACGCTGACTTGCCAAAGAACATCTCGTTAAAGATCTCTCGGTGGCTTTCTTAAGGGCCCTCTTTAATAGCTGGCAGGCAAAGAGAAGAGATAAAAGCAGAAGAGCTAAAGTGCCGAACTAAGAGCTGGCACTAAGGAGCCAAAGGCACTTGGATCTCTCTTTTCTGTCTTCCCTTTGACAACCCGAGTACGTCCTTTGCTGTATCATGTTCTTCCCAACTAACCGTTCTAATAACGTCGATAATTTTCTTTTTTATGGACCGACTATTTGGACAGGGTAAAACTCTGGCATTCTGAGGTCGAGTAGATGATGCTAACTAAAAGAACAATGAAAGACTTGGCAAGTATGTCTTGACTTATACGATTCTATCATAAGGGCGCTGTGGGCTTATCGTAAGGTCATGCTTGGAAAGATCACGTTGTTGACATTAAGTCAGACTATGTAATATAAGGAGCGATTTAGCTGTTCACTTGACAGCTACTTACTCTAGTATGATAGTCTAATTATGTGGGCCGTGTCAGTCCAGTTGGGAGAGTCGCGGATTAACTACCTGAGGGTTACCAGTTCGAGACTCAATCCAACCAAAGACCGTCGTGTACGTGGGGTCTGGTGCACATTGAATATGTCCTTTACTGTATCATGTTCTTCTCAACTAACCGTTCTTATAACGTCGATAAGTTTCCTTTTTTATGTGCCCGACTATTTAGATAGGATAAAATTCTATAGATAGATTCTATAGGAGTAGATAATGCTAACTAAAGGAGCAATGAAAGACTTGACGAATATGCCTTTACCTATACGATTTTATCATACGTGGTAAGATCTTCACGTAGTTTAACAGTAAGTCTAACTACGTACTACATTAATCTATCTCTGTTGTAATATAAGGAGCAATTTCACTATTCCCTTGATATCTACTTATTGTAGTACGGTAAAGTCTAGTTATATGTGCCGCGGCAGCACAGTTGGTAGATTCGCGGATTAGCAATCTGAGGGCTGCAAGTTCGAAATTCGATCCAATAAAAGACTCGTGTACGTAGAGGTTGGTGCACTTTAAATCTGCCATATCATCAAATGTCCTTAAGTTGGAGTGGTACCAATAGCGTTGCAGTGGTGCCAATATATCTAAATTCTATTCACACATAGGTACATTTAATGATCATAATATATATTTCTAAGCCTTCCTGTTGGTTGTCTCAACGAGGTATCCCATCACTAGCAAAACTGACCAGATCCTGATGGACGAGATATATCGCCATTAGGAGAAAACTGAAAAGGCTTCATAGGTTCGTTTCCACCCTGGGTATATTTCTCTGTTCGGTGTCGGTAAAACTTTCTTTGTGTGTGTGCATGTACATTACTTGATGTCATCTCTCTTGTCTGGTGCAGCATAGCCAAGTGCGGCCCTTGAACCATAAAGTCCAAAAACCAACCAACCAGATTACCAAAAGTGTGGACTACAGGATCAACAAAGTTGCGAAAGCAGAGTCCATGCAAATACATCTACGCAGTTCCTCGCAGCGGGGAGCTAGTTACATTAATAGCGTGTATACCTGGAGCGGGTGACTGAAAGCCCACATACGGCAATGACGCAACAGCAGAAGCGACATATTGACTAAATAACCATATATATTAATTCTTTCCTCAGTAGAATCCCTTGTTAAGATTCGATCTGTCCTTTCCTTAGAACATAATCCTTTGGAAAGATTCTACTGGTCAAAAGGTCAAACCCTCTTAGAAAGGAAATCTATAAGTTCCAAGGTAGAATTACGCGTGTGAACCCCACAGAGGGTTAACTCAAAGTACCCATATTTTGCAGTTGTCACTGTTCTTCCTGAACAGCGTTTAATGAATCCGTCAAATGGATACGTTCCACATTTCAAAATATGTGAACTACGGGAACAACGAAGTTACGAAAACAGAGTCCTTGCATATAGTATATCTAAGCGGAGCTGGAGTTAGATATATTAATAGCATGTCCACCTGGAGTGGACGACTGCAAGCCCACATAGCAGCAATTACGCAACTGCAGAAGCGACATATTGACTAAATAACCACACATATTAATTCTCTCCTCAGAATAGAATCCAATGGAATGATTTATCTGTTCTTTCCTAAGGACATAATCCGTTGGAAGAATTCTACTGGTCAAAAAGGTCAAAACTTCTTAGAAGTCATGAAAGGAAGTCTGCAGTTTCCAAGGTCGAATTAAGCCTGTGAACTTCACGGAAGGTTAACTCAAAATACCCATATTTTACAGTTGCGTCACTGTTCTTCCGGAACAACGATAAATGAATCCGTAAAATGGATACGTTCCAGATTTCCACATATGTGGACTACCGGAGCAACAAAGTTACGAAAACAGAGTCCATACAAATACATCTACGCAGCGCTGGGCCTAGTTACATTAATAGCGTGTTCACCTAGACTGGGTGACTGCAAGCCCACAAAGCAGTAATTAAAAGCGATAGATTGACTAAATAACCACACATATTAATTCTTTCCTCAGAATAGAATCCATTGGAATGATTTATCTGTTCTTTCCTAAGGAAACAGTCAGTTGGAAAAATTCTACTGGTCAGAAAGGTCAAAACTTCTTAGAAGTCATGTAGGGAAGACAGCAGGGTCCAAATTTGAATTACGCGTGTAAGCCCCACAGAGGGTTAACTCAAAATACCCATATTTTGCAGTTGCGTCACTGTTCTTCCCCAACAGCGATAAATGTATCCGTCAAATGGATACGTTCCAGATTTCCACATATGCGGACTACCGGAGCAACGAAGTTACAAAAACAGAGTCCATGCAAATACTACATCTACGCGGCGCTGGGGCTAGTTACATTAATAGCTTGTCCACCTGGAGTGGACGACTGCAAGCCCTGTCCGTTTCGATCCTCTGATCGAAGCCGATCACGTCCGAGCATCTGGAGCAATATTTTATTTATAGTTTTCAGCATCTCACGTATCCGCGATGTGGAAGGGAAATATTTATTATTTTATAAAACAGGAATCTCTGGAGGGGGGAGGATGACAAGATTATAGAAGCGAAAGGTCTCTCCGGAAATTTCGTTTCCTCAATTTTGATTCTTTAGCCAAAACCCCGGCTCGTTAATCTTCTATGACAGAGCGCGGAACCGCTCCCACATTTTTGATTCTCCGGTCGATCACTCGGCTACTCAAAAAGTTTATATTCGTCATGAGAGGATGCGGTTATTAACTCTGGAAGGACTTCGTAGACCAAAGTGGGAAGTTTTCTTTTATGGCCGTCCTTTAAAGTCTCCGAGGCTTCAAATTGCATTAGTCGGAGGTAGTGTATTTTTTGGAGATTGAAAAGGGAATAAGTAAATTCCTATTGCTTTTTTGGTGCCCGTTTAGTGGGTTGGTTTTTTTTGTCACTATCGCAAGCCCCCTTTTGAGGAGATATTTTATTGGGTTTTATATTTCGTGTACATTAAAAACCCATTAGTTCGGTATGTGCCGATATTTTGTGTGATCTTAACATATTAGAAACTTCGTAGTAAATAAAGGTGAATACATATATATTAAAGTTCAAGTGACATTTATTTAAGTTTATAATTTTGACTGTATTTATTAAATTATTATACTGATAGCTAGATTATAGCATTGTCTCTCTGAGGGCTTCATACAAATAATTCAAACTTATAAATTACAGTCTTCCCTGCATGACTTCCAACAAGTTTTGACCTTGATAATGTAATCTTTAAATATAAAGAAATGAGCAATAGAATATTTCTAAAGAAAGATCAGACCGAATCTTTCTAAAAGATTCTATTCTAGGGGAAGGACACACGATATAATTCTTTGAAAGAATTTTATTTTAAGGAAAGAGCTTATAGTCTTTCCAAATTATTCTATTTTGAGGAAATAAACAATATAATCTTTCCAGGGTATTCCATTCTGAGGAAATGAGCAATATAATATTTTCAAAGTATTCTATTATAAGGAAATGAACAATAGAATCTTTCCAAGATCTGGTTAGTTTTTTATTCTGTGGTCGATCACTCGGCTACTCAAAAAGTTTATATTCCTCATGAGAGGATGCTGTTATTAACTCTGGAAGGACTTCTTAGACTAAAGTGGGAAGTTTTCTTTTATGCTCTTCCTTTAAAGTCTCAAAGGCTTCAAATTGCATTAGTCGGAGGCAGTGTATTTTTTGGAGATTGAAAAGGGAATAAGTAAATTCCTATTGCTTTTTGGTGCCAGTTTAGTGGGTTTATTATTGGATTTAATATTTCTTGTACATTAAAAACCCATTAGAGTTTGGTACGTGACGATATTTTGTGATATCTTAATATTTAATAAACTTCTTGGTAAATAAAGGTGAATATATATATATTAAAGTTCAAATACCGCTACTTAATTTTATAATTTTGACTACATTTATTAAATTATTATACTGATATTTGGATTAGTATTTACCCTCTGAGAGGTTCACAGGTATGATTCCACCTTGAAAACTGTAGTCTTCTCTGCATGATTTCAAACACCTTTGACCTTTCGACAAATATAATCTTTTTATTATAAAGAAATGTGAGCAATATAATATTTCCAAAGAATTCTTTTCTAAAGAAAGGACCGACGGAATGTTTTAAAAGGATTCTATTTAAAGGAAATGAGAATTAGAACCTTTCCAAAGGATTATATTCTATGGAAAAGAGCAATATAATATTCCAAAGTATTCTATTTAAAGGAAGTGGCCCCCAATAGAATATTTCTCAAGAATTCGATTCAAATTAGAAATAGAATCTTTTCAAAGCATTATATTCTAAGGAAATAAGCTATATAATATTCCAAAGTAATATATTCTAAGGAAAGTACACACACTAATAGAATCATTTTGAGGAATTTTATTCTCAGAAAATGGGCAATTGAATCTTTTTAAACTATTCTATCCTGTAAAAAGGATCGATGGAAATTTTTCAGTGGATTCTATTCAAATGGAAGAACCAATAAAATATTTCCAAAAGTTTCTATTCTAAGGAAAAAACAATAGAACCTTTCTAAAGGTTGAAAGAATCCGTGGATTCGTACAACCAATATATGTTGTTATTTTCTCAGTATGTGGGGTTTGGTGCAAAAGTGGTACTCAATACTCGGAAATCTCAGAGGGTTAAACGTGCCAATGGTCTTTGACATGATTCATCCTTCCAATGGGACGAGAACAGATCTGTAGCAACACTCAGCTCCACTAGAGACCACTGCATCAATATTCAAATTTCAACTGTTTCTCATCATTCTTTATAAGAACGAGGAAGTGTTGCGGGAGGTTAGCTCTCTGGTGTAATGACGACGAAATTGCTGTGTAAAGATTGCACAAAAAGATTTTTGATGAATTTGACTGGAACTGGAGGTTAGCTCTTCCGTGCAACAACGACGAAAGTGCTGTGTAAAGATTGCATAAAAAGATTTTTGATGAATTTGACTAGAACTGAAGGTTAGCTCTTCGGTGCGACGACAAAAGTGCTGTTTACAAGATTACACAAAAAGATGTTTGTTGAATTTGACTCGAACACAGACATAAGTGTGTATTTGCCACTGTGAATCTAAACTCCCCGTTCGTTTCCTGCTGTAAATAACTGAATGTATAGAAATGTCAATAAACATGTTGCAAAAACAGTATAAATCAATTTAATAAGAATGTGTTGTATAGTAAGAGACTGTGTTAATATAGCATTCCAAGTTTTAAAAAACGACGCAAAGTAAAATCGGAGTGAATATTTAAAATACATCTGTCATGAACGGCAACATTTAAAAGTAACAAATATTGCCATCAAAGTTTGTCACAGTTGTAAATAATATCAATCATGAACGGAATTCTTAGTTTTCGTTTTCTGAACAAATAGGGCTCTCAGAGCACATCCCCTTCACGGACCCGAGGTACACTAATGATCTTTTCTTTTCCCATGGGGATTAAGCCCTTAGAGGCACATATTCGTTAGGTGTGTACTGGCAGCACGGAACCGAGGTACCCTAGTGATTTTTTCTTTCTCAAATGGGGTTGACAGTCTTTGGTAAACTTGGGCGATCGCGCTCCAGGGATACCCCAGCGATATATGTATACCTTTTTCTACTTTCATCCCATCATTACATTACCCAATCCCTCTTCTTTTCCCTTCCACGGCATGTTTTACTTGACTTCGCCTTGTGTTTGGCCGAATATTTGCGCCATAAAATCACAAAACAATCAACCAACGCGATAAATTACTTCATTGTTCATCGTTGTTCTTCCGGGACAGAGATGCGTTAATTCCCACTGAAAGTACGAAATCGTGCTTACAATAAAGAATTTTGCCCTTAGTTGAGTTTCAAGAATTTGTGCCCGTACGGTAGGTACTTGAATTAACGTCGCTCTGGAGCAACACAATGGGTTATTGGCAGCGGTACGGGATTAATCCCGTACCGCTGCCAATAACCCAAAGATCCCAGGACAACACCTCATAATTTTGAACCACGATCAGATGAGGAGGTCAACACCTGAACTGGCACCCCACTCTCCAAACTTCCACACCACGCCAACGTGAGGAAATTTGAGACCACGACAGATTTAAAGTGCACCAGCCCCCACCCACACAACGGTCTTTGGTTGATTAGGTTAAGTCATTACATAGATTGTTTTTAGGTAAATGTTCAACGGACATTTACATAAGAAAATCCTTGATTACAATAAAGAACGTTCTTCTCAATTGTGTTTCAAGAATTCGGTCCATTATATGAATACTCTTATTCAATGAACATTTGCCATGAATGAGTGAAAATGAAACGTGACGTATGAAAGAAAGAAATATTTTAACCCTCCAAATGATTACGACGAAATATCTCGTCATCAAGGTCTGACGAATTTAGATAATGACGAGTTATCTGGCCATCAGGATATTGCCGATTTCCTGATGATGACGAAATCAAGATCTGGTAAATTTTCTCGTAATGACGAGATATATCTTCTACCAAGTTGTGGTCAGTTTTTCTAATGACGAGATACCGCGTCGAGACAACCACCAGAAGGGTAAATTACAAGTATTATCCATGCTTTGCCAAATAGTTGATTCGTGTGTGACAAGTAGAATATAAAAGTAAATATAACCTAATTTTATTTCGATCAATCAAATTTTCCTTTCGCCGTTCCATAGAGAATGAATTATACAACACAACTTCATATTCAAAATTCGTATAACACGAATGCTTAATTTCAATATTTACCAAGATATAAAACGGTAAGACTCTTTCCTTTCGGATCTAAAGACTTGTTTTATGGATAAATTGACTCTTGCATCATCATCCTAATTCTCCCTAAAATCCTTCGCAAAGAATGAGTACTTCATTCCCCACACGCTAGAAGCATTTCATTCTACCCATTCTCCAAAAAGAAAGAGAACTAAATATTTCTGAATCTAATTTTGAAGATGGTGTTGGCGCAAAACACAAGATACCCACAAAGTTCATCGCTAAGGCACGCAAAGGAGAGCGCAGGTCTAAGTTTCGTATTCTACAGCAAAGCCTATACGCGAAACAAAAATAGCATTTTTTTGCTGGGAAGGAGAAAATGGTATTCAAATTCTTAGAATACGAATTGTTTATGTTTGTAGAGTATATATTTTCTTTTCTTATTCCAAGGTATTGTATTCACAAGCATTTATCTGAATATGTTTCGTTTTTTGGAATTGGCTTATATTTCGACTTTAGGTAGCAGAAACTCTTTTATGGAGTCAAAAGTTAGGAAATAAATTCTCATAAATGCTTCGGAGATCAGCATAAACTGCACATTTAAACTCTTTCAACAAGATTTAAATCGATATCCAGCTTTTATTGCTAAAACTGAAATAAACGTATTTTTTTGCGGCAGAATTGCTGTATAGATAAGCTAAACAGCTATATTTTTACCTTAGATCTTTTAAATCCTCAAAGAGATTTCTACGAGATATCTCGTCCATCAAGATCTGACCAATTTCTCTAATTACGAGATATCTCGTGATCAAGATATTTCCTATTTTTTAATAATGACGAAATCAAGATTTGGTCAGTTTTTCCTAATGACGAGATATCTCGTTCATAAAGATATCTGGTCAGTTTTGCTAATGACGAGATGCCTCGTTGAGACGAAGTTATGTGAGGTTATGTATATATATTCTGACGCATGATACATAACGGGGATACTTTAAAATGCAGTTTATCACCATTTTGGCAACGTTTGGCGTTTAATCTAATTGATGTTGGCCAATAAATTACCATACACCGATTTTTTATTGATGAAGTGATGAAATCGTATTTGTAAAGCAAGTCAACTGACGTCACGTTCAGAATACGTGCAGGAAACATGTGTCGCCGCCGAAACACTACCGCCACCTACATTTAGCTTTACAGAAAGTGTCTCATATACTTATTTTATATTTATTTAGAGATAAAAACACATTTTCGATAAGAAAACTATTTTCCTCAATTATTTATTCAGGGGTATATAAATTTGAATAAATAGTAACCTGATGTACAATTACTATTCCTTTTAAATCATTGCAGAAAATAAACAATTTTCTTGCGTTTTTATCATTTTCAAGTAAAGGTAGATAGTCTAACGACCCTTTGCAAATATTCCAATTGCTTGTATTGAACTCACAGCAATCATTAATTTTAGTTTGCGCACTTCTTCACTGCTTTCAAGAATTAATTATTTTTAATACTTAAATCTTTAATACATATTTTTAATTTTGATAAATAAATCTATAAATTATTTCCAATTAGTAAGGGTTCTAATTAAATTAAAGGCAAGTCTAACGAAGCAATTAGTTGAAGTTGTTAGTTTGTTAGACCTGCTGTCTTGTCCTAATGTAGCCAAAGCAAACTTCACAACAATATTAAAAGCATTAATGTAAAACTATGCAATTTAATTTTTAATTCTGTTATATTTTATCACATTCTTAATGTACTTTTAGAAAAAGCAACATCTAATAATAAGCATTTTAACCCTTCAAGTGGCTTCGACGAGATATCCCGTCCGTCAAGTTCTGACCAATTAGGGTAATGACGAGATATTTAGTCATCAAGATACTGCCGATTTTTTGATGATGATGAGATCTCTTCAGGTTTAGATGATGACGAAGTCAATGGTTAGTTTTCTTCTAATGACAAGATGGAGTCAAAGTTCTAATGACAATAATGGAGTCAAAAGGGTACTTCATGACCCATGAGATGCATATCAGAGAGGGAAATTGGCTTCTGTTTTCATCAGTTTTGTTTTGATTAAAATATGGTTACATTTCTAACAAAAGTAGACAATAGTAGTCAATCGAGTACAATAGTGCGACGAGAAGGCAGTCAATCTTCGGTCAGTTGATTTTCGAAAACATAATTTTTATACACACAGATTTGAGGAAAATACTATAAGTACTGAATTGTACTTCCGTTAACTACATTGCAACTTAAAGTGTTTTTTTCTCGAAACAGCTTTTTCCCGAGGGGTTGGCGTATCTATAAAACTATTAGATTAATCGACTTACAATTCGTACAGTATGTCGAGCAAACACCCTTTTATCGTTCAATGAACCAGAAAAATGATATGTTACGTTTTCATATTTTTATAGCAAAAAAATAGATCAATTGTTTGAGCTAAATGGGTGAATTTGGATTTGACAAGTCACAATTTCTTTACATATTTTTCAAACATTTTTCTGGTCGACCGAAAGATAGCTACATGTTTATAAAGTAAAACTATTTTTCTGTTTCAGATTGCTCGGAGCTGAGAAATCATTCCAACCAGTGACCACGGAGCATTGTGAGTCGTCATATTCGAGGAGAGTAGGCCATAGACTTGAAATATAGATAGACTGAGCATTGTTATTGAGAGGAGCTTCAAACAGATTAATCAACATGTTGACTAGTAGTCATGTGACTACTCTGTGAAAAATTGACTTGGTTGGCCGATTTTGTATCGTATCTCCTCGTTTGATAATTTAACATCTTATGATAGGGTAGATAAAATGAATCCGTATTTCTATAGAGTGATGACAAAAGTGGTGAAATCGCTGAAGTCTACCGCTGTCAGATGATCAATGGCTCAACCAATCAGTGGTCCAATCAGATGATGAATTAATGGATGGGTGTCTCCTCCCGTGACGCTGACCAATCAGATGATGAAAGTTAGGTTCCACGCAGCAGACGAAAGCAGTCTAAGGGTCACGTTACTATTAGTTTTTCACATGATCCCGGGCACATAAAAGTTACCATTGCTTACTCTATTTTAATATTTCCTCTATAGAGTAGGCACAGTCGTGATTCTTCAAGAAAACTACTAAACAAATTATTTGTGAATACTTGAAATTATAATAAATAGACGTACAAAGTTTAGAATTATTTGATCGAATAGTTTCTGCAATAAAAAATCTCCCCCAAAACCGATAATTTAAATGCAAAAAAGAGAACCCCTATAATGGTTCTACCAAGCCGAAATAAAAAGAAATTCAGAACCAAAGCATCCAGAGGTTACCCAAAAAATCCCAAGCACACAGGTTCTCGTAAGACGAGATCAAATGCCTCAAAACTTTTGGTAGAAGAGACATTTGTGTTTGTGTGCGAGTTTACAAGTCTTCGGTTTTCCCATTTTAAGACTTTTCAGTCCAGATACGGTTGGTATTTTATTATGTTTTCATTTTCAAACTGTCTTATCATCCGTCCCATGTTGCTTTCTTGCGTGCCTCTCAGGATGCGAATATCGCAGCTTTTCAGGCGATATGTAATCTCGCACTGCATAAGCCTTCACGCGAAAGTGATTCATTTCGGCTCGCTCGCTGAAAAGATTCCGATATGAAAGGTAAGAAATTCTTACCTGAGAAGATAAGGTACGAAAAGGGAAAAATGCCGGCACCAAGGTCTAGGGATTTGGTGTTTTTCCTCCGAAATCTACGACTTTCTATACGTATGTCAGACTTTTGGCTGTCTTTGTTGTGAACATTCGAGTAAATCGAGTAGCTGAAAATTTTCAACTTGCAAATAAAATCGTTCAATAGGAAATATACAGATGTTAACATTGGTGGGGAACCTTTGGCACGCGTGCTAAGTGGCACAACTTTTCCTTGGGAAATCTAGGGTGCATCCTAAAAATGTTTCAAATAAATAAATAACCGAACAAAAAATTTCGCCGAATAAGTAAATATCCGAACAAAAAATACCTCTGTGTGGGGGCTGGTGGTCGTTGAATCTGCCGTGGCCTCTTGACGGGGTATGGAAGTTTGGAGAGTGGGGAGCCGGCTCAGGTGTTAACTTGTTCAACTGACAGTCGTTCGAAATTACGGGGTGTTGTCCTCAGATTTTTCTCTTCGGGATTGATCCCGGACAGTTGCCAATAGTCCGTTGTGATGCTCCAGACTGATGTTACTTCCAACTACCTGCCTACTAACCGAACAAAAATTCAGAGTTAATTTAATCTTTTTCTGATGTTAAAAACTGTGTCTTTAATTTGTGGGAGTATCCGTGGTTCAGTGGGTTTGCCCACAGCGCTAGCAACCTATAAGTTGTAGGAACCTATAAGATGTAGATTCGATCTTTGCCTGGGTGTATTTCTCTCTTCTGTGTCGTTAAAACTGTCCCTGTTTGTATGCCAATTTACTCGACGTTGCTTGGCGCAGTTCGGCCAAATGTGGCCATTCTGCCTTAAAACTCAACCAACCTTTAAATTGCGTGGTTGGATATGACGTCTAGAGCTACACTTAAAGCCTAATAATAAAATATCCAGCAGGATAGATTCAGTTGAACTACCTTTGAGTGTCTTAATATCGTTTTCGTGCTGTTTTATGCGTACGCCTCACGATGCGACTATAGCAGCTTTATAGTCAATACGTAATCTTCCACTGCCTTCACGCGAAAGTGATTCATTTTGGCTAGTTCTCTGAAAAGATTCCGATAAGAAAGGTGAGAAATTTTTAACTGAGAGGATAAGGTATGAAATGAAAAAAACTACAGCGAGGTCTAGAGAATTGGTGTTTTTTCTCCGAAATCTACGACTTTCTATACGTATGTCAGACTTTTGGAAGTCTGTAGAGAAGTGAACATTCGAGTAAATTGAGTAACTGCAACCAAAAATTGTTCTATAGAAAAACATTGAGTCCAAAATTTAAGGAGCAGTAAGATCTTCAGCGGCTATTTTGCAGTGAAGTGGCATGGATGTAGGAAAATGATACAAAAGGTACTTCAACAATTACCGACCAGATGAGTAAAAACAAAATAACAAGAACAAAAGCGAACAGTTAAAAAAGACTTTGAACTGAAGTGGCGACACTGCACTGGGTGTCATGAAACAGAAGGGTAACTGAAAACTTAAAAAAAGAGAGGAACGTGATCCTTTCTAGGCTATATGATCACCTACAACTCTAATGCAGGTTTGCAGCGTGTTTGTATAGAGAAAATGAGGTTGTGGATGAATTCCTGTGGTGGCAGAACACATTCCTCTGACTTAGCCTCTGACGTCACGATTCCAAAATTTGAATATGCACCAATATTCTTCTGAATATCCCCTGTTATTCAAATTTCCACATGCTGTTTCATTTAATTTAAAGGTTACAACCTTTATAAATATAGTGGTGTTCCTACATTTTCTCCCAGATTTTCACTTATGTTAATATCCTAGAACATGGAGGGAAGCCATTAGCACGCGTACCAAAAGTGACATATCAACTAATCAAAAAATATATTATTATCAAAAAATAATTAAATAAATAAATATCTAAACACAAAATTCAGAGTTTTAGATTAATCTTTGCTGATGCTAAAAATTGTGTCTTTAAATTGTGGGGCTGCATATGGTAACTAGAGATACGCTTCAAGGCTAATAACGTATCCAAGTTATCAACAGATGGATTCATTTGAACGATCAAGTAAAAATTATGTCTCTAAGTTTTGCATTCATTCATCCTAGAGACTTACAATAGTCAGTCTTACAATATTGTTTGTTTATCACTCTAATGTGATTTTTGATTATTTGGATACTCAAGCGATATCAAATAATAGTATCAGGGTGCTCAGAGCAGGAGCTCATTCCCTGGCAAAAACTTTTTAAAGGCTAAGTATTAGGTTTTGTGTCAAAAAATAAAATTTTCAAATATTTCGGTAGATTTTAATATATTTTAAACAGACTACAATCTGGCAATGTATTTCTCATCATCATGAAAATAAGCAATTAGTGTCTCCAAAAAATATCAGTTAATGAGTTTTGCTTTATGCCGACGAATATTCCTCAAAATTTCCTTGGCTTGCCCGTGAGAAAATTTTGATCGAAGATTTGGCACTTTGACACGCACATTTATAAAGATTACCTCCCTCCATTCCTTAGGAGAATAAAAGTCATATTAGAATTCAAAAGCGTATGGTGTGGCATATAATTATTCTTAATAAAATTAATCACAGAAAGGGGCTGTAAAAGTAGTTGCACGAAGTTAAAAAAATCCTGAAGTGAATTGGACATAGTCTTCGCATTCAACAATTTGTAAGTCTTCAGAAGTTTTAGTTTCCCTCTGAAAAATTCCTCGAAAAGCTAGGCTTTAATTTCCATTTTCATTTGTCACTTTATTATTCCAAAAGCCTGTGAACTGCAATTAAATTCATTACCAGTTCTGTTTTGAGACTCCTAATGTTAAGAAGAAATCTAGAATTCTATACTCCAAATTTAAGAATTGAATTAATTTGTAAAAAGGTTGTACAGTATTAAGACCTCATTTATAAACCTTTATAAAAGTGAGATCTTTTCATTATACTGCCCTAATAACTAGAGGTTACTCATAACTTCTGAACTTTTTAACATGGACGGATTGCGATAAATTTGCAACTGGACTCTTGAATCAACAATTTAGTTTACAATATATTAATATAGGTATCGGGATTGTTTTAAATATCATATTTTAAGTCCACAGCTTCGTAGATGCTTTTACGAATCGTTTGGAAAGATTCTATTGCTCCTTTCCTTGGAATAGTATACTGTGAAACGACTCTATTGTCCCATTCTGTACAATTGAATCCTTTGGAAGGATTCTATTGGTCAAGAAGGTCAAAATTGATTAGATGGTATGCAATAAAGACTACCTGCTGCGAGATAGAATTCTGATTGTGAACTCCTCAGAAGGTTAAGCATTACTTATATTCGGAACTCTGTGAAATAATAAGCATTGTACCTAGAAGGATGTAAAGCTTTTGTTCTCAAAGACGCTATTTTGTAATAAATACCTTTATAACACTGGTAAAAAAGCATCGAAGAAGTATTAACAATACATCTGGATATTAAGAATATTTTTATATTGACCATCAACTTCAAGTGAAGTAAGTAAATACATACGTGGCATGGCTTAAAAACAGGATATGATGAAATTTGAATTAAATAATTTTATTCAAGAGACTAATTTGCAATAATGAATTGAATTGTTGGTCCACACCAGTTACAGTCTCAACTTTTAGCTCCTTACTTGATGATGGTCATGTCAAGAAGAAAATACATCTTTACGATATGTCTACGGGGTTGAGAATGTAAACGAAGAGACGTTGGGAATGTATTTACCATTAGCACTGAGACACACCAATATTCAAATGAAAGGGTTCAACGTAAGCGTGAGAAAGAGGAAACGAAAGGCAAAATTAATATAATACTAAGTGAATTGCGCGGAAATAAAAGGGAAGAATTTTAAACACGGCACAGTAAAATAATCATTCGTTTAGAAATTAGCTATATTCTATGCCTTTAAATAAAATTGCATCACAGAATCGACAACTCTACTTCCCCATATATATACAATAAAACAATCATTCGCACATATCAATCGACCCCCATATATACACAATGAAATAACTAATCGTTACAATATTAGGTAGTTTCCATGCTGGTAAGTACAATCGAATCGAAGATTCAACAACTCTACTTCCCCATATATACACAATAAAATAATCATTCTCACATATCAATCTGCACCCATATTCACACAATAAACAAATTATTCGCACATATCAATCTACACCCATATATACGCAATAAAATAATCACTCGTAAAGATATTAGCTAGTTTGCTGGTAAATTGAATATTGCATCACAAAATCAACAACTCTACTTGGATATTCATAGTATTTCTAAACTGACCATTCAAGGCAAGTAGACGAACTTCAAATAGCTTTCGTTTTTCATAAGTCATTAGACCCAATATTCAGAAACACTTCTCAGCCGTCTGACATCTTCCACGGCCCAATCCTTCACTCTAAGAAATATTCTTTTCCAAAGACAAAAATAGTCGAGATCATATTCCCCTTTCTCATGCAGCCGCTCCTGGCCAGAAAACTGGATGAAAACCCAAAAGATCCACCTTCGCGGAATAGATAGAAAAGGATCTGGCAACGGGAATGAAAAATAGACTCGGATTAGGGGCTGATACCTTTTAAATCCCTTTTTCCAAAGACCTTTGCCATCTTATGTTCAATGGAGGGAGCTTTCTCCTCACACTTGCTGCTCTTTAACCGAGATTAACGGCCAGATGGCGCACAGACCCCCAGAGATGGAATCAGGAAAGCTATTGAACATCCATTTTCATAATCACTCACGATTCACGCTAAAAGTTCACCTCTGTGTACCCTAAGGTTTCGCTTTCCAAGAGGCACGTTGAATAATAATAGCAATGCTTTTTAGATTCAAATAATGGAGATTAAGCTTCACTTGCTAAGTGGGTGTTATTAACCTCTTCAGTCCCTGGAAAATATCCTCTCCTTTTATAGATATTTTAGCGGATATTTGAGGTAGATAGGTAGTTGAATTAGCGTCGAACTGGAGCAACACAACTGGCTATATTCTAATGTTAAACAAAAATCTAGAATTCCATACTCTATTTTTTATAAGAATTGAATTGCTTGGAGAAAAAATGCTTGGAGAAAGTATAAAGATTGCATTTATAAACTGTTATGAAAATGTGATCATTTCATTATACTATTCCAATATCTCTGTAGGGTTGTTCATGACTTCTGACCTTTTTAACAAGGACAGATACCGATAAATTTGTAACCGGACTCTTGAATCAACTACTTAGCTTTAATATAGGTATCGGGATTGTCTTAAATCACATACTTTTTAATTCCACAGCGTCGTATACGTTTTTACCAATCTTTTGAAAAGGTTCTATTGCTCCCTTCCTTGGATAGCATACTTTGGAACGATTCTATTGCCTCATTCTGCTTTATAACCGAGATTAACGGGTAGATGGCCCTCAAATCCCCCTCGAGATGAAATCAGGAAAGTTACTGAACAGCCATTTTCATAATCGCTCACGATTCACGCTAGAAGTTCAGCTCTGTGTTCAGCGAAGGTTTCGCTTTCAAGGGACACGCTGAATAACAAAAGCAATGCTTTTTAGATTCAAATAATGGAGATTAACTTCGCTTGCTAAGTGGGTGTTATTAAAATCCTCAGTCCTTGAGACATATCCTCTCCTTTCATAGATATTTTAGCGGACATTTGGGGTAGGCAGGTCGCACTGGAACAACATGTAACGGGCTATTGGTGACGTACCGATTAATCCCAGAAGGGAAAGATTAAGTCAATACTAGTGATTTAACTTCTACATCAACCCTCCCGGTGGTTGTCTCAACGAGGTATCCTGCCATTAGCAAAACTGACCAGATCTTGATGAACGGGATACCTCGTTCTTAGAAAAAACCTGACCAGATATCATCAAAAAAAATTGGCGATATCCTGATGACGAGATCATCACTAGCAAAGCTGATCAGATCCCTATCAACGAGATATCTCTGAAACCACTTGAAATGTTAACACATTTTACTACTGTCACTATAGCTTATGTATAAAGACAATATTTTACTGCAGTTAAATCTTTTAACATTTATCAATTTGACATTGCTAGGTGGTGACACTTATAAGTTAATTTTTCTTTTAACAAGTAATAGAAGAGGACAACATTTTAGTGTTAGGTAAAATGCCACATGTATAGAGTTACTACGCTAGCGTAGTATAATCAGAGTATCTAGAAACCAGCAGAATATGTCATTCTTCTCAGAATAAATGTGATCATTAGCAAATGACTTTAGGTAATGAGCATACACAGGTGTATTTTTAGAAGTACCTATATGTGCCAATGTCAGTCTATATCTTTTGATTTTTGAGAAGCTTGAGTCACTTGCGAGACTCCCTCTCCAATCTATAAAATTTAAATCGCGCTATATTGCAAAGTTTATTCCAGATATCTTAAATAATTTTGTTTGAAATCATATAATTGAATAATGCAGTTGCATAATTATATAATTGGAATACACGTATTGTAGGTTAATGAAATATTCATTCTTAGTCACAACTAATTAAAATTAGTTAATACTAATTAAGGTATCATGGATTGAAGACAATATAATAGATAATAACGGAATGAATTCTAGTTCAATTTAACGTTTTCCTTCGTAAAACTGCTGAAATTGGGTTCATTGTAGATGTTGAATTCTGATAACTAGAAAATTTAACTTTGTGACTTCTAATGATATTTACAATATTCTGTGCTCTTCTTATAGGATATTCCACGACCTAATGAAATGTAGATATTGAATTTTGATAACCAGTAGAAAAAAAAATCCAATATTTTGAGTTCTAATGATATTTAAAATATCTTCTGCTCTTCGTATAGAATGCTAGTTGAATTATCCGGTGTTGCTAGCTTTGAATAGGTTAAACGTTGATTGAAAGTGATCCGAAAAATCAATTTTCCCTATCATAGAAAAATGCAAATATCATAGAAAATGTATATATAGAAAATAAATGAGTCTAAAAAAATTAACTCCATTTTGACATTTTTGTAACTTCTACAATTTACTTTGTACGAAATACGTATTCTTGCCTTGTTCATCCATATAATATCATCATCTGACCGTGGTTCAAAATTACTGCGTTGTCCTTGGATCTTTCCCTTCGGTATTGATCCCGGACCGAGGCCAATAGCACGGTGTGTTGCTCCAGTGCGACGTTGATTAGCTACCTACCTACCTATTGTAAGACAAAACTACAAAAGATGGTAGTAAGATGACTATTCCAGAAGTCGAATTTGAATTTTGAAGCTATTATGAATGCTTTAAGTTCATTTCCTGAAAAACTGGCAAACTTTACAGCGTATTATTGCAGCCAGTTTTCCTATCAATATTTTTTTACTTGTAGCATTCTTGCAACCAGGAATGCGATATTTCCTAATTCCACCTTCATTATGGAAGGATGACAAATCATATTGATACGACATTTATGATCAATTTCTTTTCAAGCAAGTACATTTTTTCTTGAAAACTCCATTTCGCATGTGAAATATAACAGCTTGTTTTAAAATTAAATGTCTTCAGTACAGACGAAACAAAGTTAATCGATTGCAATTTTTCGTAAAACGGAAGGTCAATTTTATAGCGTTTTTAGAAAAGGAAATTAATGTTTTCAAGGAATGTTTGAGATAGAAAAGAATAGAAGTTCAAAAGAATAACATCAACTCGTATAGTAAACAACCTCGATCTTCTGTCACTTAAGACAAAAATTTCAACTTTTCAAAAGCCTAGTTAGAATATTTTATAACCGTAATATTATTCCAAGATCAACAAAGTTTTACTTAAAATGTGCTTTACCTCAACTGGCATGCAGTTTTAAATCGATTCTTTGTGCCACTTTTTTTGTCAATTCAGAGATCAAGTATCTAAATGGAAACTACGTACCTATTTTGAATGATAGACGTTGTTTCTTGACTTTTGAGAACAGCCTTCAATGCAATCCAATAGTATAATTTAAAACTTGAAAAACAAATGCAAATTTTACTGACTTTAATTGTCCTGTAATGAAAACCAACACAACATTTAAAAAAAATCTTTCTGCGTCAGTCTTATTTTAACTTTACCGTCTTATTTTAAGACTTAGTTTTGTACATTTGATTTATTGTCATGAATTATACAAACCATTATGTACTGAATCAATGATTTTTATGAAGAGTTGGCCGAAAAATGCTCATTCCACCAAGAAATGAATTCACGTCTAGAGATGATGTTTGACACGAAATAAATTAATTCGTTAAAATCCAACTATTAAATAATTTATTTACAACATATAAAACATTGGAACACACAAATGTTGTAAATGTTCAAATATGACAGCGTCTCATTTCGTTGTTTTAACTCAAATACATACTCTCAGAATTCCAAATAAGATCCAAATAAGATGACACATCAATTTAGGCATTGCCAGATATCAAGTAGCAAAATAACACTTTTATTATCAGTGAATTTTTCGCTTTTCGCATTAAATAGACTCGTTTCTCTACAAAATGTAAGTTGTCAAAATTAAAAGTTTTTAATAATTTCAAATCATCAGTCAAATATTTATAAATTATTGATACGTTGTAAATTAATAAAAAATAAATTCAAAGATTAGTATTAGAATTAAAATTCTTCAAATATAGTTTTTTGGAAAAAATTGTTTTCCAGCAATACTGGTAACACAATCAGTTTTCTACAGCAATATTAATAATACCTAATGTTATTCCTATAGGGATTTCGAATTGTTTTTAGCCCCCTCTGCACACTTAGGACAAATAGAATGGGTGTTGATATGCAGCCTATGTTACCCGCGGGGTTCAAAAGGATAAGTGTACCAAATTTTCTATTTATTTTTCAAACGGTGTAGATTTGTATAGAGGACAGACAGACGTCAACTTTGCTTTATATACTTCTAGCTGAATTGCACTGCGTTGCTCGGGTCGAATTGTTTGTAATTCATCGCAATGTTACTCAATGTTATTCCTATGGGGATTTCAAATTGTTTTTAGACCCTGTACAGACCCAGGACAAATCGAACGGGGTTAATATATAGCCTATGTTTCCCGCAGGATTCTAAAGAATGAGTGTACCAAATTTGATGTGAATTGGTCTGACAGTGATCGTAAAAATACTCAATGTTATTTCTATAGGAATTTCGAATTGTTTTTAGCTCCCTCTACAGACCCGTGACAAACAGAAAGGGGGTTAATTAGTAGCCTACTTTACCCGAGGGGTTCTGAAGAATAAGTGTACCAAATTTGGTGTGGATTGGTCAAACGAAGTGGATTTGTATAGAGAACAGACAGACGCCAACTCTGCTTTATATTTATAGATATATAGATTCCACTTTGTTGAAGTTCGGATGTTGAATTCTGATAACCAGTGGAATCTAATATTTTGTGTGACTTCTATATATAATGATATATAATTAAAATATATTCTTTTATTATATTCCACTTCCTACTGGAGTGTTATGACCGGATAAAACAAAATTAATGAAAATTGATATCTGTACTGGTCTCTGATAGATTATCAGTAAATTACTTAAACTTCAATTAAGAACTTTTAAACGGAGTTTAGTTTACTAAATAAAAATTTCTGGAAAACTATTTGAATTTTTAAATGTATGTTTTGAATTTTTCGGATACAAATGTCTTAAATTCGCTTCTCTGTAGGGTCAATTTCTATGTGGCGAAATATCCGTTACAAAAGCATCAAATGAATCCGTGATCATGCTCACACGGTGTGGCAGATTGATTGGTGTGAAGAATTGGCAGTGGGAAGATTCACGGTGTGAAGAATTGGCAGCTTGATTGGTATCATCAGATATGAACCTATCAAATAAATCAATGATTACAGTCACTCGGTGCGAGTGAAGAGTAAGTATCTTGATATTATCAGATACTTATCATTATCAGATATGAACACATCTATTGAATCTGTGATCACCGTCAATTTGTGTGTGAAAAATTATCACCTTGATTGGTATCATCAGATTTGAACCCATCAAATGAATCATAGATTACAATCAATCAATTAGAGTGAAGAACTATCATTATCATTGCTAGTTGGTATCGGGATTGGTATCATCAGTTATATATATATATATATATATATATATATATATCAGTCCTCATATAAATCACGGACCACAGTTGCTCAATGAGAGTAAAGAATTAGTATCAGCATTGGTTTTGATTTCAGACACCTTAACCATCCACGTGGTTTCGACGAGATATCTCGTCCATCAAAATCTGACAATTTTTGCTAATGACGAGTTATCTCGTCATCAAGATATAGCCTACTTTTTATGATGGCGAGATCAAGGTCCAGTCAGTTTTCTTCTAATGACAAAATACCTCGTTTATCAAGATCTGCTAATGGTTTCGCCAATGACGAGATACAACGTCGATACAAGGACACCCCAACATACGATTCAACTCGTCATAACAAGGCGTTCAAAATGTTTGCAAGTTGGAAACAATTCAAAATATGTCAGGTTTCGTGGGTTTTGACTCACGCCACATGAAGACGTGTCCGATTTTGAACAATTAAAACGTGAGTGGTCTCATTGAACAGCCAACCACAACTCAACAGTTCCTGCTCTTGCAATACAAAACGCCAACTACATAAGTTTCTGCGATGATGTTATGAGGGTTTTAGGAATTCGACTGGGCCATTCCCCCATCTAACTCGCAAAATTTAAACTACATAGTTTTGATTCGATTGCCCAAAGGGATGTCTGGCTTCCCTTATTACCACTCTGGAGTCTTGAATTTGAAGGATGCACTTTCACCCAACCCATCGTTTCTTTTTAAAGTGTCTGCCTCTGGTACAGACAGACCCATTACTATTCAAACGCAAGCGTGACCTTATAACACTGTTCTAAGTGCAACATTAGTGAGGGCCGTTATCGTAGCTTTAGTCAAAACGCGCCACAGCATTCATATACCTTTTTAAATGGCCATTGTCTTCTCTAAATGGGGACAAATGCAAGCTTTTAGGCCCAATTTGCTTTGGAATGCGCAACGCTGCACAGTGCTATGTGGAATTTATGAATCTTTTTATGTCTTTACTCGTCTCTGTGGGATGTGAAGCTTTTTTGGTTTCACTACTAGTAAATCTGTAAAAGGAACTTTAAAGGACTTAGAAGTAGGTAACTAGACACTAATGGGCATAGTTCGATGTAAACGGATGTGATGCTATAAATAATCAGAAAGATAAATCTCTCCTAATTATCTCAACTAATAAAATATAGATGTTTTTCTTTAATCCCTAGTGAAGCAGGAAATGACCATAAAGCAAGAGCCCAAACCAAACTGTAACTTAATAGTCTGCATTTCATGTTTATTAGTCAAAAAATAAAACTTGTGTTTACTAAGAGAAATATTCCACCCAGTGGTTTTGTTTAAAAATTCTCGATTCAAAAAAGTGTCTGGAAAATTAGTCTGGAAGGAAATTTATTTTTTCTGGGATAAAGTTTTGGGTTTAAAACCAATATTTACAAGATAAACTGCATAAAAATAAACTCAGGACTAAAGTAAGTTTTGTTATGTTATAAAGTGCTTTAGAACATTATCTATATAGGCTGGATTTTATATTTGTAAAATATAAGCCATCACCAAGGCTAATTATCAAAGATAAGTTAAGAAATTAATTTTCTAAAAGAATAAATTCTAATTATACTGACTAGATATCCTCAGACATGAGGTTTTGTCCATTTCCTTGTAAAGAGATGGAATATGTTTTACTTCATATCTGAAAAGATCCTGCGTTGTATTTTAAATATATAAATAAACTTTCAACACGATCTGTAAATTTAATTTTCTATGCATTAATAATTTCATTGCAAGTTCATTAGAAATAACTCAGAATTATAAACTAGATATTTATTTAGTGCTGTGGTGAACAGCCACCACTATAAAAATTGACTTACAATACAATAGTATACATAAGAGTGGAACCCAACTCCACGATGAAGTACCTTTTGGTAGGCAAAGTTGCAGTCTTTCCCGTCTTGCTAAATTGGTGACTGGTAGACGTAACTTTGGTAGTGCGAACACGCGCACTACCAAAGACAAGCCAGATGGCGCTTCTGACAAATTCCAGATGGCGCTCGCCTCAATCGGCATACACTTGGATGGACGATCCACGATTCGTCGGGGGCCGTCGTGGTTCAGTGGGTATGTCCACTAGCAACTTTAGAGTTGTAGGAGGCGCAGGTTCGATTCCTGTCAGATGAATTCCTCCCTGGGTGCAATCCTTTCTGCGAAAGGGGTTGTAATACCACAGTGGTGACTTTTTTCAAAATCTCCACTCTGTAATTTTTTTGCTTTTAATAAAGTACCCAGGAGTGTTCATCAAATTGTTAAGTCCCTTTAAAGGACATGCACGGGGGCTCTTCTGGTGGTTATCTGGTTATCGTCCCTGGGTGTATTTCTCTCTTCTATGTCAGTAAAACTTTCATTGTGTGTGTTGCCTCTTACTTGATATTGAGTGTCTGGCGCAGCATGGCCAAATATGGCCCTTGAGCCATAAAGCCAACCAACTACGATCCGTTGTTGAATTGTCAATGCGAAGTATATAATTTCCAACAACTGTCTGGTCGTCAATAGCCCAACGTGTTGCTCCAGTGCGTTGTAAATACAACAATCTACCAACAACTGTCTGAAGCTTTGTATATTGTGATGTGTGAGCTTAGCCACCATTACAAAATTTAACTTTCAGAACAAGAGTATACATAGCAGTATAACTCAATTCGAGCATAAAGTACTTTTCGGTAGACACAGTTGCATTGTCTTAGACGATGAATTTTTAAGATTATGAACTACTAAAACATGCATAAATAAAAGATAAAAAAGGAAATTTTGAAGTGTTAATATGAATTCAGCGTACTTTTTTTAATTAAAAATCGTATTTTTTATGAAACCAATTTATATGCACTCATTCATGATATACGTTTCGAATGCTTGCCTCATTTAGTTATTTCAGTACTTTCTAGAATCATCCTGAAAAATTCTTCCTATTAATTGGAAATTTTCTGTCAGTAATGATCTCATCAGAGAGCGTAAATTACTTCTTCTAACTCTTCAGTAATAATTGTTATTGGGGCATAACAATACATTTCTGTTAACAATTAGATCCGAATATATCTTGGGAGTAGAAAATGTGCCTTCTTTTCCTAAAACGATAGAAAGATAAATTTGCGTTAAAAGCATAAAGAATCTTTCTTTCGTGAAGGTAGAAAAGGCTTTTTTTTCTTATTTTATACATGTTAGGTAGATACTTGACGTCGCACTGGAGCAACACAACGGGCTATTGGCGACGGTCGGGGATCATCCCCCGAAGGGAAAGATCCGAGAACACCACCACGTAATTTTGAACCACGGTCATAACGTATCTCACAAAGGAATTACGAATGCTTATAACAAGCGTTTAGTTAAATCCTTATTTTTTAAATTCATATCAATTAATTTTTCTACCATAAAGCTTTGAAGTTTGTAACACTTAGTTTATCCATCTAACACAGGAACTTTACGCACTTAGAGGTAGGTAGTTAATTAACATCGCATTGGAGCAACACAATGGGCTATTGGTGACTAGCGCCCTAGAGAAAGCTTACTTTAAAGATAGAGCATTACGCATAAATTACGAAGTGTTCAATAAACTGTTACATTCCACATCATAACAACATGTACCGACTTTTCACTGCCTCGAAGTATGGAACTCAAACGCCGTAAAGTGAAACAGTGTCAGCTATGAAAAGCATCACAGCCTTCTACAGATAGAATTAAATTCTACATTCATCACTCATCTTGATCCTCTGTATTTTACATTAACTTTTAACAGATCCGTACCGCAAAGACTTGTTTTTATTTTTAAAGGACATTGGTTTTATAAACTATATTTAGTTTTTATCACCTGACTTTCGGTTTTGTACTTTTTTGGGGTTATATTCTGTCTTGTGTTTGGCACAGCTTGTCCACTTTTGGACCTTGCGCCATAAAACCCTAACATCCAATCCAAACCATCTTGATCCTCAAACTTATTAAAAACTATCTCTTAAATTTACTTAATTTACTAATAAAATTTTTAGCAACTATTGAACAAATGTTTCCTACATGTTCTCGGACAGGTCAAGTAATATAAATAAATATCACTGAACCACATAAAAGTCTGAAATAGATCAGTAAAAATGTCATTCTTCTTTCAATATTAAGAAAGAAAGTGCAAAATAAATTGAAACGCCCATTTTTAAAACGGGTGTTTCGTAAGTAAGAACACAATATTGGATTTCCAGAGCAAGCAATATGTCAAAAACCTCGTTGCTTCAATGTAAATACTTTCCTGTTTTTCTCTCTTGTTTTTATACAATTCAGTGTTTTCACAATTTCAGTCACACCTAGGTTTGGTTTGTCACTTTACAGTCCTTTTTTCCTATGTGCGGATTGAATGAGGCTTTACAAGGTGGCGCTACTAGGTTACCAGTAGCGATACTAGGGAGAGGTTGGGTTAATAAGCCATCCCCTTGTTCGATGTTTTACACTGATATACACTGCACCTATCTCCAATTTCTACAAAAATTGCAAATATTTTAAATCATTTTTTTAATTTGTAAAATGCGAAAAATTTGATACGATGAAGGAAAATTCGGAACTGTCCTTGATTATCTTTTTCAAATGTTTTAAGTTCAATTTATCCGTTCCAAATACACGTTTTCCGCGCACTTTTTCGAAAGAGCAACCGGAGGGTTGAGGGTTCGAATCCAACTAATGACCATCGTGTACAAAGGGGTCTGGTGCACGTTAAATCTGTCGTGGTCTCAAATGTTCTCACGTTGGCGTGGTGTGGGAGTTTGGATAGTGGGGTGCCAGCTCAGGTGTGACGAATTTATCTGAGCATGGTTCAAAATTACGTGGTGTTGTGCTCGGATCTTTCCCTTCGGGGGTTGATCCGTCGCCAATAGCCCGTTGTGTTGTTCCAGTGTGACGCTAATTGAAATACCTACCCACCTACAGTACACTTTTTCGTCGACTTAGAGCAGAAACTCGTCAGCTGACATTTTTCCGAATTGCAGTTTTGATACTAAATGACTGTTTTCATGATGATGAGACATACATTGACATATTGTAATGTATTTGAACAAAAATATTACACTATCGATGTGCTTATTTTTATTTTTGACCTAAAATCTAATCGGTAGTCGTTGAATGGACGTTATGTAAAATTTATTCTTTTTCTCAGTTAATGAGTCTCTGCTTTAAACCGACGTATATATATGTGAAACGATAACTAAAAATAACCCCCTAGGTACAATTCTCACTACAGATCACCCCTTAGCGGTCCCCTTTTATCCCAGTCTTTGTCTCTCTATCTAAGTGGTCAATATCTTGCCAACCCCTTTCACCTTTGAGCTCAAGCCGTCTCGTTAACTTGGACCTCCCAAGGACTCTTCTGCTTTCAAATCGCATATGTAAGATCACATTCCTCCTTCGTAAAACCACCGACTTCTGCCAATGAACTTTCTTGTTAAATCCCCTGGTCCAATAATATTTTTCTTAATCCTAATCCCTCTAGCGAGATCTTTGTAAACTATTTATTCTTTCACGAGCCTCTTGGGCTAAGGAGCCCTCAGAACCGTTCCAAACTCCAAACCCTCAACAACTTCATGATGTAACTACTCGTCTATTGAATTAATACAGAAATGTTACAGAATTTTCTGCCTCTCCAATTGTGGAATCTGCATTACACTCAATATCAATGAATCATCTCTCCGGTTGCCTTACACCACTATTGCTACTCTCGTCACGACTGCAGGCTTATAAGATCTGTTATTATGACATATATATATATATATATATATATATATATATATATATATATATATATATATATATGGATTATTTCAACTGATAGATGTTGTTATTTAGTTATAGTGGTTGTGGGGCAAAAGAAAACTACACTACTCGGCAATCTTGTGACTATCAGAGGATTAAAAATGTATTCTTTATTTTCTTTTTGAAATGTAGTTACTTGGGTAGAGTGAGTATTACACATGTACTTCTCTCACTGATAATTGTGGGTCAGTGAAAAGTAATGCTACAACAATAAATTGTATCAAAAGTATTTGGAGGAGGATACTTATGAGAGTGAATAATACTGCAACAATAAATTGTATCTAAAGTATTTGGAGGATACTTATGATAGAGATAGAGGTTAAACATAGTGCTACTCAGGTGAGAAGGGAGATGACCTTGAGAGGGCCCATTTGCTTAAAGGTGATTAAGCTTGCTATGGGAAAGGACTGTCATACACACAATCCTGTATGGCTACCGTCATAGGTTATTATTTGTGTTGCCAGCTCGTAATCAATACAATCGCTTTCGGCATCGAACGATCAACTCAGAGCCATAAATCATGCTAAAGATGACAATTGTAGAAACACTACTTACATCTAATCTGCCCCCTAATTAACAAGTAGACTCGTTTAAAACCACATGACTCAAACGCCAACTAAGCCCTGATTAAGATAGTCCTTTTCTGTCAAGCTAAATATAGTTCGCGGTAGGTTTCCTGGAAGTATTCCGAACGTCACTTGGCTTATTTTTCAAATACGATTTCAGCACTTCATTAATAAAATTTCCTTAGAATGAATTCACAATTGAAATGTGATAGTTGATAGGTCAACACCTATTAGATTAAACGCCGAAAGTAGCCAAAATGGCGATAAACTACATTTTAAGGCAACATCCCAGTGTACCACGCGAGGGTATTTGGACAATAAAATCTTCTCAGACCGTCTGGTTTGCTTGTTTTAGCTTAAAATCCCTTTCATGGACATTGATACAAACTTATAAATATGGCTGCACTTAGAGCAAACGTATGGCGAAGTGCACACTGCTGTTATGTTATAAAGTGAGCAATTACATGCTAGTTGATAGAATGATAGCGTTATGGCATTGCTTCCTACAACAAAATTGCTGCAATAAGTTTTAAAAATAGTCTTGGATATGTGTACTCAAAAGCATTTCCGATGTAGTTCTTTTAAAATTATTTTTAATATTAATTTTCTGAAGGAGATGGAATTGAAAAGCACGACTGCTATTTCATTTTAATTCTCTTCGTTAAAATTTATTGCGTGTGCAACTTTACCCTCGCATGTATTTCGGTATTTTAATTTTCGCCGTAACCAAAATATGAAATCCTGATTTTGGAGGAACGATAAAATTAGTTTTAGTGGATTTCGAGGAAATGGTCGGTTCGTTTTAATCTGATTTCTACCTAGTCGTGTGTGATAAATTTATTTGATCTAGGCTCCTATAATTCTCACACCGCTCGCTTTGGTTGCGGATTTAAGATTTCTGTCTGATAAACGTGCACGGCCTGTATACTTTCTTGTAAATGAATTCATTGTTAATTTCGTTACCTGAGTTTTCGTTTTACCCACCCACCAACAGAAACATTTAGGAGTTTAACTCCCTAACATAATATAAATCATTTTGTCCTTAGGTGCGATTGTAAACATTTAGATATATGAACCATCACATTCCCGATAATTAAAAGGAATCCAAATAAACTAAACTCACACAACACCTTTGTTAAAGATCCCTTCAGGTACTGCTTCAGCTTAAAATCAGAGCAACGATGGATTTCCAACTATATTAGGAAGGTTGCATCTTTTTTCGAGGTGGCAAATGTTTTCATTTTTGGCCAAAATCCAGCGGAGATTACTGAAAAATCATTTTGTCCGCCGGTTCGAATGTAAACATTTGGAAATATGAACCATCACATTCCCAATAGTTCAAATACAAAATCGCATTCATTAAATTCACACACCTTTGTTAAAGCTCGCTTCAAGTACTGCTTCAGCGTAAAATCAGAGTAACGTTGGATTTCCAACTGTATTAGGAAGGTCGCATCTTCTTTCGAGATGGCAAATGTTTTTGTGTTAGGCCAAAATCCAGCGAAGATTACTAAAAAATCATTTTGTCCGCCGGTTCGAATGTAAACATTTGGAAATATGTGGCCGGCAGCAACTCCTGGGAAAAGAAAAAGATTGGGGATTGTAAAGGTATCATCCTTAATCCGACACTATTTTTCATCGGTTTATCCCCAGCGATCCGTCTTCTGCTAGCTGCACTTTTATCTATTCAGCGTAATATAGATATATCCCGCTTTTTTTATAACATCGCCTTTCGGAATCAGGAAAACGGGAGTAGACCCTAGAGATTCCGGGAGACGGGGAGGAAAGGAAAAGTCGAGCCAGAGCTGGTGGTCACGTGACCCATTACGCCGGTACACTTTGCTACCCAGCGGCAGCAATCATGAGCTCCTAGTATGGAATGCAAGATCAAGACGACCAGTGCTACACTAAGTAACACCAGCATTCTTTTCGCGGCACAGAATTCAATTTCTGATGCTGAGCTCCCTTCCTCTTTCTCTCTTCTTTGTCTCAACTTTTTTATTCGCCTTACAATTTTTCTTCTTTTTTCGTCCAAATAAGAATATACGTTCCAACACCAAGTGTTCAGGTATGAGAAAATTCCAGGGGCAATAAAGTCATCTATGTATATACACATTCTATACAAAAGGGGTATATCTATATGAATATATCTATAAGTATATATCCATATCTATATCAGTATATGTATATACATGTATATCTATCTATATAAGTATCTATCTATCTATCTATCTATCTATCTATATATATATATATATATATATGTATGTATTCGATCGATACAAGTATCTATCTATATAAATATATCTATATAAGTATATATATAATGAAAAATCAAACGTACAAAATATTAGAAAGCTAAAGTACTAAAAATGCAGACAAGTAAAAAATCAGAAGGCTGAAAAGCAAAAATACCGGGGTATAAATATAGTCAAACAGAAGCCAAAAATCAGTACTGCCCATATGCGCGCCAGAGTATTATGATTGTGCTTGACTTGAAGAAGTGTGTCCTTTGATATTTTGTTATGCAAGACCTTTTTTGCCAGAGTTGACCTTTCGCCTATTTTTCCTTTCTAATTTTGCTATTCTACTTTAGTTTATTTTGGTGTTTGGGGAGGGCTACTTTTGGCGAACTGCAGCCCACATGCAGAAAACACCATACCGTGTTGATTGGGTTAGGCTCCTCCCTGATGACGCCCTGATCAACCAACACCACTTCATTTTTGTAATTTTCATGGTATTCTTAAATTGATAGTCTTAAATTTCCCTTTGGTTTGAATACTGTATTGAGAATTCTATCCAAAAAGAACGAATATTAAGCATTTTGAAGTAAAAATTTCCCTCATGCGGTAGTTCTGGATTGTATAGGATGGATTAATGGGAAAATAGGAGGATACGCTCTTAAGACAATGTAAGCAAAATAGGGAGTGGTGTGCGATCATACATTTGTGTAAGCTCACTGAAGCCAGTGTTTTATCTGATGTTGGGGAAAGGTTAGCAGCACTGTGCTCCCAACTACATACAAATTCATCCTCTGAGTGGCTTACACCGTATTTATGATCTAGTTCTGCAGTTTTCCCTGCATGACTTATAACCAGTTTTTATTTTGACCAATAGAATTTTTCATGAGCCTTTCAACCAATAGATGTGGTTATTTAGTCAATATTTGTGTTGTATAGGGTAAAAGCAGTAGTACACTTCTCGGAAATCTCGTGACTAGAGTATAATATAAATACACCACTTAAACTATGTAACTAGATTTATGCTCCCCTGTAACCCTAGATAGCTGCAATATTGAACCGTATATTTTATTTATATTTTAGTACTTTTGTACTAGTAAGCTGTTATGTTAATAAATGTTATTTTTTATATTTTAATATCTCTTTAAATTCAATGTATCTTGATATATTGAGAATATCCCAGATGGCTTAACTTGAGCATTCGTTGTCGAGAAAAATAGTTTATATCGAATGTTGAGAATAATTGAAAATGGAAACGACTTCAGGCAAAAATGGAATAATGCGATTTTGTTCTTTGTCTTAACGGGCTATGAAGGCTAACTCTTAGCGGATGAGCATGTACACGGGGTGAAATATTCAGGAAGAACAGATGTGAATAACAAGTACGAGAGTTACCGACAGGACACCGTCAGTTCAGAACCCAGATCAAATTAGGCACAGACAGTAACACCCGTTGCCATCGATTCACTTTCTGTCACCAAAGCAACTCCGCACGATTGGAATACGCTGTCTCAAGACATGACAAATCAATAAAATATCAAAACCACACTGCCTTTTCTCACAACCAGCCATTCTTCTTCTCTACAGTATGATTCAAAAGTCAGGATATGGGAAAAGGTCGTTAAGGGTGTGTGAAAATGCTCGTAATAAGACAAGAAGCAAAAAACTCAAATGACAACTAGGGCCAGAAACTCAGGGGGCTCATCACCCAGAAATACTTCAGATGATGTTGAATGTCACCTAAGTCGATCTCTGATAGACTCAAGTACTTTACGAAGGCGCGCCTTAAGCCTGCATTCTAACTTGTTTAGTGAAGGGAATCACTCCTCGACAATTACAGGCATTCGACGCCGGGTATCCCATTCTATAAAAAGTTTTCTAGGAACCTTCCATAAACAATTAGCTATGAATTCAACTGTTTTCATGCACACTCTAAGCACTGTGAATTCGGTTGTTCGCAACACGTTACAAGGCGGCTCTCATGTCCTTTACCAAGGTGTGCCATAAGCCTACAGTGCAATCTATATTTAGTGAAGGGATTCACTCACACACTTCTCCACAATTACGGGTATCCCAATCGGAAGAAAAGTTTTCCGGGAACCTTTCTTGGTTAGTAAGCAGTTGACTGTGAATTCATCTGCTCTCAAGCACACTCTAAGCACTGTACATTCGACTGTTTGCATCATGTTACGAGGCGACTATTGACATACCGTCCACGTCCGAAGTTGGTCACATTGCATGTTAATACGCGGTGAAAGAAATCGTCGTAGTACTGGTGTATTAACAGTCGTTCGGTACTCTGATTCATGTTATGTCTTGATTATTTTCCAATAGGATAGTGTGATTGTATTCCTATAAATGTATCAAACGATGTGCAACTGCAGTTTTAACTTGTTGCGTGGCGTGCTCTGTTGTGCTAGACAAGAAGGTGGTATCTCCATGTTTTATCTATGAGACGCATTTTCAGTGTAAACAAACAAAACCAGATGGTCTGCTGTCCAAATTATTTCTCGTGATACATATATATCGGGGTTACCTCAAAATATAATTTATAGCCATTTTAACAAAGCTTGGCGTTTAATTTTAGAATAGATATATGATAGTTGACAACTATCATATATCTATATTCGGAATTTATTCTTTGGAATTTTTATTGGCGAAGTTCTGAAGTCGTATAAGAAAAAGTCAACTGACAACACTTTCGAAATACCTATATGAAACAAGTATCGCAACAGAAACACTAACTCCACCTATATTTAGAATGACATAAAATGCTTCTAATTGTTAACGGTTGTAAAAATATTGCTTATAAAATCATTTGGTGCACTATAACTTTAAGAAGAAAATACAAAGCAGATACTCAATCAACAGTTGGCTGATCCAAACTACCAGGTCCTGTATCAGATGGTACACCGACCTACTTATGATGCCTTAGAACCTTTTCAATGAAGCATGAATATGTCTTTGATTCTACATTAATGGTACTTATGTGCCATTTTTCATTTTAATTAACTTTAATGACAAAATATTGCCTGGAGAATTGAATTATTTTGTCCTTATGTAGCGATTAATAATAATTTTGGTCCGTCAAAAATATGTATTAATCGTTTAATTCAGTAGGCAATAAAAGATTAGTGGCAAACATTTATATAGTGCATTCTTAAGTTTTGGTTGTCTTTCAAGCTTTTTTATCGAGAAAAATATAAAGTAATGCATACTTTCTGTCAACTTTATCTTATGGTAAATGTTAGGAGCAATAAGACTTCTGGATAATATAAGGAGTTACATACACACTCATTAATCGCCTGATCTTCATCATAACTATGCATCTAAAATTCTTACATGAAATAAAGATAATCGTAAGGAGAAACTGTTTTCAGTAAATGTTTAGTGTGAAATGCAAAGAAAAATGTTTAGTTTCTTAAGATAAAGTTCCCTTATAAATATTATAATTCTAAGTATATTTACTTGATGTGTGTCTTGGTGAATATCTAACCTTCGTTTTTCCCCTTGATCTATACCATTAAAAGTCGATGAATGCGACATAAGCATAACTCGAGGTAAGTAAACGTAGTAGTAACCCAAACTTGCAAACGCTTTTACATACATATTGTCTTAAAAACAATAAAACTATCCTTTTACTGCTATTGCATTTATTTGTTCACGTCACATACTTATTTGCATTTATAAAGGAAGAAGTTAAAAATTCCTATAAAACTTTTGGAAACATTCCATGCTATTCAAGTGAACAGAATTATCATTTCAGATGCCTGTTTTCTTTTATCCATAAAAATATACATTACTAACCAGCTGGAGAAATTCAGTATTTCTATAATGTGTAAAGAGATTAAGTCAAATTTACCATACCTGCATGCTCAATTGAATTGCATAAACCACTGAGTATGCCATATGAAGTTTTAGGACAAATGGTAAGTTACGTGTTTTAAGACATCCACAAAATTGTTTTTGTTAAAATATTTCCAAATTAAGCCTTTTCAGAAATATCAATGATAAGTTTTTAAAAAAATCAAAACTACTTCCAGGTACAAAAGAAAATGTTATTTATTTGGAATACGTTTTATTAGCTAGATGTAAATTTGTCTATTGCTACACACACTTTAAAGAGTTACATCCATTTCACGAAGTCTCATAGAAAAATAAACACATTAACTCAGTCATTCACATTTTCTAACAGCAAATGCATGACAATTTTCCGTATAATTCGATACCATAATCAATGAGCAAAGTTATATCTTAGTTATATTTTTAAAACGAAAAATTATGGTTGGGTTGAGCTTTAAAGCGCAAGGGTTATATTTGATCAAGCTGCGCCAAACACTAGACAGACAATGTCAAATAATAGACATACACACACAAGGAAAGTTTTATGGATACAAGAGAGGAACATACCCGTTAACTCTCCTGGTGGTTATCTAGCTGTGGTATCTCATTTATTAGCAAACCTGACACCAGATCTTGATGGATGAGATACCACGTCATTAGAAGAAAACTGGCCAGATCTTGATCGCGTTATAAAAAAAAATTGCAATATCTTGATGACGAGATATCTCGTCATTACCAAAATTTGTCAGACCTTGATGGACGAGATATCTCTCGAAACCACTTGGAGGGTTAAGTTACAGGAATTTAACGTGCACACGTATAACTCGCAGGATGCTAGCGCAAGGTACGAACCCACTGAACCACCGAATAATTGTAGGAGAACCAAATTAAAAATTACAGAAAACCAAAATCGCTAAGGTAAAATAATCCCCAGTGTTCAAATGTATGACAAATGTAATCTTCATATTTATCAGAATTTTTAAACGATATTTTACTATTTTAAATTAAATTTGCTGTCATGAGAGGCATTTTTGACAAGCTAAATATAGGTTTATATTTATCTAGACAAAGTGAGGAAATAAAAAATAGTGTGATGACAGTTATGAGACTACATGGTGTGTTTCGAGACATAATATGACAAATAGTGATTCATAAAATATTTACTTAATGCTGACTTAAATGGACGTAGTTGAATATGATAGGCATTTTCTTTCAAGTTAAATATAGATGACGGTAGTGATTTCGTTGTGATTATCATGTTTCCTGTGCGTTTTCTGAATGTGACGTCAGATGGCTTGCCTTTAGAAAACGATTTCAGCACTTCGCTAAAATAATTCTAAAGAATAAATTCCGAATAGATATATGATAGCTACACCAATTTGAATAAACACCAAAACGTTACGATAAATTGCATTTTGAGGTAACCCCAATATGCGTTAGCATTTGGACTGCATTTGTAAAATCTTCGCAGACCGCCTGATTTGTTTATTTAAGCTAAAAATTCCTCTCATATCAATGAAAATAGCCCTTGAAAAATTGTGCGTTATCTTAAAATGCAAAATGATAATCATAAAAAGCGGAAACTTTGTGGCACGCATAGATAGATAAGTATTCAACCATCTGAGACTTTGGAACATGTGTTATCAACATACGTTCTGACTGCGCTTTGTTCCGGTTTAAGGGATTCAACGGCCGACCCTACTATGCAATATTGAGGGTAATGGAACCGGGTTGATCCCCAAGAGCTGAAGCAGCCATCCGATTCCAAATGTGCAATATCAACTCTGCGTTGCTGTTTTATGCAAGAACATTGACTGCACCTTGAAAAGCTCATTCTGAGTTCCCGGAACATTTACATGTACTACGTGTTTTGTACTTATTCACCCATCCCATGTATGATTTAGTATACAACCTTCCTTTGTTTTCATTCCGCTGAATCAGAGATAATCGCATTTTGGTTAGGTTATAAGGTCAATGACATTGAGTTGGATATCATATTAAATTTCTCCGCTAAATCATAATAACTCAGTGATTACTCCACTATAAATCAGATAAAATTTCATTTTGGTTAGGTTATTAAAGTTAATGACATTGAGTTAGATATTAAATTGAATTTCTGTTTAATATAATATAACTTAAGGCACCTGAAATAAAAACACAATAACTTTTTCTGTAATTCTTTCAAAATAAATTTCTCAATCAATTCAAAACACGGGTAAAAGAAAGTGTGCATTGCAGTCTGAGTACAAAGATAAACAGTCAATGGTTAATTTCTAGTATTTTATATTGTAATAACTACTTTTTATCAGTATGAGTCTCATACTTTCATATTACTAAATTAAAAATGACAGACATGATATTGTTAAATAAAAATAAGCATGTAAACACCACTTTGAGTATCACTTAGTCAGCTGTTTTAACCTTTTGATAGCTTCACGTGCACAAATCCGTTCTACAACCTGTAGTTTTTCCTGCCTGACTTACAGCCAGTTTTGACCTTCTAGATTAATAAAATATTTCCTAGGATTCTTTCGACTAATAGATGTGTTAATTTAATCATTATGTGGATTGTGACGAAGAAGCAATACTACACTAATCTGGAAATCTTGTGACGTCAGAGGGTTAAACTGAATTCATCAGGAATGAAAATCACCTTAAATGAACCTGTAAGCAATGAATATCTAGCAACGTGAATTTTTTTAAGTATTAAAATGTCTAATTTTGAACAATTAAACCAAAGTAAACACGATATATGTAGTTTATTTTTTATAGTTTATAAATGAATTTTGTCTCCAATGCATTGATACCAAGTCATTGGTACCAAGCTTTTTTAGATTATATTCTTTTTATAATGAACTAAAACAACTACTCTCTATCTATACGTATAATAAATTGTAGAAGTTTCTTTTAAAAAGTGAAAGAATTACATTTCAAACAAAGAGCAGAATTTTTTTTCTTAAAAATCTACAAGTAAATAAATATGACTTGAACTGTCATGAAATCTTAAATCGACTTTTAGAACGAGTTATTAGAAACTGACTTTCTTAAAAAATCATCTTGCAAATGTACTTAAAATTTGAGATTTTATAAGAAGTTTTAGGGTTTAAATACTTGTTGAATGTATTTCGCTTATCTTGTTTTAAAACATAATATATAAACATATAAAACGCGATTTCAGGCAACATTGTGATATAGGCTATAGAAATATTTTCCATAATGAAAAAAATTAAAAACAATATTCAAGAGGATCAAAAGAATTTCTCATTGTTTCAATGAATGCTTTTTCTTGAAAGTTTAAGATAATATGACCTTTTGAATATTGGATAATCCATTATAATTTTGGAATTTTTCAGACTTGAAAATTGTTCTCCTGCGAGCAACTGTGGCTTTTAATTATGTTGCCCGAAGACATTATTATATGTACGTACTTTTTGTTAATATAAAGCCATAAAAATAAATCAAAGCTTTCTCTGTCCATAACAACATTCTATAAAGTATTGACTCAAAGGAGAATCTTTTTCAAATGTTTCGATCTCCCCATTTCTTCAGAATAATGAACAAAGGATTCAGAATGGAATTGCAAGAAAAGACTTTTAAGTTTTAGGTTTAATCGCTTATTAAAAATGCATTTAATGTTTTAAAATGTAATATTATTAAATGTTTTAAACATATTTGAAGAACTTCGGGCGCCAGTGATAAGCTACAGAAATATTTTCCAAAATTAAAAAAATAAAAACAAAATATTCAAGAGGATAAAAAGGAGTTTCTGATTGTTTGAATGACTGCTTAATGCTAGAAAGTTTAAGATACCATGATCTTTTTAATAGTGGATAATCCATTATAATTTGGAATTTTTTAAAACTTGAAATTTGCTCTCCCGAAAAATTCGAAAAGGGGCTTTCCTTTATGCTGTCCGAAGCCCTTCAATATATTTAAACTCCATTTTCTTCAAGAAACTAATTTCGAAAATGATGTATAAATTTACCAAAATGAAAACAAGGGGACAAACCAGTATTCGCTAAAGAAAAGATAAGAAGAAACGCTATTGAATATCAGAGAGGTTGCTTAGTTTTTGTCGCAAGAGTCAGATTTGGTAATGCTGCGCAAAGTAATGAGAAGGCATAGGCAAAATTGAAAGAAAATTTGCTCTCCTTAAAATGTCCACAACTGTGTCCTATGATTATGGTACCCGAAGACATTATATATACGTACTTTTTGTTAATTTAAGGCCATAAAAATAAATCAAAACTATCTTTGTCCATAGTAACACTACAGCGTTGGCTCAAAAGAGAGAACATTTTAAAAATCTCTTTTCAAATGTTTCTATCTCCCACATTTCTTCAGAATAATGAACAAAGGATTCAGAATGGGTTTGCAAGAAAAGAAGATGGAAATGCCTCAAAGGAACAGTCGATACAACCTATGGGAAAAGACGAATCCTAACCCTAAGCCACACTTACAGCCTTTCATGAATACAAACGAAGTGATTTGAATAACTCTTAATCTTCTGCTTTTTTTCCCTGTGACACATGAAATTGTATTTTGCACGATATCACAAATTTCTCCCCACACGAAGCTACAGGGAAAGGGGAAAGGCCCCATTCTTGAAATTTCTGAACGTTATTGGCTATTTTATCCAGTTTATTTATGTTTCTGGCGAAATTAAATGCGACTTTATTTGCATTTTACTTTCGTGAGAATGTTTACTATTTCCGAATATTTCGGGATTTCTTCTATTATGTACGTTTTCCATTATTGACGTTCGGAACTTCCCTATTCACAGATAATTTGCTTGAGTACACGCTTGTGAAATAGTTTTTCTGTAAGTGCAGATGCTAACATACTTTATGGTAAATCTGAACTGAATAGGTTAATTTATTTTTCTGCAAAAGATTTTATTGAGGTACCTCCACCAATGAATGACTCAAAACATTAAGTAATGAAAACTGTAGAGAGCATATTAGATTGAAGAAGCAATTTACATTTGCTTTTTTGAAAACAATCGAACGCTTCATATCTTAGCCGTTTAATAAAATTCTAATACATTTGGCACACAACCACACACTATCCACTTAAATTTGTCATGGAAATATATGTATTTAAGGCTTATTTTGTAAAAACGTTGAAGTTTAAAATTATCCAGTATGTAAGATTAAAGACGAATAACAAAACACTGAAGATAATTTACCAGCTAAGTTATATTGAAGAAATAACAACAAAGTTTTACGCCGTCTTGAAATCTTATAGATAAACATGAAGATAAATAATTTTCAGTCTTACTGAAAAATTTGAAAGAGAGAAACTTAGATCTCTGGAGAATTAAAACACGAATAATTCACTTTTGTAAAATGAATTTCTGAACTGCATAAAAAAGATAGAGATTAATGCAACAATGAATGTGTTTTTTTGGTTAATGAATCTGAGTCAGTGTTGGGAAATGTTTTGAAAAAATTAAACCTCATCACATTATTATGATATTCATACTTAATTCCCACAAATAATGAATCAAGAATTATATTTTAACCCTCCAAGTGGTTTCAATGAGATATGTCGTCCATCAAAATTTGACCAATTTTTTAATGACGATTGGAGATTTTTTGATGATTACGATATCAAGATCTGGTCAGTTTTTTTCTAATGACAAGATAACGCGTCCATCAAATTCTGACTGATTTTGCTAATGAGGAAGTATCTCGTTATCATGATTCTATTCTAAGAGAAAATGAGCAACAGAATATTTGAACTTTAAAGAATCCATGGATTCTTTAGAAATATGTGGTTATTTAGTAATTAAGTGTATTGTGGGGTACGGGCAACAATACTACTCGGCAATCTCGCGACGCGGATTAAGATTAAAGTAAATTGTACCTGTTCATTTGAAAGTGGAGCAGTTGGCTACTAAAACTACTGCAGATGCGTAATAAATATTTCACGATGAGTGATAAATTATTTAAACTGAGTCAATATGTTATCGAGCTAATATTTTTTCATAAAATTTTTAGACTAATGGGGTGTATATAGCAGTTCTAAGGAAACGATGGGCTCTTCAGTATTATGTTTTAAACAGATATGAATCGTGGTAACTTTTCATGCTTGTAGTTATAATAAAACAAGTTTTTCTATATCCCATTCCGGTTCCGGTTCTGATCTGAACAGATATTTTGTTTTGAGAAATAAAATCATATTTGTGTTAAATATATTTTCATACGTTCAAAGTTTAACATGAAGCATTTTTAACCCTCCTGATGGTTGACTCGACGAGGTATCTCGTCATTAGCAAAACTATACAGTTCTTGATGGACGAGAAATCTCGTACATTCAGATCTCGTCGCCTCTTGTCATCAGAAGAAAATTGACCAGATCTTGATCTCGTCATCATCAAAAAATCGGCAATATCTTAATGACGAGATGTCTCGTCATTAGTAAAATTGGTCAGGTCTTTATGGACGAGGTATTTCGTCAAAACACTTGGAGGATTAATTATAAATAGTCATGCACTTGAAAATGTAGTTTGATTTTAAATTCTCCAGCGAAGCTTTTATAAAGGGTGGTAGGGTGAACCAAAATAAACCTTTTTACCAACGTATGTATGCTCCCAACTGTCGAATGTAGGTGCTAGTGGTGAGTAGGTGCTGTTATTTGAAAATCGCTTTTGTTTTATAAACTCCGCCATTCGCATGATTCGGATTTTGCACTTGGAGCTTAACACGAATTTTGATATGGCATTAACATATATGATATGGCATTTGAGACTGTGAATGGAAAAGGAAAAGCTGCTCAAAGATTGTATCGTGAATGCTTCCCCAATCGGTGGATTTCTTCAACTCCACGTAGAGTGTCTTCTTCCATTTCAGGAGTACTCAAATTTCTCGACCGATCCACGTTATGCAGGTGAACCTAAATGTTCCGGTATCACATAGCAGGCAGAGCAAGAGCTTAAATGTTTGACAGTTCGGTACTCGCCTGTTGAGGACATAAACGTGAAATATAAGTGTACTGAGCATTGCAATTGAGATGAGCTTCAAAAAGTGTGACTAACATGTGCACTAGTGGCCACATGACTACTTTGTGAATAATTGACTTGGTTGGTATCTCGTTTGGCGATGTAACATATTATGACAGGGTATATGTGTGAATGCGCATTTCTAGAGTGGCGACAAAAATGGTTAAATCACCATTACTACTATGCCCATGCGGACCAATCAGAATGGATAGTCGTCTTCTTCCGTCCCGTGGATCAATCAGATGATGAATGTCTTTTTTTCCCGACAGACGAAGTAGTTTAAGAGCCACGTTACTACTAGTTTTGGTTGCATAATCCTGGGCACATAAAAAATTACCATTATTCACTATGGTTGAGGAAGCATTCACGATAGAATCTTTGAGCAACTCTACTGTTTCTGATTAGAGCATTACACGAATTCCTAGATGCATCTAACGTCTGTCAATGGAAACGGAAAAGCTGCTCAGAGATTATACCATAAACCAATAGGCGTGTACTGAATTGTCAATGATTGGTCGGTTGGTTGATTTGCGTATTGATTTATTTTTCATTTATTTATTGTTTCTCTTCAGAAAAATATGTAGTTACAGAGAACAAAAATATGTAGCTAAAAATACAAGAAAAAAGATGCACATAAATACAGTTAGAAAATAGAAAAAACAAAACACTTCATTGAAGCAGATCACTTATCGTATTGAAGTCATTAAAAAATATATCATCCTGCGAGAAAGAATTATAATGTTTAAAAAAATATATTTCCAGCAAAATTACTACATACATTTTTAAAAGGTTTTACAAAAAATAATTTCCAGTTTCTGGTGATATACCTGGGGACGTTAAAATCAATACAAGAAACTAAAAAAGGAGAATCAATTTTGTTACGTAGAAGGTTGTAAAAAATCTTTGCTAAAGAAATGTCCCTACGGAGTTTCAAAGTAATGAAACCGAAATGATTTCGCAATTCAGAAGAATGTATTCCTGTAGATTCATAATTCTAGGTCGAAAGACCCAAGAAAGAATAAGCTGAGCAAAAGAAGAGGTGAAATAAAAACCATAGCAAATATATATATGATTCAATAATTTCAAATTAGGCATCCGAACCAACAGAAAGTAAATTCCAAATAAAAATTAGGGTACTAACTATTGAGAAAATTAGAAATAACACGTTTGTCAAAAGTATAAAGTCAGCGATTGTTATATTAAAACAAGTCGTTCAATGATAAAAACGAAAAAATGAGATCAGTGTGCAAAAACGAATAATTAGTGTTGAGCATGTATTAAACGAGATGATGACAAAAGTCAAACATTTGAGGGTTTGCACCGCCAGCTGTGTAAAATCAGAACATTCCATGTCAGTCAGTGTTATATGGATCGGTAAAGAAGTTCTAGCTCTGCGGGTGTGGAAGACATTCTCATAGATACAATAAATATAAGTAAACTGAGTATTGCTATTCAGAAAAGCTTCAAAAAGTGTGACCAATATGTCGACTAGTAGTCATGGGATTGCCATTCTGCTGAATAGTATATTGCTAATTTCCTTCTAATAGAATCCTTTTGGAAAGATCGTATTGATCAAGAAGGTCAAAAATGGTTAGAAGTCATGCACTGCTGCTGTCAACAAGGTGGAATTGTGCGTTTGAACCCTACAGAAGGTTAATCGTGTTTGAAAACTACATGTTCTATACCTTTATTTTGATATAAATCCAAAGAAAAAATAAGTTTGATTGTAACAGAGCCAAATGCATAACTAAAAACAGATGCCTCATTGAATTACAAAATTAGTAAATTTCCATTGGCTCATCAAAACAAAACATTTTTAAAGCTGATAGATATAGTTTAACATAAATAAAGAAGCTTACATACTATATTGCTTTTATTTGCAAACTTTTTATACACTAAGTCCTAGTCAAAGTATAAGCCAAATCTGACATTTATGCATAGTCTATGACTAAAAAGTCGTTATAAGACATAAGTGGAGTAGATAAAATACAACTTACTCGATATAAGAAGCAGAGTTTAAATAAACATGTCAAAAACACAAAATAGGATTGAGAGCTCAAGAAAGATTTTGAAAAGACTTCCTAGTCTTAATATTTTTTATGTATCTAAAACTCGACATTTACATTCTATTGTAAAGAAAAAAATTCATGACCTTGGTTGCTTTGTTTTAATCATTAAATGAAATTAAAAAATTTTGCAGTAATTTCATATTTCCATTATCTTAATTTATGCACTGCAATTGTTCAATTTTGAAAATTAATATAATCCGACATTTTTATTAGGTAATTACGAGAATGTGTAGACGCGTGTTATCTTCTTTCAGGAATCAATTTTGTTATATATTTATTGTCCTTTTGCTGAAAACATAAAAGACAACGTTTTATCCGTTATCTGGGTCCATTACTGCAGATTAGCTGGGACTTTTCTTCTTTAAAAAACTTAAGATTAATCGAAGCTTTGTGGAAAATTGATGCAATTAGTTTTATTGATGATAACCGTGACTACATAGCTTTTTCTTTTTTTAACCCACGTCCTTTATTTTCTAAAGTGAAGTGTAGACTATGTAGTCAAAAAATGTTTCTTTAGAGCTACATTATCTGGAGATTGTGGTTACTTAACGTTGCGTTAATCAATATGCAATATAACTTGTAAAAAATTTGCAAAAACTGACGAAGCGTACGGTTATTTCTCAATTGCTTTTGTTGTTCTACATGCGACTTACTTATTAAGTACTTAAATGTATTAACTTGGTCCTCTGTATGTTGTGTTAATTTGATTATGAATAAAATGTAAGGTTTTAATTTCACTAAGCCTATTGAAGTATATATAAAACTGGTACAAAAATGTAAAAAATTGGTAAAAAGTAGTTTCCGAATACTGTAGTTTTGTTTTACCCCACAACACTTTTAATGACTAAATAACCACACCTATTGGTTGAAAGAATATATTCATACTTTCAATCAATAGGTGTGGTTATTCAGTAATTAAAAGTGTCTTTAAAATAAATTCATACTTGAACCATTGGAAAAATATTATTGGTCTTTTGCTTAGAAACGAATCTTTGGAAAGATACCATTGGTCTCCTTTCCTTGAAATAGAAAACTTTATAACGATTTTTTTACTACTCAATTCTTTAGAATAGTATCCTTAGATTCTGCTGGCACTTTTCTAAGAAAAGAATCCTTTGAAAAGATTCCATTAGTCAAGATCAAAACTGTTTAGAAGTCGTTCAGGGAAGACTACAGCTTGTAAAGAGGACTTAGCATGTGAACCCTTCAGAGGGTTAAGCAACAATGAAACTGTGACTTAAAAGCCTATATTTCATATTAAAAGTTATACTATATGATTGAAATTATACTGAGCGAATTCATGAACATATATTATTAAAAAATTTACATGCAACTAAGAGATGGGAAAAGCATATGTTTTCAGTAATTTAAAAAAGTGCAGTTTAGTAATCGGTTATAAAGTCTTAAGAATTGCCATAAATGTATCATTAATTAATAAATCTACTTTAAAAGTAGTAGACTACTAAATAAATATGCCTTTAAAAATATTTTCGTATATCTCGTACTTGCAACCAGAACCCTGATTTCATAACTATTTTATTTTCGATATGAAGTAGAAAGAATAGAAGTCCGCAAAATCTTTCAGAAGCAGCTGTTTAGATAAAAAATATTTTGATATAACATAAATGCAGCAGTAAATTTTTTGTTATATTTTCTAGATATTTTATCTCTTGGAAGAAATTATTATAATTTAGCAAGACGTGTGGAAGTCAGAGCAACTTGTTCTACCTAACTGTACTTCATGGAGGAGATAGGTTACATAGCTGTAGATACCATTGTAAGTTAATAATTTTTCCAGTTGTGGATAAGTCACGGGTGTATTTCCGTAAGTGTGGCCATGCAATGTATGATTGCACCATCGAGTGCCGTGTCGCAGCGAGTGATGCAGCGCGTGAAGAGATGGCTAGGTAGCAACGAAGAGTGAAACCGCGATAGGAATAATAGCAGTGTCTGTTATCACAGGGGTTCAGCTAGTTGGAAGTGACTTTCCATTCAACTATTAATCGTAAACCATCCATCGAAATGCTTGCCGATTATGCAAGCGCTATCTGGTATTTGTCAAAAGAGCCATCAAGTTCGTTTTTGAAAGTGTGTGTATTCATTATGTCTACAGTCACCATTTTAACAAGACCTGTGAAAGACAGTAACTTTTTCTACCAAAAAGTACTTCATGTGGTAACTAGGTTATATTAGTTTATTTTTCTAGTTGTGGCTAAGTCACTGGTGTATTTCCGTAAATGTGGACACTCGACGATGGCGACAATGGATGATTGCCACCTTCGAGTGCCTTGTATTGCTTTCAGCAGTCGAGTTCGAGGCGGCGCGTGAAGAGATGGCTACGTAGCAACGAAGAGTGAATCCGGGATAGGAATAATAGCAGTGTCTGTTATCACAGAGGTTCAGACAGTTGGAAGTGATTTTCGATTGCTCGGGGGCTCTCCTGGTGGTTATCGAAGTGCTTGCCGATTGTGCAAGTGCCATCTGGGATTTGTCAGAATAGCCATCAGGTTCGTTTTTGAAAGAGTGTTCATGATGTCTACCAGCCACCAATTTAACGTGTGAAAGACTGCTATTCTATAAACCAAAAACTGCATCATAATGGAGGTAAATGCAGCTGCATCATAATAGTATGCATGCAGCTACATAATGTAGATTACACATCTGTATGTATACTATTGTATTCCAAGTTAATTTTTGTACTTGAGCTAATTTAAGCACAATAATAACAAAAACACTGCTAAATTTATAACTTTTGGTGATTAAAAGTCAATTAACTGTGAATGATACACCTATTTTCCAAACCTCTCTTCACATTTACAATGAAACTTAATTCATATGAAATAATAATGTTACGAATTTTGTTTGGTAATGTCTATTAAACAATGTCTATTTAAACAAGGAGATAGTGAGGAAACAATTGGAAATAACAGAATATAAAGTATAACTATTTTTATAGTACTGTATTTTCAAAGAAAGTACACCACAACTAAATTTTTGTTCAACATTTTAAGTACACATTAATCATTGTAGGGGATTAAAATGGTAAGCGACAAATTGAATCTTATTGGATAATTTCTCTAAGTTCTCCTCTGTCGGACTAAATCTTTCTTTAGCTCACATCCTATTCTGTAAAGAAATATATTTTTTAGCCTTAAGTACTTCCGTATTGTGCTAAAAATTTCTTTTGAATTCCTAAAGCAAATGGGTGTAAAACTAGAAATTTTACTTTATAATATAGATCTATTCTTTATAGAGTACTAGATAATATATAGAATTTTATGGAACTTTACTTTATAAAGTTGAAAATAAATCGTTTGGAACATAAAATTACCTTAGAGGTTAAAAATAATAAGGATAAGGTAGAATAAGAAATGTGAGGAAGCAATTATCCGATGGAATGGTTTATAAAATATTCATTGCAAAATAAATTCTTTAAAGGTAGTACGTGAATTTCTAACTAATTGAATGAAGTTATATTTTTAAAACTGCATTTTTCTTACTTTGTTAAGTTTGGAAATAGTAGATAATTAAATATTAAATTTGTACCCATCACACTAATATGAATATTATGTGCCTGAGAATACAATACCTTTTCTTGAACTTCAAGCTTTAGGCTCAAAATAGAAAATATTAACCTATTATTCAAATGCTTTTTCGTATTTTCGTTATATTGTTTTCAATTCTGATGTTTTCTTTTTTATGAATGGATACAAATGCGGTAAAAATATTTAAAATTACTGAAATTTAAACAGTTCCAAAGTAAACCAAGATTTTTTCAAACAGCACAACTACTTTTTAGGTTTGACTACTTTTTTAGATGTTTTCTAAATTTAACTCTTCATCTCACTAATATTATGATGGTTCCTTGCTTGTTTTTCTCGTCCTGTGAAAGCAACATAATTATTAGATATTAGTAGTATTTTTACTAATAATACGTTATTGGAAATTATCACCCACAAGTTTACCCTAAAGAATATAAAACGGGAAAAGATGACATGTTTTCTCTTTATTAAATGTTAAACAAAACTACGAATAATTGGTAACATCGCACTTATATTTATTAATATTACTTTATTGGAAATTATGTTGGTTTTATTTTATGGCGCAATTGGCCAAGCTGCGAGAAACACAAAACAGACAATTCCAAATGAAGGACATATACATAAAAGGAAAATAATCATGACACAGAAGAGAGAAATATACCCAGCGAAATTACAGGAATGAAACCTGTGTCGCTTCGCGTATTAGGAATTATGATCCACAAGTTCACAGTAAAAATTAAAGCTGTGAAATCATTGCATTCATTCCATTTATTATACATCAAGGAAAATTACGAATAATTAGTATAATCCTTAATATCATGTAATAATTATCATATACTGACATCATGTTATTGGAAATTATAATCAACAAATTTATTCAAATGAATATAAAGCTGTGAAAAGATTGCACTCATTCCGTTTATTATGTGTTAAACAAAAACAACCAATAATTAGTAACTTCTCACTTATTTTTACTAATATTATAAGAAATTATGATCCACAAGATTACACTAAAAAGTAAAGCCGTAAAAGGATTGAATGCATTCCTTTTCTTGAATGTTCAGCAAAAACAATGAATATTAAATAGAATCACACTTATTTTTACTAACATTATTCTGTATTATTGGAAATTATGATCCTTAAGTTTACACTAAAGAATAAAAAGTCCTGAAATTATAGCATTAATTTCGTTAATTATATGCTAACGAAAAACTACCAATAATTAATAGCCTCACGCTTAATTTTTCTATCATTATATTATCGTAAATTATGATCCACAAGCTTATACTAAAGAATATAAACCCGTAGAAGGATTGCATTCATTCTATTTACTATTCGTTAAAGTAAGACTACCAATAACTAATAGCATTGCACTTATTTTTACTAATATTATTAGAAATTATGATTCCACAAGTTCACACTAAAGAATATAAAGTCGTGAAAGGATTACATTCATTTCGTTTATTATACGTTAAACAAAAACTAACAATAATTATGGCGCCGCACTTATTTTTACTAATATTACATTATCGGAAATCGTGATCCACAAGTTTACACTAAAGAATATAATACCTTGAAGGGATAGCAGTCATTCCTTTTATTATATGCTAAACAAAAACTGCCAATAGTTGGTAGCGTCTCACTTATTTTTATTGACATTATATTATTAGAAATTATGATCCATAAGTTTACATTAAAGAATAAGAATCAGTGAAATTATTGCATACATTCCGTTTAATAAGTTAATTAAAAACTACCATTAATTAATAGCATCACACTTATTTTTACTAATGTTACATTATCGAAAATTATTATCCACAAGTTTGCACTAAAGAATATTAATCCTTGAAAGGATTACACTCACTCCGTTCATTATATGTAAACGTAAATCTACCAATAACTAATAACATTACACTTATTTTTACTAACATTATTAGAAATTATGACCCATAAGATTACACGAAAGAATAAAGCAATGAAATGATTGCATGCATTCATTCCGTTTGCTAAATGATCAGCAAAAACTTATTTTTACTGACATTATATAATTGGAAAATATGCTCCACACAAGTTTAAACTAAAGAATATAAAGCCATGAAAGGATTGCATTAATTCAGTTTATTAAATGTTAAACAAAAACTACCAATAATTAATAGCGCCGCACTTATTTTTACTAATGTTACATTATCGGAAATCATGATCCACAAGTTTACACTAAAGAATATAAAGCCGTAAAAGGATTGCATGCATTTTCTTCAATATAAACAAAAACTGCGAGTAATGGACAAAGAAGCAAAATCAATTAAAAGCTAATTAAAGATCACGATAATAAACTCTTACGGGGAACGCAGCATTGTGCAAAGAAAAGAAAAGCTTGTGAAGCAATGAATTTACAATGCATTACCTTAAGCTATTGCGTGCCCGAATTTTTCATCTCCTTCCAGGGAAGTAATTTGTGTTAGGTGCAGCTACACATCAGATAACAGTGTTGATAAGCTACTGTAGTCACGAAACTGACACTTTGGGAACCACTCGAGAAAAATACCCAATAAAAATGAAAGCTAAGTTGTCTGGAACAACGCACAATACACCTCATTTCCGGAAAACGGAACTTTAATTACGAAATAAATAATTAAATCCCAGAATTCCTTGGAGAGACGCTGTTATTAGTTTCAAGCTCCCGCAACTGTTGATACCTGGCTTTCATCCGAATCGCGGTGGCCTTTTACACGTTTCTTTTTCTTATGGTTTAAGGGGACACTATCCTTTTATCCTTTTTTCTTCATATTCACAACAAAATGGTTTAGTGTACCTTATTCTAATACACACACATTAAACATACATTAAAAAGAAAAAATATATTTTTACATTCACAATAATTAAAAAATTCAATTTTTATAAAAAATTGTTCAATATTTTAAAATTCCCTACTCTGCAAATTTTAATTATTTTTCTTATGGTTTAAGGGGGACACAGTACCCTTATACCTTTTTTATATTCACAACAAAATTATTTAGTGTACCTTATTCCAATACACATTAAATATACATTAAAAAGAAGAAAACTTATTTTTACATTCACAATAATTAAAAAATTGAATTTTTATAAAAAATATTTCAATACTTTAGAATTCCTACTCCGCCTGCAAATTTGATTTTTCAAATATTTTTCTTATTTACCTTTCATGAAGTGTTCCCAAAATTTTGTGCATGGGATTACATATGCCACTGTTATTTATTTTTTTTTTGCAGATATTTTTGTAACAAACACTAACTATTCATCCAAATCCTTATTCCATGCAGAGTTATCAAACACATTATAATAAGCCACAAAAAGTCTCAAATCTCTACATCAGTTACCAAAAAGTTCTTAGCATGCACTGCAGTCATGAAAAATAAAAAAACTGAGAAAAAGCACTTTAAAGTTTAAGATAGCTTTCGATTTCGGTCCTTACGTTCAATAGAAAAACTTAGGTAACTCGCTAAATAATATAGCTACAGCTATAAAATTTTGCAAAATTATCTTTAAAGTTGCATAATTAACAAAATATAACTTTTAAAAGTTCGACATTTTGGTCATTTTTAGGGTACTGAGTACCCTTAACAAAATTTCATGATTTCCAGACAATAAAACTAATGGAATCTTATTCGGTTGAGGGGAAATTTAAGCCGCTCTGCTTACAAAGGCACGAGGTCTGGAAATCCATCTTAAAATGAACGATGTTTAACTCTTCTCAAAAGATTCACGGAAGAAGTTTTCCTTTCTTCAAGAAAAAAGTACGTTGGGGCGTCCTTTTCACTGTCAAACACACCCAGCGAATTGTTCTGTGGTATTTGTACTGAAACGGCCTGATTGCTTCTCTTTGAGACAAGCTTAAAGATATTTTCGAGGACCGAGTTCTTTCATTTTTGTCTCAGTTTTTGTAGCGCCATTTAAGTAGTATTAAAAGGCTTCAATTCCTTTTAATTCGCTGGTTTTTTAATGGAAAATTTGAGCTCGCTCAAACTCATGTTTATCTCTGATGGGGGTTGAAAGTTTCTAATTTTTGGTAGAAGAAATTTTCCTTTAAACTTGTTTTACACTTCGTAGAGTGTACTTACTGACAACGGGTGTTTAATTTTTGTAATAAATAGTTTAGATATGATTTTTCATCGGTGAGAAATGATCGATTGGTATCTAAGGGGACAGTGGACTTTTAAAAACATTTTTAAGTTATGATCTTATTGATATAAAATTTGTACAATTTTCTACTATAACGTTTATATATAAAGTTTTTTCCAAAAATACTGAGATGTGCAGAAGAAATGTAATGTATGGTTTTCGAGAAGTTAGCGAAAATACTGAATTTACGGACGAAATAAATAATTAAATCCCATAATTGCTTGGATATAAGCTGTTAATAGCTTCAAGCTCCCATAACTGTTGATACCTGGCTTTCATTCTAATCGTGGTGGCAGTTTCCGCGAATCTTCTTTTCGTATGGTTTAACAATATTTCAGGATTTCCAGACAATAAAACTAATGGAATACGAGTTCGTTGAGGGAAAAGTTAAGCCGCTCTGCCTACAAAGGTAAGAGGTCTGGAAATCCATCTTAAAATGAATGATGTTTAACTCTACTGAAAAGATTCATGGAAGTAAGTTTTTCTTTCTTCAAGAAAAAAGTACGTTGAGGCGTCCTTTTCACTCTCAAACACACCCAGCGAATTGTTCTGCGATTTGTACTGAAACGGCCTGATTGCTTCTTTTTCAGACAGGCTTAAAGATATTTTCGAGGACCGAGTTCTTTCATTTTCGTCTCAGTTTTTGTAGTGCCATTTAAGTAGTATTAAAAGGCTTCAATTCCTTTTAATTCACTGGTTTTTCATGGCTCGCTCAAACTCATGTTTATCTCTGATGAGTTGAAAGTTTCTTATTTTTGGCAGAAGTTTTTCCTTTAAACTTGCTTTACACTTTGTAGAGTGTACTTACTGACATTATAATTTTCGTGTTAGACGGCTTAAAATTTGATTTTTCATCGGTTAGAAATGATCGATCCTTATTTAACGAGTGATGGACTTTCGGAAAAACGTTTTCAACTTATGATCCAATTGTTAAATTAGGCGCGAACTGTTTTCTACTAAAACGTTGATTTTCGAAGTTTGGTTCAAATATAATGAGATGTGCGGAAGAAATGTAATATATGGTCAATGTTTTCGATAAATAATGAAAATTTTGATAGGTTCCAAGTGCAATAGTTTTCACTACATTGTCATTATTTTAACTCACATAACAGAACCGATACATATAAATCAAATTAACTCCCATTTGGCAAGTAAGTGCATCACTCTCAAGCGTAAATCTAAAAAAATTTGTATTGAAATATAAAATTTTGCAAAATAAAAACGTTTGTTGAGCAACATTTGAAACAAAAGTTTCAATACATATACATAAAGAGAGAGATATTATATACTACTAAAATACTTTTATATAGATATATATTATGTACTACTAAAGCATATTTAACATTATTTCTATATAAGAACGAAATAAATGTTTTTGATTATTTCTGGAACAATCAAACTTGTACATTTTATAATGAATCAATATTGTTTTATAATTTCGTAAAGAGTTTTGTAATTCGTAACTAAACAGAACAGTTTTTGTTGTAATAAAATTGTATTTGAATAAATATATTAGCAGCATTGTAGTTACAAACCTTTTGCATTACACACTATACTTAATCCACTACATTTCATCGTTATGTTACACATCAACGCTTCAAACGCAATTTTCTTTCCAAATTCAAAACACTCCGAACACCGAACACTTTAAAACAATTCAAAACACAAATTCCTTCCGTAATCGGAATGAAATCGGTAGCCTTAAAAAGATAGAGCACTTCACCTCTTCATACAAACGCAAGCTCTCGTGGACCGAAATCGGAAAAAGAAAGGGGAACTAAACACGATATTTCCAACAAACGAAATATATTCATCATCATGGATAAATCCAGCAATACTTTCCCGGTATGTCCTATTTGCATAATCTCATTCCTGATCCGTAATTTTTACGCTTTCGGGGCGGGGAGGAACATAAAAGGAAAAGAAACAGCAACTTTCATCTTGAATTTTTATTTTCTTCCCCTCTTCATCTCGATGTACTGAGTATGCAAAGTGAAATAGCCTTTCTAAAGCAACGTCAACTGCACAGTCGATGTTTCCTTTCCAATTATCTCCTCAAGTAAATACTTCATTCTCAAAATTTACCTTTACTTGTCTTTCACTATATATTTCAATATAGCGGATTTTCTTTGAAGTTAAGGAATGTTAACTCCGCATCAAGGTTTTGGGAGGAAGCGTGAAGCAAGCCGGGAATAAATATTTCATGACTTTGAAAAGATGTCGGCGATTCATCTTTATTTCGGGAGTGACAATGGCGAAAACAGTTTTATGATACAATTTTTTGGAAGACACACGGAGTCAAGTCTATTTCAACTTAGATATTTCCCAGAGATTCCACAAGAGTTTTCCCCTAGAAGTATAGGACTGCTTTTACACCACAACACACTTAATGACAAAATAATCGCATCTATTGGTTGAAAGAATCCATGGTTTATTGTTCAGATTTTATTATTTCTTTCCTCAGAATAGAACCCATTGGGATAAATCTATTGCTCCTCTCCTTAGATTAGAATCCTTTGAACTATTCCGTCCATTTCAACTTAAGTATTTCCGATAGATTCCGTGAAATTTAAGAGAAGTATAGGACTTATTTTACATCATGACACACTAAATGACAAAATAATCATATCTATTGGTTGAAAGAAACCATGATTTCTTTCAACCTTTAGAAAGATTCTATTATTTCTTTTCTCAGAATAGAAGCATTTGGAAATATTATATTTCTTCTTTCCATTGATTAGAAGTCTGAACAGCTTCCATTCCATCCAAAATGTCTTAATAGCATTGAACACTTAACTTTGAACAAAGCAGGAATTGAACACTATCTATTATGTATTTGATCTTTAATTTTAAAGCAGTAATCGAACACTATTATTTTTCATGTAATTAAACACTCACCGCGGCACTTTCAACGTATTACTAATATACTATATATATATAATTCATAATTGTGTCTCGTAGTATCAAAATTTTGGAGGATGTTATAAATGGCATTTCATGGCGATCTTCGTGCGAAGTGTGGCTGAATTTTTCAACTGATGTTTCTTTAATGATATGGGTAAGCTAATACATCCTAATGCCTTTTTATAGCTTTTTTGGGGCCAGTATTGTGTTGGTTATTGCGCTTGTGTTTTATTTGTGGAGTCTATTAATAGTCTGTTTTTAATTCATGCATGGACTTTTTGCCTAATTTGTCTTTATACTTTTGTTTATCGTGGTATTTGGGGGCAACTTCTACCAACAACGCTTTTTATTATATATATATATATATATATATATATATATATATATTCCGGGATGCTGTTTCTTCGCATAGTTGCATTGATGTTTGAACTCGTTTCGAAACCCAAGAGATGTGATATTTTAAAAGTAATAGGCCTACAAATTTAAATTTTAATATGAATAAGAAACAGAGGAATTTGTTTAGTTTTGGTGTTAAGAAATCTTATATTGAAGATGTTTCTGAAGCAACAAATAAATATTTCGTCGTAAATAAAATTACCATGCACGATCCCACAAAGGTTAAGAACCACTGACTTATACAATTCGAAAGATGAAGTAAAAAGATAAAATTTGACATATTTAGCCATACCGAATGTTTTTATTGGGCAACAAATTACATGACAAACAAATCACATCTTTTTATACCAGCAAATATCTTTATCAACTATTTTTATTAATTCCACCAACAAAAGCGTTTATTTTTCTAAAACTTAATTTCGTTGTTGAATATCAAATATTTCTTTTTCATTCCAGCCACCACTTAAAGAGTGTTTTTATACAGAAAATTCATTTACCCTCATTTTCTCTGCTCAGTGAATTTTATTCCTGGTTTTTACCAAACTCCATAAAACTAATATGCAGCGTTTCGGGAAATATGCCTCGCCATTTGTTGAAAGAGACCAAAAATATATCGTCCGATAGCGTACTTAGCTGACGGCCTATCATCATGGAAGCATATTCAAATTTTGAATAACCCGTCGTTAGCGGCCGAGGATTTTTTTTTTTTTGGGGGGGGGGGGGGGTTCTGAGGTTTCTTTAAAAATGAAATCGAAAAAGATGAACACCGGTTGTTGACAGAAATGATGGTTGCTAAAGTTAAGTTCCTCAATTTCTTTTTTGAAAGTTAAATTTTATTCCTGAAAACATTTAACTTTTTCTTAGGTTAATTATTTTGTAGGGTTAAAACAAAATCTACTCGACATTACTTACATTCAACATTTCTGAAATTTAATATTTAACATCGCAATTTCGTGAATGTTGCGAATTTGCTTCATAATGTAAGACTATCCTGAATTAGAAAAAAGTCCGTTGTGTTACTCCAGTGCGAAGTTAATAAAGTACCTACCTATCTGAATTAGTTTAATTTTCAAAGGTTATTGATGTAATAAATACTACACAAAATTGAGGCTTACATTGGATTAAATATTCTCCGAGTGTTACTATACAATTTATATCAAACAGTATCAGAATTTATTTTTAGTATCACAATTTCGTGAACATTGTTACGATTTACTTCATAATGTAAATATATTTACATTACATTACAATTTACAAAAATATGAAACAGTAATCATAGAATAAACTACATCCTCATATTTTTGTTATCGATTGAATAATAATTAATATGAAACCATATAATGGGCTCTTATGAATAGCGTTTGAGTATAAAACTATGCCGTTGAATGAAACAGTATAACCTCAAAATAATGCACTTCTCTTCATACAGGATTAATAGTTTTACTCAACTTAAAAGTTGAATAACGGACATATGAGTTCAAAAACAAAATTCTTGATGTATGTTATATAGCATTAATATAGAATTACAAATATGAGAAACGATCTCGTACAGAAAAAAATTAGTTTGAGATTGAGTTGCGACTCAAATTTCGAAACAAAAAATTACTACTTAAAAACGTTAAATAATCTAATATATTCATTCGCTTACTTTAGTAAAATAAATCGATCATAAAAGCGAAGTTCAATTTCAAGCTGTCACAATCAATTTAATTTTTATAGTAGTGAAATAAAAGTAGTCATAATAATTTCTTATAGTATCAAAGAGTAAAATATCGTAGCACATAAATTGTTTTACTTTATTAAAAAGGTGAATAACGGATATTGTGTTTAAAAACAATTCTTGATTTATTTTCAAAGTATTAATATAAAGTTATATAAAACAATCCGGTACGCAAAATATTTTTAAATTTATGAGATTAGTTGTAACTCAAAAAATTAAAACAAATTACTTCTTAATATACTTTAAAGAATCTGATGAGTTTATCCATTTACTTTAGTAAAATTAAAACAATCGAGAACGTGAAGTTTAATTTGACACTCTATCACAATCAATTTAGTTTTCGAATAGTAAAATAAAAGGATAATTAATGCAATTCACATAAAAAGCGTGCTTAAAATTGCACCCTAGAAATAGTTTACACCTAATTACCAAGTGTAGTAAAAATTTATTTAAACTTCGTTAGTGTTTCATTGGTTCAATTAATCAGACATTTCGGATAGCTGAATTTATATTCGTTACTTAAATTCCTCAGATACCTCCAACATTCCTGTTAGTCGTCGTATTCAACACTGATGAAACATACCTTTCACTATCTCAATCAATCACTTAAAACTATTTCATTAGATTTTCATGGAGCTGTTGAAAGTAAGATTTTGAAAATTGTTTCCCCCAAAGCGACATAGTTTCTCTGTAAACTGAATTTTTTGTTTGCGCGCTCAATGTAAACACATGTAAAAGCTAATTTGCCTTTTGTTATAAAATCGTATTTGAATTATATTCTGTTTGGGCATGTATGTGGAATAAATAAAGGAAATAATACACGAAGGTCTTTGAAACATAAGAGAGCAACAGGAAATTCCTTCGATCCGTATCTTTGCAACTGCCATTTTACTAACGGAAATTTGTTTGCGAATGCGATTTCGAAACGGATTCTTTAAGTCGCAGAAAGGCTTTCCGAACGTTTTTAGCTTGAGAAAAGAAAGCATCGTTTCAGCCATCTCTTTTTGTCTTGCCGGAAGCTATAAAAAGAAGATTATGTTTAGAAAATTCTTTAGATAATGATTTGGCAGTATAGAAAAGAGGGGAACGTAGCCAACTTAGAGCTATTTATCCTTTAAATTGCAGATTTTCCTACAAAACTATGTAGCATAAGTATTTTAACGTATCATAAGTAATTTTTGTGTCTTGTCAAAAACTATAAAAACAAGATTATGTTTAGAAAATTCTTTAGATAATAATTTGTAGTACAGAAAGGAGAGGAAGTAGACAACTTAAAGCTAATTTTTCTTTAAATTGCAGATTTTACTACATAAAAACGCATCATAAGTAATTCTTTTGTCTTGCCAGAAGCTATAAAAACAAGACTATGGTTAGAAAATTCTTTAGATAATAATTTGGTAGTATAGAAAGGAGGAGGAAGTAGACAACATAAAGCTATTTTTCTTTAAATTCCAGGACAAACCGTTCGAGCCATATTATCTTGCAATACATGAATACTAAAGTTGATTGACCGTATCCAACCCATCTTGTCCATTTCAATAGATTCAAAATAGCGATATTAATGTACGTGTCCTCCCAAAAGCATTTCGTATAATTGCATCCAAAGAGGGATTTCTGCTCTTTAAATGCAAATTAGATTTCCTCGATTCATTCCGCTTAATCGTGTTATAACTTGAAAGGTTACAAATGATGCAGTCTAACCCCCTCGCGTCAAACAACAGAACCATCACTTTATCTTCATAATTGCGCACCGCGATCTATTTACATCATTTTTCATGCTGTCTTTATTTTGATCATGAAACAGCAATTAAGTGATAACTTTGTGAAATTAGAAATCCGGTTAATTTCTGTTCCAATTGCCTGTTCAATCATCATTATTAAAGTAAAACTTTTTCCCTTGATGTTCGGATGGAGTGGGACGGCATTAAGCGCTTTGTAAAAATAGTTTACGCTTTGTAAAAATAGTTTACGCTTTGTAAAAATAATTTACGCTTAAACTTTGCGTTTGCTAACATGAGAGATAATGGATCGCCTTGCATAAGTGAATTACAATACGGTCGTTTGTAAATATGTTTTTCGCTTGACATCTTTAAAAGGGAAGTTTGTTTTTGAAGCGGTATATTGCTTTTGAAATACGTTTAAATTTTATGTTCCGGAACTTCGTGATGGGTTCTTTAATCCTTTTAAAATAGTAATATGAAAGTGCACTTATTAGCGATTAGCACACTTATTAGATATATATTTGAGGAATGGGTGTTGTTCTCGTTGGGGTCAGGTTTAACCGGCCCATTCTCAAAAACCGCGCGCGTAAGGTTAAGGACCGTACGCGTAAATTAAATAAGTTGTAACGAATAGATTAATCTCAGGCCCTGAGACCATATACGGCCCTACAAATATTTTTACCAGGAGCGCAGGCAAGATACGACCCTCCGGATATATTTAGCGAACCTGCACAGCAAATATTTTCCTCAGGCCCATAGACCAGATACCGCCCTCCAGACAGCATAACCCTGTCCACTCAGCAGATACGGCCCTACAATTTTTTAACAGACCCACAGGCGTGATACAGCCCTCTTAACCAGCCCACAGATCCTATGTGTTACTCCATACAGGTTTATCCAGGCCTGCAGGCCAGATACGGCCCTCCAAATGTTTTCAACAGGCCCGCCGGCCAAATGAGGAGCTCCGAATAGGTTTACCCGCAGCGCAAACAAGATACAGATATAGCTAGAGGACTCTCATTCATAAAAAATAAATACCTAAAAAGTAGGTCGGTAGTTGAATCAGCGTCGCATTGGAGCATTACATCCGGCCATTGGCGACGGTCCGGGATCAATTCTGAAGGGAAAGATCCGAGAACGACACCTCGTAACGTTTAAAAAGTCGTGGCTGGTTTACAGGGGCGCCAGATATTCCAGTTTTTCCCTGAAATGACACGTATCTCATGTTGTTTTGGAAACGGACCATCGATCTGTGCATACGACAATAGAAAGGACATCTAACGAGTTTGTACAAATCTCTAACCGAAATTATTACACTGAAGACAAATTTAACAGCATAGAGAACTGACCTTTGTATAACAATAAAATATGAATATTTCCTGCTATGCGATAAAGGTCTTCTTAAAATCTTAATTTAATCTTAATTAATCTTTCTTATAAATCCTAATTCATTTGCGACGTCATATTTATGCCATAAGATGGATTTCCAGTGGTCGCTGTGGTAAAAGGCAAGTATCGTGCGAAACTCAATGTGGAACAGGTAAGTTGGTAGCTAATTAATTAACGTCGCACTGGATCAACACAACGGGCTATCGGCCACGGTCCGAGATCCATTACGAAGGGAAAGATCAAGGACAACTCGTAATTTTGAGCCACGATAAGATGAAGCAACGTGGAACAGGAAATTAGGGTGGCTTTGTATATTTAGGTGGGTTCCTATCATGTTTGAAATACCACACAGGCAGAAAATTGGAGTCTGGCAAGCCAGTTCACTCAAGATGATTTTGCAGGCAGTCGTGTTTTCTCTCGACACGACTACCTGCAAAATCAACCCTACCAATTGTCTTGTCAGATTTTCCAACTTGCAATATGTGTTTTCTTTCAGATAAGGATTACAATAAGTTCTTCAAAGATAAATATTAACATGCTATTGAACAGAGAGATTGTAAGACATTTTCTTCAATGATAATGATAGTTTGTGCAGTAAATATATAATTCGCAATAAATAAAAATTGAATAAATAAAAATGAACTTTTAATTTTGTACAACCCCTATACATCTTTATTACATTACCCTGAATGTAAGTATCTTTTTCGTGTCATTAAAGTTTTCCTTGTGTGTGAGGGCGCCATTAATTACCGTTGTTTGTCTTGCTCTTGGGGCAGCGTGGCCAAATATTGCCCTTGTGCCATAAAACCCAACCAAACAATTGAATATGAAGAGAATGGACAACATTCTAGAAATAAAACCAAGAACCCAGAAAATAAATCTTCAAATTTCAGATACTAGCATTAAAATTTTTGAAATGTTTTGAATAAAAGTAATTGGTAAGAGAGAGATTCTAGGACATCTAAAACTAAACAACTGTAGATTTAAAATTTTGAAGAAAGCGTATATATTTTTTTACAGAAAAAAGTACTACTAAAAACAGTACCAGAAGTACTAAATAATCTGCAACCACAAACTTATAACTCAGATCCTACCTCAGCAGAATATAACAATTTATACCATTCCACGCTTTTATTTCTTCTAATCTTTTCCGGCATATATTTTCATTACGGTTTGGTTAACTTTTGTTCCATTAGGATCGATTTTTCGCATCATTTCATGACACCTGTGCCACAGAATACGTCTCATTGAACAATAAGCCACTTACGTGTTTCTAGTGACCCATTAAAGGGATATTATGACTCGTATATAAGACCCCATCTGAGGGGTTCGCATGCATAATTCCACGTTGCAGCCTACAGTCTTTCCTGCATGACTTTTGACCAGTTTTGACCTCCTTGACCAATAGAATATTTCCATAGGATTCTTTTCCTGGGAAAGTACCAAGTGATTAGATTCTTCCGAATGTGCCACTAGAATCGTTTCAAAGGATTCTATTCTACCGAATGAGCACTAGAATTGTTTCAAAGGATTCCATTCTACAGAATGTGCCACTATTATTATTTCAATGGATTCTATTCTACCGAATGTGCCATTAGAATCGTTTCAAAGGATTATGTTCTAAACAAAGGACTAATATAGTGTATGCAGTCCTTTCAAGGATTTATGTTCCTTAAAATTTACTTGTAAATAATAATTTACAATAACGTAATGCTAGTAAAAAGTTACTTTCTAGGTGGATGCAATATATATCATAATATCTGTGAGATAAGGAGTTAAATTCAGAAAATATCCAAAGGTAGTCTACGCTACTAAGTAGTTTTGCGGTTTGAAAAATCATGATTTAGTTTGAAACTGTTAGTCATTTTTAGTGACTTTTAAATATTTTTTACCGTGTATCTATTGATTTTATTTGTATCTATTGATAAAAGTGAACGTCAGAATTGAAACAGCATACCGAAAATATTAGAAGTATTTCTGTAATAGGCGTATATATTCTGATCGAGCACAAATCTTGAATTATAAATGAGTGTATTTTCAGGAATATGATACTCATATTAGGATGGGCACTATTTATTTTTAATGATCCACAATTGCCGAATTTGACAAAGGAAGATAAGAGTATAGTTTTGAAAATAGCATTTCATTCAATTTTTTAGATGGTTGGTTGATTGAGATTTTACGGCGCGGGCCATATTTGACCATATTGCACGAAACACAATACATACAATATCAAGTAATAGATATACAGATACAACGAAGGTTTTACTAGCGCAGAAGAGATAATACACCCAGGGAGGAATCAATATTTTAGAAATCCACGAACTAACTTAAAATTTCTTTTAAATCGAATATTTTAAAAGCCGTTTTTTCATCGAGTATTATATTCCCTCACAATTTTTATTTATCTTATTCTTATTAACCTCTGAGGCTATTTGTTCGTCCTAATGACATAGTGTCTACGTTTCTAAGTAAAATTTCTAATTTTAGAGGCCCATTTGCTTTTATGAATTCTAAAGAAATTTTTAGTGCTATACAGAAGCCACTTAAGATTTAAAATTTCCCTTTACCGAATAGGATGCAGGCTAAGGAAAGATTTCGTCGGACAGGAAATAAATTTAGAAAAATGATCCAATGAGATTCAATCTGTCGTTTACCATTTTAATCCTCATGGTGCTTTGAAAACTGCCCTATAGTGTCCAGTCTCTGATTCAAAAACCTGTTTCAAATGGTCATCAGTTCTGGGCAAGGGTACAGTTGTTTTTCTAACCTTGGATCTTCATTCCCGTTTGGGCAGTTTTGCCTTGATGAGATATCTCGTCGAAATACTTGGAGGGTTACGTTTCCACAATGATCAATGCGCTCTCAAAATATTAAACGAAAATTAAATTAATTACATTCCTCCGAGTTAAAACTGCATAACGAAAATGTAAACCCGACGTTGTCTTGCGCTTGGCGCAGTTTAGCCAAATATGGCCACAACAATCCAACCAACCTGATAAGTACGCTGAGCGAAAATGAGTCTTTAAATTTTCATCCCGAGTTCTCATAGCACACCCCGAATTCCAGATGCGTCGAGCGAACAAAGTGAAACAGCTTAATCAAATCACGTAACAAGGCTAGTCATGTAAAAGACGCATTAAGAAAAAAACACTGAGCTCTTAGCTATCAATGTCGGCGAGACTTCCGAATAGCGGTAAAAGAGAAGAAAGGGAGCGGGTTCTCCCAAACTGTTCTACCTGATGCTATTCAAGAGAAAAAAGGACTTGGGTCCATTGAAGTGAAAATAGTCTTCTTAGTTACGATATCGGGCCTCCCAGCTGATCAATACTTCTAGACAAAGAAGAGGCGGGAACGATTTTCTTATAATATGTTGGGCCAGGGAGAAAGTTGAAAAGTGCTTGGTAAGCCGGTTTCTTTTTCTCGGTAAATAATCCGATTTCACGCTGGAATGAGTGACAAGAGTTGTTTTCCTGCCGAACCAACCACACTCGCGGATCAGTTGGCTTTCGATAGCAGATTTTTTGACACAATAACACGACGGAGTTCGAGGGAAAATAAAATCTGGTCTCGTTCGGCGTTGCTGAAAAAATATGCTTTTTATTCCATCAGTTGCCAATTTACTCGCTCTCCGGGGGAGATTGCGGATGATCCGCTATGCAAAGAACGGAGTCTTGTAATTGATTTTTGGATAAACAGCGCGTGAGTAAAGACGGATTTGGGGGTAAGAGATATTGCAACGCACAATGGAGTTTCCTTCTCACTCAACACAAATATCAGAAATTTCTAGTAAAACATCGAGAAAAGTTTCGAAATGTGCAATACTGTTTATAATTGTTTGAGGCGGTACATTTTTAGTATAAAAGGATAGTAAAAAGCTATACATTTATGTAGGAGTTCGCAGATTATCTACTATTCAGAAAAAGGTGTCTTGTAGTTGATTTTAGTACAAACAGCTTGTAAGCAAAGGTAGATTTTTAGACACATAATCCAGAGCTTGTCACTGAAAACAAATATCGACATAGGAAATGTATCAAAATGTGCAACATTATTAATGATTAGTTAATTATATAAAAGCATGAAAATTTAGAATTTTTTATTTTCGAAGTTCTGAAATCGTATTCGAAAAGTAAACCGAGTAGTTCAGAATACGTTCAGGAAACACGTATCACCCCAGAAACACTACCGCCACCTACATTTAGCTTTACAAAAAGTACCTCTAGTATACCTTTGTGCGATCGGTCTGAAATACTTCATGTGAAATTAATTACCTAATCGTGAAATAAACTACTATACCAATGTTTAAGTTGCCCAACATGTTTTGACTAGTAGTCACGTGACTGCTGTATGAAAAATTGACTTAGTTGACCAATTTGGCATCTTATCGCCTCGTTTGGCGGTATACCATCTTATTGCAGGGTAGGTGTGTGAATGAGCAGTTCAATAGAGTGGCGAAAAAAGTGATGAAATTTCAAAAATTACTATGTAGGTCTGATCAGATGATGAATCAATAGATGGGCGTCTTCTCCCGTCTCTTGGACCCATCAGATGTTGAATGCTCGGTTCCATACGGCAGACGAAAGTAGTTTAAGGGTCACGGTACTACTAGTTTTTGTCATAAGATCCTGGGCACATAAAGAAGTTACCATTGCTACTCTACTTTTACATTTCCTCTATGGTGCATGGATTTCAAATGGTATCTCCTGTCCCAATGAAGGTGCCGCCAATCTGCGTGGTCAGTACAATTAAAAACTACAAATTATTACAAATACATTTCAAGGAGAAAATATTAGAGCTTCTCTTAATAAGCCCATTCTACTAAATGAACGCAAGACAAAGTAGACAGAAAATTACAACTCCCTGCGAAGATTGCACACAGGCAGCGAAGCGCGTGTGGGCACATGTAGAAAAAGTGGAAATCGTATTAAGAGACAGTCTGGAACAAATTTTGCGAAAACATTCGATTAGCTTGGAAAATTGGATGTTTCATTTAGAACCTGCATCTTGCGAACCCCAAATTTAAAAAAGTGCGTGACAGCAGTCGCATTTTGTGTTTCCAGTTAATTAAAAATTTCCGTAGTCCTCCCCCAATCGTTTGAGCAAATATAACTGGGAACGTAATTTATGTTTTAAGTAAAAAGTGCTATATTTGCCATCAGGCTCCATCTTTACGCGAATGTCTCGTTACGAGGTGGCCCGTTTTTTCCCTTCAGCAAATGTAAACATGTTTAAATTGCAATAATAATGAATTAGAAAAACTGCATCAGTCTTTTTTCACTTGCGTTGTTACGGATTGAAATAAGATTAAATTTGTGTGTCCGCCTCAATTAATTTAATTGAATTGGGGATAATTCAATACTTTCAAGTAAGGAAAAATAACGTCTATAAGACCAGTGCTGCTTCTAAGTACAAATAAAAACAATAATCGTAACACTATATTTGTTTAAATATGCTTGTGCAAATTTCAACCTAGCTATTTGCGAAATAATTCTAAGTTCTGCTTAGTTATTTTTTCAACTCCCTGGTTGTTATCTCTACGAGGTACATCATCATTATCAAAACTAAACAGATCTTGATGGACGAGAAAACTCATCATTGAAAAAATTGATTGGATCTTAATGTCGCGCTATCTCATCATTAGAAAACTGACCAGATCTTGATCTCGATATCATAAAATATAGCAATGTCTTTATGACGAGATATCTCATCATCAGCAAAATTGATCAGATCTTAATGGACGAGATATCTCGTCGAAACCACTTGGAAGGCTACAATACCGGTTAATACCAGGAAATACCAATATTAACCGTCCTGCTGATCTTCTCGATGAGTATCTTGTTATAAGTAAAACTGATCAGATTTTGATGGACGAGATGTCACATCCGTCAAGCTCTCGTCGTCTCTAGAAGAAAACTGACCATATCTCGATCTCGTAATCTTAAAAAATTAGCAATATCTTAATGAAGAGACATCTCATCATTAGCAAAATAGGTCAGATCTTCATGGACGAAATATCTCGTCGAAACTCCAAGTGGTTTCGTTTTAATATTAATTTAATAATTAAAGTTGAAGAGTTAAATATTTATTTTTCATGAATGAATATCCTTTTGGAGTACCTGGTATCTATATCTGATCGACGGGCCATATCTGGTCGATGTACCATATCTGGTCGATGTACCATATCTAGTCGATGTACCATATCTGGTCGATGTACCATATCTGGTCGATGTACTATATCTGGTAGATGGGCCAGATAAACGTATTCTGAGAGCCGTATCTGGTCGGTGTGTGGGAAAATCTTTTCTGAGGGCGGTATCTGGACTGCGAGCGGGTTAAACACCTGGAGGAGTATATATGTTCTATGGACTGGTTAGGAGGACTGTATCCCTTCTGCGGGCCTGTTATAAAATTTGGAGAGCCGTAGCTGGTGTGCGGGTCGGATAAACCTATCCGGAGGACGAAATCAGGTCTGCCGGTCGGATAAAAGTATTTAGATGTCCGTATGTAGCCTGTAGGCCTGCCAAATATATCTGGAGAGTTGAACATAGTTTGTGGGCTGGTTAAACCTGTTCGTGAGGCCATAACTAATCTTCAGGCCTGAGGTAAGTCTATTCGCTTCAACTAATACATCTTACACGTACTGTCCTTTATCTTTACTCCTTGGGCACCCACCAACACTATTTTTACCCACGAACCTATCATGGCATTCTAAAACCTTCATTCCATAAATCTTACTGAATTTTCTCTGCACTTCCCTATTTGATTATTAACATTGATCTTTTTTACTCTATTAAAATTCACAACTCGTATTTAAAAAAGTCTCCCTTCATATTCAAATCGAAAATAGTAAGGTTTCCGAATTCTAAAATTATAGTCTGATGTACCATCATCTCAAATCGACACATGATATGGACAAGAATGATATTCAAAAACCTTCAGTCCATAATTCCTAATGACTCTTCTCTGCTCTTCCCCTTTTGTAACTAATGCTGATCTTTTCTTTTTACTCTATTAAAATTCCCACCTGAAATTTAAAAAAAAGGTCACCCTTCATATTCAAATAGCCCGTAGCAAGGCCCTTGTGTTCTGAAATTATCGTCTGATGTACCATCATCGCTTATAGACACAGGATATTCAATGCAAACACTCAAAATATCTTACCACCGTCGGTATCGTAGAGGTAATAGATTATCTTCCAATTATAGTGGATGATGACGTCTAGTATCGCTCTCAGATATCGAGGGCGTAAGCTGAGTCCGTAGTAAGCTGGCCTATCACTGCTTAGCTCTGGAAAAGCTGGACTCACGAATGGCACTTGAAAAGTATTAGAATAAGATGCTAAAGTATCATATGAGGCTTCTCCCGTAGGTGCTACGAGGGTAAAGATGCCCCGGTTCATTTGGAGGCACACTGTAACAAGAAATGAATAATTATTATATTTTATGTACCCACATAATATAACACTCATTATTATATTTTATATACACTCATAACATAATACACTATTATTATATTTTGCATACGCACATAAATAATACTATTATTATTTTGTGTGTATATACATAAAACATAATATTCTTCTATTATATTTTATATATACACTTAACGTAACACTATCACTATATTTATTTTATCACACGTAACATAGCACTCTATTATTATGCTTTATTTATGGACATAACATAACACTCTATTATAATATTTTATATACGCACATAATACGTTCAGAATAACGCACATAATACATACACTCAGAATACGTTGCTCTATTGTTATATTTTATATGCACACATAACATAATCCCCTTATTATATTTTATATAAGTACATATAGCATAAGATTATGTAATTATATTTTATATACGCCACAACAAAACATTCTGTTATATTATACTTCATTACACGAAAGTAACATAACTTCTCAAGTATTATGCTTTATATAAGCACAGAACATAATACTAATTCTGAAGTTTTGTATGTGGCATAACATTTTATTGTTATGATTTATAAATCAATAACACAACATTCTGTTGTTATTTTTTATTATACATTCATAATATAATATTCTACTATTATGTACTAAAATACCACGTAATATATAACTCGGTTATATTTTATACAAGCGCACATACTATATAATATTATATTTTATTATATGTGCATAACATAGTACTCTACTATTATGTTTTATATAAGCACGCTTAACTTAATATACCATTATTATATTTTATTACTGGCACATAACATACTACTCTGTTATTTTTTATATGAAATTATAAATACGTTGTACCATATCCCTTTAAAAAATTTTAAAAACTAAATTTTTGTTTTATGTGTAAAATACATTTATAGAAGAGGGTTCGCCTAAAGCTTTTTCAAAGGGTTAAAGTATACTGCATTAACCCTTCAAATGCTATCGACGAGATATATCGTCCGTCCAGATCTCACCAATTTTGTAAATGAAGAGATATCTCGTCATCTAGATATTGCAGATTTTTTTATATAATGATGAGATCAAGATCTGGTCAGTTTATCTAATAACGAGATATCTCGTCAGTTTTGCTAATAACGAGAGTTACACTGTCAAGACAACCACCAGGAGGGTTAAACAACCTTGACTGTTTAGCACCCCATACCAACATCAAACCTCCAGTCCATTCTAGCTTGACCTTAAGGCTTTCAAAATAGATCTCAAGCCGAGGCCCGAAAGAAAATTAATCCATTTATCCCCATTTGCTATTCCTTAACCACAAAACCGAAGGGTATTCAGCGTTATCTATCGAACAAAACGGAGAAGACGTAAACCATACATAAACATTAACTCTTCGGCGTTATAAATTACAAGTAACCTGGCGTTAACAGCAAACAAAATATTTCATCTTTGTGACTACAGCATTCCGCAAAGCGCCCTCATTCCCCTCACAAGGAAAAATATCTGAAGCCATTTCTGTCTTAATGACAATGCACACTACTCGCGGAAGTATCGCGGCTCTCAGAGTGTTAAAGGATACTGCATTAACCCTTCGAGTGCTTTTGACGAGATATCTCGTCCATCAAGATCTGAACAATTTTATAAATGACGAGATATCTCGTCATCAAGATATTGCTGATTGTCTTATAATGACGAGACAGTCAGTTTTCTAATGACGAGATCAAGATATATAGTCAGTTTTTCTAAGGACGTGATCAAGATATAGTCAGTTTTCTAATGAGAAGATCAAGTTATAGTCAGATTTTCTAATGACCAGATCAAGATATAGTAAGTTTTTCTAATGACGAGATCAAAATATAGTCAATTTTCTAATGGCGAGATCGAGATATAGTCAGTTTTTCTAATGACCAGATTAAGATATAGTCAGTTTTTCAAATGACGAGATCAAAATACAGTCAGTTTTCTAATGACGAAATATCTCCTCAGGTTTGCTAATAACGAGAGATTCCTCATCAAGACAACCACCAGGAGGGTTAAACAACCTTGACTGTTTAGTCCCCCGACACCGACATCAAAACTCCATTAAAAATCTCCCAGTCCCTTCTCAGATGAACTTAAGGTTTCAAAAATAGAGCTCAGGTCAAGACCCGAAAGAAAAATTAATCCATTCATCCCTATTTACGATCCCTGTAACCACAAAACCAAAGGTGGATCCAGCGTTATCTATCAAAGAAAACCGTGAAGGCGCAAACCATACATAAACATTAACTCTTCGGCGTTATAAATTACAAGTAACCTGGCGCTAACAGCAAACATAAAATATCTCATCTTGGTGACTACAGCATTCCGCAAAGCGCTCTCATTCCTCTCACAAGGAACAATATCTGAAGCCATTTCTGTTTTAATGGCAATGCACCCGGGAGAGATTTTACTCAACCTAGTTTATTGGATTACTGTTGGTCTACTGGGGCAGTACACAATATATGGCTCCCACTAAAAATCTCGGATATAGACAACGCCCACCTACGTTAGTTCGAGGTGATGCTGAAGTACAGTAAAATTAAGCGCGGCTACTAAAGCTGCTTGGTCTGTAATTTTACGATGTGCCCTGGTTTGTGGTGTTAAACCCTGCTGTAACTTCGTCTAAAAGCCCTCAAACCATATAACGCTTCGTGTAATAAAGTTGAGAAATATTTAGTTACGCGACTTTCTATACCTTTTCTCCGCTGCCTTATTGCACAAGTAGGCGCAGTAAGTGATAGTTAACCAGATTTAAGTTAGTTATGTGTCTCGATAGAGGCATTGTTTTTATGAATAAAATAGGTTGTCTCTAAACCTTTCTTATGTATATATATCTACTTATCGAAAGTATAAAATAGAATAACAGTGCATTTGACTTATATAACGAACCTACGACACCCAAAATTTTAATCTTATTACTTTGCATTATTGTTTTATATGGCACATAACATAATACTCTATTATTTTGTTTTGAAATAGACATAACAAACACTATTTTACTATATTTTGTTAGAGACACATAGCATTATACTATATTACTATATTTTGTTGTAAGCATAATAAATTGGTCAGATTTTGATGGGCGAGATATCTCGTCGAAACCACTTTGGAGAGTTAATATACCATTTAAGTTCAATTTGGATGTACCAAAACAATAAAGTGGATATGGATATAGGTGCCTTTAAAATGGCTAAATGCGAACAAACGCGTTAATTGTGCATTGAATCTATTACAATAAAGTTCTTGCAAGCAGTTGAGAAATATATAGATACGCGACTTTTCTATATTATTTCTTCGCTTTCTAATTGCTTTGCCATCCTAATTTGGCATAATAAATTGATACTAATTTAATAAACTAAATTGATAACTAAATTTAATTTAACTATGCACTGATAATGGCATTCTTTTCTATGAACAAAAATATATTATCTTGCGCTTTCTGCGTATACTAATCTATTGAAAACAGTAAGCTAGAAAAGCAGTACATTCCACTTGTAAATATGCCTATCAACCTCGAAATTTTATTCTTATCACTTCAGCTTTCGAAAGAAGTTGAAATTCGAATAATCGAACTTCAATTTTGATGTCTTTGATTTAGAAATTTGATGGACTTGCGTCATTCCCTTTTCTATTCACCTTTTTCAACCGTAAACAAACGCATCAACGTTCACTAATTTCGATCTCTTTCGAAGATCTCATCGGTGCGTTATCAACTCACAGTACTCAACATAAATTGATTCGATTTTTGATCTGTTGGTTCAACCAAATGTAACTGAACTGTAGTATAAATACCAAATAATATTTTTACACAATTCCATATGCATTTCATTACTACATATGTACAATGCCTTCTATTTGTATAATACCTATCTAGGTTCCAATATTTCAAGAGTTTCAGGCAGCTTAATGATAGATACTTTTCAAATTTTTCAGTTTAGAAATTCTCAAGTTTCAAAAAAATCAAAAATTATAATGGTCTATCCACTATTCAAGAGGTCACGTTACCTTAAACTTTCAAGTTTCATGCACGCATTCAAACAATCAGAAATTCTTTTGATTTCTGAATATTTTTTTCATTACGGAATATGTTTATCAGTATATTAGTTTTCAGTTGATGTACGAGGCCGTCGTGGCTCAGTGGGTATGTCCGCTGCGCTAGCAACCTTCGAGTTGTAGGCGGCGCAGGTTCTCGATTCCTCCCTGAGTGTATTTCTCTATTCTGTGTCAGTAAATCTTTCATTGCGTGTGTGTCTATTACTTGATATTGCATGTCTTGTGTCTGGCGCAGCATGGCCAAATGTGGCCCTTGCGCCATAAAACCCCCAATCAATTGATGTGCATACATCATTAACTTTTAGTTTACATTTTTAATGTAAGTAAACGCATCACGGTTCACTGATTTTGATATTTTTCAGAGGTCGTCGTTGCATCAACAACGTAAAAGGTACGCATTATAAATTTATTTGGATTTGTTTATCTGGTGGTTCAACGAAATCTAACTGAATTGTGGTATGAATACCAAACGCATGTGCGAAATGTATAATCGCTAAGCATTTCAGCAATGAATTTGTAGTGCTCTCTCTCTACACTGAAGTTCGTATATTTGTAAATAGTAACAAATCACATAGTAAAATTCATACTCGACAACGACTGTAACAATTTTTATTTCTAAATGTACGTGATTATAACATCTAATCTGAAATTGCACGAAATCCCATTAAAAGTGTTTTCGTAAAACTTTTGTTTAAAATGCTTTGTCTCATGTAACGGGTTACGAAAAGTTTATCACAATCATTCCTGTATGGAATAATAAGAATTAAAAGTGTTCATCTATTCTATTTTCAGAGATTTCACAATTGTGTTATTTTTATTTTAAATATTAGTGATAGATTATTTTTAAAAACTGAATAAATTATATGCATTTACAACAATCACGTTTTTTACAAATCCATAATAAAAATACGAAACGAATTAATGTATTTGTAATCCAATTGTTTGAAAATCTAATCGGTTCGCCAAGCTATATTATATAAAGCGTGCATTTAACTTAAATTTTTAATTGACAGTTAATATTGCGTATCATATCATACAACAACCAAATCAGGAAAAAGTATTTTTAATGGAAAATAGTGAAAACTAAATATTGGTCTAATGAAAAATATAAGTTAAAAATAAATATTAATAAAAAAATATGTTCATCCATTGAAAGTTTATTGCATAAAGAAATAACACTGGTACATCAAAAATGTTATGGTCACTACAGCACTATTTACTAATCATTAAAAGACACAATACAACTCTTTTATTTAGTTTTATCATCAATTAAAAACAGCACGAATAAATATTTTTTATAAAACTAATCAGACAAAAAAGCAACAATGTGCAGCAAAGTTATTCACTTGTAAAATGGCTTTACCTTACCTACAAAATATGTATTTCGCATTACATTGTATCTTTTTTATATTTGGTAGATTGTCAAAATAAAAGTGAAAATATTTTTATTCTCGGAAAATTTATTATGCGATGATGTTCACCACACATAATATTCGATTATGTTTCATTTTTATACAAATATAAGTGCTTAATGTAGTCTTAATCTCTTAAGCTTGTTTCTGAAACTACGCGAAGTTCCCTTAAAAATTTTTTCTTAATATTTCAATTTTTTCAAACGCCATTTTTTCAATTAATGGAGTTACGAAACTTTTAAGATAGTCTTTTCTAAATTATAACAAATATTGGAATCGTTCATCTATTCTCTTTTGAAAGGGATGGTACAAAAAGCATAAATTATCTTATTAAATTAAAATTGTGTTATAAAAAATATTCTGTCTGACAGCTGGTTTGCGAAAGTTTTTTTTTAATACGCCCTTTGTATCTCAAGATCTTTTCACTTAATTAAAATTGATTTTCCTTTAAACATTTAATTCTCTCATTAAATTCTCAAAATTGGATGCAAATTATATTATCTTCACACATCAGTCAATTTTTCACTAGCATTTTTAGTGTTATTTGTAGAATATACTTTATCGTTTTGAATTTAAAATTATATACTTCAGCTATTTTTATGGCATTTCAATAAAGAAGTGCATTATAAATTCTATCTCTTTCCGGATATTATCAATTTTATTGCAATAAAATTATTTGTTCTTTCCATATGAGTTTACCTACTATTAACTCTCCAAGTCTTTCTATGAGATATATCGTCCAAGAACCGGTCATTTTTGCTAAGGACGAGATATCTCGTCGAGACAAAACTGACCTATTACTCAAAGGGTAATAAAGATATAAATAGGAAAAGAAACTGTCCCTTTCCCTGAACTAATGATAGTTTGGAACCCGTTTTTACACCAGTGGCCGGACACTACCGGACATTTTTCTACGCGAAGGTAAACCACCAGAAGGGTTAAGAACCTAACCCTCTGAACGATAGTTCCGAATAGTGCAATTTTGCTTTTACTCCCCAACACACATAATGACTAAATAACCCCGTGTTTGAAAGAATCCATGGATTCTTTCAACCTCTACAAAGATTCTACTGGTTCTTTTCTTAGAATAGAATAATTTGAAACGATTCTATTGGTTATTTCCTCAGAACAATCGCTTGGTCCTTTCGTCAGAATAGAATCTTTGGAAACATTTTATTGGTCAACAAGATTAAACATGGTTATAATTACGCAGTTAAGACTGCAGGTTGCAAAGAAGAATTATACATGTAAACCCCCTCAGAGGGTTAGTAATTTTTAAAATATTCTACAGGCGAAACGAGATATAAATTAACAATTAATATTCGAACTTTATTTAAAAATTAATATATTGAATTAATAAAGCAATTTTTAAAAAGTACCTACATCAAATTTTAAATACAGCCTATAAAACCCCAATGTCATTTAAAAATAAGTATTTGTGGTTTCTTCTAAGTCCCTTTCTTAAACAGATCCTTCATAGTTACGTGGGATGGGAAACAACAAATCTATTTTGTCTATGGTTGGTAAAATTAAGGTATTCCGTCAAGATGTGCCTAATTGATAAAATAAAATAGCATTACATGTGCGGCCGTGTTGATTTCAAATACTAGAATAACTCTAAACGGTAAATACCGTGGCCTAAATAAAAAACTCATTTTTAGATATTGGCATACCTAACTCTAAGCAGAGAAAAGAATTTAAAATATTGCTCCAACATATTTTTTTAAAATCCTTAACAAAAAATAATCATAATGCGATATTCAGAACTCGTTAATAAGATAAAATATTTGGGGACATGAAGAATTTCATAGTTTGGACAGTGTAAAAATCAAGTAATGCATCCCTTTCTCAAGAAATATATTTCACATAAATAAAACCACTTAAATTTCCACTGATTAATTTTTATTACTTATATGTTTTTATTCAATTCTCTGCACAATCTAAAATTTCAAAAACCACATCACTAATAACTTTCAAACAATAATGATTTCAAGCACTGAGAAGCTCAATATATTAGTGCGTACGGATGCTAAAGTAAAAACCTTTCACTTTTAGGTATGCCACTTTCCCTTAAGCGGAGAAAATAATTTTTAAAGAACTGTTCCTCACATTTTTAGTAATCCTTGACAAAAAATAATCGAATGAGATATTTGGATCACGTTAAAAAGATTAAATATTTGTAAACAAGAAATAAATAGCTTGAGTAAAAAGCATATAATATATACTCGAGAAGTAAATATTTCACATGTATCAAAAAATTTTAATTTTCATTAATGAATTTTTATTACTAATGTATTTTTATACAATTCCTGCAAAATCAAAAATTGGAAATAATAAAATGCTCAACTCCATGTATTCCATCTATAACAAATTTGAATGCACTAACTTAAATAAATTTTAAGCATTGAGAATAATTAAATTATAAGTACATATGAATGCCTAAATAAAAACCTTTCATTTTTAGTTATGCCATTTCTCCTTAGACTGAGAAATATCCTGTTCCATAATATTTTTTAAAATAATCCTTGACCGAAAACACATAATTGTAAAACGATATTTAGATCACGTTAAAAAGATAAAATATGTATATGCATGAAGAAGTATAGCTCAGAAAATGTAAAAGTCATACAATGCATCGAAATAATAAATATTTCACATGAATCAAGTTACTTAAATTTTCATTGATGAATTTTCATTACTTATATGTTCTTCGATAATTGCCTGCACAATCTAAAATTGTAAATGATACATTGCTCAATTCATGTATTCTATTTGCAAAAATTTTAAAAACACTAACTTTTAGTAACTTTCAAACGACAATGATTTAAATATTGAAGATAACTCAAAATAGAAGCATATACGGTTGTCCAAATAAAAACCTTTCATTTTTAATGACATTTTTTTCTTCAACAGGGAAAATACTTTAAAAAGTATTTCATCACATTTGTAAGTAAATCTTGACAAAAATAATTGTAATGCGATATTTAGATCAAGTTTTAAAAGGTAAAATATTTGTAAACATCAAGAAGTCAATAGATTGGACAATGTAAAACGCAAATAATGTGTCTATGTAACAAACATTTCACAAAAGTCAAAATACTTAAATTGATGAATTTTCATTATTTATGTTTTTAGATAATCTCCAGCACAATCTAAAATTTCAAATAATACGCCACTCACTCCATTTATTTCATTAGTAACAAATTTGAAAGCACTAATTTTTAGTGAATTTCAAACGACAATGAATTCAATCATCGGAAATAACTAAAAATCTAAGCACATACAGAAGTCTAGATAAAACCTTTCATTTTTAAATATGCAACTATTTCTTAGGTAGATAGAATTTAAAAAGAGGTCTTTAGAATTTAAGAAACTGTTTCATCACATTTTTATGTAATCCTTTACAAAAAAACATTTGTAATGCGATATTTAGATCAAGTTTTAAAAGAAAATATTTTAAACATCAAGAAACCAATAGCTCGGATAGCGTAAAAAGCAAATAATGCACTCCGTTCTCATGAAATAAATATTTCATATAATTATAAATACTTAAATTTTTATTGATGAATAGTTATTAGTTCTGTCTTTAAATAAGTGTTTATACAATCTAAAATTACAAATAATACAAAACGCAACTCCATAAACTCCATTTGAAACAAATTGGAAAGCACTACTTTTAATGAATTTCAAACGTTGATAATAATTCAAAATATAAGCACATACGTATGCCTGAACAAAATACTTTCATTTTTAAATATGCCACTTTTCCTTAGGTGGAGAAATAATTTAAAAAACTGTTCCGTCATATTTCTTAAGTAACCCTTGACAAAAAAATAATTGTAATGCGATATTTAGATCAAGTTTTAAAAGATAAAATATTTGTAAACATCAAGAAGTCAATAGCTCGGACAATGTAAAAAGCAAATAATGCACCCCGTTCCCGAGAAATAAAAGGAGGCGCAGGAGCAACTCCTTTAAAATAAGACCTGACAGCATCTCACATATAATTTCTTTCAATAAACTTGAAAGCACACACGTCAAACATTGTAAGAAGCGACTCGAATTTCCCCACAGATCGAGCCTCCCACCCCATTCGTTATCATCACATGCTGAAGAAGGCGGCTTTAATTTGCATTTTGACGAGCTCCTTTAAGTGTCTTCAGCACCAGTTTGTCCAAGGGTGTTCCCATCAAAAGTTGGAGAAAGCCCACACAAAAAAATTAAAATGAATATCGTCTGAATCCGGAAGGACAGACCGACATAGAGGGACAAGTGTCAGCGGGGACACGTGTTATTTGTAGTCGAATACGTTCGACTTCTTTGTGTGTGTTCGAATGTTTTACAATGTATGCGGACTTCTTTTTTCACTCGTCCTCGAGTTCTTTTAGGGTGCTCGGATGGGTCTAAAAAGACAGAATCCCAAGTGAATTTCCAATCGCTTTACAAAAACGATTCAGCAGAGAACATGAGAAACATCTTTGGAAAACTGATTTCAAAGGGACGTATCTTTTTGACTCCTCGGGTATTTTAAAAAGCAAATTTTTGCAGCTGTAGTAAACAAGTGCGAAAATGGAATAGAAGTGGATCACGAAGAAATTCGTTTTGAATTATCAACCAGAATAAATATTTAACGTAATCCGCGTTTACAGATTGTGTCGTCTTCTCGACCTTTTCTCTGATTTTCTTTACCTTGTTTTTATTTTAAAGTATTTCAAATTAAGAGTGAATTCCCAAAAATAGTGTTTATAGCTTCAATATTTGCCATATTTTTATTGGAAAACTGATTTCAAAGAGGCGTACCTTTTTGACTCCCTAGTATTTTAAAAAGCAAATTTTTTCAGCTGTTGTAAACAAGTGCGAAAATGGAATAGGAATGAATCACGAAGAAATTCGTTTTGAACTATCAACCAGAATCAATATTTAACACAGTTAGCGTTTACAGATTGTGTAGTCTCGATCTTTTCTCCAATTTTCTTTTCCGTGTTTTCATTTTAAAGTATTTCAAATTAAGAGTGAATTCTCAAAAATACCGTTTATAGATTCAATATTTACCATAAACATGAAATCCAACGATTTTTTTCAAGGAAAAAGGTGGTTTTATTTGTTATATACACATTTCTTCCCCAGATTTTGTAAATTTAGGTTCATGCATAAATTCCATACTGCTTATATTTACAAACGAACTCTACACTCAACCGTTATACTTAAGAAAACTACTGTTTATATTTAAGAACCAACTCACCACTGTCAATGTTTACATAATATGTTGTCTTTTTGACTCTCTCAATTTTGTTTTCTGCGTTTTTATTTTAAATTACTTCTAATTAAGAGTGAATTCTAAAAATAAAGTTCATAGTTTCGCTATCTACATTAAATATTCTAGATACAATGATATTTTTAATGAAAATGATTTTATTTGTTAGACACACATTTCGTGTGAATGTAGTTATATTTAGATTCATGCACTAATCCCATTTTGTTTAGCTTTGCAAACTTATAATTACCCTTTTAATTTGTTTACATTTAAAATGGAATATTTAATAGAGAACCCTTAGTCCCTATGAATTTAATCAAACTTTTTAACAGTATTTAATAGTAAAGATTAGATTTCTTTGAAAATATTAATATTTTGAAACATCTACAGTCACTTAAAGAAATTTTAATTCATTACATAAATTTTAGGATTTTTTCAGGGAATAATTTTTATTGAAAACTAAATTGAAAATTATATATTTAAAAACATTCTATTCGGATGCTATAAGGAATAAGGCATTCTCAAGGAAGTATAAACAAAATATTGAATACCATTTTTAAAAAACAGAAATTTCCTTAGCCGTGATTAGGTTTCACGAAAATTATAAGAATCTGAAAGAATGTTACAATACTAGGAAATAAGTAAGAAACTGAAGCAAAAAATTCCTCTTTAAATAAGTATTAAAACATTAAAGTAAGTGCATATTTATTGACATATTTTTCGATGCAACTGGCAAATGAAAAATTTGCGCTTAGTTCAAATAACACACAAATGAAAAAAAACTACATTTTTTAGTTTACTGCATAAATACATTAATTTCTCTCCACATTTGCACTTAAAAATTGAAGTCATTACTAATGCAAAACACTTTCACCTAATTAAAATATTTTGAAAACGATTCACTGATTGTAGCATGACATGTTAAATAACGCCATTCGGAGCAAATTTATTAAAAAGAAGATTATATTTAATTTAAAAAAGAAATATCTGTAATAAAAATTAGTAAATTTTCTAAAACTTCAAGTAAAATAACTGATGTGTTGAAAATTTTAGAAGGATAACTATTTGGAATATGTTAAAAATATAACCTTTATAAAAATTGTAAACTATACTAATGAAGTTGCAACTGCCTACTTTTTTACTCCTTAATGATTTCAATTAAAAGAATAATTAAAATCCACTACACAAAAAATGCAGTACGCAATTACATTTTCAAAATTTATTTTAACTAAAGTAGTTTTCTTGTATATCATGTTCAAATGAAGAGTTTAGGATTTGGTCTGACATCTTTGGTTATCAGCATAGATTAACCCTTCTGGTGGCTTATCTTCGCATCGAAAGCTGCCCTGTAGTGGCCAGACTCTGATGCAAAAACCTGGTACAAACAGGCACAAGTTCTGGACCAGGGACAATTTGTTTTTCCTACTTGGATCTTCATTCCCTTTCAGTAATTGGGCAGTTTTGTCTTGGCGAAGTATTTCGTCACCAAAAAAACTGACCAGTTGTCAATGAAAGAGGTATCCCGATAGTAGCAAAAACGACCAGATCTTGGACGAGATATCTCGTCGGAACCACTTGGAGGGTTAAAATAGTGTTTCTTAATTTTTTTAGATATAATTTTTTATCTGACAGTTTCCTTTATACCAATGCTATTTCTGCAAGTGCATTCTGCTCTTTTGACATTTGCCAGTACCTTAATACTTGTGGAAAAATCAATAGACTATTTTGATTTTAATTCATTTGATTTACATTGAGCATTGCAATTTACCAATTGAAATATTGTTAAAACCTCGTGGGTCTAGACAAGGTATCTCGTCAAACCAACAAAACTGACCAGATTTTAATGGACGAGATATCTCGTCGTTAGAAGAAACACAAGATCTTGATTTCGTCATCACAAAAAAATCGACAATATCATTATGACGAGATAGCTCGTTATTAGCGAAATTGGTCAGATCTTGATGGATGAGATAACTCGTCGAAACTTCCTGGAGGGTTAAAGGATTCGTTCATAGCAGGTTTTTTTTGTTAAAGAAATTACTTACTTTTTGTCAAATACAATCAGAGAATTAACATGCTTTAAATAAAACTAAAAACTAAATTGGTAAGTTCAAGTTTAACTTATCCGCTGCTCTACTAGATTCTTTCATATCCTTGAGTCCAACTTTAACCCTCTAAGAGTACCGGGATTTTCAAGTAGTGTACTATTGCTTTTTCACCACAATATATATAACTATATAATCACATCAACTGGTGGAAAGAATCCAAGATTCGATTGGTCAAGAAGGTCAAAACTGGTTAGAACTAGTGCAAGGAATACTGCAGGTTCTAGAACGTATATTTGCGTGTAAGCCACTCAGAATTTTTAAACTTAAAATAACCGAACCTATTTAGAACTTTTTGTTTGCTCGTTAAGATTACCAAACATCTTCAAAAGCTCGAGTGACTTCTTGTTGGAAGAAACATCTTCGGTGGCTTGCATTAACTTATTAACTCTTCGGGGTTAGGTGGGTTAAAAACTGTCCCACTTTTTGCTTAGCTTTTTATGCATGGTGAGATATTTTTAAACCCACCTCAAATATTGAAATTACTCATAGTCATACAGTTTAATATTTTATTTAAAGTTTTTCATCGAGTTGGCTATGCTATGAACTAACGCTAAATGTGTAAATAACTGAAAACAAAAATTAACACATGTCAAAACGTATAAGTAAGTTGTTGGCACTGTTGTGATTAAGGTTGGCGAATTGTGTGGTGCAGTGAATTTTTGTCTTTCATAGCGGTAAATGTTTTTTCGTAAAAACTTGTTATGAATGAATAAATCGTTTTATAACAAAACATGTTATTTGATGTTTTATACTTATTTTGAAGCTGAATAAGTGAATAAACAATTCTGTGCAACTTGGGTTTTTTCTTTAAAATCGTGTGGCCTCAAAGTGTTAATACAAGCAAACGCGTTTGTAAGCTTGAGACAAACATCTTCGGAGTCTTGTGTGAACTTGAAACTCCTCGAACAAGAAAACACTTTTGGAAGTTTAAGTAAACTTCTTGTTGATACAGACATCTTCCGAGGGTCGTATGAACATGTTAACTGAAACACCTCTGCAGTTTGAGTGAACTTCTTGTTGCGACAAACATCTTCAGATGCTTTTGTGCACAAGAAAGCCCCTTCGAACTCTTGAGTCGACCTCTATTTAAGACAAGCAAATATCTTCTGTAGCTTGAGCAAATTCTTGTTAAGATAAGTAAACATTTGAAGTTTGTATAACGCCTTGTTAAGACAAACATCTTCGAAAGCTTAGTGAACTGCTTTTTAAGGCAAGGAAAATATCCTCGGAAACTTCTGTGAACTGTGTTTTAAAAACCAATATCTTAGGTAACTTGTGAACTTGTCAAGTCATGGCTGTGTTAACTTCTCGTTAAGATAAGCAGATATTACTTTTGGTAGATCTAGATAGATTTGGTAAGCGTCTATCACGTTGGCGGGGTGTGGAAGTTTGGAGACAGGTGTGTTGACCTCGTCATCTGACCGTGGTTCAAAATCACGTGGTGTTGTCCTCTGATCTTTCCCTTCGGGATTGATCCCGGATCGTCGCCAATAGCCCGTCGTGTTACACCAGTGCGGCGTTAATTAAATACCTACCTACCGAGTATATTGGCTAACTTTAAAGAGCTAAAGAACCACTAAGCTTCCGAAAATGTTTGTCTTAACAAGACGTTTATGCAGACTTTAAATGTTTACTTGGGGCCGCCGTGAATCAGTCAGTATACCCACTGCGCCTTCTAGTTGTAGGCGGCGAAGGTTCAATTCCTGTCAGGTGCATTCCTCCCTGGGTGTTTTTCTCTCTTCTGTCAGTAAAAGCTTTCATTGTGTATGCGTCTATTACTTGATATTGCGTCTGGAGCAGCATAGCCAAATATGGCCCTTGCGCTGTAAAACCCCAACAAACCAAACCAACCAATCAAATCTTTACTTTGTTAGCTTGTGTCAAAATCACGCTAAGACAAATCCTTTAGAAACTTGGGTGAAAGTCTAAAAATATGTGGTATAACTTTCAACGGGGGTAATCAAGTGAGTGAGAAATCGAGCTTGGTATGAAAAAAATCAGATATGCTGACAAAGAAACGAAGATACCAATAAAGGTGATTCACACCTATTTCATAACTCAGATACTACACGACCCCCAATACTGATAAACCTGTAATCCATGGAGGGTGTTCTAGAATCTTAACAACTGATCCTCTTTCGTCTGGTACCAACCTTTTGTGGGCAATAGCAATGAAATGACCATTTTCCTAAACCAGCAGTCCCATTCATTCCGCCCGTTTATACTCTAACCTCCCAACGTCACTTCTGTTATCAATTGTCCCTGAAGCCCAACTGACACAAATGTGTTCCGCGTAATGTGGGGATGATGAAGAAGCAACCATTCCCCACGGACCTGACTCTTCGAAATTTTTTTTCTCTCCAGAAATATTTTCATTCTTCCAGGATGTCATTTCCCTTTCCTCCTCCTGGAAGATATTTTATAGGAAACTATACTTTCTGGCCGATTCTCTCGTAAAACTAGCGGTATATGGCATCGTTTTGGCAGGATATTAACTTCTATTGCTTTTGCATCAAATAACGCCGAGAGTAAGAGAACACTTGCGTTATAAATACCAAAGATGTTCTTCGGAATGCACCTGTACGTTTCTATCCGGTCTTTTCGGTGAATGACAAGAAAGTAAAATGCGGCTGTATCAGCCATAAAAAGGAGTTACTTCTTGTTCAAAAGCATAGCTTCCAGAAAAAGTGTCTGAATACACATTTTTATGAAGGACAACCATACATTTGTTTGCCATAAAAAAATTTGTGTTATACATTTCTTTGTTACATAATACATTTGTTTTGTATAAAAGATTTATTTATGAAAAAAATTGTCTTGAATAAAAATTATTGTATAAACCATTTGTCTTGTGTATCATACATTTATTTGTTATATAAAACATTTGTCTTGAATAAAAATATTTATTGTATAAAACATTTGTCTTGTATCATACATTTGTCTTGTATCATACATTTATTTGTTATATAAAACATTTGTCTTGTGTTATACATTTATTTCTTACATAAAACACTTGTGTAAATACATATATTTGTTATACAAAACATTTGTGTACATATAGTACGGCTCCCACAAGATGGCAGGCGAGTCAAAGGGTTTCGAACGAGTCAATTACTTAAACTAGGAGGTAACTTAAACAAATCACTTCCACAGTTGGCGTCTTTAGCACGGTTTCTGGTTCGAAGTTTACCTTTTGGTGCCGGAAGCAATAGCAGTGATAAAGCGTTGGCGGGGGAAAACCAGCTTGAAGGCCAGTGTGCAGAGTGAGAATGCATATTTCTATACAGTGGCGACAAAAGTGGTGAAATCGCCAAACTCTACTACTATATCTCACGGACCAATAAGATGATGAATCAATGGATGGCTCTTCTCCCGTCCCGTGGACCAATCAGAAGATGAATGCTCGTTTCCACACGACAGACGAAAGTAGTCTAAGGGTCACATTACTACTAGTTTTGGTCACATGATCCTGGGCAGAAAAAAGGTTACCATTGCTTACTCTACTTTAATATCTCATCTATTATATGCACCTTATATGGAGCAGCAAAGGGAAAAGGAGGGGTCGCTGTGAGATCGTATCGTGAACTGTACTTTGACAGACGTGGGCCGAATCATCAAACGTTTGCGCGTTTGCACCTGTCTTTGCCGCTGAAACATTTCACGCGATGTTGTAAAAAAGTAATGCCAAACTGTAACATTAGGGCTAGTAAAACAGTTGATCACATATTTGCTGTCTTCCATTTCTGCACCTCAGTGTAGCTCTAATACATCAAGGTAGAACTTGCTGACATACATTCATATGTAAATACGATTGTATTCACTACATCCCACAAGTTTGTACGAAAAATATGAAACACGGTATAATGCAAAACTATGCTTATTGTTTCAGAAATACAAAAAATAAATGCAATATTGTCTTCGATTAACTTCATAATCTCTTAAAATAGTCGAATAATACGTGAATTTGATAGTCAAATAAACGTTGTCAATTTCAAAAAAATTTTGCTCGTCTTTGACAAATATCAAAAATATTCCATGAAGTATAATACTACAATATGATTTTATGCAAGAATTTAGACGATATTTAAATTTTAGCGTATGATACAGTAACCTTCAAGTGGTTTCGACGAGATATCTCGTCCATCAAGATCGAACCAATTGTGCTTATGACGAGTTATCTCGTCATAAGCACATGTTATGACGAGTTATCTCTTCATCAAGATATTGCCAAGTTTTCATGATGACGATATCAAAATTGGTCATTTTTTTCTAATAACGAGATATCTCGTCCATCAAGACCTGGTCAGTTTTGCTAATTACAAGATACGTAGTCGAGACAACCACCAAGAGGGTTTAACAAACAAAAACTTGAAAATGTTGCGAATTACTTCAGTGTTGCATCTGTTCTGAATTAGTCTTGAATTTCCATTCCCTCTTTTAAAATTTTCAAGAATAAGTTCTTTTAAATTAGGTAAAGTAGGCTAATTCAAGAAAATCCGTTTTATTTTATTTTTCTTCCGATTAGAACTATGTAAATTCTATCAAAGAGACTAACTTATTCTATATTCAACACATGTATATTCTAGACTATTCCTTTAAGCTCTTATTGTTACTCTAATTAGGTTCCAAGTAAACGCAAGAATTTTTACATTGACAGCATATATGATCATAAAAAAGTGAACGACGAAAGAATAATTCTAAGCTACTATTTATTTCTCTCGAATCTCAATGCAACGTCCTATATTATTCAAAATTCCTCTAAATTCTGAAATTTCTACCCGCATTGAAACGGAAACGCTACATTTTGCAAACAACGAAATAATCGCTGAGGATGAAAACTAAAATATCTGCACGAAAAACAATTGAAATTCCATCCCGAATTTCCCGGATAGGGTTTCTATTCTCCGAAAGATACAAATAAACCTTTCCCAAACCAAATGGGATCGCTTGTAAGCTCTGAGAAAATGTATTTCAAAGAAACTTGAATTTTGATGACAAGTGTCGTAAGCCCCTAAGGGCTCCAGTGCGCTCCATTTCTACACGAAGCAGTTTCAGATCCGACAGCATTTCTTATTGGGTTCAAATTTCTAGAGCGCTTCTGTTGCGTCTCAAGTGAGATTACGGAAAGGAAGAAAAATTTTGTTTAAACGTTCACTCTCTTCAGCATACTTTATGCACTTCATTTTTAAGATTTGGAAATATTTTTGTTTCGTGTACTCTTACTTTTGTAAGAAATTAAATATGGTATGATTTTTAGATGAGGTGGTTTCTAATCCAGACAGCTTTTCTATGGTGCTCTAATTTCTAGAGCACTTCTGCTGCATCGCAAGTGAGATTACAGAAAGGAAGAAAAATCTTGTATAAAAGTTCATATGAGCTCTCTTCAGTAGACTTGATTCACTTCATTTTTAAGATTTCGAATACTTTTGTCTCATGTACTCTTACTATTGTAAGAAATTAAATATGATATTATTTTTAGATGAAGCAGTTTCCAAACCCTACAGATTTTCTATTGGACATAAATTTCTAGAGACCTTCTGAGTCTCCTGTAAGGTTTCAGAAAGGAAGAAAATCTTGTTTATACCATAGAGAACATAAAAGAGTAGACTGAGCAATGATAACCTTTTTATGTGCCCAGGATCATGTGACTAAAACTAGTAGTAACGTGACCCTTATGCTGCTTTTGTCTGCTGGGTGGAACCTAACATTCATCATCTGATTGGTTCACGGGAAGGAAGAAGACTCCCATCCGTTGGTTCATTCTCAAATTGATTCTTTGATTGATCATCGGATAAACGTAGACTTTGGCGAGTTCACCACTTTTGTCGAAATGCGGATTCACACACCTACTTGGTCAACCAAGTCAATTTTTCACACAGCAGTCACGTGACTACTAGTCGACATGTTGGTCACTCTTTTTAACGTGCCTTTTAATAGCAATGCTCAGTTTACTTATATTTCACGGCTATGGTTTAAACATTCACTTGAGCTTTCTTCAGCATACCTTCCGCACTTCATTTTTAAGATTCGGAATACTTCTGTTTCGCGCATGAGCATGTCGTTACTCGAGGGGAAATTAGACAAGGACTACGGCTTAAAGTATTTGAATCCACAGCCGATTGAACACAAAACCACAAAGTGCCCATCCATTTCACCACTTGATAAAAGTGCCTCGGTATGTATATAAAAATACGGTACACTTAAAAACGTTCCGGTTTGAAAGAAATACACTGTGGTAACCCTATTTAAACAGTATGTTATCAACAGAATCCTTTGCGTAGACTGTAATCAAGCTATTCGTCTAGAGATTTCAAGAATCCCTTTGAGTATTTATACGTTTCTATTCACAAATCCAATGTAGGATGTCCCTCTTCCATATCATGGTGTTCTATAGATCCACTACATCATTATCTGTCAGTTCTGTCGGTTTGCCTTTTTCTGTTCTATCTTCATTATTAGCCTCATCCCAGCTTTATTCTTTTTGGTAAAAAAGGCGAAGAGTCCTTAAACCTTTTTCTATTTTACTTCATTACGCTCTTACCTCTCTAGCAAACAAGTTGGTAAGGAGTTTATTAAGACATTTTCTTTTCGTAGTTCTAGTAAAGCATCAAAGTTGCTGCAAAAATTGAATTAACTCGATTAAATGTATCGTGTACTTTCGCGTTAGAATAAGCTGACTCTACCTTACAGAAATTTATCTAGAATGCATGACATGATTATTTTTAAATTAAACATGACTTGAAAATTTTGAGATAGAATTGTTGTAAAGCATATTGATGCATTAGAACGATGCAGTCACGTGTTTTGTTATCAAGACTTAAAACAAATATGATTTGTCTAGATCGAATTAGCATTAAATGAAATTTCCCCCATGAAACCAATCGACATTCCAACCAGCAGAATAAGTAGGCTATGCTTGTACCAAATAAATTCTGAAAAGCAAGTTACAGTATTCTAGTCACCATGTTTATTTAAGCCGACCACTATGTCAGCCCGTATTCATCAAACCGTAGCTCTTCAAAATATTTCGCCACCGAAACTAAAAGTATTTGAATCGACATTCCAACAAGCATAATAATAAATCTTTAGTGGACTGCTTAGACCAAATAAATTCTGGAAAGCACGTCACAAAATTCTAGTCTCCATGTTTATTTAAGCCGATCACCATGTCACCAGAATTTCATCAAAACTTGAATATTTCCCTGTTGAAACTAAAAGTACGAGGTCTGTCCAGATCAAGTATTAAGTCATGAAAAAAGAAACAAGATATATTATACCTAGGATTTTGGGCCTAGTGTTCTTAAAAATAGGTGCCTTGGGACCTCACATCTTCCCCCAGAGTCTCTTCTACTTTCAAAACACTCCGCAAAGTCCATTGTTAGAATTGCCATCAGCTCTTTCGTTGTGTTCTCTTGAATAGCATCTACGGTTTGAAATAGCTTCCCTTTTAGAGATGATTTTAGCTTGAGGATAAGCCAGAAGTCGCAGGGTGCCAAATCTGGACAGTAGAGGGGCTGAGCAGCCTGGATGTTGCCGATGTGATGTTGCATCAAAATCCCTGCTCGAGACGTGATGTATAGGCGAGTGCGTTATCGTGATAAATCTGATAATCACCAATTGCCCGCAGATGGGACCTTTTTCTACGTACTGCATCCCTCAGCCGACGGAAAACGTGGTTGGTTGGGGTTTTATGGTGCAAGGACCATATTTGGCCAAGTTATGCAAAACTTCAAGTAAAAAATGTCTTAAAAGAGGAAAAGAGATTGGGGAATAAAGTAGTGGGATGAAATCAGAAAAGATCGTTTGAGTATCCTAGGAGCCGACCCCGTGTTTATTAAAGACAGCAAAAACCGTGGAAATCATACTCCTCATTTATTGTTTGGCTTGTAGGAGAGTACTCGTGATGAACAACACCTTCACAATCAAAAAACACAGTCAACATGGTTTTGACGTTGCGGCAACTTAGTCGTGTCTTCTTCCAGCGAGAAGAACTAGATGCCTTCCATTGGAAAGATTTCTTAATCATTTGAATAATTTCTTCAGACGAATTTTCCGATTTACCAAAAAATGTGATGCAAATTCGCTGCTCTAATCCCTCGGTCTTTGTTAATTGTCACATGGAACAAACTCTCACTCCTTGGCTGCCAAGTTACATCTATGTCATACAAACCGTTCTCGTTATATTAGCAATAACCGGATACTCTCCTAACAGACCTAGTATTTCTGTCGACATTACAGCAAGTAGACTATGCATGTATCAAATAAATTCTGGAAATCAACTGCAACAGTAACACGCTAGATTCTTTTAAGGTATCTTATACCTTTGAAACACAATTTCCGCCCAAATTTTACATTTTTCAAATCTTACATATTATACTACAACTCTTTAGCTCTTCAAATCACTTCGGATTTTACTTCTACGACCTATTAGAACTGGAGAATTTTTTTTAAATATTGACATCTATATATTTGACATAGAGGTTTATATGTTTTTACCTTTTTCTCGAAATGCAATTTTCGCTAAGCGTTACTCTCCGCAAAACAATGTCTCAGAATGCATCGATTAAATTCTTTTGAAATTTTTTATACAAGTTCTGAAGATTATAATGCAGGGTTTGAACTGTTATTATTAAGAAGTGTGTATTTAAAAAAAATTGAGAAGGATATAAACCTGAATATTTTTTTGCAGTTTGCTCTTTTTCATGTTTTCTTCCAAGGATGACTGGGGCCGTGGTAGCCCTGTTGGAAGAGTAACGGCTTAGCAACCGGAGGGTTGAGAGTTCGAATCCAACCAAAGACCGTCATGTACAAAGGGGGCTGGTGCATGTTAAATCTGTCGTGGCCTCAAACGTCCTCACGTTGGCGTGGTGTAGAAGTTGGGAGAGTGTGGTGCCAGCGCAGGCGTGAACTCGTCATCTGACCGTGGTTCAAAATTACGTGGTGTTTTCCTCGTATCTTTCCCGTCGGGTTTGATAGCGGATCGTCGACAATAGCCCGTTGTATTGCTTCAGTGCGACGTTAATTAAAATACCTATCTAGTATATACCAGGGATGACTGACGTTAAAGTCCACAATCAATTTAAATGTAACAATACAGTAATGATTGCATTTCAATACCTGAATCAATGTTTTTAGAAGATAATTCACTTTACAAACTGGAAAAATGGTAACTATTTTTTAAAATATTTTGCATAAAGGGTATTTTGAGCTGTTTTTTAAACTTTTTACTTCATTTTTATAAAAAATAAATTTAAAACACAATATTTTCTGCCATAAAATGTTTTTTCTAGAAAAATATATAAAATCTATAAAAAATCTATGCTCCGTGACAATTTCAAAAAATTGCCTCAGCGAAGATATAGATACCTTAAGCACCGAAAGTCTAAGCTGCTGGTCACTTTAGGCTACAAGCAACGTACGCAAAAATAGGACTGTTCTCAGTCGATAATTTAACAAGTTTTTAGTTTGATCGATACTGGGTGCCGAAATATCCATTAACCGAAATCATTATTTCCGTCGTCAAAATACTCTATCTAAACGTGCTCTACGTTGTTAATGACACATAAATTGCTACTAATGGTAGTAAACTTTACACAAAACTTCATTTAAAATTTGACTTTTCGAAATTTCCTAATAGTTTCCCTAGTCCATGTGTCTGATATCTGGAGTTGCATTTTTGAGAGACATTTATAATATGCCAATATACATTAAATACGATTGTATAAAAGTAATTATTAAATAAAATTCAAATACAATTTTTGACCGATCTGTTGTAAAGATCGATTATATTGCGTATATTCTAAATGTCGCATTACAAACCAGTTTTCCTCTAATTTAAAGTATTTAAACACTTTCATGCAGGTAAAGCAGGAATAATTGTTTTAAGTCCTAATTCAATAATCGTCCATAATATGGATCAATAATAAATCATTTTCAACAATATGGAATCGGTATTCCCAATATATATATATATATATATATATATATATATATATATATAATGCATTTACTTTTAAAATCGTTCATACAAATAAATCAGGGATAATTACTTTAAGTCCCGATTCAGTAATCATCAAAAAATGAATTGCTTTCAATAATATGGAATCTGTATTTTCAATATATATGTGGCGTACTCTCATGAGGATCTACGAATTTTAAAAATCCTTAGTCTTTCTAAATGTCGAAGTACAAACATTAGAGTGTTCTCCGAACTTAACGCATTTACTTTCACAAGCTTTCATGCTGATAAAGCAGGAATAATTACTTTAAATATTAATTCAATATTTATCAATGATATGGATCAATAATAAATCAGTTTCAATAATATGGACGACTAACAAATCGGTTTCAATAATATGGATGAATAATAAATCGATTTCAAAAATATGAAATCTATTTTACATTTATATTTGTGGTGTTTACTCTCGTCGACGACCTATGAATTTTAATAATCCTTAGTCTATAAATGTTGTAATACATTATAGAGTATTTCCCGAACTTAATACATTTACTTTTAAGATCTTTCATGCTAGTAAAGCAGAAATAACTACTTTAAATCCCAATTCAATAATCATCGATAATATGGATCAATAATAAATAGTTTCCAATAACACGGAATCTTCTTGTTCAATATATATGTGGTGTTATTTTCATCTACGACCTACGAATTTTAATAATCCCCTAGTCTTTCTAAATGCTAGGGGATTATTAAAATTCGTAGGTCGCAGATGAGTCCTAGTCTTTCTAAATGCATTATAAACCGTAGAGTGTTCTCTGAACTTAAACGCATTTACTTTTAAAAGCTTTCATGCAGGTAAAGCAAGAATAATTACTCTAAGTCCCAATTCAATAATCTTCGGTAACGAGTTCAGCCTTTCCCGAACAAAGGTAGCAGAAAGGCCGTACAGGCCTTCATTCTTTCTTCTATTTAAACGAACAGGAAGTAAGAATACTATGGAAACATAATTATTGAGCAGCAAATTACATGCTCCACTTCCTCGGTAAGAATGCCTAATCTCCTTAGAATGAGTGAAAGTAAAAGGTTGCTGGGAAGTTTATCTTTTGGATTTGTCTGCGTTTTGCTGCAATCCGTTATGATTGGTATTTAAAATTTTCCATTAAAGCGAGACGTTTGTTTCCCCTAGAACGCTCCACTCAGCTGCAATTAGCATTTCGTTTTTGAATAATATGGAGACATTTCGTTTCGCTACAATATTACGGATAATATTTCAGAGAACAATTGCGTATTTCTGTAGCTTGGTAGAAAAAGGGTCAATGTCCGAATTCGTTGGTTTTGAATTGCGTCCGCAAATCACTTTAAGAAAAAGGAAGTTATAATAGAAAAAGTGTCAAAATGTCCTGTCAATGCATTGAGAAAGCATGAAAGCTATTTTTGGTACGGTGTAATGAAACTAAAAGTATTAAAAAATTTTAAATAAACTGTATCCAAAAACTTGCAAAATGTGCATTGGCCCTTTCCCAAATAAGGTACAGATTTAGCAATTTCACAAGCAATATATGGTGTTTAGAAAATATCTGGCAAAACTGTAAAGAGTGGTAAATGGACTCAAAATAAACATTTTAATGAATTTTAAAATATTTTTTAATTTAAAAAATTTAAATAAACAATCGTCCGTTTCCTTTCACAGCCCCATACATTACATGCATATCTGCGAGCCTTAATATATCTGCGAGCTCCGAATTCGTGTAGTGATACATGCCGCTGAAAATCCGATCGGGGAATGACGCCTTACGCCACAGAAACAATTTTATCGACTGACCTAAACAACGCCCTCTACTCTAAACGCGGCATTTCGGTACACACATTCTTTGACAAAAACGATGTTTGTTTTGGGATCATATGTACAATTTGGCCAGATAATTTTGAAACACCATTTAATGGCCTTAACCTATGAATTAGTGCAGTTACAGTTTTTTTTCATTTGAATCGTTTGCGTATATTATAAAAAATTCGACTGATAATGGTTCGTTTTGTACGACCATTTTTTGTTACACGAGAAATTGACAATAATTGCAATGCTTTTACTTTGAACAAATGATTCACTAAGTGGGCAACATTTCATTTCATAACCAAATTCAATCAAATGTCAATTTATTGCTCTATTTATTTTAGATTTCTTCCTGTTATGGTTCATTTTGTTAAATAGCTCATTTCATATTTTGTTATCAATTAAATGGAAGACACTCATTTATACTGAACCATGACTATTAAACTAGTAAAATTTCATTTCATGACCAAATTCAATCAAAGGTTGTTTAGATGCGCTGGTTTAGTTTTTCCCTGGTTTGTTATTACATTTAGTTCAATCATTGCAATTTTGTATTTGCTATCAATTACATTCAATTTCCTCGTTTTCATAGTAATTTTACATAGAATTCTTACCTCATAAAATGTAACTTTAAGACTTAGTACACATTTAGCACTCCAAGTGGCTTCGATGAGATATCTCGTCCATCGCGATCTGACCAATTTTGCTATTCACGAGAAGTCTCGTCATCAAGATAGTGCCGATTCTTTTATGATTAAGAGATCAAAATCTGGTCAATTTTTCCAGTGACGAGATATATCTCGTTCATCAAGATCAGGTTAGTTTTGAAAAATGACAAGACACGTCGTCCAGACAACCACCAGGAGGGTTAAAGATAGTAGTAATCCTATAAATCGGCGAATCGGTCACACTGACGTGTAAAACTGAAACAATGGTAAGGTTTTCACCATTTTGCAGTGAACTAACCTGGATGTGAGTAAATGATACTTCGATAGTTACTGAACCGATAACTACATAACAAGAACAGATAACAATAACAGAAGTGAACCAAAAAGAAAAGTTTTTGGAATGAAGTGGTACATTGCACTGAGTGCCATGAGACAGAAGGGTAACTGTGAAAACTTAAATAAAGAATAGACGGTCCTTTGTAGTATGTATGGTCACACACCTCGAACACTGATGCAGGCTTTGGACCATGTTTGCATACAGAGAATGAAGTCGTGGATGAATTCTTACAATAACAAAACCCAGATCACATCCTCCTTCCTATGTTAAAGCCTCTGACGTCCCTATCCCAAAATTTGAATATGCACCAGCTTTCTACTGAATATCCTAGGTTATGCAAATCATTACAAAGGGTTTCGTTTAATTTCGAGGTTGTAACTTTTAAAATAATGGTGTTCTTTACGTTTTGCACACTAGTGTAGTAAAAATCCCATTGTAATACACTAAACAATACCTCAATGCAATGTAGAGATGATCCCACATTTGAAGACTGCAATTAACCTTCCCAGTACAAAAAAGTTTGTATGTACTAATCTCTTTATATGTTAGTCCGCAGCTTTAATAGTAATCGAAGATAATCAATTTTAGGTCCATTCCTTTTAAGTGCAATCTTTTTTTAAATAATTTGCGTTTTCTAAAACAGAAAGAAATCATATTGTGTTCATATAAATTGGTTTATACAGAATAGACAAGGCATCTCTAGTTCTCTAATGATAAAATAGTGTTTTATATTAAGGTATCGAAAGAATCACTTAAATAAATTATAAAACAGTTATGAGGAAGTTAGCGAAAACAAATTTGATGTGCCTAGTTCACTTGACACACGAAATGAGAATTTAAGTTATACATTTTCATGTAAACACGTAAGCTCTAAGAGCACCATTGTCACCATGACGTGTGTAACCATTTATATAAATTGTGAAACATTTATGGAGAGGTTAGCGAAAACGAATCGGCTGTGCTTTGTTCATTTGACATACTTAAGAAATGAGAATTTAAAATATACATTTTCACGTAAACACGTAAATTTCTAAGAGCATCATTGCCACCATGACCTATATCGTCGCTATGACATAACGTGATCTAATAGGAAATAAAAGGACCTCCGTCAGTGCGAAACGTGATCCAATACAAAATAGAAGGACGTACGCCATTCTGCTCATAAAAAAATTGAAAGAGGTCAAAGAACCACACACAATAATTCATGTGGGATTAGTGGATTTGCTGGCATTGGTCAGAGCGCTGATTATGAAACTGGATTTTAATGGGAGTGGAGACGGCTCCAGGAGAGGGTCTGATGTCTCGGTGAACCTGTGATGCACATGCTCATGGATGAACCAAAAAATTAAAGCTGCACTTTTAAGACCCTTTTCTTGAACATCACAGTCATAATCTACGACACTCCAGAGACCAAAGTATCACTTTCCTAAAAACTTCAAATCAATTCACTTTTAACCCCCAACATAAATTGACCATCATGAAATTCCTAAAGCACAATTATATATAATGTGGACTGTTGTTGAACTGAGGGCTTCAATGACCGCAGTTTAAAGTTATATTGGTGCGATGGATGATATAGATGTAATTACTGTATAGATGTAACATTGTACCGATGTTATACTGCATAGATGTAATATACTCTAACATTCTGTATGGATTCATACCAACAGCACTTATTTAAACTGGTACGTCGTCTCACGACACTAGGCACGGGAGCGTGTGTTGGTGTCAGTTTATAGTTCTATAGAACGCAAATTATTGTACAAGAGTACGCAAATTAAGTACCCTTAACCCTCCAAATGGTTAAGACGAGATTTCTCGTTCATCAAGATCGAACCAATTTTGCGTTTGTCGTTTTTTTATGATGACAAGATCTAGATCTGGTCAGTTTTCTTCTAATGACGAGATATCTCGTCCATCAAGATCTGATCAGTTTTGCTAATGAAACGAGATATCTCATCAAGACAACCACCAGGTAGGTAGGTAGTTAATTATCGTCGCACTGGAGCAACACAACGGGATATTGACAACCTTTAACTTTAATTAACCTTTAACTTTTAACAACGTTTGCATATCTCTACAACAACCATCTCATTTTATGACGTACAATAAATTAATTCAGAAACGTCTTTTGAGTCAAACTATCGCTCACATAAGGAAATAATGTTTTCTCTTTCCGTATCGTGGAGGAATAAATTACTCTTTACATTGCAATAGACACGCTTTCGGTAGCTATAGATACTTTCTCCATGTGACTTTCTTGAGGATTCATTGAAACTTACTTTCAAAAAGCATTCTTTGAAACGCTAATATTGAAATCAATTACAGTTCTTGAATTAAATGGTGGAAGTCGGGGTTTTCCCGAAGGTTCTTTAATCAAATTACAGGCCATTTCAGCGACGCTTTCGCTGCATTTTCTTCGTGGGGAGGTAATGAAAGTTTTTACCTCCGTTGCCATCCCCATTCTCCATTTATATCAGTAATTTTAAGTAAATTTCGTTTGAAGGAAGCGTTTGTGATTTCCAGAAATAAGAAGAGCAAAGATTCGCGAACCCATATTTCAATTTATTTTTGATGAATTGTCCTTTGTGAATTGATCTCGCATGTATTCATGGTTTGAAGTTAAGTAAGTGGGACATTTTTTTAAAATAGTTTTGAAGTAAATAAACATTTATTTTTCTTGGGAGAATGCGTATGAGAGACATTTTCTGTCGAGCTGTACAAAAGCGGTGGTAGCGTTTCTGCGATAGAGCGTGTTTCCTGTATTCTGAACGTGACGTCAGTTGGTTTATGTTTCGAATACGAATTCAGCACTTTGCTATTAAAAATTCCAAAGAATAAATACTGAATTTATGTATGACAATTTATTGGTCAACACCAATTATATTAACCACCAAACGTTGATAAACTACATTGTAAGGTAACCCCAATATGTATCATGCCAAAGCATTTGAAGTAAAATCTTCGCAGACCGTCTGGTTTGATTTACACTTAAAATTCCTCTCATAGCATATTTAAGAAAGCTTAAACGCATATTTCTTGCAAACACGTCACCTAAAGGATAACCTTTGCTTTCCTCGACTTCTTTTATTCCTATTCCAATTATATGTTGTTGACTTTAGTTGTGATTTAAATAAACGCTTAGTTTCTCCTATATGTATATTTTACTGAAAAGAGTTTTGCAAACTACATCGTCTTAAAATACAATGTATTCAGTTTTGAAACAATTCCGGTATCATAGAATTGTTCTACAACTTCTAATTATTTTCTTACTTATAGTATGTGTCTCAGTGGATTTGTCCATTGCACTAGCAATCTGTGAGTGAGTTGCAGGTGGTGCAGTTTCAATTCCTCCCTGAATGTATTTCTCTCTTCTGTGTCAGTAGAGCTTTCCGAATGCGTGTACGTCCATTTACTTGACGTTGTTTGAAGCAGCTTGGCCAAATATTGCTCTTAGCCCGTAAAACACAACCAACCTTACAATATTGATTGAATCAAAATTTAACCTTCGGTACTAATTTTGGAATATGGAATTCTAAATTCAATTTTTCTCTGATCCTTAACCAAACGTTCCTTCAAAAACTCAAGTGATTAATATACGGATGTGCTATTTCCTACTCTAATGTTTCCATACCTTGAAGTCCTTAAACTTATATAAAATTGCTTAAGCCTAGGATTTCTTTTACTTAGGAATAAAGAAATGTCATTCAACATTGCATACGTCCTTGCTTTGTGATCGGAAGGATTCGAAAATTTTGCAGGCCAACTAACTGTTAACTAAAACTATTATTGCAAGCCAAATTCAATTATTATAAACCTGAAATGCTCAATCAATATTATAAACCCTTATAGTATTGATTGAATTAAAATTTAGCCTTTGGTTCTAATTTTGAAATATGGAATTCGAAATTCGATTTTTCTCTGATCCTTAACCAAACGTTCCTTCAAAACCTCAAGTGATTAATATACGGATGTGTGCTATTTCCTACTCTAATGTTTCCATACCTTGGATTCCTTAAAAGCACTTATATAAAATTGCTTAAGCCTACGATATTTTTTATTTAGGAATAAAGAAATGTCATTCAACATTGCATACAATTTCCGATTACATACGTCCTTTCTTCGTGATTGGAAGAATTCGAAAATTATGCAGGCCAACTAACTATTAACTAAAACTATTATTGCAAGCCAAATTCAATTATTATAAACCTGGAATGTTCTTAGTTCTAAATCTAAGCCAAACAATGATGATATGGTAATAAAGTAGCGAATTTGTATTCGATACATAATGCTGAAATTAGGAAACTCGCAGAAATAAATTTTTGGAGTAGACATGAGGGCTCTGTTCAAACATTTATCAAATATAAAACTCAATACTAATGAAATTCTTCATACTGCGGTCATTGGAATTAGTTAAGCTTTCTATAAATGAATCCGAGTCAAAGTTTTGATGCTGATAATTCTGGCTCCTAAAGAAAAATATTTGTTAGTTTCCTAACAAATTATCGTCATTGGCTCATGAAATGTCTGATATAAATAACGCGAATAAATATGTGGGTCTTATGAAATGCTTGGGGTCAAATAACTATGACTAAGTTCGTGTAAGTACGTTCATAAATAAGAGTAGCGTAAGTGTAAGTAGTATCTCAAATGTTGGAAGTCCGAATCATCGCCGCCCTCAGAGGCATATCTCCTCTAGATGTGCGGGGCTGCGGTAGCCCGGTTGGAAGAGTAACGGACTAGCAACCGGAGGGTTGCGAGTTCGAATCCAACCAAAGACCGTCGTGTACTGTACAAGGGGGGCTGGTACACGATAAATCTTTCGGGGTCTCAAATGTCAACAAGTTGGCGTGGTGTGGAAGTTTGGAGAGTGGGGTGCCAGCTCAGGTGTGGCAACGTCATCTGACAGTGGTTCAAAATTACGTGGTGTTGGCCTCGATCTTTCCCTTCGGGGATGATCCCGGACCGTCGCCAAAAGCCCGTTGTGCTGCTTCAGTGCGACATTAATTAAATACCTACCTACCTTTAGGTGTGCACGGGCTTCACAGACCCGAGGTACTCTAGTGATCTTTTCTTTTTTCCATGGTGTTTACAGTCTTAAGTAAACACGGGGGTCTCCCTCCCGAAATGCTCAAGTTATCTTTTTCTGCCTTCATCCTACTACTCTGTTCTCGATGCCTCTTTTTCCCTCTTAAGACATTTTTTACTGGACCTTGTCTTGTGTTTGGCGCAGTTTGACCAAATATGGCCGTTGCGCCATAAAACGCCAAAACAACCATCCAAACAAATCACCTCCGAAACATACGTGACGAAGAATGAAACTGTAAGCCGAATTAGTTTACATCAACTTGATTTTCAAGCATTTATTTCAAGGAATGGGTACTGCTCTTTCCATCAAAAAGCCTTAGGCAGTTTTCTACGGCATGATTTGGCATTGTGTGTACTCGTGTAAACCTAAAATATCAAGTGATCTTGAACGAAGCATTCCAGCTTTTAGTTGAGAGCTATCTGCATTCTTAGGCGAAAACAGCTGTTTAGAGCAGCGGATTCTGAGCGCTTGATTGAAGTTGAATTGTCAACCACAAGATTCATCGACCCTAACATATTACTTGCTTTCAGATTGTGACAAGTGCAGTCATTTAAAAAATGACTTTCGCTCGTACTAAGCGATTTGCGAATTTCTTCACGAAGCTCTTATACCTCTCATAGGTTAAGACAAAGTTTGATAAATGAAGTACCAAAAATGTAAGAAGTTTGTCTTTGGACAAACTTCATCACTCTCTACCTGCAACTGGTAGGAGGTATATCGATAAATTATATTTTCCTTTTATTCACGAGACTACTCGTTTATCCTATCATGTTTAACGTGCTTCGCCATTTTTCTCATTTTCTTCAGGAATACATCATTCATCAAGTTATTTTATTCTGCTTTATTCAAGGAACTAATTTATAAGGGTTCAGTCTTTTCTGAAATGGGAAAATTTAATGCATACAAATGAAATCCTCTAGATTTGATTTAGTTGAGTTTTTGCGCTTTGGGACATCAATGTGTAAGTGTTGAAATATTTTTACAAAGCAATTATACATGGTACGAATGTCTTCGACCAATAGTAGCACATTATGTAGTTGTGGAGCTTCACTTTTGGGAACAAGTGCCTTAGAATTCCTTCACAAAGCTATTATACATTGGTAGAAATGTCTTCTAGCAGTGTATAATAGAAGTACATTTTGTAGTAGAGAAGTTTCACGTTTTTGGATATAATTGCGCAAGTGCCTTTTCCTTCCTCTACTGAGATATTGTACATTGGTAGGAATCTCTTCCACCAATACCTTCTGTAAAAAAATGAAACAACCCCTTTATTTCCAGCACTATTCATAGTATAGCAAATTCGAAGATATCATTCAATAGGGAATAACGTCTTCTACAAATTCAAATGCAAAAAAGTGAACTAAGGGCCGTCTTCATATCAAATTTTGCACAAACAACAAAATCTCCAATAGATGTTTTGATGACTTAATCAGATTCTGCATTGTTAAATTAGTCTAAATATGAAATTTCATGACTTTACAATCTTTATATCCAGAGATATTCAACGTTAAAGTTGTCAATTTCAGCGATCATCTTCACATTGAAAATAGCTATTTGTAGATCGAGATAAATTGTAGTTATGCAGGAATAGTTCATTTGATTCTTGACTGAAAGTAGTCTACAAAGAACCTTAGAAGAAATGTTCATTCTTGGCATAATCGTTCGCAAATACAAAATGTATGCAACCAAAAAGCCTACCTATAATTAATTAATACAATCGAACTGATATTCCGATCATTCAAAAAGTGAATAGTGAATGTCGTGTAGATGAAATCTACTAATCAATTGATCATTGATTAGTAGAATTCATCTACACGACACATAACTGGTAAAAGGCAATGTGTTTTAGATAATATAAATGAAATATCCAGCCATTTTTCAAAAATACAAACACTCCTCAAGTTTGTCAGTCGTTTTTAAACTTTTGGTTGCACCCTAAAATCGTCATAATGAGGAAAATTTAATGCAACGCAAAAACTAATGATTGGAATGAGCTGAAATTATGCATGGTCATATAAGAAGTCCTTCTGAATCGATTCCCATCAAAATATAAGGTTCCACTTCATAATTTTTCAAACATTAATTTAATAATTATTATTGCATACTAAAACTTATTTTTAAAATAAAATATTAGGTGGATTTTGTTTGGATTCTTTAACAGTAACATGGTATAAAATATAAGCACTATAAAATATTATTTAGGAAGATATCCATAAAAGTCTGAGAAACTGATTTAACATTATCATCTCCAATCTTTCTGTACTCATAACTCAGAAACGGCAAGACGTAATGACATGAAATTTGGAATCTGAAGTTAAATTGTGATATAAATTCGAAATAGTGTGTCAAAATAGGGGGTGTTTCCATTGGAAATTATAAAGTCGGTGCTCAATTTAACTTAAAGACAACCCCTTATGCAAATTTTATGCCTTTAAATTTGAAGAAGACATTAGTTCCTGTCGAACGCCATCTTTGAATTTGCTCTATTGTTAAAATTGCTAGAATGAAGAGGGGTGGTTCGGGTTTTTCCACGACTGTACATTTTGTAGTAGAGGAGTTTCATATTTTGGGACATCAGTGCGCAAGTGTTTAAATATATTTCATCGTAATTATACATGATACGAAAATCTGCCAATAGTAGCACAATTTTTGATAATGGAGTTTTACTTTTAAGGACAATAGTATAAGCGTCTTTGAATTCCTTCACAAAGCTATTTTACATTGGTTTTGAAATGTGTCTTCTACCAGTGTATAATAGAAGTACATTTCGTAGTAGAGAAGTTTCACGTTTTTGTATAGAATTGCACAAGTGCCTTTTCCTTCCCCTACTGAGATATTATACATTGGTAAGAATCTCTTCCACCAATACCTTCTGTAGGTGAGTTTCACGTTTTAAAACAACAGTGTATGAGTATTTTAAATACTTTCACAAATTTATAAATTGGTAGAAATATATTCTACCAATAGTAGTACATTCTATAGTTGCGGAGTTTCAAGCTTTGGATATAATTGCATAAGTGCCTTTTAATTTTGTCGCAAAGCTGTTATACATTAGTGGGAATGGCATCCACCAATACATTCGGTAGGTTGATTTCACGTTTGGGGACATAATTGCATAGGGCCTTTTAATTCCTATATAAAAATTATTATACATCAGTAGAAATGTCTTCCACCACTACTTTCTGTAGTTGAGACTCACGTTTTAGGACTCCAGAGTGTAAGAGTTGTAAATATTTCCACAAAGCACTTGTGTACATTGGTAGGAATGTCTTCACCAATTGTATTGCATTCTGTATAAGACCAGTGCAGTTGAACTAGTTTTGTAATATCAAAGTGTCAGTCTTTTATATTTTTATAACTATGTTACATAGGGTGGTCATCAAGCAATTTCTCTTGTACGAGTACATTAGACCCTAGCAACCTCAATTTCCAACAAATCAAAATGAAACTTGAGATTTAGAGATTTCAAGGTATGCCCTCGAGAATTAAGTAAATAACAAGAATCAAGTTCTTAAGGTTGCGGATACAGTTAACAAATTTCGAAAATCTCGAATAGCAACACCCACTTTTTATCGCAATGTGATTGGCAGAGCAAAAAACCAAAAAGGGGTTTTGAAATTTTACTTTTAACTCTAAAAGAGACTGCGCAAGAGCATTGTCAAAGATGAGTGTGAACGACAAAAGAGGAAAGTTAGGACAGCTAAAAACCATAACATTTTACCTTTATTACAAATGCTCCAAGTGACTGCCTTCACAGGCGATGATACATAGCATGCAGGATATTGTGAACTCATGTAACATAGAACAAGGAATGTGTAAAACCTCTCGTTTATTGGCTTCTTTGGCAAGCCACACATTGGTCAAACATTAGTCCTGAAATACTAAATTGGCTGAAGTACGCCAGCCTAACAACAAGATTTCTTTACTGAAGCCGTGTATGCATGCGCATGCCATGTGTTTTGTCACCTGCTGCTCCAGTGTGTTGCCGGGCTTTCAAGTCAGACACATTTCTAGGATTCTCCATGTGCACTTTTAATTTCAATTGTTCTCATAACCAAAGTTCCATAGGTGTTAGAACAGGAGACAATGGTAACCACGGAGACGGAAAATGGCGGGAGATAATTGTGTCACCGAAGTGCTCTTCTATCAAACGTTTGGTACATGTCTCAATATGTGAGAGGAGCGACATCTTGCATTCAGACGACGTCGGACATAGCTTTTCGCTGCTGTAACTCAGGACTGACGTAACTCGTTAAATTGCTGCGTGACAGTATGCATCATTAAACCTTGTGGAGTCACGTGTTCAAAGAAATAGGAGTCGAGAACGAAGATGATTGTGTGGCGCACCACACAGTTACTTTGGCTTCCTGTAAGGGTTGAGGTAACAAATTATGGGGTTTTGTTCGCCCAGTGTACCCAACTCCAGTTGCCAGTTAAAAAGAAATATGCTTCATCAATCCACAGTATACGTAGAGGCTAGCTGTTATCTCTGTCATACCTTATAATAATTCATTCGCAAAGCCTAAACATAGTTGTTCGTCACCTGGTTGCAACATCTGAACTCGATGGAATCGATACGGAAACATATGGAATGCAAATCGTAGAATCTTTGAGACCGTTAGTTTTCAGAACATCGAGAATACGAGATGCACCTAGTGCAGTCATCTAGCGATCTTGACTAATAATGCTATACAATTCATCAACACGTTCGATAGTGACGGATGGTCGTCCAGCTTGAGGTCTATCGCAAGTGCAACCCGTTTCTTCAAATCCAATTCACGCACAGCTCGAACAGAACACATCGTCGTAGATTATGGATTTCGGCGTAAAACCGGAATACCTCTGCGGTATTTTGATCATTCTTGTATTAGTGCTTAGCCAGTTCACCACGCTGTTTACATGAAATTTTTTTCTCATCGAGGTGAAGATACCCTTCGAACTAAACTTCCAGCCGTAAATGGTATTATTAGGAACTGGTTGCGATAACATACCAAACATGGAAGTATCTAATTAGCGTTTTGTGATAGAAGCTTGTGATTTTTGAAAATTACGTGCTTTGTCACTGCTGCTTGTTACCTTTCTTCTTTGAAACATTTGGTAGTTGCTTTTTATGGTACATTTGAAAATTTTGTGTATGAAATAAATATTTCGAAGAATAGTTTGTTTTAAGAAATTGATAAAAATCAATTCTTACTATTTTTTACTGTTTTATAGTGTCCTTTTAACTACATTTTTGGATTGAAAAATTCTTAATCGGTTTGCCTCATCCCGATTTAAATTCCTTTCGAAATTGATTAGAAACCTATTTCAGCTGTTAAAATAAGTAGACAACAGACTATTTATGAAAATAAAGCAATTTACTAACGAAATTTCGATAAAAACACATATTATTTATTGAAGTATCTCATCCCAAGTAAGTCAACAAATCTATGTATCTATTAAACAAGTTATCTATTTATGTCTATACTATCGATCGGAGAAACGAAACAAAGAACATATCATTAAATCAATAAAAAACAAGCCATTAATTTTAAATGTTGTACATCCATATAATGAAGATCAAAAGAATCCTGTAAATCCAGAAATTAAATTAAAATGTTTTTAAATTATGCGTATCATAAAAGGCTAAATTGGAGGCATCATATTGAACACAAATTTGAACCATTGATTCGAATTGTATTTGCAGTCATTATAAACATTTGTTATTACTTTTCACAATTTTTATACTTTAATTTCATATTGCAGCATATATATTTTCTTAATATGTGATAAATATTCATAAAAGTGTATTTCGCTTCAATATTTAAAATTTTCAGTTCAAGTGAATTATTAATTAAAATTAATAATACATATTTTGATTAATTATATTAGAATAAATCTTATTAATTTCTACTTATGACTGAATAGTATCGGAAGTTGAATTGGTAAATAACGTTATATATATATATATATATATATATATATATATATAAGTTGAACATCCGTTATGAAGAATTACAGCACAAATCTGACTTTACTTAAATATTAGATCGGGATCATTTCAGATAGTCCGTGGAGCTGTCGTGGCTCAATGAGTATGCCCACTGCTCTAGCAATCTACGAGTCGTAGGCTGAGTAGGTCCGATTTTTGTCAGGTTCGATTCCTCCCTGGGTGTATTTCTGTCTTCTGTGTCAGTAAAACTTTCCTCGTGCGTGTATGTCCATTACTGGACGTTGTCCATCTTGTATTTGACGTAGCATGGCCCTTGCGCCAAAAAAAACAATAAACCAACCAGATAGTCCATAATTTCTTTGTGTTCATTTTTATACAGTTTAGTAACCTCATACTTTGTTTTATTTTAATTTCGTATATTTTTCACATAAAATGCAAAATCTACACTTTGATAGCAGATTTGCTATGAATTGCTCCAAAGTTCAGTGAAGTAATAACAGTAATATATTATATATATTTCTCGAGGATTTTTTAAATTGTAAGTATAGACATGATAAAATATAACCCTGTGAACTTCACGAAATCTCTGAGCAGTATAGCTTTGATCTTACCCCACAACACACAATAACTAAATTGCAACCATGGAAAAGAATCCTAGGAAAGATTATATTGCTCAAGGTCAAAACTGGTCAAAACTGGATTCAGGGAAGACTGCAGGGTACAGAACGGATGTGTGCGTAAAAACCCATACGAAGGTTAAACATAGCCCTTCAATCATGCATTTTAAAGATAAGTTGACTTTTAAGTTGATAGTACTTTTCACACTTTAGAATTGAATAGGTACTAAACAAAAATGAGAATAAGTTAAAAGTTATCCAATCTTTTCCCGTACATAATATTTTAGTACTAAAATTGTTCATAAATACATAGGCAGTACTGTCTTTTTCACTCATCTATCATCTTCTGTCTTTGTTTAAACAGCGGTATTTTTTGTTGAAAAAAAGCTAAGTAAAAGCCAAAAAAATGAATGGAGAAGGAAAATTAATGCTCTGGGATTTAAGTGAATCTATGAAGAATTAAGAGAGTTATGGGCATCCAAGAGTGGGCAATCATGACTCTCCACTTGAAAAATGGACGTATTATAAAGTTTTGAAATAGCTTAGTAGTCTATAAATTTGGTAGAATTTCATCAAGGACGCGTAAGGAATGTGATTTAAGGCTACATAGAATAAAAAAAGAAATGTATACCACCTTAATACTGGATAACGATCAATTCATCATTCCTTAGCTTATAGAGTAGGTGCGTGATAAGAATTGGGGAAAAACTAAAAGCTCAAAAATAAAGGGAAAATGTCCGGCAACACAAATTATCCAAACGTTGTTCGGGAAAGTTCGTTTAGTTTTATGTTTTTAGAAAAACGCAGGAATATATTAGGTTTAACTTTTCCTACACTTTTGAATAAGTGTGTTTACTCTCCAGGATTACTGTCCATCATACAATTTCGTATAAATAATTGCATCTTCAGATCCAAATTTTTATTTAAAATTCCTTTTCTCGTTTCAATTACATTGAGAATAATGCTTTTTATAGATTTTATGATTTGTATGATTGTTATTCTGACCATTTGTATATTTTTCATAGTTCATCATTCATTGTTCAAAAGAATACGTTTGAATGTTTGATAAAAGCCTTATCTGAGTCCTGTTTTCTGTCTAGTCTCAGTGATACTGCAAATGGATTCATTCTGTAGAATCACTGAATAAATAAATTAAATAAAGCATAGCTAATATATCAATGTTTGTTAAGAGGAATAAAATTGCAAAAGTTTTATTTCTTATACAGTTGGATGTTTGGTTGCTTTGAATATGTAAAAGATAATTTAATAGTAGATAATAATCAGATATTTTTCTAAATAGGAAGAATCGTGAGAATAGTTCCTATTTAAATTTCAATAAAACTGAAATCAAAAATTTTTAATTGATGTAATATAAATAATATTTTAACCTTTTGAGAAGTTCACATTCATAATTCCACATTGTAGTATAGTCTTTCCTGCCTGACTTCGAGCCAATTCTGACTTTCTTGACTAATGGAATCTTTTCAAAGGATTCTATTCTAAGGAAAGGATCAATAGAACCTGACCAAAGGATTCTATTCTTAAGAAAGGATCAAAAGAATTTTTTAAAGGTTGAAAGAATCTTTGAATTTATTTAATCAATAGTCATTATTATTATTATAGTTATTTAGTCATGTTTGTTGTGTGGTAAAGCAATGTTACACTTCTCAGAAATCTCGTGACGCTCATAGGGTTAAGGCGCGAAGTATTTGAGGACAATAGGGTCTCTTCAGACAAATCAAATGTGTTTTAACCTGCCGATAAATATCTCTGACATAAAATTGCATTAACTTGCAAAAAAGGTGTAAAGCTGATACTTTTAAATAATACACAGAATTACATGGATACACATAATATTTATGTGAAGATTGTTATAAAGAAATTACGTGTGTCATAAAATTGAAAATCAGCTTCCAAATCTTCCACTTTTATTTCGCTGGTCGGCCAGACAATTTGGGTATGAGGCGTGTCTCAGTTTGTAGTATTTTACGGACCTAGCAAGTCTCAAAAGGCCTACAATGTGGTGAGTGGCTAAGGGCAACCCTACCACGATAACGCGTCTGACCCATAGACTTGAAATATAAGTAGACTGAGCATTGCTATTGAAAGGAGCCTCAAAACGTATGACCAACATGTCGACTAGTAGTCATATGACTGTTCTGAAAAATTAACTTCGTTAGCTGATTTGGTATCTTATCGCCTCGTTTGGCGATATAATATCTTATGACAGGACAGATATGCAATTTCTAAAGAGTGGCGACAAAAATTGTAAAATTACTAAAGTCTACAGCTATCTCGTGCGGATCAATCAGATGACGAGCAATGGATAAGCGTCTTCTGCTTTCCAACCGACAGATGAAATAAGTCTAAGGGTCATGCTATTACTAGTTTGGGTCATATGATCCTGGGCACATCAAAAGGTTACCATTGCTCACATTATTTTTATATTTCCTCTTTAGTCAGACCATATATCGCAAAATGTGGGGTGTTTTAACTGCTAAACATCACTGTCATAGGTCCAACAGTCACCCTATCCGTCATATCTCGTTTCTTGCATCTTTTTTATGTTTTTAATCGAAAATCAATTGAAAGGGCAAAGATCTCAAGCCGTTTAAGCTACACAATAAATTGGAACGAGACAGCTGTTCAAAATATAACTTCAAAAAATATTCCCATAGGTGGATCAGCTCTAAAATAACTGATTTCGAAATGGTACTTTTTTAGGTGATCGAGTTTCAAGTCTGCAACTTTTGATATTTATTTAAAATATCTAGTCCAAATACTTTTTATCACACCTCATATAATTATTTCACCCTATCTTACATTTATAGGAATATCAGAGGAAAAGACTAGCTCATTTATTTAATGAAACGTAGATAGTTAAAAGGGTCTCTACAAACTGCAAAATCTATGAAATGATTAAGTTGCTATACAAGTTAAATTAAAGTTGCTATACAAGTGAACTAAAAATTAGAGCTCATAGATCAGTGAGTCCGTAAAGGTTGAGAAATGGCGATTGGATTAAAAGATTTGTGAAAATGGTTTTCTTTAGAGTGAAATTCTTTTTCCTCTAGGAAGATGATGGAGAATAATGACTCTAAATCTATTTTAAAAGATGAAAGTAAATTGTAGTATCGTCAAAATATTTTGCACTTGTGAAAGTATTGTAGAGTATTGAAGATAAGATGGCGAACGTCAAATCCCCTAAGGTTTTCTTTCTTATTGTTGAAATGAAAACGTGAGTACTCCAACGTATAACAACGTTAGTAATAATGGAATATATATCACTCATATAGAGATAGGGAATTACTTTATAAAACATTTATACGATTGGAAATTAGGTACACTAATTCCCACCAAACATATAAATTGACTGTATGAAAGTATTAAATTAATCCTTATTAATCCTTGGATATTTTTAAATTAATGTAGTTTTGTATGTAATCAAAATCTTTTCTTTTAAGTAAATGAAGGGAATCATTCTAATTCTTCAAATGAAATTTAAAAATACATGCAGATAAAATAATGCATAACAAATTGCAATCGTAGCTTGCAGCTAGAATTGGGGAAATAATTAATTTCAAAGTCATTTTACATAAAATTAATTCAAGTGTTAAAGTACTTACGAAATGTTTTTAACATAACCAAATTAAACCTTGAATTTTTTTATTTAGTGTAGTTTTATATGAGAATCAATCTTTTATTTTGAATAAATTAAGCGAATCATACTAATTCTTCAAATGAAATTAAAAAATACATGCATATAAAATAATGCATAATTAAGATTGTAATCGTAGGTGGTAATAACTAGAATGCTTATAATAAGAAGAACAGTGAGAATTTTTAATTTCAAAGCCTTCTTATATAAATTTATTTCATATGTTAAAGTACCTGCATTATTCGAAATTGATATACTACTAATATTTGATATTTTAATGAAAATGTTCACAGAAAATATTAAAATATAGAAATTTTTAAAAATATTTTGTTTATATATGAATAGTAAATATATTTCTCATATTTAATTATAATAAGATGAAGTGTAAATTTCTAGCGAATACTTTATCTTGTATATGGAAGAAAGATTTTAAAAAGTATCTTGTATAGGAAAGAAATATTAAAGAACAATATCTTGTATGTGGAAGAAAGATTAAAGAATATACTGTATAGGAAAGGAAAGATTAGAGACCAATATCTTGTATATGTGAAAGAAAGATTAAGGAACAATAAAATTTTGAATAGGGAAGAAAGATTGAAAGATCAATATCTTGTACGTGGGGAATAAAGATATAACAATATCTTGCATAGGGAAGAAAACATTATCTTGTATATGGAAGAAAGATTAAGGATTTCTGAAGACCCACAAATTAGAGGAACCTGTTTTGCTACACGGAATTTTCGATGGGTGAAAGTATATCACGGTTAAAATAAGCAAGCTAGGGGCAGACAAAATTCAAATTCTTCATTGATCTAATACAGGTATCAAAAACGAGAGTTAAATAGCGTTTGTAATGCAAGCTTCGTAAATTATTCACGAAGTTTTCATTTTGAATTAATATAAGTATAAATTAATCGCAAGTCTGCTTTCAAACATTATGAGAATAAAAGTTTGTGGGAGTAACGAAAGCACTTATTTTAGGAGGGAAAATAATTATTTTAAGTATAGCGCGAAATGAATACACTTACTAACTTCATTCATAATGGAATGTGATGTTTTAAAACTTTAATTTTAGTTTTTAGATATGAAGAGGAAAGTTTAAGGTTGATGCAGAAATTTTTAAAAGGATAATTGACTCTTAATGAGCGAGTTCATATTTCACGTAAAATATTGTTTTCTAAAAGTAATTATAGAATTATATTGCATCTATTAAGTGTGTAGAGGAATATTTCATGTGTTCTAGGTTACAAAATATATTTTCTCATATTTACGAACTCAATTGATACACAAAAGCTGTATTCTTATTTGTGATTTAAATGTGTTTAATCACTGGATATTTTACAAAATAAATAATTGAATTTACAATCATAAAACAATAATATAAGTAGGACGGTTCAGAAATGATAATTACTATTTACATATGTATTTCATTTTATGAATAAGTTCTGAAACACTCATTAGATGTTTTTCAGGTGTGAAAAAAGGAGAAAAATTATTTCCTCTTGAGGACTAATTTGGTCTAATACAGCTTTAACAATTTTTGGCGTAAATTTGTAATACTAGCGAGATGTTGAAATTAAATTTGAGTAACATATCAAGTTACGAAAAAGGTTATCAAAACACTAGCACCCTCTGAATTTAGCTTTATATAACCTCTAATATGAAACAAAACGAATGGAAAAGTATTTTCATGACAATTAGCTTGCTAATAATTGCCTAGGAATAAACTAATAGTTACTATTTCAATTACTTTACAAAGTAAATAGTTTTTAAACACACATCTTTTGTCACGGTATTTCATCTCAAAACTTAACCACAATAGAAAAGAATTTTAATCGAATTTTCTTGACAAGAAATACAAAGGGTTTAATTAAGTTTATAAACTTCCTATTTAAAAACAGAGAATTATTGCAAAACATTTCGGCTGATTCATATAAAATAATCTACATAATTTTCATGAACATTTGTTAAACATATTATGAGAAATGCATTGTGTTATATGACTTTCAAGAATAAGAAATCAGTAAAGATTAAAAATAGAAAAGTTATTAAATTATATATAATTCTGTATATGTAATCTAATAATGATTTAAAGATTTAAATAACTTTTGACTAAATAAATATCATACTGCAAATTGAAGAATGTAAGTTTTCACTGTGATACATAGCTGAAAATATTTACGCATAATCAAAAACAAAAATTCATCAATGGAACTAGAATATTGTTAATCTAAATTTTATGACAGAAAGATAATCATGATTTCGATTAGAAACTCAAATAAACAATGCACTTAATTTTGATATAACTTAGAGTCTGTAACCTAATCTTCACTTAATCATCTTTGACCCCTCACGACATATATCCAAATCCATGAGATTCCTACTGTGCGAGTAACGACATATAACATGGACTGCTTCAATGGTCACTGTTTAAACCTCCAAGAGTTTTCGACAAGATATCTCGTCCATAAAGATCTGACCAATTTTGCCAATGATCAGATATCTCGTCATCAAGATATTGTCGATTTTTGGTGATGACGAGATCAAGATTTGGTCAGAATTTTCTAATGACGAGATATCTCGTCCATTGAGTTCTTGTCAATTTTCCCAATAACGAAATACGTTATCAAGACAACCACCAGGAGCATTAAAGTTCTATTGAACATAAATTATTGTACAAGATATTTTTATTAATGATATTGATAATTTCAGTAATGTATATATAATTTTACAATGAATAAATAAAAATTAATCTTTAACTCTTAACCTTGATGGTGGCTATCTCGACGAGATATCTCGTCATTTGCGAAACTCACCAGATTTTGATGGATGCGATATCTTGTCATTAGATGAAAACTGATCACTAGCCATATCTTTATTTCGTCATCATGAAAAAATCGGCAATATTTTGATGACGAGATATCTCGTCATTAGCGAAATTGTTTACATCTTGATGGTCGAGATATCTCGCGAAACTACTTGGAGGGTTAACAACGTATAAATGCCTCTATCACAATGTTTTCTATCCGACAGTTCCAGCGAGGTTCGTAATTGCTACTAACAATCCAAATAAAAGATCAAACCTTACGACAGTCAGAAGGAAGTAATGTTCCGCTAACCAGAGGTCTATTTTCTATGACTATTATTTGAAAGCGTTTATTGCATTTCTAGCAGAGAAGAATATATAATTGACTCGCACCCAACTCCAAGTGAGAAAATCATTTTCGTAATTACTTTGGGATTCAATTGGTTTTGAGGTAAGTCGAATTGTTGGTAACAAGTTCTGCCATCTGTTTCTGCCACAGCTTTTTCGGCTCATTGCCATCAGATGCTACAAGGCAGAATCATTATTTGTTGGAGTATTCTTTGTCTCTTACACCCTTAAGGGCCAACAATAAATTCTACTCACTTTCTCATCTTCTGTAGGTGTATTCTACCTAATATAAAAAAGCTTATATTTCTCTTCTTTTCTTGGTTTATATCATTTTAAAAGAGTGGTAAGGCTCTTAGTTTATCCTAGTTGTAAAACAATTTAAATGCTGTGGTAAGGTTATTTGTTGATCCCAGCTATCTTATTTTAAGATAAAGCAATTTATAATAATTGTGGAAAGGTTCTTAACTGATGCCAGCTATTTTATTACAAGATATGTAAAAAATTTAATTATTGTGGAAAAGTTCTTAGTTTATCCCATCTATCTTATGTTAAGATATAAAAAATAATTTAACAACTGTGGTAAGGTTATTAGTTTATCCCCGGTATGTAAAATGTTTGAATGATTATATATACCATTCTTCACACACACCCAAACATTTTCAGGGTTCAAGGCTCCTTTTTCCAATACGTAATTCTTAGCTATTTCGTTGTATCAAAAATTGCAATTCAATAAATTGCATTTGAATTATATTAATTAAATTGATTAATCGCATTTGAATTATATCAATTAAGTAAATTAATTTCATTTGAATCAGTTGTAATAGATGTTTTGCGTTTTCATTTCATGAAATTTGTGTTTTACTCTTAGTTTTTTATTTCATCGCCTTAAGATTTGCTTTCTTGATTGAAATGCAGGACTCACTAACTTCTCAAGTTTTCAAGGCTGCGTCTAAGCCATTATCCACATCGGATGATCCCGACAGTGATCTGAAAGTACGACATACCCAAACGTAAGTTTTAAAATAAATTGTTCTCAACAGTAAAATATTTCTGATTTTAATTTTGTGTCATTGAAATACTTAATTCCATGTTGGGAACATGGAAGTTATTAGAGAGCAATCAAACTTTCACAGCTTCTACGATAGGCCTAGGCTCGTTACCACACTGTTTAAAAATCTCTAACATATATTTCCAATGCGAAAAGTTTAACACAATACTAGTAAAAACTACTGCTTTAATACCTTTTGCGTAACATAAGTCTAAATTCTAGATTGCGAGCAGCTCTAACGCGTTTGCAATATCTATAAGCATGTTGAGATTTGCTTTCATTTTCAAAGTTGAAATGCATGGATTCAGTAACAGCTCAAGCTATCAAGCTCAAGTTTTCAAGGCTGAGCTTAAGCCATTATCCGCCTCGGATTATCCCAACAATGATCTGAAACAATAACTGATGTGATCTCAAACATAATCGACATTAGTTTCATACTCAAATGCAAGTTTAGTATTATAATAGTGATATATTTTGCTAAATTCTTGATCGTGAACAGTGTTTACCTGTTTGCAATATCTATAAACATGTTCAGATCCTTTTGATTGAGTCTTATAGACTCATACATTAATCTATCAAAAATATCTATGTGTCAGATTATATTGATGAGTTCATATCTCATTAGGATAGACTTTATGATAAATATTTGAATCTTTAAACCTGAATTTCTTTTCGTATGTACGTTAGTCGAAGCCGCTTATACCAGTTCAATATATTTTCGATATATTTAATTTGGTACAATTATATAAACGAATCTACTTAACACTTAAGCAATATAGTAACAAAGTATAGTTGAAGTAAAATCGCAAAATTCCTTGAATATCATGCTAAATACGCTCCTTTTAATAAATTAACTCTTCTAATAAAATTTTCTCACTTGATTAGAAAGTTAGAAACTTGAAAGTATGTAAATACCAAATTAAAATGTGATGCTATTGAATATTATGGTTATCTATAAATACGAATGAAAATCTTAAAGTATAGAATTATGCGGTACTTGAGGTTTTAAACAATTATGAACACATTTCGGAGATATTTATCTAATAAGAAGTTGGGAATGTGTCTCAAAAGAGTGGGGACATTCCAACGATCTCGTCTTGCAGTCTCCGCCCAAGTCCATTCATCCCATAGTCAACTATTGTGGTTATATCAGCCATTCCAATATTTCTTATAGGTGCAATGATGTAAGTCATTCTACTTTGTATTGGATCACTTGGCATTATGACGTAATTCATATTTCTTATTAGATCAAGTTGATAATACATGCCCTGGTGACAGAAGTGTTCAGCTGCTAACAGAAAATCAATAAACAAATACTTTAACAGAATCATGATAGAAAGTTATGAAAGCATCTATTTAAGGCTAACACACGAATTCATCCAAATATATTATTATTTCTAGTTAAGTATTCTGTTCCTAATCTGACAAAAAATATTTGCTAAGTCAGAAAAGTACCATCTTTGAGTAATGGATTACCTTCCAAGGCAATATTTATTTTTAAATTTTTCAACTTTTTAAATATAATTTTATGTGTTCGTAATTTTGTAAAAAAGTTTCAAGACACATTCTAAATAGATTATTTTTCAAGCGTTATCAAAATGCTTCATTTTTCAATTAAACGAATGTTTAGGAAGCGATAAGCTGTGGAAAGTAAACTTTTATGTTAACAAATATCCAAACTAGAATACAATTTAATATCTTAAATGTTGAATGTATATTCTGAGTCAAATATTTTTCTGTTGTTCTATTCTTTTTAATCTTAACTACAGAGTTGTATATTCAGAAAATTTTCTTAATTTGTTATATTTTCATATGTAGTACTTATTGCTTGTTAATATATATATATATATATATATATATATATATATATATATATATATTATTTGTTAGTATCAGCCAGCTTACATAAAAAAATCCAGTTTTTTTATGTAAGCTAAAATAAAAAAAATAGCTCCAACCTTAATTATGGTATAAATCATACTGGGAAATAAAATGTGTACGGAAGTTTGAGTCGCTTACCAATTAATGTTTTCTGTGTATCAGAGCGGAAGCTACATGTCTTCATAAAGGAAGTATGGTGACGTGACTAGAATGGCTTGAGTTGATACTAATGCCATAATTTTTATTGGTTTTGGTACGAACTGTTTTCATCAAAACATTTTATCGCACAGCTATTTACGATCGTTAAACATTTCTCACATGTTATTCACTCCATTACCTTTATTTTTTGTGGTTAACAATTGCGTTAATAACATTTTTTTTCTTAAACCCTAATTCTCAATTACTCACTGTGCCATACCGAAGTATATATAATTACTTTTTTAAATACTCACTAAATCCAGTTATTATAATAATCCAGTTATGTACTTCAAACATTTCTTATTTTTACATTTTTAACAATAAATTATTATCTACAATAAGTATTAATCCAGTTTCAATAATAATCGAGTTATATACTTCAAATATTCCTCCAGGGCCGCGGTGGCCCGGTTGGAAGAGTAACGAACTAGCAACCGAAGGGTTGCGAGTTCGAATCCAGCCAAACACCGTCGTGTACAAAGGGGGCTGGTGCACGTTAAATCTGTCGTGGCCTCAAATGTCCTCACGTTGGCGTGGTGTGGAAGTTTGGAGAGTGGGGTGCCAGCTCAGGTGTTGCCTCGTCATCTGACCGTGGTTCAAAATTACGTGGTGTTGTCCTCGGATCTTTCCCTTTGGGATTGATCCCGGACCGTCACCAATAGCCCATTGTGTTCCTCCAGTGTGACGTTAATTGAAATACCCAAATATTCCTCCTTTTTACATTTTTAACTATAAATTATTCTCTATAATAAGTATAAAAATAGTTTATAAACATTTTCTTTGGATCTATATATATCAAAAAATCAATAAACTCTATAATCATTTTATAACATTAATACAACAATTACAGGTTATGCACTAGAATATTTCAAATATCATTATTTGTAAAAACAAAACAGTAAATGATAAGCAAATTTCAAATTATTATATTAACCCTAAATAACACTGAAATGTTATTTAACTGCTAGCTGTTATAAACTAACATAATAATGAAATATCTACACAGCGTTATACATCTATAAGAAGCTAATGTGTATTATTTTTTAGTACAGACAAAAGAGTCGCTTGATTTTGGAATCTATTCCATTTATATCAATCCAAAAATTTCTTACAATATTGTTTAGTGACTTGCTATAAATAAGGATCGTATGCCACCCCCTCCCTTTGTGAATGTCTTATATTAAATCATTATTTAAAATTTTAATTAGACTCATAAAATATGGAAATCCAATCAAAAGAGCTAAGCTAAATTTCTTTTTCTTTCAAACTTTAAGTATTCTGAACATAAACATTACACATATTGAGTTGTCTTTACGGTTTTATTGTAGTTGCACACTATATGTACGAGAATTTAATATCAATTTTCTCCATACGATACCTTCCTGAACTTCACTGCAGTTGAATGCTATTTGTAAGTACTTGCCTTTTTATTTCAAAGAATTTCCTTATTCGAGTAATTCGATGCATATTATTTGTAGGAGTTAGTGTCATTTTGCTCCATACAATTCCTTCTTCCAGTACGTAGTTGCAGTTGCATACTATTTGTAGGATTTGACATTTTATTCCATACAATTCCTTATTCTAGTACTTCGTTGCAGTTGCACACTATTTGTAGGAGCATAACATTGCAGATACCAGAATAGAGCCAATGTGCAAATCAAACAAGCTTCATATATCTTAACCTTCCGAGGGGTTGGCACGCATAATTCCACCTTGCAACCTGCAATCTTCCCTGCACAACTTCAAATCAATTTTACCCTTGACCAATGAAATCTTTCCAAAGGATTCTGTCCTAAGGAAATGAACAATAGAATGTTCCAAAAGGATTCTAATGTAAAAAAGGACCGATAGAATCGTTCTAAAGGATTCTATTCTAATAAAAGGACCAGTAGTCTTTCTAAATGTTGACAACATCCATGAATTCTCTCAACCAATAGGTGTGGTTATTTAGTCATTATGTGTGTTGTGGTGTAAAAGCAACACCACACTACATGCAAATCTCACGACGCTCAGAGGATTAAAATCTTAGCAACTCTCATTTAAGTCGGTTATCTTCCCATCTTAAAAACAATTTTTGATAAGTGTTCTAAGAGCCACTTAAAAAATATAATCCCCAATAATTCTTCATCACAGCTCGTTTTGCTCTAGCACAATTACTGCTATAACCACAGATAGGATTCGTTACCATGGATACTAGAGCATCCTCTATCTGCACGTCATTTGGAATTAGGCTTAGGCGTTTCTGCCAGGGAATAACAGACTTCTGGCACTCCACACAGTGCGATAAGTCTGTAGCCTTCACTGTGGCTTGCAGTTTGAAGAGCTTCCACTGATTATCACCCGCGTGAATTAGAATCTGCACAATAAGAGATTTAGTTGTCATATTACCATTATCTTCGGAAATTACTGACGACTATTATAGATGAAATTCTCGCCGAATAATAAAATGGAATACTCAATGCAGTTATTGAGTTCTGCGATTTCTTTGCAGTTTCACAATATCCGTGAGATTTTATATGATATTTTTTCTCCATATAACATCTTCCAGTACTTCGTTGCAATTGCATACTATTTGTAAAAGTTGTCATTTTATTTTGTACAATGCTTTTTTCCAGTAATTCGTTGCAGTTGCACGTTATTTTTCAGAGTTAATATACTTTTACTCCATATAATTCGCTGCAGTTGCACAATATTTGTTGGAGTTTATGTCATTTTACTCCATATAATTAGTAGGAGTTAGTGCCATTTTGCTCCATAAATTCCTTCTTACACCTTGTAGCTTCCCACTATTTGAAAAAAAATTGATATTCTTTTTCTTCACACAATTTCATCATCCAGCACTTCGTTGCAGTTATGGATTTGTCATTTTATTCCATACAATCCCTTATTCTAGTAATTCGATGCATATTATTTGTAGGAGTTAGTGTCATTTTTCTCCATACAATTCCTTCTTCCAGTAAATAGTTGCAGTTGCACACTATTTGTTGGAAGTTATGCAATTTTACTGCATGCAATCCCTTCTTCTAGCACTTCTTTGCTTTTTCAAGTGCATACTATTGCAAGGATTTTTCAAGTTATTCCACACACTATCATATTCTAGTACTTCGTTGCAGTTGCATATTATTTGTAGGAGTTAGTGTCCTTTTTCTCCATGGAATTCCTTCTTCCAACACTTTATAGTAGCTGCATGCTATTTGTAAGAGGATTCAATATAATTTTTCTCCGTATACTCTCTCCTTTCAGCACTTCGTTGAAGTTGCACACTATTTGTTGGAGTTAATGTCATTTTATTCCATGCAATTCCTTCTTCCAACCCTTTATAGTAGTTGCACACTATTTGTAAGATCCGTTATCTCCATAGAACTCTTTTTCTAGCACTTCGTTGCAGTTGCATCTTATTTGACGAAGATGCCATTTTGCTCCATACAATCCCTTCTACCAGCGCAGCATATTTTGCTGACAATTAAAGTACTATTTGTTGGAAGCACACTTTTTGTAGTAATTAATACCACTTTATTCGCAACAATTCCTTTTTCAACTCTTAGTTTTGGTTGCACATTATTTGTAAGTTTGTATATATATAGGAAGAGTTAATATAAATTTACTTCTTACAATTTTACCTCTAGCACTTCTCTGCAGTTGCACACAGTTTATAATAGCCCGTTGTGTTGCTCCATTGTGACATTAATTAAAATACCTGCCTACCTACCTGCACACAGTTTATAAGAGTTAATTTCCCTCCATTAACTCCATATCATGCATTCTTCTAGCACAGGAAATTTTGCTGATAATTACTCCATTCTAATTATGAAATTCAATTGTACTCTTTATAGATTTTGCAATTCTATTCGTAATATAATGTTTAGAAAGTACAATGGAATTCTCAAAATTACTCTTAATTCAATGAATTGATATGCAGTATTCTTGAATGTATTCAGCTGGAATGAAATTTGTTTAAACCAAAATCAGTGTATACCTTTTACTCTAGGGGAACAACATTCTTGGTCTTAATTTTCCAAAGAATTACTTGACATAATGCTGAATTTTAATAAATGTGATCTCGTTCAAAGCCCTCGTTCCAATGAATATTTCAGTCGGAATGAATATTTTAGACAAAGAGCTTTTTCGTGAAATATTAATCTAATACAATTATAGCACTAATTAAAGTCATCACACTGACTCAGAGTCAAAACCAAATGTGTCTTTTGTTTCATTGAGAATATTTATGCGACGCATTGAGCAACAAATATAAAGATAAAGGATATCTCAAAGGATAATTAAATCAAAATGAAACTCAATTTAATTACTGCAGAATGAAACGAATAGACTCGATTAGAGGAGATGCTATTGTCTCACTCAAATATTTATTGTCTGTTTTAAATTTCTAAATAACATATCGCTTGTCTGAATTTAAGTACTAGCATTGTTCTTCAATAAATGTTTTAAATTTACTTAGTTTTCTTATATTTGTTTATCAATTTTTAGAAAGACTAATTTAATTTAATTAGTCTTATAACTCTTACATCGTTATATTTCTGTCAAAATAAATTCATATCCCTCTCTTAGCACCCAATGCTATCTTGGCATGAATGGGTATAAATTAGAGAGAAATATTCACACGTAAAATAAATCTCAGAAAGTTATGCAAGAGACAATTAATTCATACAAATTAATTAAGTGGCCAGATTATTAAAGTATTTAGTGACTACTATAAAAATAAATTTCATTTCTATTCGAAAAATTAACTAAAAATCAGTTTAAAGACTACTAAAATTAATCCAGTGCTATGACCGAAAACACGTCTTATAAAAGCAGAGCTAGTTGTTAAATGTTAACTGAACAGATGAACAAGTTCTGAAGAGAAAACCCTGGCTTGTTTGGTTGGTTTAGGTTTTATAGAAAAGACCCATATCTGGACATGCTACAGGTTTGATTCCTCCTTCAGTGTATTTTCTCTTCCATGTCAGTAAAACTTCCTTGTGTGTGTTTGTCCTTGACGTTGTCTGTCTTGTGTTTGGCACAACATGGCCAAATATGCCCCTTGAGCCATAAAACTCAATGCAATCAACCAACTGGACAAGCTGCGCCAAACAACGTCAAGTAAATGAACATACACACAAGGAAAGATTTTGATGCAGAAGAGAAAAATATACCCAGAGAAGAATCGAACCTATGCCACCTACAACACGCGGGAGGCTAGAGCAGTGGGCAAACACACTGAGCCAAAGCGACCCCAGAAAAATCATAGCACACATTTCTTAGTTTGCAGTATAAAATTCAGAATGAAAAGCGACATATCCTATATTGACCTATCAACATCAAACGGCCAAAATCGTCCTTGCATGTATACCATAAATTTCCCTCAGAGAATAAAGAAGTATAGTGTTTCATTACAAAATTTGAGTTACTCACTTTTGTCTTATGAGTGAAAATCAATTCTATATAAAGAATGATTAGATGTAAGTAGGTAGTTAATTAACGTCGCACTGAAGTAACACGACGAGCTATTGGAGACTGCCCGGGATCATTCCCGAAGGGAAGAATCGACGGACAACACCTCGTGAGTTTGAACTATGGCTCAGATGACGAGATCAACACCTAGCTGGCACTCCACTCTCCAAACTTCCACACCAAAGTGAGGACAAAAGAATGGTTAGGATAATCTAAATTAAATCTTTTTGAACGGATCGCAGAATCAGTATACAGTCGGAAGTTTATAGTCGACTGCTCAAGATATGGAAAACTTTAAGCAATTAACATGAAAAAGTTTTAGAATATCACATTTGCCCTCAGGTTGAGTACGCATCTAGTCTACGAGTTTCAAAATTATTAAATTTTTTAAAGGGAAATATATTTGCATTGTATTATAGAATAATAGTTAGGTAAAATCGAAATGAATATCCAAGGATATTATTCAACCCTCTCGTCTCGGTCCAGTCAAAGACAGGCGTGTACACTGGTGCTGTTGCACGTTAAATCTGTCGGAGTGTGGAAGTTTGGAAAGTAGAGTGCCATCTCAGGTGTTGTTCTTGTCACCTGTGGTTTAAAATTACAACGCGTTGTCCTTGGATCTTTCCCTTCGGGATTGATCCTGGACCGTCGCCAACAGCCCGTTGCGACGTTAATTAGCTACCTACCTACAACTCGCTTGTCACTATCAAATATTTCACGCTATAAAGGGTCGCGGTAGCCCGGTTGGAAAGAGTAACGGATTCGTAACCGGAGGGTTGCGAGCTCGAGTCCAGCCAAAGACCGTCGTGTACAAAGGTGGCTGGTGCATGTTAAAACTGTCGTGGCCTTAAATGTCCTCACGTTGGCGTGGTGTGGAAGTTTGGAGAGTGGAGTGCCAGCTCAGGTGTTTTTCTCGTCGTCTGACAGTGGTTAAAAGTTACTAGGTGTTGTCCCTTCGGGATTGATCTCGGACCGTCGCCAATAGCCCGTTGTGTTGTTCCACTTCGACGTTAATTAAAATACCTACGTTATAAAAGTAAAATGTTATTGTGATCTCAATCGATAATGAAAATATTTGAAGAGGAAAATAAATCTTTAAAAGACGATTAAACTGTGTTTACATTATGTACCGACATTTATATCATATCCTTGAATTGGAGAAAATTGTTAAAAGAAAGAAAATTACCTGCAATTTAAAACCTGTAAAAGTTTACACATCAAATTGTTTAATCATTAATTTCGAGAAACTGAATAGTTTCAAAATATTCTTCCATTGCGTGAGAACTGTAACAAATGAGAACATCGTATGTTTTAAAAGTAATAAGCAAAACATTGATCAAAATAAAATGCGTAATTGCATTCGTGCTTAATTTTACTTATTTAAATACGAATTTTCAGATATCTACAATTTCAAACAATATTACTTATTCCAATTTATTGTTTATGAATTGTCCTTTTTTCTTTCACATCAAATAGAATTCAAATTATATTTTTACAAATGATTGGAATAAACACGACCAGTCTATAATATAGAAAAACCCAAGACACGAAACCGGCCTGATAATCTAAAATAAAAAGGTAACGTTTTCAAAATCTATCCAGTTGAGTCTAATTTAAATTTTTTTAATCGATATAGGTATGAATTAAACTTTTAAATAAGTTTAAGCTCATATTTAAGCATCCTATATAGGAGAAAAGATTATTAAATTTAAAAATGGAGACACAATATAAAAATAAATCTTAGTATTTATTATAACGGACAATTTGTTAAAATGAATAAATCCCAGTTTTTTATAAAACCAGGTAAAATTTAACTGTATACTAGTGAATAAAAAGGACTACTTATTTATACTTTTAACAATATTATATATGCCTTATCAGGGTATTTTTTATGTAATGGCATTTTTTGGGGAGGGAATAACTTTAAAATAAACATTTTATTTTATTTTTTGCATATTATTAACTCAATGACTTCGACCAAATGATCACTTCTGGCCACGCTGTAAATATGTGCTCTTATGATCACATTTTCTTTCATGTTTGAACATTTTTGCGGGGTAATTTGTTCACTTTCTTCGCGAATGTTTGCTTAAACTCTTTAACCGTTTTCGGCTTGGTAAAGTAGATTCGTTCCTTTAAGTAGGCCTATAAAAGAATTCGGCGGTGTCAAATCAGGGAAGGCCAATCGACATCCCAGATTTTGACATCAGATGGCTGGGAAATGCATCTTTTAGAAATCGCATGGTTCCACGAGCATGGTCATTCATCTTGTAGGAACCGCCACGCGTTGTAAACCTTCTGTCGATCAATTCCAGACAGAAAGAAATTTTCCAACATAGCGCAATTTCTTTCGCAGTTGACAGTAACCGCATATTCAATAGTATCCTCAAAAGAATCGTCGAATAAAGCCTACATTCCAATTTGTACACCAAACAGTTGCGAGATATCTTAGTGATCCATATTACATGCACTTACCTTATAATGTATCATATGAAAATGATGATTTTTACATTTCATGAAAAGAAAAAATATTATTTTCAACTTCACTGATAGGTAGGTAGTTAATTAACATCGTACTGGAACAACACAACGGGCTATTGACGATGGTCCGGGATCGATCCCGAAGGGATAAGTCCGAGGATAACACCACGTAATTTTGAACCACTGTCAGATGACGAGCTTACACCTGAGCTGGCACTCCACTCTCCAAACTTCCACACCAAGCCAACGTGAGGACATTTGACTCGCCATTTGAACCAGTTCCCGTGTACGCGACAGTCTTTGTCTGAACCAAGTTTCGAACTCGGTACCCTCAGGTTACTAATCCGTTGCTCTTCCAACTGGGACTTCACTTATGTAAGAAGCTGTTTTTACTTATTATTACATTTATTCAAATAGTCTCAAACATATACGATTAATGTAAATATTGTTTTATTGAAATGCTTATTAGCATACTGTAACGCATTTAAATACCCTAGTATTTTAGTTTCTAATTTATTGCTTTCATTTTAATTCACTTTTCGCCACCTATTTTTCGAAAAGACGCTTTAATTTCTACAAAAACAACTTTCCCCTTATTTCAAACTATAGTGCCATGACATTCTGAATGGAACAATTGCTAATCAAAAACACTCCAATTAGAAAAAGATAACTTTAAAAGTAGTTTCCCGCATTGACAAAAGCTGTAATTAGTTTTCACTTGAAAATAAATCATTGTTCATTTTGTTTTTTAATACTCGTAAAAATATTTTGAAACTTTTCCTTACTCCAACTAGCGCTATCGTAAGTAAAAGTTGGAAAAAGTGTTTAACTAGGTAGTCTAAAAAACTGACGAGAAGACATAATCCCGTTTTAATTATATGGTAATGCATTCCGAAGAAGAAGACTTTGGAAATGTATTCTCATTCATAAAGTTCATTTAAATATCATTATTGCTTTTCTAAATGCCTTCGAGGATAATTTTCAAAAAAAATTGTCCCTGTAGATTAGAAAAGAAATATGAAAGCCAGAACCCGTTCATTTCCCGTATATTTTCTTTTCCTTTCAAATTTTATTTTTTGATTAAAAGTAGTTGACAAAAGTTGCCACGTTGGCAAAGTTCATATACGTTGAATAAAACTATAAATATATCTCAAATACTTTGAAAGAATACTGCTTGAGAAGCTAAAAGTAAAATCCGAAGTAAGAAAAATGGAATTATTATGCTATCCTACTCAGATTTTCTCTCTCTGAGTTGTTTCCCATTACAATCAACATTTCTAGGACTAAGGTGGGCAACCTTTTTAAGTATACTTGCGAAAGTTGCCAAATCTGATTTTCTCACTTGCAAACCAAAATTTTGAGGAACATAAATATTATTTGGTGTCTTTCAAGTCTTCAAATAATGAAAAATCTCATTAGAATGAAAAATCAGAGAATATTGTAATATATATTCATTATTGTAAGTCTAAAGATTGAATGAATGTAAAATTTAGTGACAGAATTTTTACTTAAAGACCGTTCAACTTAATCCATCCTGCTGATAGAGGGCATATTTTGTTGTCAGCCTTTAACCCTCCAAGTGGTTTCGACGATATATCTCTTCCAAGATCTGATCTATTCTGCTAATGACGAGATATCTCGTCGTCAAGATATTGCCGATTTTCTTTTGATTACGAGATCAAGATCTTGATGGAGGAGATATCTCGTCCATCAAGATCTCGCCAGTTTTGTTAATGACGAGATACCTCGTCGAGACAACCATTTGAAGGGTTAAGTGTAATTCCAGCGGTCATATGCAGTCACATAATTCTTAACATCCGCAAAAGAGTAATCTATAATATTGAACTATTTTGGTTTCGTTTGGTTATTTAGTTAATTACTTTTTAAGATTAGCCCTGGGTTTCTCGTATCAGAAAGTCTTTGGCATGCCACCTTCTTAAGTGTCAAAGTCGCCAAATCTTTGATGAAAAATGCCAAACATGCCAATCGAAATTTTGAGGAACATTATTATTTGGTGTTTCTCAAGTCCTTTCAGATAATGAAAGATCTTAGAGCGATGAAATCAGAGAACTTCTATAATAGTGATTATTGTAAGTCGTGGGATGGATGAATGCAAAACTTAGTGAATTTTTACTTAACTATCGTTTTGATGCTGCTGATAGCGTGCATATTTATTGTTATCCTCTAAGTGCAATTCTATCAGTCATAAGCAGCCACACGATTCTGAGCAAATGAGTAAATTATAATATTGAATTTTTATTTCTGTTTGGATATTTTTAAAATTATTTTTTAAGGTGATCCCTGGGTTTCTCGTCCGGAAAAAGGTCTTTGGCGTTCATTCCAAGGGTTCACCACCCCTGCTCTAGGATTATATTACAGTGGAAGTGATTAATACTTAATATGGGCATAGGAGAATATACAAATATCACCCTCAGAAGAAGTCGAACACTAAACACGTGTATGAAATTATTCCAAGTTTATATAATTTCTGTAAACTTTTATGTTTTTAAAAAAATAAGATTCTTTTACTTAATACAAATTAATATTTCCCCCAAATCATGTATTCAATATGTATTTCGTGATCCTCATGTATTTTCCATTTCCGATTCAAAAATCACACTTAGTATTAACATAAAATGTAGCATGAATAATGGATTTCTGCTGCATTGCATCCCATTGCCTCGAAATTATCTCGATAATCTTATTTTTGTATTTTAAATAGTTTACCATTTTTAAAATATCCGTAAACCCTTATTACTAATATGTTTAATGAAAATTGTTTTAATCTTGCCGTAACACTTTAAGCGTTTTCGACGAGGTATTTCGTTCATCAAGATCTGACCAATTTTTCTATGACGAAATATCTCATCATCAGGATATTGTCGATTTTTTTATGATGACGAGAACAAGATCTGGTCAGGTTTCTTCTAATGACGAGATATCTCGTCCATCAAGCTCTGGTCAGTTTTTTAATGACGATACACCTCTTAGAGACAACCACCAGGAGGGTTAATAGTTTATGCAAGTTATTTTTAAAAGTTAAATGGTTTTATTGGTTGTTTTCCCATCCTATAATCAAGCGGCATCTGGCATATAAACTAAAGTCAGATTATTTAAGGACTTTGCCAAAGACAAACTTAGAAAATATGAGTTATATTGTGTAATAATTCAATTTTTCTTACTTCTGATTTTGCTTTTAGTTTCTTAAGCATTATTTCATCAAAGCTTTTAGTTCTATTCAATGAAATGAACTTTGCCGATTGGTAACTTTTATCAACTACTTTTAATCAAGAAGGAAAATTGGGAAGGAAAATATAATAATACGAAATAATTAAAATTAACCTAAAAGTATTCAGCTATTTCATAGAATTTGTTTAAGGCAATGCCCTTTTAGCTTCACTTAACTGTAGATAATATTTTATAATGATTCTGAAGAAGGAAACTTACTCATGTGCACTTTTGCTCCTTAAAATACAATAAAAAACTAACATCGAAACATTATTTCAACATTACTCGATATCTGCATTACATTTGAACCAACCACATATTTGAAAAATGTTAAGAGAACATACCATTTGACAATTAATAGGCAGTATATGTAAAGGTAAAAGAAATAAGTTTAGATTAAAAAAAACAGATATAAAAGAACCTGAACAATTCACTGAATGCTGTGATTATGTGAAATATTTGTTACTTAAAAGGTTTAAAATAAGCCCTGAGTTCGGTCTGAGATTGTTCAGAGTCAACGCAGAGTTGATAGCACTTGAAAGGATTTGGGTTTTGAATAGAAATTTTTTTAAGGAATGGATTAGTGGTCTTCGTGTAAATGGTTTTGAAACACTGAAAGAGCTTATTTATTCTTACTGATCAATTAAAGCATAGAGTGAATTTCAAAGTGCGTGATTACCTCATTGATGAGTGGTCTAAGATTACAAAGCTTGAGAAGTTTACTCTGAAGCTTGACTATGAAAGTGTGACAAGAAATTTACTAAATTTGGTTTCTAATATTGTACACCCATGAACATCCTAAGTTTTCTAGACTGCCAGTACAAAATTTTCGGGTTTAATACCAGCGAAATATAGATGTTGACAGAAGAAGTGTTGTATAAACACAGGTGCTTCAGAATAGAGATTTGGGGAGATACTCTTGAGATGTTTTGGCTGTGGAGAAATTGGACATTTGAAACCTCCCGATGCCTCAAGTCATATCAAAATAATGGCAGTTCAACTGCAGTAAACAAGGTTGTAAAGACAGAAGACAGTTCAGATAGAACACATCACTCAAACAAGTAATGAAGTGAAGAATAAAATTCCGACAAAATAAATCAAGTTAGATGATCTGTCCGCTACTGCTCTTGTTGACACAGGCAATTCTGTTTGTCTCATACGTGAAAACATTTTCCATCAGATGAATAGTTCGCCAACATTGTCAAATAACTCTCTGGTGTTATCCAGTATTGATGCAACCCAAGGTTTGGACTACAGGCTCTCTCTTGTACAAGTTCACGTTGATGATCAGCATTCATCTCTTCTACTGCATGTTGTACCAGCTGGTCATTGAATTTTGAAGTTGGACAACACCTTAACTGGCATCCCCTCTCCAAACATCCACACCACGCCAACGTGAGGACATTTGGGGCCACGACAGATTTAACGTTCACCAGCCCCCGTGTACACGACAGTCTTTAGCTGGACCTAGTTTCGAACTCGCCATCCTCCGTGATTTAAAAAGACAGGAAATTTTCAGTCATTTTCTCTTTCATAAATGTTAATATTAACTCTATTATTTATAGTTGAAATATTCAGGTCTAACTACTCGGCTTTATTACTTTCTAAATTAGTTTTTTAAGTTAATTCTTCTGGATAAATTAATTGCAGTATATCATTAATTAAAATTACTTTTATTAAAAATGATGAAATCGGTTATATATCTGAATGCACAATTAATTTGTAAACAGACATTTTTATAATTGTGCTGGAATAGGTTATCGAGAATGGAAGAAAATTTTGAGCCTTGGGGTATATCTTTAATTTGAGTTAAATATTTCTCTCCGTCGTGAATGAAATTATTAAAAATACAATATTTTACTAGAAGTTATCATTTAAGAGTGTATATGACACCTTAATATTTTATCGTAAGGATACATTCGTTTTAAAAAATTTAAAACAATCAAATGACAGTAGCTATGATAAACGAGTAGTCATTTAAAGACATCTGTCTGGTAAACTAACTATTAAGTCATCGAAAAGTTGATACTTTTGAAATAAAAATTCACTCATTTTGAACGAAATGAGTTTAAAGGAATACCTTAAGGTATCCAATCAACCAAAGGTATAAAAATGCGGATACATCTTCGTAAAGTAATAAAGTAAATTCTCTCTACAAGCGTGTTTAATATGCATCTACTTTTTAATTTGTGAGTCTACAATTCTATTCAAATGTTAGTTACACAAAATAAACTACTAAGCAACTCAAAAGATATAGAATAATTATAAGGGTAAGATAATCCTTAACTACACCTTTCTAGTGAGCTTTTCAACTTTCTCAAGATTTTTCTCTAAAGACTAGAATTCAAAACCCCTAACATTTCCCACTTCATTAATAACCAACCTTTCTTCCATTATTTTTCAGGTATTGCCTCGTCATCTGACCATGGTTCAAAATTACGTGGTGTTGTCCTCGGTTCTTTCCCTTTGGGATTGATCCCGGACCGTCACCAATAGCCCGTTGTATTGCTCCAATGTGACGTTAATTGAAATACCATACATACATATCCATTATTTTTCTTAGGATATGAGGATAAATTTGCTTAGTTCTTTTCTAAATCCTTATTAGATCCAGTTAAGGAGAAGGGTAACTTCGAAAATCAAAGACAAATATGCGTTATTTAATGACATAACTAAATTCCTAAATGGATAAGACTAACTTCGTTTAATTTCATAAAACCTCGTCGTTATTCCTTTTCGTATTATTAACACGCTTATAAAAGCTCACTAAAAAGCTGTTATAACTTCACAATGGAGTTTAAAACCGATTCGATTAATTCATTTTCATTGCTTGAGAATCGACATCGGCATTAAGTATGAATATAAAACCGAATGCATCATAATGTCTTAAATTGATTGGTATTTAATTGAAATTATCACCTTGTGGTAAGCACAAATGCATATGTTGAAATATTGATTAAAACCGATAATGTGTCTCACATTCTTTTCCCTTTTGACATTTCATTCAAGGTCCTGTAGAATTGCAGCGCTAGTGAAACAAATTAACCGATAAAAATTTTAATGACATTTTTGCAGTGTTTCAGAGGGCGATTTTAAATGATTGGAAAACTTATTTAATCATCGTTTCATTCTGTTCCTATGATTCCGAAAATAGTTAAGGGATTGAAAAAAAGTTAAGAGATTTTTCGGAATAGGATGTTTATACACAATTCCATAACCTATCAAATAAGTACTTAATATACGCCTAGGATTGTATTTGAGATTTTAATCAAATTTCAACGAATGTATAATGAGATACGAGAGCAGCAATAAAAATTGTGTTTCAGCAAACAGGGAATGTAAGCGCGTCTGGTTTAGCTCAGTACGTATATATACTTATAGTATTTTACCTAGGTGTCTGCTAAATTTAATTTTGTTGACAGAAAAGGACTCCACTATAATGCATTCTAATCAAGAAAATGGAGCTTAGCAAACAGTTTGTAATATAATGCAGCAATATTTGCATTTGTTCTAAAGCATTAGAGTGAAAATTCAGAATCCCAGTATATCTCCCAGTGTAGAATTTCGATTACAGCAAGCACAACGGTATATCTATTTGAACCATCGCTTAAACTGAATCATATTGAATTTAGTCACCCTTTTATAAAATCCTTGCACACGGGTGCAACAAATTTAATTTGCGAATGTGCAATTTCGATTAAAGTAAGCACAAATATATATATATATATATATCTTTAAAACCATCGCTTGACACTGAATCCTACTGAATCATATTCTAAACGTATGGAAAAGGGAAAGGTAGGTGGGTAATTCATTAGCGTCGCACTGGAGCAAGACAAAGAGCTATTGGCGACGGTCAGGGATTAACCCCGAAGGGAAAGATCCAAGGACAATGCCTCGTAGTTTTCAACTAATCCATTACTCTTCCAACTGGACTACCGATGCCCATATGGAAAAGAGGAGGAGACGATGTGCTTAGGTAAGTTTGAAAATAAAATGCAAATTGTGAATGTAGGCATATGTTTTAAATGTGCTCATCTTCCTGTAAAATAATCCTGTAACTTCCTAAATCTGTAACTTCATCTACCTATTCTTAATTAATTTATTTAAATAGCATACATATTGTTCTCAACTAGTCTCAGACTGAGTCACTTGCTATTACATACAGTATGTTGTATACCAGGATATTCAAATCTTGAAAGCCTCGTGCTTTAAATTCCATTTATTTAGAATCCTAACACAACAATTACACGTTTTTTAGTATATATTTAGTAAATACATGCGTATTTAAAGTACAAATATGTACTTTAAATAAATATGTATATATGTATTTTAATAAAGTACATATATATACTTTAAATAAGGAGTGGCGTACTTGTGTTTATTTAAGTACATATATGCATTTTAAATCATGAGTGGCATACACTAGCGGTTCTAAAGTTCATTTATACTGCACAGATGTACACCATAACTAAATTTGAAACGTTATAAGCATTATTATAAACAAATTTGGCTTATAATTTACATTAAAAACATATTACTTATATATTAAGGAGTAAGTAATATGTTCTTGAATGATAAACAATATAAATGCTAAAGACTTGAGTATTGTGATCTACAAAATATCGATTTTGATCAGAACTAAATTCAATCCTAAGTTTTTAAAATTTCGTTACGAAATTATATTATTCAACCACTAAATTAAGAAATTGAATTTGTTGTTCTAAGATTATCTTTCTAGTGAAATAAAACAATATAACAATGAGCAAAATTATAATTTTCATAACAAAATCGGGGAACCTAGTTCGAATCTCACTGCTATACACCAATAAATAAAATGAGATTATCGCATACACCCTTCCAGTATTGCTTGAACACCGCGTCTACATAAACTTAAAATAGAACAGCTGTTTTACAAAAATCCTCAATACATTTTTTATTAATCTTCATAAACCTTACTAAAAGGGAACAGTATTCATTAAATACTTATACAAAATCAGATTAAACAAGTACTGAAAGACTTAGAAGAGGGCTCTTTTGAACTAAAAGAATAAAATAGCGTAGAACAAGGAATTCTACCATTCAAAAAATCCATACTTTTATCTCCATTGTATCTTTTTATGAGTCACGGAATTTTAAATAGCTCAGTATTTGATATTTAGCAAGCAATTCTTGATCGTAGAAGCAGGGATAGAATATCATTTCAAGGGAAGTGGGTAGAATAAGATATGAGATAATCAGTTGGTAGAAATAAACATCTAAAAAACTGCACTTGTCTTGTTTCTTTGCGTGATGGAAAAGGAATGGAATTTTACGTGTTTTTATTTATAGTTTATGTCACGACATACAGCACTTTCTAAAGCTTAAAGGCGAAGCCCTTAGAATTAAGTTTTACTCAAGTTCTACTATATTTACGAAGATTCCGAGCGAAACAAAGCTCGTAAATGGGTTTTGTTACATCTAAAAGGTGACGCTAATGCAATTTGGGACATTTAAAATACCCTCAATTGCTTTTCATGCTTGCATTCTTAGACCATTGACAGCTTTCGTAATTCGATATTTATCTCGCTTCTACTATAGTAATCTTTGCGTTCTGAAACTGTTAAATGCTACAAATATATCATACAACTTATCAATGAGTAGATCAGATAATAGACGATAATTCAAATAGTATACTTTGTCCTGTAATAAATTTGCTTGCAATGTAAAATGCGTTACAAATATCAAATGAAATGATAGAACAGAGATAGATTTTTGAATTTAACATGCACCAGCCTCCTTTGTACACGACGGTCTTTAGTTGGATTCGAAGCACCCCTCCGGTTGCTAGTCCGTTACTCTTCCAACCGGGCCACCGTGGCCCTGACCAGTTATAAAACCTTGATGACGTAGAGGTAAAATTATTAGATTAATATAGTAATTTTAACAAATCGGATGTAAAACAAGTGTTACATATGTATATGTGTGTGTTGTGTGTGCGTGCACTAATGCTACTCGAAGTATTTGTAGGGCCGTATCTGGACAAAATGTTTGGGAGTCGTATCTGGACTGAGAGCGATTTAACATATCCGGAGTACCGTATCTGGTCTGCGGGCCAGACAAAAATATTTCGAGGGCCCAATCTGGAATGCGGGCCGGGTAAGCATGTTAGAACGGACGTAACCGTACAGTGGGCCCGATAAAAATTTTAGGAGTGCCGTATCTGATCTCCGTTCCTGAGATCAATCTATTCGCCAGAAATTATTAATCTTACCCATATGCTTTTTTGTGGACAGGATGGTTAAACCTGACCCCGGTGAGAATATCTATTTCCCAAATAGCTAAAAGCAATTTAATTTATTTCCATCTCCACTACAGAGAATGAAATATGTTAACTTGGGCCACTTTTTAATCCAGGTTAACGGTATCCGTAAATCGAAACTTTCACGAGAAAAGTGGCTCAATTCATTGCTCTATTTCGATATTTTATTTTTCACAAAATAAATTACCGTGAGAGATATTGATTACCTTGTAGAGCTTTCAAAGGTATCGACAAATATGCCAAAATTCCAACATCTCTCACTCGTTTTCCCCAACATTTACATCATTAGGGAGGTTTCAAGAGACTTCTGCGAATGAAAATACCTACCAATACCATTAATAAACTATGCTGAAGTAATATATTCTGGGAAAGAAAAATATAATTTATCCGATTCATTACTTTCTTAAAATTAAGTTACCAGCTTATAAGAAAGCGGAAATTTTGCTTGGGTTGCTCTTTGAATGGGAGAAAGAAATTATGCATGAACACAGCTTAATCCACTTCAAAATCACTTTTTAACCTCCTGAGCCACGTGATTTTCCAGAAGTATAATATTGCTTTCCCCACATAACACACATAGTTAAATTACCACATCTTTGGTTGAAGAAATTCATGGATTTTTTCAACCTTTAGAAAAATTCTTTTGATCCTTTACTTAGAATAGAATCCTTTGGAAAGATTCTATTGGTCCTCTCCTTGGAATAAAATTCTTTGGAACGATTATATTGACCCATTCTATAGAATTGAATCTTTCAAAATATTTTATAGGTTCTTTCCTTACATTACAATCATTTTTAAATATTCTATTAGTCAAGAAAATTCTAACTGATTAGAAGTCAGACAGGAAAGACTGCATGTTGCTAGGTAGAATTATACGTGTGAACCTCTCAAAAGGTTAAAGTTCTGTAAAAATGCTTTTTACGGCAGCACTAAAGTATGCGGAACATTTAGCTTACAATGGTGATTTCGTTTAACCCCTCCTGATGATAGTCTCGATGAGGTATCTCCTCATTAGCAAAACAGACAAGAACTTGATGGACGAGATATCTCATCATTAGAAGAAAACTGACCAGATCCTCATCTCGTCACGATAAAAAAATTGGGAATATCTTGATGGAGGGTATCTCGTCATTAGCAAAATTGGTCAGATCTTGATAGAGGAGATATCTCATCCAAACCACTTGGAGGTTCAATGAAAAAACTTCTCTGGTGATGATTTGTATGCTGAATTGCTTGCAAAATTGCTGATGTATTATATCTAGATAAAAATTTAAAAAACTTTGAAAAAATTATTGCAGAAACAAAAATATACTTCGCTTAAAATTCAAGGTTTTCCATATTTTTTTAGTTTCTAAAGCTGTACGTTCGTTGAATTTTTTATAATGTCATTATATTGTTAAATAAACACGTTAAATTTCGAGCAGCAAATGTTTTTGACAAGCTATTTTATTCTAAAGATATGCATGGAATCGATATATTAAATCATCCTCAAGTAAGCAAATGTTAATTAATTACTTCATTACTTTTTCCTGTGATACTTTTTCGGATTTCAAATGTGTGTCAACTAAAATTTAACAGATTACGAAATATTTTAAACTATAAAGGAGTTTGATATGTTAATTATAGTTTAAACATTAATTATATTGTGTTAAATGAAGCCGTTATATTTGAGCTGTAGATACCATTGACAAACTATTTTATTCTAAAGCTATGCATGGAAACGAGATGGTAAATCATCCACAGCGTGTAAGCAAACATTAAGTAATTATATTACTTTCCTATCTGACACTTTTCTGATTTCAAATGTGTATGTTCCTATATGATGTATGTAAATACGCTATTAAAGCGTATGAGTTAGTTTCTATAGGTACAGAAATTTCAATTAACCTTATTCAACTTCATGTTTCGAAATACAAACTTCTAAATTTTGTATCTGCGTATTCACGAATTCCTTTCTAGATAATATTAAGTATAATGAACATTTGACAGCTGTATATATAAGCCGCAGTTATTTATACTTCTGTAATATCTTTCTGTGTATTCTATTATATGTGGACCCAAAATAATGGATGATCCTATCGAAAATGGAAATACAAAGTTTTATCCAACTTTTCTGCCTGTCCTGTTTCATTTCTGGTGAAGAAAATTAAGTATGTAGAAAAGATGACGCAACAAAATAAATGCATGATTATTTATTCAAAGGGAATGTCATGTTCATTTCACATTTTGACAGTCGGAATCGGATAGAAGTCAACTGATTTATGTCTAGAAACATTTAAAACCCAGAACGGAATCATAATTGCAACCGTCTATCAATTTGATCTGACAAGGGTTGCGACAGAACGAAAAAGCTTTAATACACAGCAACCCACAATATCCAAGAAATGCTTTTCCGACATCTCAATTAACTATTCTATGTAAAGGTTTGCTTTAACCCTCTAAGTTGTTTGACGAGATATCTCGTCCATCAAGATTCGACCAATTTTTCTCATGACGAGATAGATCGCCATCAAGATACTGTCGATTTGGGAATGATGACGAGACCAAGATCAGGTCAGTTTCCTTCTAATGACGAGATATCTCGTCCATCAGGATCTTGTCAGTTTTGCTAATACTAGGTACCTCGTCGAGGCAACCACCTGGAGGGTTAACTCTCTGAAGATCACGAGAGTTCTTGTTAGTGTAGTATTGCTATTACCATTCCTCCACGACACACATCATGACCACATAATCACATCTAGTGATTGAAAGAATCCATGAATTCTTTAAACCTTTGGAAAGATTCAGTTGGTCCTTTTCTTAGAATATAATCCTCTATTATTCCTTTCTTTAGAATAGAATTCTCAGGAAAGATTCTATTGAACCTTTCCTTAGAGTAGAATGCTGTGTAAAGATTCTAATGGCCATTTCCTAAGAACAGAATCCTTTGTAAAGATTCTACTGGTCTCTCCTTTCCTTAGAATAGAATCCTTTGGAAAGTATTTACTGGTCCTTTCCTTAAAATAGAATTATTATAAATATTATATTGGTTGTCTCAGATAGAAGTCATAGGAAATATTCTATTGTTTAAGATGGCACAGCTGGTCCGTTTTCGGAATTTGTATCGTAAAACCCCAAATCCAATCCAATGTATTGTTTAGAAGGTCAAAACTAGTTAGAAGTCATACAAGGAAGACTGCAAGTTGCAAGGTGGAATCATATGTGTGAGCCTCTCAGAGGGTTTAATGTATTAACTTAAAACTTAGCATTTACTAAATCCCTTTAATACGCTACTTTATAAGTGGTTCTAAGCAAGCTAAACAGGACTCAATATTGAATATATAAAGCAACTTAATAACTAGATACTTAATTTATATAATGATTTAACATACAAATTAGGCTGAGCAGAAGTATTTCCAATAATCCATATAAATTACATTCCTATTCAGTATTTTCCAAACTTCAGAGTAGTGGAGCGAGGATATTGCAAGGTGGCACGCTGCTCTTATCAAAAATATTATTTTCGAAAACTAAGTTCAAATCGATTGACATAGCATGCTTACATCAAAAGTCAAGTTGCTTGTTTACATAATAAAAGTGACGTACTGCAGTGACGGCGAAGGGCCAGAGAAATTTCTATAGTATTTCTCTTTTCTATATTACGTTAGATGGCAGGACTGACAACTATTACTGAGAGATATCCCGCTGAATCTTGGTTCTACGTCTACACAGAAGGCTCTGCTATTGATGCCGTAAAGGAGACTGGTTCTGGGGTGTATTTGAGGCACTTCACGATTAACAGCGCCTGTAGGAATCTACTGCAGCAATTTTGACAGCCAAGTGGCTGCTGTTTCCATGACCCAAGAGATTATCAGGGATAGAAACGAACCTGTGTTTTTTGTTGACTCTCAAGCTACAATCAAATCAAGGCAATTGCATCAGCCTTTTGCAGTTGCTCAGCATCGATTTTCAGGCACTAAATCGAAATAAATTATATTAAGTTGCTGCAAAAGTTCGTCCCGGTTTTCGACAAAAATTGAAGAAAAATTTTATTTACTAAAAATTACATTTAATCAATATAGTATGTGACGTTCTGTTTGATTACCCTTCTCCATCTCTCTCTCACCGGTATCTGCATAATCCCGCGCTCATGGAAGTTCTGAGGTTTCTTGCTAAAGACTGATCGAGGTAAAGAAACTTTTAGAACCACTTACGGGCACGTGGAATCGTCAACGGCACTCTCACCATACAAAACACATCTTCTATTGCATCTGCGAAGCATTCTTGCCTTTTCGGAAATAAAAAAGCATAATATGTCGAAAATGCTCCTGATTTTATGCCATTTTTAATGCTTAACAAAATTTGAAAAACACAATCAAATAACACAATTTTTCCCAAGTACTCGCTTTCTTCTTTTAAACATGAAAACTATATACGTGTGAGTAGATAACACTTCGGTTTTTCGATGCAATACCATCTAGCGCCAAAAACGGAACAAACTTTAAATCCACCCAATATTATGATCAGTGCTGACATATCAGTGTAGTGCATTTTCAATCACTGTGGTGTTCATGACAATGAATTGGTAGATGGCTTAGCTAAAGCTAGTTCTGAATAACCCCAACATGTCCTCCCATTGAATACTATACACTAAAAATGGTTATAAATACATAAATCAAACAGTCTTAACTTAGTACTTATAAAGATACTATAGCTAAACAGAGAGAGAAATACTGGAACTCCTTGCTAAGGAGTCAATTATCACAGGATATAATTAGAGCTATTTTAGTATTTTGTTTTCTTATCCTTACTGGATACCTAACTAAGTAAAAAATCATCTCTACCGAACTGGCTTGTCAAACTCTCCAACTTACTCTCTGTGTCGCCTTTTAGACATGACAGAAACCGACCTCAATAGGTGCCCTGATCTTACTGACGTCCCAGTGAGTAATATTACTGTTATAGTTAGGTATTTTATTTCTCTTTCTAGTCTATATTGGACTGCCAGACAGAGACTTACGGCGAAAAGGATGAGTTTTGGAGTGCGATAAAAAATATTACTTCTCGTCTAGCCCCCTAGCGCAAAAGTACTTGAAAAAAGTGCTCGAGCTTAAAGAAATCACCACGTCGTTTCTCAATGATAATAAATCTGAAACAAATTTGTTTTGTGATACGAAAATTCCTTCTGAAACTTGCGTGGTGGTACGTATAGAGTGAACAGTTTTGATAACAATACTTTGTGGCACTAATGTAAAAACAGATCTCAGGACGAGACATGAAATTTATTATATTAGAGAGGATAAAGGTTACATGCATATTAAGCGATCAACAGAACACCTGCTCTCTTTAGTTTTTAGACCAGACACTACTGTTTTAAACTGGGCGCATGCGCAGATGAAAATAACTGATAACAGTCTCTTGTACAGCTGGAGGGAGAAAACTGTTGGGCTACAAATAAACGTGTAATAAGTTAGTGTAAAGTCCATTCATTTATTTATAAAAAGCTCGAGCTCTTTATAATAAAATTGCAAAATATTGTTCCTGTTTTTTTCTGATTCCCAAAAGCATTTGAAACAGAAGAAACTTAATTTTTTAATCAATTGACTGGTCTACGGATGCAATTTTCATTTTCACATATTTGTAAAATATTGTTTTACTAAGCCATGGCTTGAAAAATAATATACGAAGTTTCACAGCTATGAAAACTGAAGATGGTGGGGGTAAATAATTTTAGGAAACCATTGTTTCAATTTATTAAATTTTGCTGAATACCCAAGTTTTCATAAGGACGCCATTTTTAGGTTGCATACATTCAGTTTTTCAATTTCGGAAAATGGAGTTTTATTCGTTGAAACTTTCCTCCGGGACTACATAGTTTGTCGAGCAGTTTTTCAGTTTCGGAATCTGAATAAACAAGAAGTTTGCCAAAGACAGGTACTTGTCCTTGTATTATTCAATATCGAAGAAATAAAGATCCGATGTGCACCTGAGACCATTGTACTGGATATGTTTCTCTCAGGCAGTGGAAATGAAATTAGTTTTTGTGTTCCGCAAGCTAAAAGAATATCTAATGTTTATCAAAAAATAGTATCCAAAGCAGTAATCTAATGTTTTAAAAACGAAATAGTATCGTGTTATGTTTACGATCGCGAAGACGTACTAAACATTAAATAAACCGCAATTTTTAAATCAGCATAAATGTTGGATCACATCTTGTAGCTGGAGACAGTTGATGATTCTATGTTGCTTAAAATGGCTAAACAAATACTTCCACTTTACAATCGATGCTCACATTTATGTAAACATTCAGAAAAGCATAGAAATTGAATAGACAACCAAGAATTACTCTCTTGAAAACAACTAAAAACATTAGAGGGACCTATATAAAAATATAGCCTGTGAATTTTCTGCTATCGAATGAATCACAAGCGGGGACGTTTCCAAATTTATGTGACAATATTTTATTGCTCTTTAACCCTCCACGGGTTTCGACGAGATATCTCATCCAAGATCTAGTCAATTTTGCTAAGGACGAGATATCTCGTCGAGACAAAACTGCCCTATTATTGCAATGAATATCTAAGCAGAAAAACAAATTGTCTTTGACCAGAACTGGTGACAGTTTAGAACAGATTTTGACACCAGAATCTGGACACTAAAGGGCAGTTTTCAATTCGAAGATAAACCACCAGGAGAGTTAAATGCCGAATACGGACCCATTCATGAATAGCATTAAAATTGCATACCTCGGTTTAGAAATTATTCACGCTCAAAACTTTTATCACATAGGTATGAATAGTTTCACTTATTTGTCGTAGAATGACATTAAAGCGGCATAAAATGGAATGTTTTATTCTAAATGTACGTTGGTATTAAGGTAAGAAAAGAAATACCATTCAAGGAATAACCTTTTGCAAGTATTTTTAATGCAGCATCAGAAAAATAACGGCTCTTAAGTCAACTACAGAAAATAAGATTTATAAACCCGATCTGAAGTATTAACACGCAATAATAGTTCTTGAATTTCTATGACATCTTTTCTACAGTTAGTTAACCCTCTGAGAGGTTCACACGCATAATTCCACCTTGCAATATGCTGCCTTCTCTGCGTGACTTCCAACCAATTTTGAGCTTGTTGACCAATAGAACCTTTCCAAATGATTCTATTCTAAGGGGCGGTATTTCAATTAACGTCACACTGGAGCAACACAATGGGCTATTGGTGACGGTCCGGGATCAATCCCAAAGGGAAAGAACCGAGGACAACACCACGTAATTTTGAACCTCGTCTATTCTAAGGAAATGAGCAAAATAGGATCTTTCCAGAGGTTCATTCTAAAGAGAGAAATGAGCAATACAATACTTCCAAAGCATTCTATTCTAAGAAAATAAGCAGTAGAATCGTTCTGAATATTGAAAGAATCCATAGACTCTTTCAACCAATAGATGTGGGTTTTTTAGTTATTAAGTTTGTTGTGCAGTAAAAGCAATACTACAGTACTAGGAAGACTCGCGAAGCTGAGAGGGCCAAATTTGATTGAGCAAATTTCAGCGTAGCTATTTGAGAAATATCGCTAGACTTCAATTTGCTTTTAAAATATTCATTTTTATATGAATGGGATATCTCTTGGAATATCTGGTATCCGTATCTGTTCTGCGTGAGGGGTAAATCTTTTCGAAGGGACGTATATGCCCGACGATCCGGTTAAACCTATCCGGAGGGCCGTATCTGTTCTGCGGGTCAGGTAAACTTGTCCATAGGGCCGAATCTGAACTGCGGGCCAGTTAAACTTATTCGGAGGACCGTATCGTTAAACTTATTCGGAGGACCGTATCTGCGTATCTGGACTACAGGTCTGATCTGATAAAAATATTTCGAGGAGGGAGAAAATTTGCAGTGCGGGTAAACCTATTCCTAGGGCAGTATTTGGTCTGCACGCCTGATAAATATATTTCGAAGGCAATATCTGGTCTGCGGGCCTGATAAAACATTTTGAGGTCCGTATCTGGTTTCCGAGCCTGAGATTAATCTTTCAGCTGGAACTGATTATTTACGCATACGGGCTTTTATTTTCCAGGTACGGTGTTTTGTGGAAGCATTGGTAAAACCTCATCCCGACGAGAAGAGGGGCCGCGGTAGCCTAGTTGAATGAATATGGGATTAGCAATCGGAGAGTTGCGAGTTCAAGACTCGGTCCAGCCAAAGACCGTCGTGTACACCGGGGCTGTTGCACGTTAAATCTGAGACGGCCTCCAGTGTCCTAGCGTTGGTGTGGCATGGAAGTTTGGAGAGAGGGATGTCAGCTCAGGTGTTGACCTCGCCATCTGACCGTGGTTCAAAATTACGATGCGTTGTCCTTGAATCTTTCTTTTCGGGGTTGAACCCGGACCGTCACCAATAGCCCGTTTGTCCAGTGCGATGTTAATTAACTAGCTACCTAGGAAGATTTTAAAATGTTGATTGGGACTCAGGGGTGTGGATGATCTGAAAAGCTCAAAAAATATCCTTAACTGTTTAACAAAGATACCCTGAAAAAAATAAACTGACCTTTGAATTTGTAGGGAAACCCTGTCTGAAAGGGTTCCCAATACATTTTTTCCGAAGAAATTCATTCTAAATTAATATGGCTGCACAGAATGACCATTAAATTAATCGTTCCGAATTAAATGAAATCAAATTCAAAGATCAATCTTAATCAATAAAAATAATCAATTCAAACTGAAATGAAACCAAATATCAGACCCATTTGACTTTTTCGGTATGTTGTAAAAGGAGAAAAAATTAGTAACCCATATCAGGATGATTGAAAAATGGTTTCAAATGTTTAAGTGGGTGGTGACTGAATGGTGTGGATGACCGAATAGAAAGTACCAAAGATATGCCTAAATGTTTAAGAATACCTTTGAAAAAGTAAGAAAATGAGCTTTGAATTTGAAGGGCAATTCTCTCTGTAAAGATGATCAGAAAACACTCACTTCCGAAGAAATTGATTCAAAATTAAGCAACTCTGGGATAAAAACGAATAAACTTAAAAATAAAGCACATTAAATATAAATAACTTTAAAAATAATAAATAACTTTGAAAGTGCCTGGGAATTATTTATTAATTCAATATAAAATTTACATAGAATACAGGACAACTTAGATCGTATGAGTGCAGCAATCCATGCCGGTACAACTAACGTCACTATAAGTTAAATACTACGATAACCAGCTACTCACAGGTACCCCACTTTTATACTTTTAAGGAACTTTTTCAAATTTTGGAATTTTACTGGGTACTTTATTAATCCAATGAGTGAGCGCGATTTCCGAGTAGTGTAGTGTTGCTTTTACCCCACAACACGCTTAAGCCTCCAAGTGGATTTAATGAGATAGCTCTCCCATCAAAATCTGATTAACTTTGATAATGACAAGATATATCGTCATTAAGATATTGCCAATTTTCTTATGATGATGATATCAAGATCTCTGCTCGGTTTTCTTATAATGACGTGATATATCGTTATCAAGATATTGCCAATTTTTATGATATCAAGATCTGCACAGTTTTCTGATATTGGCGAGATACCTCATTCATCAAGATCTGCTAATGGCTTTGATAATCATGAGATACCTCGTTAAGACTATCTACCAGGCGGATTAATGACTAAATAACTGCATCTTTCTAAGGAATCCATGGTTTCTTCCAACCTTTAGTATTAGTTCTTTAATTAGAATAGAACATTTCTTTTGAATGATTCTATTGGTCTTTTCTTTAGAATAGAATCTTTCATTGGAACGATTCATCCTTTCCTTGGAATGTAATCCTTTGTAACGATTCTATTGGACCGTTTGGTAGAATAGGACCCATTGGAAAGATTCCATTAATCCTTTGATCAGATTAGAATCATTTTGAAAGATTTTACCGATCCTTTCTTTAGGTAGGTAGGTATTTTAATTAACGTCGCACTGGAGCAACACAACGGACTATTGGTGATGGTCCGGGATCAAACCCGAAGAGAAAGATTCGAGGACAACACCACATAATTTTGAACCAAGGTCAGATGACGAGATCACACCTGAGCTCTCTAACCTTTCTTTAGAATAGAATCCTTTGGAAAGACTTGCTCATTTTCTTAGAATAGAAATCTTTGGAATGATTAAATTGGTCAAGAAAGTCAAAATTATTTAGAAATTATGCAGGAGGACTGCAAGTTGCAAGATGAAATTATACATAAGAACCCCCCTCAGAGTGTTAAACAAAAAAATACAAAATGGAGTTTCTTGGAGAAATCACCATTGAGCTACAGCAACCCCTCTCGCAGGGGGAGTTTCCCGCTGACACTCATTTCGCATTTATACAGTAACCTTCCGATATATCTCACGATAAAGTCCGATGCAGCGAGAGCTGAGAAAAACGTATTTGAAAAAAGGCTCAATTTCTACATTAAATTACATGCTCTTAAATTAAAATTAAATAAAGGATTCATTTGCCAACAGATATTTTATTCTGTTTGGTTACAAATCACAATCTAGCGGTACCATACTAAGTAGACTTTCATATTTCTGGAATACAAACCGTTGGTATCTGCATAAGGATATCACGTGTAAAAGCTTTGCCTCATAGTACTGATCAATATGGGCTTTGATGTCTAAGAGTTGCGGAGAGGCACATTTGCATGGTTGTAAACACCACATGGGATAAGTAAAGCTGTTAGTGGCTGCAAACAAGTTCAATCGATTTCATAGAGAGCAAAACAGATGCCCAAATCTTAAATATAAAACCAAAATATACTGTAGAATATTTTTGAAAGGAGGCTTCAACGAATTTAGTAAATCATTCTAGTCTTAGCTTTGGAGGTCAGTTAAATCTTAAATACCAACTTAAACCCTTCGAACTCTCAATTTTAAAGCACGTTGGCGTGGTGTGGAAGTTTGGAGAGTTGCGTCCAGATCAGGTGTGACCTCATCATCTGACCGCGGTTCAAAATTACGTGGTGTTGTTTTCGGATCTTTCGCTTCGGGTTTGATTCCGGACGGTTGCCAATAATACGTTAATTAAAATACCTTCCTACCGAATTTTAAAGAAATGAATATATTGAGATTTCCTTTTTGCTCTACTCAAAGTGAAAATTCATCGGGGTCAATTAAAACAAAGTGATACGCCGAGGCGTGAAATAAAGAGGGGTGACTGTATTTAACCTTACTAAGTGTTCCAACGAGATAACGAGATATCTCGTCGAGACACCAGTGCCCTTTTCTACAATGGGGAATGAATACCAAAGTAGGAAAGACAAAATGCCCCTTGTCCAGAACTGGTGAGTTTGGAACAGGTTTTGGCTTTTATCATAAAGTTTTAAGTACAAAAAACTTTATAATTCAAAATAAAAAGAATAAATAATGCTGCCATTTCATGGTTATGCTTGGGTAGGGAATTGATATCAACAAAGTTATTTCCTTGTCTAACGGTGGTCAAATGTCATCTCCAGGCAAAAAGATCTCCACTCACTATTTGACGCACTTTCGCAAGTGCACAAGAAATTTGATCGTGAGAAGTACTATCATTAGATGGCACGATAAATTTAATAGTGTTTGTATGAAATAAAAATTGATACGTGTATATTCTTAAGAGACAATGAAACTTTTATCTACTCCACAGCCGCCTTCGGCTCAAGGGGTAGGGATGCAATTGGTAAAGGAAGCTAACCATTTAGAAATGGTCGAATAGAAATATTCGTGGATCACTTCCCCATAGCCAATTGGGGAAACAAATTCCTGTAGTATTTCGTTCTTTCCTTGCCATTGGAATGCTTTGGGAATGTGTGTACAACTTGTTGCAGACTGTTTCTGTTTAATATGGCACTGTTGCATAGTAACCCCTGTTTTAATATTTATTTTTATTAGATGCGGGTGAGCAGAAACTTTGCTGTTCGAATATCAATAGGTTAACCCTCCAAGTGGTTTCGACGATATATCTCGTCCATCAAGATCTGGTCAGTTTTTGTAATGATGAGATACCTCGTCGAGACAACCACCAGGAGAGTTGAATTTGTGGAAGCTAATAATGACCGCAAAGTCGGCACTTAAAAAAGTGGATACTTAAATTGCAGATAAATTAATTTTTTTCTTTATTATATTATGTTTATTCAAAATATTTATTTTTTCGTTCTTAACCCTCCAAGTGGTTTCAACGAGTTATCTCGTCCATCAAGATCTGACAAATTTTGTTAATGACGGAATATCTCGTCATCCACTGTCAAATTTTTTGATGACTACGTCAATATCTGGTAAGTTTTCGCGTAATGACGAGATTTTTCGTCGATCCAGCTCTGGCCAGTTTTGCTATTCACCAGATACCTAATCGAGTAAACCTCCAGGAGAGTTAAATAATAAAATAAAAATGAATGTTTAAATTTGCCTTGCTTATTTTAGAACTGAAATCATCATACCAATTCACGGAGAGATATTCACAGTTATTTGACAACTTAACGACCTTGTTTGTCATCAGCAACTTTACTGATCTGTATGGTGTTCAGAACTATGCAAGTGCTTGCCTATTCAAGTGTCCATACAAAGCAAGTGCTTTGTATCCCTTAGACTGCATTAAAACCCATATTGATCAGTACAGTGAGACAAAGCCTTTACATGAGATAGCTTACTACACAGATACCAAAGGTTTGTGTTCCATGGTTTAACGGGGCCGCGGTAGCCCAGTTGGAAGAGCAACGGATTAGCAATCGTAGTGTGAAACTCGATCCAACCGTTGTGTATACGGGGGCTGGTGCACGTTATATCTTTAGAGGCCTCAAATGTCTTCACGTTGGCGTGGTGTGGAAGTTTCGAGAGTGGAGTGCCAGCTCAGGTGTTGTTCTTGTCATCTGACCGTGGTTCAAAATTATGAGGCGTTATCCTTTGATCTTTCCCTTCGGGATTGATCCCGAACTGTAGCCAATAGTCCGTCGTGTTGCTCCAGTGAGATGCTAGTTAACTATCTACCTACCATGGTTTAACGACTTTGATTATAACCACTATTATCACAGATCCCTGTGGTTTCCATTTCCATGGCCGCACATGTGCCCCATCTCTGAAAATACTTAGACAGCACCAAACCCATATTGACCAGTTCTAAGAGACGAATACTTTACACAATATAGCTTTATGCAATAATACTAAATGTTTGGGTCCAAGAGTCGAAAGCACACTTCGTATATCCGGAGATTGTGATTTGTATATATACCCAACAGAATTATTTAACTCTCTATTGACAAGTGAATCCAAATTTACCCTATAATCGAACATGAGACGTGAAATAGTAATAAATGATGCGAAAACTCTCAATAAGAATGTGTCCAATAATAACGTTGAATATCATACTTTTGGTCTTAATCGTGTGCTGGTATGGACTGATTTTTCATTAGAATTAATCGACATTCATGTGTTTGAATGAATTGCAATGGCGCATGGATATATATCACGTATCTCTGAGTACACTTAGGCAGCACTAAAGCCCACATTGATCAGTACTGTGATTGGTTGTTATGGCGCAAGAGGCCATATTTGGTGAAGCTGCACCAGACACAAAACAGACAATATCAAGTAATGAGCATATACACACAAAGAAAGTTTTATTGACACAGAAGAGAGAAATACACCCAGGGAGGAATCGAGAACCTGCGCTGCCTACATCTCGAAGGTTACTAGAGCAGTGGACATTCCCACCAAGCCAAGACGCCCTTGATCAGTACTGTGAGACAGAAGCTTTATACGAGATACTGTTATATACAAATACTAAGAATTTGTGTCCCAGGGTCAAAAATGCAGTGTTCGGTATCGTGACCATATGATTTGTACCCACGCAGAATAATATAACTTTCTGCTTACAAACGAATCCAAATCTGTCCTGTAATCGAACGCAGACATGAGATAATAACAAGAAATATCACTCTCAAGTAGCCCAGTAACAGCGTTGGTACTTTTGATCGTATTAATGATTTTTTATTAGAAATCATCGACCCTTTTTTAGCAGGCACTGCAAATGTGCATAGATATCTATCAAGTATCTCCGAAAACACTTAGGCAGCACTAAAGACCGCATTGATCTGTGCTGTGATACAAAGATTTTATATGAGATATCGTTGCTTAGAGATACTAAGGATATGCGTCAAAAATGCACTTTGTGCAGTATCGTGAGCTTATGATTTGTACTCTCTGCTTACAGATGAAACCAAATTTGTACTGTAATCGACAACAAACGTGAGAAATTAAGAACAAATAACACTCAAGTAGCCGAAAAACAGCGTTGGACGTCATATTTTTGGTCGCAATAAATATTTTTCTTTAGAATACACCAACATTCACGTATTTAGGGAGGTATTGTAATGTTGCATAAATGTCTATAAAGTTCTTTAAAGTATGTTAAATTTTGTACAGTCACAGTCGGTTGGGGCTTACTCTAACGTTGGCCACTCTCTTGTATATAAATCGCATAAGGTGGATGACTCTTAAAAAGAGTATTATGAACAACATATTTCTCGGATCTTAACTCTTCAAGTGATTTCAACGACATATCTCGTCCATCAAGATCTGACCAATTTTGCTAATGACAAGATATCTCATTACCAAGATATTGCCAATTTTTGCATGATGACGAAATCAAGATCTGGTCGGTTTTCTTATGTAGAAATATCTCATCCATCAAGATCTAGTCAGTTTTGCTAATGACAAGACACCTCGTCGAGACAACAGTACCTCCAACAACCACTAGAAGGGTTAATATGCGAAAAATCTGCGATATCCCAGAGACAGCTGTCTATTTTCACTCTTCCCTTCCCACAATCCCACAAGCGCCGTGAGTTACTCGTACAAAGCACAGCAACCATTACCCTGTTTCACCCTGGGTGACTTAATTGAAGCGATGGAACTAAGCATGTTATCAGGTCAAAGGAGACTTCATTCCATACTTAACATAAATTGCCCCTATGCATCATTCAACGTATGCTAGTAGGCAATTCGTCTCTATGCTAGTAGGAATTTAGGAGTTAGAAATCTCCTAAATGCATATGTTTTGTCTAAGTTGTATGCCTAAATAGCTCGACTACACGCCAGTCCAGATCGTTCTGTGGACCACCTCACTCGCTAGTAGCACCTAAAATAAAGATTCGAATAGTTAAATTAAATAACATTTTTTGCCACATCTAGCTAAATAATTGGATGAGAGATAAATTAATTATGCTTTTAAATTAAGTGAAATTCTGATTTCTATTTTCATTTCGATGGTCTTTGAGTTTTCTTTTTTCTTTTAAAATGTTTATTTTTATTCCGGTTTGAAAAATAAAAGAACAGGGCATTAAAATTATGTTTGACTAATATATGTGTGTAAAAGAATAACACGGATTAGTCAAACGTAATTTTAATAATTTCTTAATTTTACTATTGTAATGTAACATAATTTTAATTAATACATTACAATATTTATTTTAGCAGCATCTAAAATAAATATTTTAATAAAAAAATTTAACAAATTTCTTTACTCCCTCTGTGCTGAATAATTGGATCAGAGATAAATTAATTATATTTTTAAATTAAGTGGAATTCTAATTTCTATTTCCACTTCGATGATCTTTGAGTTATCTTTTTTCTTTCGAAGCGTTTCTTTATTCCGGTTTGAAAAATAGAAGAGGGCATTAAAATTATTTTTGACTAATATGTGTAGAAGAATAACACATATTAGTCAAACATAATTTTAATATTTTAATATGACATAATTTTAGTTAATGCATTAAAATATTTATTTTAGCCGCATCTAAAAAAACATTTTAAAAATAAAATTAAATAACATTTTTTTACTTCATCTAGCTAAATAATTAGATCAGAGTTAAATTAATTACATTTTGAAATTAAGTGTAATTCTAATTTATTTCCACTTCGATGGTCTTTGAGTTGACTTTTCTTTCGAAACGTTTCTTTATTCCGGTTTGAAAAATAAAAAACAGGGCATTAATTTATGTTAAACTAACACATCTGTAGTAGAATAACACATACTAGTCAAGCATAAATTTAATATTTTATTGATTTTAACATTTTAATATGACAGAATTTTAATTAACGCATTAAATACATCTAAAATAAATATTTTAATATAACAAAATTAAATAACTTTTTTAACTCCATCTAGCTAAATAATTTAATCAGATATAATTTAATTATATCTTTAAATTAAATGTAATTCTAATTTCTATTTCTACTTTGATGTCTTTAAATTAGCTTTTTTCTTTAGAAACGTTTTTTATTCCGTTTTGAAAAATAAAACAGAGCATTAAAATCCAGTGTGACTAAAATGTGTAGTAGAATAATGCACTTGCGTTCCATAAACTAAAATTCCTGTTTAGATAATAAAGCAGCACTTTTACTGTAATTATTTCTTTGTAATTAAGCATCCGCTGGGTTCCAAATATTAATTATTCCTACCTAATCAGTATCTTCTCTTCCGTGCCTAAATCCATCAGTTTATCGATGCAAAACTGTTTAGTTTCTTTTGTTTAACATATTTCGGTTTTATGTATTCAGGTATGACGTGGTAAGTTCTTTTGTAGTAGTGTTTTTGATTCTTATTTCTATCTATTCTACTTTTTAGCTATTTGAGAAATAGCTATTGTTCTCTTTGGGATGAGGTTTCACCCTCCTGTTGGTTTTGTCGACGAGGTGAATCTCGATGAATTATCAGATCTTGATGAATGAGATGACTCGTCTTTAGAAAACTGACCAGATCTACAGGTATACCTGTAGATCTCGTCATCATCAAAAATATCTAATATATTCTGACAAGATGTCTCGTCATTAGCAAAATTAATCAGATCTTGATGGACGAGATATCTCGTCGAAACCATTTGGAGGGTTGGCCAGCCCGTCATACAAAAGCATACGGTAAGATAAAGTACAGTAAACGGTAAGCTAAATCAGTTGTAGCGAATACATTGATCTCAAGATGGGACACCAGAGACGGCCCTGCTAATATTTTTATAAGGCCAGCAGTCCAGATACGGCCCTCCGAATAGGTTTACACGCCCCCCACATCAGATAAGACCTTCCATATACCTTTATCAGGCTCGCAGACCATATACGGCACTCCAGGCATATTTGCTCGGCCCCCACAGACCAGATTCGGCCCTCCAAATACTTTCAGTCGGTTCTCTGACTAGATACGACCCTCAAGTCGAGTTTACTCAGCACGCAGACAAGTTATGGTCCTCCGGAGAGATTTACCTGACCCGAAGACGAGGTACGGTCCTCTAAATATTTTTATCAGGCCCACAAACCAGATACAGCCCTCAGTAAAGGCTTTCCTAGCCCGCGGGCCAGATAAAGTCCCCGTAAAGGTTTTCCTGGCTCGCCGGCCAGTATGGCCCTTCATATATTTTTACCATTCCCGCCAACCAGATATGACCCTCCGAATAGGTTTACCAGCCACAGACCAGATATGGATACCAGATATTCCCAGAGGATACTTATTCATGAAAACATAAATATTTAAAAGAAGTGGCAAACGGGGCCCAGCGTTATTTGGCAGATAACTACGTTGAAATTTGCGCGAGCCAGTCTCATTTTATTTTCTTGTTATTTTTGTTGCGGCTTTAAATGCGACTATGTGGGCTGCAAAAGAAAAAGCTTACCAGGCCGCATGCCGTCCACGGGTTTGCCAGTCCCGATCAACAAAGTATTTTCCCTAGAAATTTTGAAATCGATAGGGATCTTTTTAAATTCGGGCTAGATCAAACTTTTTGAGCTTCGCCTGATTTACCCTTCCTAGCATAAATGTTTGGAAAAGAATGTTATTTACATAATTTGCACTACAATTTTTTTAACAAAGAAGGGAGGACTACACATTTGCTTACCATTTCTAAACCATTTATTTTAAGATTATTGATTCTGTGCCCTTGCATATAACACCCAAAATATTTTCCTATAACCTCTTATTAAGTTAACCTATTTTTATAAGGGCCGCGGTAGCCCAGTTGGAAGTGGAACGGATTACCAACCGGAGGGTAGCGAGTTCGAATCCAACCAAAGACCGCCGTGTACAAAGGGGGCTGGTGCACGTTAAATCTATCGTGTCCTTAAATGTCCTCAAGTTGGCGTGATCTGGAATTTTGTAGAGTGGGGTGCCAGCTCAGGTGTTGCCTCGTCATCTGACTGGGGTTCAAAATTACGTGGTGTTGTCCTCGGATCTTTCCCTTCGGGATTGATCCCGGACCGTCGTTAATAGCCCGTTATGTTGCTCTAGTGCGACGTTAATTAATTAATTACCAATTACCGTACTAATGGAGATATACCTCTTGGAGACAAAACTGTTCTATTACTCCAAGGAGAATGCATATCGAACTAGGAGAAGTAAATTGTCGAATACCTAGTACTGGCCACTACATGGCACATTTCTACGCGAAGATAAATCTCCAGGATGGTTAACCTATTTTTATCTCGGAATCGAGTAGAGCGTATCAATCTAACTTACCTAAGTCTTACAGATTATTGCAAAATCAACAACGTGGAGGATTGATTTGGTTGGTTTTGGGGTTTTATGGCGCAAGTACCATATTTAGCCATGCAGCGCCAGACACAATAAAATATCAAGTAATTGACACAAGACGTACAATATCAAGTAATTCACACGCAGTGAAAGCTTTACTGACACAGAAGAGAGAAATACACCCAGGGAGGAATGCACTTGGCAGGAATTGAACCTGCGCCGCCTACAACTCGAAAGTTGCTAGCGCAGTGAGCATACTTACTGAGCCACGACGGCCCCGAGGATAGATTTGGAGTCGATAGGGATATTGTGAAATTTGAAGTCGATCAAACTTTCTGAGCTGTGTCCGATTTATTACATTATCGGACATAAATCGGACATTTTATATGTCCGATTTATGTCCGATAATGTAATAATGTAATGTAATATGTCCGATAATGTTATCATATAAATCGGACATTATTTTATGTCCGATTTATTACATTATCGAGCATAAATGTTGGGTTTATATATATGTTACTGTTAAAGCTCGAAAGCCGTTAATGTGCACATTACCTAGATAATCTGCAGATTAGATGATTTATCCCGTTAAAGTGCGGAATCATCTACAAAATAAGAGTTTTCCGCACTTTACCTAGGTAATGTGCACATTAACGGCTTTCAAATCGTTAAGTGCAAAAGTTTCTCTAATTTCCTTTCCCTTTGTTCATTGATTCTATCAACTTGATTCTTTATACATCGAAAAATAAATAAATAACATTAGGTTTCAACAATTGTCTGTATATTTTATTTACATCTACTGATTATATGAAATTATAACTTTATGGGATAAAAGTATAGCTTGTTTTTCAATTAGTAGTACCTAGTATTACTGAGTTGTTTGTCTGAGTATTAATTTCAGAGTACAAAAACGTTGCTGTTCGAGCAAAGATCTTATTTTCACTTTAACGAGTGCCTAGAAGGTAATGTGCAGATTATCTAGGTGATCTGCTGATTACCTAGGCAATTTGAGAAATGAAACAATTTTCCTCAATTTAACGGATTGGCGTAGTTAATCTGCACATTACCTAGGTAATCTGCAGATTACCTGATTTCTGTACTTTAGCGGTAACGTATATAATACGCACAATACATTCAATTAATCTATTTTTATCAGAGTCGAGCAGAGTGTTTAAATCTAAATTACCTAAATCTTACCGATGATTGCAAAATTAATAACCTGGAGAATAGATTTGGAGTAGATAGGGATATTGTGAAATTTGAAATCAAATTCTATCAAACTTTCTGAGATGTGTCCGATTTACCGTATCGAGCATAAATGTTAGGTTTATATATATAATACGCACAATACATTCAATTAATCTATTTTTATCACAGAGTCGAGCAGAGCGTTTCAATCTAAATTACCTAAGTCTTTTACCGATGATTGCGAAATGAGCAACGTGGAAAGAAAACAATCGACTCGAACTTTTTGCTGTTGTTTTTATGTTTTGTAAATAGCGCTTCAAGTGGAAACAGAGCTTGAGGGAACAAATATGCGACACGATTTCATCACGAGGTATGGAAATAATCAATTCCTAATCTGCTGGAAGCCGGGGACAACTATTGATATCCACTTTCTCTGTAATCATTGCGCTCTTTTAGGAGGGATTATGCCGGAAATAACCGAGCTTTCGTGAACGGAAAAATTTATCTACAAATAAAGAAAAAATGATAAATTACCTTTGCGAGAGACAACCCCATAAAATATTAATTTCCTTACGTAGAGGATAAATGAAAAGTTAATATTCCCTCGCTGACTAAAAACAATGAAATAAAAAGTGGTTTTAGCTCCCTTAAAAAATGCGCTAATATGCGCAATGATACGTAAAGATACCTTCATCTCAGAATTAAAAAAACTCCTTTGCACTTCATTATTTCAATTAATGATCCAGGCTTACCAATTTCGCGAGCTTTTTTGCACCCTTTCAGCGGTTCCAACCGCAAATTTCCCAATTAAGTCACACTTAACTAGTCTGTCATTTTTCTACTTAATGACAATGATATGAGATTAAAGGAGTAAATTTGCTCGGATATAGATATATACTCGCCATTCTGTTAACTTAATTGATATAGTTTTTATGAAAAAATAAGGAATGTTTCTCTCTTTAAAAGTAGAAGTTTGGAGTTGCGATTTTTTAAAGGAAAACCTTTACATTTATTTGTCGTATGGAATTTGTTTAGTTATTGATCAGAATTGTAGTCTGTTATTTTTTCGGAAGCTTCATATAAATCCATTGTGAATTTAGCTGATTACTTGAACCAGTGCATAATTACTTACCATGACATGATTTCTTTTGAAATTCATTTATTATGTGCAGCGAGTTGTATTATTATACAGCAGAATTTTTCATACTAATCTGAATAGTTTTAAGGATTTTTTAATCTATAATTATCTTAGTTGAGTTTTAAATGAGAAACCTTAATATTTATTTGTTGAAGATATTTTGTTTATTGATTAGGATTTTAATCTATTGTTTTTGGAAGATTCATATAAATCCCTTGTGAATTTAGCAGATTACTTGAACCAGTGTTCAATTACTTTACCAGAACATGATTTCTTTTAAAATTCCTTTAATATGTGCTGGCAATAGTGTTATTTAGCATCAGAATTTTTCATACCAATCTTAATAGTTTTGAGTTTTTAATCTATAATTATCTTATTTTGTTAAGTTCTAAAGGAAAAACTTTTACATTTATTTGTTGGAGATAATTTGTTTATTTATTGATCAGGATTTTAATCTGTTATTTTTCCCGAAGATTTTTTTCATGTAAATAAATTCATTGTGAATTTAGCTGTTGATTTGAACCAGTGTTTAATTACTTTACCCTGACATGATTTCTATTGAAATTTATTTAATATGTGCGACGAATTGTATTATTAGCTCACCTGGTGGTTGTCGTCATTAGCAAAACTGGTCAGATCTTGATGGACGAAACATCTCGTCGTAAAAGAAAACCGACCAAATCTTGATCTCGTCATAGAAAAAATCTGCAATATCTTGATAACGAGATTCTAGTCGTTAGCAAAATTGTTCAGACCTTGATGTACGAGATATCTCGTTGAAACCACTTGGAGGGTTGAACTATACAATTCTTCATTTCAGTCGTAATAGTTTGGGGATCAATCTATAATTATCTTAGTGTTTGTTCACGTGTTCATGCCCTTTTTGCCTTGGTAGTATTTTTGTGCCTCAAAATTAATTTTAAATAAAAAGAATATTAGAGAAAATTGGTGTTATGATATTAACATGTTTTTAAAGTGTAAAATATGAGTCACGCATTATATGTGAGACTGTATATAAGAATCTGTCGTTCGAACTTACTCAAAAGGGTAAGTAATTTTAGATTCCCGTTATGAACGTGAGCACTGAATCCGCAACTGTTAGGGTAAGGTGCAAATGAAGTATGAAACAAAAATGCAATTCAAAGGAATAAATTTGTTTACAATATATGAGATGTAGTGTAACAGATCTGAGAGAGAGATTTAACTTGACAAGGCACATACTACACAGTCACATTCAGAATTGGTGACTTAGTGAATTTGCAACTTGCGCAGGTATGCAGCCCATGTTCGATTCCTTTAACTTCCCTTGAGTGTACAAGGTCTGTCTGGAAAGTATCCAGTCATGTAATATGAAATAAGGTGCAAGGTTGTTACCTTTAACCTTATTTCATATTATATGACTGGATTTCATATTACTTAACAATAATGGTGTTCCTTAAGTTTTACATGCCAGTATATTTCTCTTCAGCTCTCCCTGTATCTGATATACTTATGAAGTATACCTCTTTTTAATGTGACGGGTCATTTGACCCGTTTAATATTTAAAATGTTTTACAACATTGTCAACTTTAAAACCATTCCATATACACTGCTGTGCAAAACAATAAAGACTTCAGGGAAAGGAACCAATGTGGAATCATCATCGACAAGATCAAAGTTACTAATGTGAGGGAAAAGTTCTAAATAAGATACTGCCATGAAAATAAGGCTACTAAAAGCTACTCTCTGCAAGTAATATGTTTTCAGAAGGTATTTAGCAGAGCAACCTTGCATCTGTAAAAAATGCAGCAAATGAATCGAGATTTTATTATCGAATACTCAAAGCAAGTGAAACAACTCAACAAAAAGTGAAAACAATATCTTATTTATGATTATTGAATTTTGTCATTTTGCTTATAATTACTTTTAATGTAATTTTTTTGTTTATTACTTCAAGCACTAATTCCGCTGTTACCTGTATCCAAATGGAAAATGGGTCATTTAACTCGTTTCGGTAAAAATAAATATTTACAAAAGGTTAGTAAATTTAGTGGTAAAAGGCTTTTCCTTACACTCCCTGTGAACAAGGAAATTACCTCCAGGTAATTTCCTTGTTCACATAATGAGATCTATTAAATCAAACTTTTTTGTTTCACAAAATATTTTATTACAATAAACTATTAGTTAACCCTCCAAGAGATTTCAATAAAATATCTCGACCATCAAGATCTGGTCAATTTTGCTAATGGCGAGATACCTCGTCATCAAGATATTGCCGGGTGTTTTTATGACAGTTTTGGTCAGTTTTGCTAATAACGAGACGCCTGATCGAGACAACCACCATGAGGGTTACAATAAACTATTTCAGTAGTTTTCTACATATTTTTATTAGCTGCCACTGTTTGAGTGTTAATTTGCATTTGCACTTTTTAAATTAATATAATCCAACTTCGATTTGCCATTCTATTTTTAGATGTAGGCTTTACCAATTTTTGAATTTTATATACGATTTTTGTTGAGTGCATTGTGATGAAAGAGACGTTTAATTCGTTAAAATCTTATAAATCACTAGCTTTATCTTAAAGCCTGATAGCTGCTTCATCTATCACTTTTTGCTTAATTTTCTAATAGGTCTGCAATTGCCAGTAGCCCAGACTCGCAATCTCATTTCAAGAATAAGAAACGTTAGTTTTATGTTTACCTTCAGCGAAATAAAACTCCTCGTAAACGGCATACATGGGAAGAGATGAAAAAACCTACGTCCCCGGAGATGAAAAAGCTACAAAAGAGCGTTCACCTGAATTGGCGTGGGCTGAAAAATCATCTCTTTGAAAGCATATTCCGTTACGTATGCTTGGTACTTTTCGTGTATTTCCTCCTTGTGAGACTCTAAATTATTTTTTAAGACCAGAGTAGAATCGTTATTCGGGCAAGCAGAATATTCAGTTTTTATAATGTCACAATTGTGAGTCTAGACTCAGCTATTAAAGTGCTGAGTGATAAGAACGTCTGATTTGCCATAGAAGATGAATGGTAACGATTTTCTGAACTTTGTATTGTACATTATCTCACTTATTAAGTAGTAATATACACGAGTATTAGTTGATCTTGGTACTATTCGTGTAGTTCCTTCCTCCTGAGACACAGCTAATTTTTAATACCACTATAGTAGCGTTATTCGGGCAAGAAGAATATGCAGATTTTATAATGTCACAATTATGGGTGTAGTCTGAACTACTAAAGTAGTATTGAGTGATATAAATAATAATTGAACTTTGTATTCCGCATTATCCCTTTATTATGTATTATTAGAGACGAGGATTAGTTGACCTTGATACTATTCGCTTATTTCCTTCCTCCTGAGAATCGAAATTATTTTTAAGACACAAGTAGAATAGTTATTCGGGCATGCAGAATATGCAGCTTTTACAATGGCACAGTTACAAGTCTAGTTCGAACTATTAAAGTATTGAGTGATAAAAACATCTGGCTTGTCATAGAAGATGAATGGCGACGAATTTCTGAATTTTGTATTAGTATTAATTATCTCACTTTATATATATTAAGAATGAATAGACACGACCTTGGCGTTAGTGTAGTTCCTTCCTCCTGAGACAAAAAACAGATCAGAGTATAATTATTATTTGGGCAAGCAGAATATGCAGCTTTTATAATGCCACAATTATAAGCGTGTAGTCTAAGCTATTAAAGTAATATTGAGTGATAGAAACGACTGATTTGTTATAGAACTACGGTGACGAATTTGTGAACTTTGTAATGTAAGTATTAGTAGACACGATCACTAATCGACCTTGGTACTATTAATGTAGTTCCTTCCTTCTGATACACAAAATTATTTTTAAGACCAGGTAGGTAGGTAGTAAACTTCTCCCCGGACAGTCCCCAATTGCCCGTTGTGTGGCTCCAGTGCGAAGTTAATTCAACTACCTACTTACCAAGTTTTTCAAATGTAATGCAGAAAACGAACTCGAAATGAATGAACAGCAAAATCTTAAATAAAAACCAGAGAACTTAGAGAATGGTATACGAATTCGCATAGGAAAGTATTAATCGCTTACATGATTAGCATTACTTCTAAACTGCAATCGCTATCATCCACTTGTTTCTCAAAGGTAATGCAGAAAAATTATTCAAAACGAATGAACAGCAAAATCTCCTACACAATACCTACACAATAATATACAGCATGATTATAGGTATTCTCATAGAGAAAAATTCGCTTACATGATTAGCATTACTTCTAAGCTGCGATCACTATCATCTACTTGTTTTTCAAAGAAAATGTAGCAAAATAACTCAATACGGATAAACAGAAAATCTCCTAAACATTACATAGGAGATATATAGCATAATTATAGGAATTCGTAATGGGAAATATTAATCGCCTACATGATTAGCATAACATTTAAGAGACAAACACTGTCATCTACTTGTTTTTCAAAGGTAATGCAGAAAAATTACTCAAAACGAATAAACAGCAAAATCTCCTACATAATAAATACCTAGGGAACATACAGGATGATTATAAGAAAAATTCGAGTAGAGAAATAAAAATTAAGCAACATTAATCGCTTCTCCATTTCGCTATGCAGGTACGTTGATCCATGTATAAACACCTCTTAGCATCGGACGCTTTGCACGTTTCGCTTAAATAGCAAAGAAAAATGAAGATAAAAACAGAGCTCTGTCAATTACGCTCTCAGGCAAAGAACCATTCTATCCTTCCGTAACTAACGACAAAAACACTTCTAGTCCTTCTATTCCTTCTTCTAGCCCGCACAACCGTAAATAGGCCGCAGCTATCTAGCCCAATACGTAAGTAATCGGTAATCCTTACCGTCATCATTGTATTTTTCTTTTCTCTCCTCTCATGTGTACTGTCTATTTATTCTAGGATTTGGTTCCTAGGAGCAGCGTAAAGCAGATTTTTCTGCTCTATTTAGGAGAAGCCGATTCCATATTTGAGCGCTTCGTTTCCAGATGTTGGTTGTCTAATTTCCTCTCATGCGCCCTTCAAGAGATCTCGAAATTATCCTTGACGTTTAAAAGTGTATGTGAAAAACAATTTGAGTTATCCTTTATTCAGGAATGCGGTACTGTCAATTTTTTTATGTGGAACTCAAGAAAAATTAAAGGGGTCGTGATAGCCCGGTTGGAAGAGTAACGGATAAGCAATCGGAGTGTTGTGAGTTCGGAACCCGGTCCAAACAAAGACTGTCCTGTGCACGGGGATTGGTGCACGTTAAATCCGCCGTGGCCTCAAATGCCCTCACGTTGGCGGAGTGTGGAAGTTTGGAGAGTGGGGTGCCAGCTCAGATGTTGACCTCGTCATCTGACCGTGGTTCAGAAATATGTGGTGTCCTCGGATCTTTCCTTTGGGGATTGATCCCGGACCGTCGCCAATGGCCCGTTGCATTGTTCCAGTGCGACGTTAATTATTTACCAATTACCAACCAAGAAAAATTGAAGCAAAATTTTTGTGCGCATGAGTTTAGAAACTGTCCAAGGCTCTTAAGCGTTTATGTTAAATGCGGAAAAGTTTTCTGATTCTTTATTCAAACACGTGGTTATGTCCTTTTGTACTCACCTAACTAAAAACCTATTTTTAAACAAATTTTAGAAAATTAAGAATGCTCAATTTTGGAGTGTAGTCACTTTTCTTACTGCCCATCGTTGTGTTTTCCTTTTCTTTCCTCTCATGTATACTGTCTATTTATTCTAGGATTTAGTTTCTAGGTGCAGCGTAAAGCAGATTTTCTGGGTCTATTTAGAAGTCGATTCCATATTTGAGCGCTTCGTTTTCAGATGTTGGCTGTCTAATTTCCACTCATGTGGTGTTGAAGAGATTGCGGGATTATCCTTGACGGTTAAAAGTTTGAGTATGAATTGCTGAAAAACAATTTGAGCTATCCTTTGTTCAATAATACGGTTATGTCGATATTTTATGTGGAGCTCAAGAAAATTTAAGAAAACATAATTTTCCTGTGCATGAATTCTGAAGCTGTCCAAGACACTTAAGGGTTTATATTAAGCGCGAAAAACCTAAAAGATTCTTTATTCAAACACGCAGTTATGCCAGTTTGAACTCATCCGTCTAAAAACCTATTTTTAACGCAATTCAAAAATTAAGAAATCTAAATTTTGTAGTGTAGTCATTTTTCTTACCGTCCATCATTGTATTTTTCTTTTCTTTCCTCTCGTGTGTACTGTCCATTTATTCTAGGATTTAGTTCCTAGGAGCAGCTTAAAGCAGATTTTTCTGCTCTATTTAGAAGCCGATTCCATATTTGAGCGCCTCGTTTAAAGATGTTGGCTGCCTAATTTCCTCTCATGTGCTGCTGTTGAAGAGATTTGGAAATTAGCCTTGACGTTTAAAAGTCTATGTGAATTGGTGAAAAGCAATTCGAGCTGGCCGGTGATGTCGATTTTTTATGTGGAACTCAAGAAAAATTAAAAAACAAAATTTTTGTGCTCATAAGTTTTGAAACTAGCCAAGGCCCTTAATAGTATATGTCAAATGCGAAAAATCTAAAATAGTCTTTATTCAAACACGTGATTATGCCAATTTGTACTCGCCTGACTGAAGCCCTATTTTTAAAGAAATTCAAAGAAATAAGAAATCCCAATTTTGGAGTGTTGTCATTTTTCTTAAAAATTCATTTTTGCCGATATTTATCTATAATCAATAATTCAACACTGAAAACTGGTAAACTTGTTACTATCCTAATATTTTGACTTCAAATAGAATGCACTAGAGACCATCCTTTATTCGTGGCCCCGGTAGCCTTGTTGGAAGAGTAGCGGATTGCCAACCGGAGGGTTGCGAGTTTGAAACTCAATCCAATCAAAGACCGTCGTGTACGTAGTTGGCTGGTGCTCGTTAAATATGTCGTGGCCTCAAATATCCTCACGTTGGCATGGTGAAGAAATTTGCAGAGTGGGGTGCCAGCTCAAGTTTTAACCTCGACACCTGATCGTGGTTCAAAATTATGAGGTGTTGCCCTCAGATATTTCCTTCGGGATTGATCCAGGGGATTCCATCGTCGCCAATAGTCCCTAGTACTTCTCCAGTGAGATGTTAATTCAACTACCTATCAACCATCCTTATTCAAATATAAGATTTTGTCGATTCTTTACTCCTGAATTTTTATGGGCAGACATTTTCCTTAAATGTTCATTTGTCGAAACTTTTCCTATATTCACTAATTCAGAGCTTGAAAGCCTTAATAAATTTCCGACGTACACGTGAATGGAGTTTTCAACACGAAGACAAGGTCAGAATGTACATGAAGTCATTATTAGGGAAATTTAACCCTCCTGGTGGCTGTCTTGACGAAGTTTCTCGTCATTAGCAAAACTTACAAGGCCATGATGGACGTGACATCTCCTCATAAGAAAAATCTGACTAGATCTTAATCTCGTCATAAAAAATTGACAATATCTTGATGCCGAGATATCGCGTCATTAGCAAAATTGGTTAGATCTGGATGGACGAAATATCTCGTTGAAATCATTTACAGGGTTAACAAATTGCCTTTACAGCAAGATAGTAATGAAGTGTTTGTTTCTATCAGCTATGACATGTTGCTGGATTCTTAATTTCATGAAAATGAATTTTAATCGCGAATGACCACGAAACGAAATATATTTTCCACAAAGTAATACATTGTAAATTTGGAAATACAGGTACTTCTCAATTAACGACCTACTTGCTTAACGACCACTCTGACTTATGATCAGCTC